>JAODKE010000068.1:13475304-13488811 GCA_026779605.1 Mormyrus hasselquistii
ATACACACAGACAGACTGACAGATATACAGGCATAGATACACACAGACAGACTGACAGATATACAGGCATACATACACACAGACAGGTAGATATACAGGTATACATACACACAGACAGGCAGGTATACACACAGAGAGGCAGATATAAATTGAATATTCAGTGGTTTAATGTCATTTCTATACATCAACACACTTTCAACACATCAACATAAAGGCCTTAGAGCACAGCACTAAAAAAGGGAGATATAACAAATAAGTTAAAAGAAGGGAATTAAATTAATAAAGATGAATATACAAACAGTAAATATAAAATAAATAGAATGTGGGTTGTAAAGGAATCGTGCTAATTGTCATACAGACCATCAGACAGACAGGAAGATAAACATGCAGGCAGGCAGACAGACAGATGGATGGATGGATGGATAGACATACAGTCAGGCAGGCAGACAGACAGACAGATGGTCTGACGTATAGACAGGCAAGCTGACAGACAGATGGATAGACATACAGACAGGCAGACAGACACACAGACAGATGGTCTGACGTATAGACAGGCAAGCTGGCAGACAGATGGATAGACATACAGACAGGTAGACAGACACACAGACAGATGGTCTGACGTAGACAGGCAAGCTGACAGACAGATGAATAGACATACAGACAGGCAGACAGACACACAGACAGATGGTCTGACGTATAGACAGGCAAGCTGACAGACAGATGGATAAACATACAGTCAGGCAGGCAGACAGACACACAGACAGATGGTCTGACGTATAGACAGGAAAGCTGACAGACAGATGGATAGACATACAGACGGAGAGAACAGCCATACAGGCAGACAAAGGAATTATGGACGCTCGAAAGAAACTCTCTCACTCACTTCACTGTCCTTGCCCACGAACTTGAAGACTGGCACCTGAAAGTGCTTGGAAAGCTGGTCTTTAGATGAGTACTGCTTCACTGACTCATCCGAAATACAGCTGCAAGAAAGCAAGAGAGAGTAGGCAAAAAAGTGAAAAGGAGAACAGGGGTCACCTTCCTCTCTGAGCCCACTGGCCTTAGAACCAACATGTTGCCATGTGACTGGCACTCAGTGGACTGCAGAGCACTGTGAGGTGTGTAGTTCATCGTGTGATTGCTGGGTGGCTCGCAGGTAACATGTGAGTACGAGATCAGATTAGATTTAAATGTCTGAGGTGTGAATTAGCAGCACTTCGCAAGTATGTGCCACATAGCATTGAAGCATTGATCTTTGCTGTCAGCTTGGGGAAAGCTGCCCTGACAGCAACCTTTTATTAATAACCTCCGGGACAATATGCGGTATAATCACCCCAGAAGACACGCTGGAGTATTGCACAATTAATACTTACTGTCTGTCCTGCATACTAACAGGTCAATCGTTATTTTTAGCTTTCAAGAGTTAGGAAACACAAAGAAACAAGTTTCTGTCAGTAAGAACATCACTAGGGCCTGAAGCAGATATTAATCCTTTGTTGTGTGAGAGCACAAGGAGGGTTTTTGACCACCTGGCAGATAAGAACCAGGGTCACCCCAACCAATCAGCTCACAGCACAAGTAAGCTGGCCCAGTTCACATGTCATGCCAGCAACTAGAGCTATACTGATGGCAGAACCTGGGTTACATGGAAAAGTTTATAATCATCAAAAAACAAACAAATAAATAACCTGAGATGGTAAAAGCATAGAACCATCAGACAGCAATTATGTACGGAAAAGTATTAGGCCACCCTAAAAGGAAGAAAAAACATATAAATCATTCTGAGATCAAAGCCAAAATAAACTTGAGATTAAAGTCGATATAAACTTTCAAGAAGTCAAACAGCAGAATCCTGTCAGTGACGGTGAACTGAATGGAAGTGAATCGTCTTACATGACGACATCATGCAGACACCTCACACTCAGCTGCTTTCTGGGTTCATTCCATACAAAATAAAGCCTCACATTTGCTAGGACACGAGTTCCCAAATTTCCATGACCTTAAAATAACAGAGACTCGTGACCCCCACTCCAGCTATATTAGTATCTATCCATCCATCCATCCATACCGCTTTATCCATTTGGGTCGCGGGTAAGCTGGTGCCAATCCCAGCATCTTCGGGTGAGAGGCGGGGTACACCCTGGACAGGCCGCCAGTCCACCACAGGGACATATTAGTATCCTCCAACCTTTATTAAGGTGTGAGCTACCAAGTTCTGACTGTATATTTTGCTGACTGGGGGCCCCCCGGTAGACTCAGCGCAATTGACCAGTTGCAGTCAAAGTTAAAATGGGTTATTTTGCATGTTTTGGTTATAGACATTTTCTGCAAATCACCAGGCTGGCCCTGGGTGTTCAGGTACCCTAGGCAAAATTTTGCAGACTACGGGAAATTTAGAGATACTGTTTTGTAATTTGTTTTTAAACAGGTTTTTTTTTTTTTTACATAAGCTTATTAACAGCTCACGCTGGACTACGACTTTTATCAAGGCCTTGTTCTACAGCCCAGCGCTATGGCCGTGGCCCAGCATGGCTCACCCGTCTTTGATGAGGTAGTACTTGAGGGCCTGGTCAGCCGTAGGGCCCGGCGTGGCGAAACAGCTCTCCACCAGCGCAGCCAGGCCGGCGACATGCTCCTGCGGCTCCACGCCGAAGAAGAGCGCGTCTCGCAGGTGCAGGCGGGGCGGAGAGCTGTACGGCTCGGAGAAGTCGGCGCTCTTGAAGAGCTCCAGGCTGAAGGGGAAGATGCCGTGGCTGCGGCCGGCCAGCTCCAGGGCGGCGCTGTGCAAGCTCGCTTGGTAGCCGTCCGACACCTCATAGTGGCGCGGGAACTCGCACGCGACAGGCAGCAGCAGCTTGCTGGTGCGGACGATGATGTCGCCGCTGCTGCTGGGGCTGGACCGCGGAAGGCCCGTCACCAGGTTGCTGCCCACGATCTTGTCATTTATCACCTGTGGTGCAGGTGTTATCACTACTGTCAGTTATCAATATTATATTATCATAGCCATGGGGAGGGGGGCTATAGTAACGTTGTGAGCGCTGCGGCCGGCCGGGTCCTGACCTCCACCACAGTCCCACAGGTCTTTAGGCTGAAGCTCAGGGTGATGTGGGTCCCGTTAGAGACGCCACGACAGGACGAGTTGGACAGGAAGAGGTCCAGCCCCCCCGCCAGGTTCTTCGGCACAGACACCTGTATGGAGCTGGGGTGGCACTGCACTGGCACTGAAATAGCACGGTGTCGGGGGTATGAGTGCAGGCACACAGACACATACACACAGGTATACATACATACCTACATACAGAGAGACAGACAGACAGGCATACAGAGACAGACACATACAAACACACACAGACACAAACTGGCAAAGACACACACATAATAGCACATATTGACAGACAGGCAGACAGAGATGTGCATATATTCCTATTCTTGTGGGGACTCCCCATTCATTTCTATGGGCATAATACTAATCTAAACTATGATAATCTTAACCCCTATCCAGCCCTAACCTTAACCATAATTAATGGCTGTTTTAGTTTTTTTGAGTGCATTCACAGATTTTTTTATAAAATTGAGGTTTATATTGTGAAAACCTGAAAAATGTCCCAACAACTAAAAAGTAACAGGTTTTATAAAAATACAAACCAACACAGAGGCACACACATGCAACCCCCACTCACTACTGCCTTACCCTGGCAGGTGCGCTGGTCCTCCCCGAGCGTCAGGCCGCGAGGGCACCGGCAAACGTAGGAGTCCTGCAGCATGGAGCAACCATGGCTACACCCGCCATTGCTGTTGTGGCAGCCTTCGATCTCTGAGGAGGGAGGAGGGGGGTAAACGATCCTCTATTCCACCTTGGGACAAAGGCCAGGCGGGGCCGGGCCGGGCGGGGCCGGGCCGGGTGGGGCGGGGCTGGGCGGGGCCAGGCAGGGCCGGGCGGGAGGGACCTCACCTCTGCAGCTCCAGCCGTCGTCCCCCAGAACTTTCCCCGGGCCGCATTCGCAGCGGTGGGACCCCTTGGTGTTCACACACACCTCTGCACAGCCGCCATTATTCCTCTCACACTCGTTCACGTCTGGTCAGGAGGGGGAAATGTCCTGAATCAGGACTGTCTCCCATCATGCAATTCATTTTCAATAAATCAATGCTCCAATGCTCCACTCACAGGACAGCAGATAATTTAATTTAGCACATAGTCTCATAATGGGTGGGATGTGAGTCCAAATCTCAGGAATGGTCTTGTGTATCACCAGCTAATATATAGCTCTTGAAAAAAATAAGAGACCACAGCAGAATTTTCAGTTTCACTATATATATATATATATATTTTTTTTGCAAACTCCAGCCTGGCTCTTCCCTGCTTCTCATAGATGAAGGGTTTCTTCCTTCTTTGCTTTATGGGTCTTTACACCATTTAACGTTTCCCATTCTTTTTGAAGGTCACTTGAGGTCATCCTCCAATTAATGAGTCACTGTTGGATAAGTTGACTGTCATCTCTGGCATTAGTAAGTTGCTTCTGCCTTCAACCTGGCTGGTTTCTGGACATTGCCAGTGTCTCCTGCTTCACCTTGATCTTGTGTCCTGCTGTCTTAGAAACTTTGAGTCTGGAAGCAGTCTGCCGTGCAGTGTAGCCTTCTGCCAGCAGAACCAGGATTAAACTGGGATTTAACAATGCAGATTTTTAAAAAATATAGAGTGGTCTTTTATTTTTTTCCACAGCTGTATTACTTTGGATAAGCTTTATCCAAGCAACTAAATGTACTCCACGTTTAATATGTCAATTACATTTAGCAACTACATTTAATCATGTGCAAAAACTCGAAGTTATTCAAGGATATATCTTCAAATCCCTTCCATTTTTCTCTTATTTTGCCCCCCCACCACCCCCTCACATTGTAATCCAGACTCTCTATTGCCCTCGCTCACCCAGGCAGGTCTGACCATCAAGCCCCAGGGCAGTACCGCTGGGACACTGACACTCAGCCGGCAGACAGTTTGGACCCTGGCAATCAACCTCGTCACAGATATCGTAGAAATCTGGCGGAAAGGCAGACAGACAGACGACGACTCGTTACTGGACCTCTGACCAGACTGCTGAGCAGCATGTAAGAGAGAAAGACGGAGCAGTAAACGGGAAGATATATACACACAAACTGTACCCCTCTGCTTTTTAATGGTTTCTATCAGCAGGATAAAGCCTATAATCTAATAATCAACAGAGGGAGAATCCGGCACAGAAAAACGTTCATTTCAGGGAAATTCATGTTACAATCTAATGTGATTGTATCAGTTTTTTTGCTGAGAGTGAGGGAAAAATAAGGTTGATATTACTATACTGACACAATATAGATAATCACTATATACATCAATGCATTCGAAGTGCAAAGTGCAAAGCGTAATGTGAAATGACTTTTACAGAAAAAGAGGACTGCCTAGTGCAGTGTTTCTCAAACCCGTCCTCGGGGACCTCCCCCCCGACCATTCACATTTTTGCTCTCTCTCAATTCCCTGCGATTTTGCAAAGATGCGGACCATCTGATGGTCACCGAGGACTGGATTGGGAAACACTGGCCTATGTGATTGGGAACCAGGAGAAGAATCCCGAGAAGAATTGTGTGCTTAATGTTTAATTGTCCCCCCTTATAAATTTACCATTCATTGTTTATGCTGCCATACAAATGTAAAAGGCAAAACCACCAAAACTACATATTTTATCAAAACTGATGTATAACCAACAACATTGTCTTTCAGCCTTTTATCACCTGATAAAATATCTTAGTCCATCTATGCATCTATACTGCAGCAGTTTAAAAAAAATCTGCAATTAAACCAAAGCAAAAGATCCCATTTTTTCATTTAAGTGACCCCATACAGTATACTGGCCTAGGAGATGGATGGATGGATGGATGGATGGATGGATCCAGAGAGGCGGACAGAAGGACGGGTAGGTGGGGACTCACGGCCACAGTAGACATGGAAGCAGACAGTGGGGCGTGGCAGGCGGTACACATAGTAACCGTCGGGGCAGGCCTTGACGTCCACAGTGGCGTTCCATTGGCAGCAGTTGTCGTTGAAGCTGGCACAGGTGGGCAGTGTGACGATGCCGCTGCCGGGCAGCGGGTGGCTGCCGTTGAGCCAGATGGGCGCGTGGGTGCCACAGTGGTTCTCCGCGATGCAGAAGGTGGGCATGGCGTCTCCCGCCATGCCCGTGAAGCGGTACCACTCTCCGTTCATGTGGTTGTCGCACAGGGGTATGCCCAAGGAGCCGTTCACGTGGTGGTCCGAGTTCCTCCACGGCTCGTTCAGGCTGATGTAAGCGGAACACGGGTCCACGGCTGCAAAGCACCAAAGGTCATGCATCAGTCTGCTCATTGCGCTTCGTTAGAGGGATGCTGGATCTACCTGCCGGCTTAAATAATGACTACATTCTTAAATGAATATTAATGATGTCCTGTGATGGTCAACGGGAATGAGTGAGTGCTAGTTTCTTTAGTCTAATGTCCAAAAATTTGGTTTTTCGTCCTGAGAAGCTGGATGTTAAATATGATAAAATTGCCTCCTATGCCCAAAGGGTCTGAGTTGGCGTACAAACCTCATGTCTGAAAATGGGGATTCATTCAGTCAGAGGGAGAGCAAAATGCGGCCCAGTATCAACAGAGGATTAAACAAACTGCATCAGACAGCAGACAACAATCTACAGCTCCCAACAACCAGCCCCTCCTCACTCTCCAGTCGAAGTGGCGGAATTAAGCCGCTATTAGTACACAGAAGGCGCATTAGCGAGGAAGAGGGACAATCTGAAAATGGGAACGAGCAAAAGTTAATCAGCCCTGTGATGGACTACCGTTCCAGCCAGAGTGACCCCCAGCCGTGCTCCCCCCCCCCCCACAACCCTGTCTAAGATAAGCAGTTAGAAGATGGATGGAAGAGTTAATCATGCACTGTCAGTGGCACGGCCAGGAGAGACATGAGCCCTTCGGGCTGAAAAGAGGTGACAATGCCAGGATGTCTGGGACAGGCAGCTGAATCGGAGAGCCATCAATCCATCTGGCTTAGCAAGTGAGAGAGAGAGACAGAGCGAGTGATTAGCACTCTAGCGTTCACTCTTTCCTTAAGCAGACAGTAGTGGGCCGCAAAAAACTCAGGAAACATTTTATCTAACAAACAGAATCATGACACAAAGTTTATATAGAGCCTGTCTGAAGACATCCTATCTCAGAAGGATTCCAGGGACACGCAGGAAAAACTGGAGGCGAAGGACAACCGGAGGTTCAGGTCAAGGCCCCAACATTCATGACTGGAGCATTCTGTTGTTCATACGGAATCCTGAACGACCATTTTTTGCACTGTCTTGACGGAGATACAGGTGTGATGCTATGTGGTGCAGTGTCACAGCCCTTTTGGTGAGCACAGGGCTGCTGGCTGCTTACAGGCTGTGACCGAGTGTCATCGCGTTCTCGCGGCTCCCAAGCTAAACGGCTTCACTAGAATTACTGGACCATCAACAATTATGTTAGTATAATACACTGTACTTATAAGTTGGTAATTATATGGTGAACCGGTTCCCTCCCTTACATTGATCTGTAATTACTTGTTATGTTACAAAAAACTAGTTCTGCCGCTCAAATACAGCCAATACATTTCAAAACATACGACAAAGTAACTCCTTAATAAATCTTACTTCAGTGCCTCCATCTGTCTTATAGCTGTGGTGAACATTGGGATTCTTGAAACGATTTAATCCCTCCTTTCTGAGGTAAACCACATTTCCTCACCAGTATTCTGAGGTGGAACGCAGTCACTCACCTGCAGCCTCTGCCAGAGGCGTGTGCCATAGGTGCAGAGAGAGGAATAGAAGCAGCATGTTTTGAGCAGGATGGACCGTGGGCAGCGTCTACCTTCAGTCAGCTTTGCGTGCAAGATGGAAGAGAACCTGCTGGAATATCTTAACTTACTGCGAAGACTCTGAGAATTTCGGGGAAGAGGACTGGATTTTAATGGGAGACTTATCTCTTGGCAGGAAAGCACGACTGGGATAGTGAGGAAAAATAAGGATGGGGAAGTAACTGCGTTGGTTCGGCGTCTGGCTATAGACATTTCTCGCCTTGACTTTCAACCCCCACCTTGCACCAATTTATGCGGACGCCTCCATCACCCACTGACAGGACCATCCTTCCATTGTTTGGTGGTGACATATCCCGGAATAAGCCCATGTAGGACACTTCCGCCACCATTCCCAGATACTGCAGCCAGACTTTCTCTCTATGGCAATGACAGATGACCAGAATGATTTAATATTCTTTTTCAATCCTATCAGTGTCCCCCAAGCCGGCCAAATTTTCAGCTCTAAGGTGCCGCTCCCGCCATCTCGAGACCTCCACTTGCCCCACAATACCCCCTTTCTTGACTTACCGCTCTCTGGCTGCACACCTAGGACATGGGCAGCTCATGGAGAGCAGATCCAGCCGAGCATAGCCTGTCTGCAGCGCAGGTCAACCAGAGCATCACAGCCCTATTATGGATGCCTCAGGGAGAATTCAACACTGCGGTGGGGGACAAGTCAAGCATGAACGTTCCTTAAACAAGTTTGTTCATTATTATGAAGAATAAATTTTAATAAGCCCTGCAGCTTCAATTTCGGTGGCCCACAACAAACTGCCAACCGATTTAGCTTCACTTTAATTTAAATTAATTACCTTAGCCAATAAAGGACATTAAATGAAACTATGCAGAATGGGCCTAACTTTTCACACGACTGCTTAGCGGCACCTCCTTACAATGGGTGCAGAGGAAAGGTGGGTCCTACACCAACCTGGGGGCTGGGCATGGCGGTGGGGGCACCGGAACGAACTGATGCATTAGCCGCCAAGGTGGACGAAGGAACAATTAGCAATACAAAGCATTAGATAGGAAGGTCGTGGGTTCGGCTAGGAAGTGAGGCTGCTTATCAAAAGCTTCCTTGCTTTAAATAGGCACATAACATACTGAAAGGATACAGCCTTTCCTGGCATTTCAGGACAGATTACCTGTCAAGGCAGTGCAGGGTTGCAGCGGCATGTCCCCCGAACCACGTGCGTCTGTCAGGGTACCACGAGCCATTAAAATAATAGACGGCGACGCCGTCCAATTTGATAAGCGGGACCTTAGTACAATAACTATCAGTGTGAGGGACCAGAGCCACAGAGGAGGAGGCGTTAAGGAAAGTGAGGTTGCCTGAAGATAAACACATGAGCGACAAAGGGCTAAAGATGGACTGTGGCAGTTGGCTTTTTGGAACTACAGACAGGTCCTATCTCAGGAGGATGTTGGTCAGATACAGGAAGCAGCGGAGGCCAAGGATGACTGGAGAAGCAGGTCAAGGCGGCAGTGTCCAAACCGGGAGCTCTCTCCTGTAAACACAGGAACCTTGGAACACCATTATGGTAAACGTCAATCATACAAAACAGTGCCAGAGCACAAGGCATGGAGAGGCCGTAAATAATCCCCGCCCTGTGGTGATGGACTGGCATCCTCTCCAGGGTGTACTCTCGCCCCATGCCCTGTATCGCCTGGTACAGGCTCTAGGAACCCCGTGTGTGTGACCGGGGAACTTGGTTAGGTATCTCAAAGCATCAGCTGGGTGAGATTTAAAGGGATAGTGCCAAGAACAAAATACCACACAACAAAGTATTCCAAAAACCGGATAAGTATTTTATTGATAACTGAATTACATTTCTCTTTTATACATATTTCATAAATGATACAGGATTTTACATCGTTTAAATTGTGTTTTTCATCTCAATAAACATTACAGCATCCAATGCCAATAGAAGAAATGGAACGGGGATCCCAACGAAAAGCAAACGATCGAACCCTACATCCTGTTTCGTTCGCTTTTTCGTTTTATCTCTGTGCACATAAACAGGATTCAACTTTAAAACGATGCACACACCAAAGCTTAAAACAAGAAACCTCAACTAAAAGGGGCTTTAAGAGCATGATAAAATGATGGTGAAAAAAAAAAAAAGGGGGAACGTGCACACCTTGGTTTGTACTGCATGCTCTCTGAAGGAGCTTCGCGTCTGAATCCCGGGACTCAGTGGCGTCCATGCCCTCAGACGGACGGAGAGATGGACAAGGAAGGTAGGACAGAGCTGGACAGGCTGGCCCCACTATACCGCCAACAAGCCCTATGCGGAGTGGAGGGTGTCTGCTAAGAGGCAGCCAGCTCTGGCTGGGACGCCGTGCCACTGTATAGTGAAGCAGCCCCAGTCGATGCACCAACGCACAAGTCCATCATTCTGCAGAGAAATGCTCCTAAATCAACATTTGGTAACTCTATTAGGTTTTTCTAAATAATTTTTTCCCCATGTAAACATACATTCATGCAACACCCGCTTTAGAATAAATCCCTATATTTTGATATATTCGCATTTAGGAAAAAAAAGAAGAAAAAAGGAACAATGAATGAAAACATGAATGAGTGATGGAAATGTCAGTGAGGCAGGAGAACATTCTCCCTCTGACCAATGGGAACAGGTGAACGGCTCTCCCCAGCAGGCTGGGGCCAAGTGACAGCTGTTTGGGGTAAAAAGGGCTTCATTTCAGAATGCATTAGGAGCAAGAGGACAAAAGAGCCACACACTTCATCACACCCTCAACATGCAGCTGTAATCCCTCCCAACACGCATAATCACAGAGAACGCAATCTCGTATTTCCCAAACTGCCTCATGTTTATACCACCTTCCAAACGGAAACAAAAGGCTCGGACAAACCAGCTGAGTTTGTTGCTGTGCGTTCAACTGGGACATGGGAGAGAGGGCGGAGTTTCCATATTCCGGAAGCAGTGCCAAGCCGATTTGACAGCCTCTCTCGGGGCACAAACAAAGCTTTGGTGACATGCACAGAAATATGAACAGGCAGAATGAATATGGAGCGCCATCTAGCTGCCGGGGTGTCCTGCGAGCGTGTCGCTGGGACAATGAAGACAAGGACCAAACTTGCAACATTGCAGACACCTGCCAGCAAACACACCCCGTTCAGCGCTGATCCTACTCCGGCACTAAAAGTTGTGCATTTAGGAGGGAATGTTGAACCGCTTCCCTTCTAGAAGACCAACGGCAAGGCCACTCAGAATTCTCATCACAGATTCCTCATTATGCCAGTACAGAAATTCATCTGTGCATTTTAAATAAAAAAAAACCCCAAACCTATTTAATCTAAAAATTCATAAATCTATTTAGCATATGAATGCATAACTTCATCTCCTTTTAGCGGAATTCGCCTGAATATCGGTAAAGTCATGGCTTTAATGTTTGCAAAAGCCTTCTGATTAATCTAATGCAATTCTAATTTGATGTTGATTTAACTTTACTTTTACAACGGGAGAGGGGGGGGAGAGGGGGTTTCCATTTCATCAGAGACCCCTGTTTTCTGAAACACTGCACTCTCGGTATCATATCCCGGTTAGCCACAAACACGCCGACCACCACTCCCCAGTTTCTCTCTTCCAATTAAACGCTCTGGTTGAGCTTGCAGGTAAAGGCTGGCAGAGACCAGAGGCATCACTGCCTCTTTACTCGTAAAATTAAGGGTGAAACGTACGTACCCCATCCCCCCCTCCCCTCTACCAATAAACTGAGGGCTCAAATTATTATTCCTAATGGCACTGATGCGTGTGTGTGTGACATCTTCACATGCCTGTCACACCGCGCCCTCGGGATTTGGTGGCAGCGAGGCACTATGGGAAATATAGCTAAAGTAGCAATTGTCAAAACAGCCTGTGACAGCAGCACTTGTTGGTATTGGATGAAACTTGGAGTGGTGGAAATTTTAACAGTATCCCTGAAAACAAAAAGCTTAACACTGCCCACACTGAAGCAGACAGGGTAGGCAAATTTAACTTTTAATATAATAAAATGTGCACTGAAAAAGTCTGTATTGCAGGGCGGTTCCTTATGAATAAGGCCATGCTGACGGTGATGCATGGGTGAGCCTTTGATATGCCGTACGTGTGCGTGTCTGAATGAGAAACAAAGACGACCAGGATAAAATGAGTGTTTCATTACTCTGATATATATATTCTCTTAACAAAGTTATTATGGCTTTTAAAATAAAAAGTGCCAAAATTTTTTTTTGGAATAATCAAACACACAGTGATGTTTAACCGGCAGTACTCTCAGGATGCACTTGAGAGAGGGTCCGTACAGGAAGTCAGAGACAGGAAGTCAGTGTTGCAGCGGTTGAGAGCGCCGCCCCGGTGGCGGAGAGAGTGCATAACACATCCATCCTCAACCCCACCTAGGGGCACGTTGGGTGGCAAGGGTGACAGCTGTTAGTTTAGCCACCTACTTCAATCCACACTTTCAGCCCCCAAGTATGAAGCCATTGTGGACCCTTAACACCCGCGATATGATCACCTGTGCAGCTGGGGGGGGGGGGGGGGGGGGCACCTCTTCAGCAAACACCCATCCGTTCCCTGAAGTGGAAGGGGGGGCGATATGCACACACCTCTGTGCCTTTCTCCTATGCCCAAATGGATCACATCCCACGGTGATCCGAGACTTCCTGCTCGCTGCTACGCTGTTCCTGTCTTCTTCTGCCACATCGTGAACAGTTACACCATCTCTTCGGCTCCTTGGTAAATCAGTATCGTGTTTCTCTTTTGAGAAAATGACCAGTTTATGTTTTTGGTACCTCCCCTCTTCCTGTGTTGTTTATTTTATTCTGTTTTTAGTCAAAAGATTAAAAAGTAGAATTCAAAAAAAAAAAAAAGAAAGAAAGAAAAGGAAAAAAATTCCCTAGATTCTGAAATAATGTCAGAGGTGGGAAGTGGGAGAGTGAGAAAGAATAAGAGGGAAAGAAAGAAAGAAGATGACACGGGAGAGGAGGGAGGGGTCCTTTCCCATCAATCCTTGCTGGCCACGAACTGCTGAATGGGAAGCTGTAGCTGGAGGGGGTCGCGCAAGCGTTTCAGGTCCAACTCCGCCTGTACGAGGAAAGCGAGGGAGGAGAGAGGGGAAGGGAAGGAGAGGGATGGGATGAGGACAGACAAACAGGAGGGAGGACAGAAGAGAGAGAGGGGACGAGGCAAAGGAGTGGTGAAATGAGAGGGGGGTAAAGGCAAGATAGGAGGGAGAAGACAACAGAGGAGGAGGTGAGAGAGGGATGATAGAGAAAAGATAAGGGAGATGTGAGAAAGGTAGAAAGAGGCAGAGGTGAGAGAAGATAGAGGAGAGTGTCAAGCAGCAGAAGGACAAGAGGGGAAAGAGAGAAAGAAGAGAAGGGAGGAAGAGTAGAATAATACAGAAAGATTAGAAGTAATATAGCGATTCCCTCCATATTTGCCGACAACCTTTCTCAAGTCAGTGAAGCATAACTGCTCAGTACACTACAGGCCATACCACAGCACTATGACAGGCCATACTATACCAGAGGCGATACTATACCACTATCTGACGAGCCATACTATACAATGATATGACATGCCATACTACTGTATACCACAGGCTATACTATATTACAGG
>JAODKE010000068.1:13489044-13499298 GCA_026779605.1 Mormyrus hasselquistii
TCTGCTATCCTACAGGCCATACCACTCTGCTATCCTACAGGCCATACCACTCTGCTATCCTACAGGCCATACCACTCTGCTATCCTACAGGCCATACCACTCAGTCTCTGGGATTCACAGCTCCTCCCTTTCTCTCACAATGACACCGTTCCACCTTCAGCAACATGGTAAAAGGCTGCTCTGGCTATTCATTGGCTCCTTACACGCCACATATGTCAGCAAAGACATGGAGGGAGCAATTAAGGCAGTGAAGTTGTACCAAGAAGGACTTCCAAAGTCTTATCAGTTTATGGCAGGACGAGAGTGCCTGACAGGGAGATCGGGGAAGAACTCTGTCAAACTGAACCTTGCGAAAAAAGGAATAAGGGTGACCGTAGTACAGGAGAATGAAGGGTTGACAAGTTAATGCTGAACAACAGCACTCGACTGAAAATGACATCCTGTCTCTTACTCTGGCCTAAGTTGATAGAGGAGTCTCCATTACAGGCACAAAGAGCTCACAATTAGCTTCCCTTTAACATGCTAGAAATAACACAGAAATAACACTAGAAATTACACATTTTATAAGGGAGTATAATCAAGAAGCCAAATGAGGTAGTGTATGGGATTTAAAGTCAGGTGACTGTAAAAAAATATATTTTCAAATGTGAAACCATCTGAACACATCTGACCAATGGAGAATTAACTTGGTACATAACTTACATTAATACATTAGGAGAACATTTCCAAAAAATGGTCACTTTCTTCACATCTTCAGTTCAACTTACCACTGAAAAGTGGGTGTGACCGATTAATACATGCCTGGTTTATAAACTACATTTTTTAAATGCAGAAATAGCCAATGGGGTTGCAATATACACATCACAGCTGCACATAAAAATGTAGCTCACTGGTAAGGGATCAAAACCACTCAGGTGCTACAGAATGACTTTAAGGATGCAAGTCAGGGGTGTGAAACTGCAGTCTTGGGGGGGGGCAGAGCCCTGTGTAGCTTAGTTTTTTCCCTGTTCTACCACAAATGATTTAGCTCAAGGAGTTGAATCAAGTGTATAAAATTAGGGGAAACCCAAAAATGTGCAGGGCCACGGCCCCCCAGGACTGCAGTTTCACACCCCTGATGTAAGGATATGAATGAATGCGGCAGGCCTGGTACATTGACAGGAAAGCACTCACTCCTTTGGGTGCTCATTCTGTGTTTCCAGAATGCACAGGGCATGGGAGAGCAGAGCAGGCAGCTGGTAAAGGAGTGAAGTAAAGCGGCATGAAACGACAGGCTGTAATTGACTGGCCATGTCCTAATTCATCTAAATGAAAGCATCAGACACAGCTGAGAGGGGCTAATTGCAAAGACTAAGAGGAGGTGCAAACGTGGGCCAGCATGCATATATATATATACACACACACACACACACACACACACACAGAGCAGAAAATCTCAGATTTACTTCTACCATGAAATCCAAACCGCTTTAATACAGAATAATTTGCCCATTTGAAATACTTGCTGTGCAGCCAGAGAAAGGCCCACATAGAGTTCAGGCGATGGAGAAGAATGAGCAGCAGCAAGCAGCACAGAAAGAAGGCCATGTGTTCCAAAATGATGGAGATGGATGCCTGTCAGCGGTACCTAATCCCTGGATCAGCTGTACACATTGCTGCTTGAACAAATCCTCAGACACACCCTTAGAATAGGCAGAGGAGTTCAAAGGAAATAAAATCCACTACAGATTCATCCCAGGAAAAAGCCACGAAGAGTAATGGAAGGAAATAAAGTAACAGGAACCTGTCAGATAACCGCAAAAGCCAAAGCTCGGGGAGAATAACTCCATACTTTTATGCAGAGCTAAAGTCCCCCCCTCATAAGTGACACTGAGAGAGGGGAGCCTTTAGATATGAAGGGGGGGGGGGGGAAATCCATGAACATTTGATAGACCAACCTAGGATAGAAAGAATAATCTTGTCTCCTATTAGGATTTGGAGAATATCCAGGGGTCCATAGAATTTATGAAAATAAAATTGAGTTGTGTGTGTGGCTCTGGATGTGAAAAGAAGTGTGAACATTCCCTCCCGTCCGAAAAGCCAGAGAAAGTGAGCGGCTGAGAGGCAATGAAGCAGGAGAAGGAGAAGCCCTGCAGCAAGTCGGCAGAGTGGAGCAGCTTCTCATCGCCGCCTGCGGAAACCCCAGCCTGGGGGGTTATGGTCAGCTGTGGACACGCCACTGCATCATTTCCAGGGTATTAACTCTGCATGACACATACATGCATACGAGGAAAAAAACCTCAATGAGAAGTGTTTCTATCTGCATCACGTGACTTCTGAAGAGCCGCTCTCCTTGTATAACAGCGTGCGCCACGCCAGAAAAACACCCCCTGCAGCCAATTTCTGCTGATACGCATCATAAAAGCAGAATGTCAAGTGGTTCTAGACTAACCCATTAGTCCCTTCTCTTATCATTTTCCCCAGCCTGAATTACTGGTACAGTGCATCTCAACATGCTGTGATTTACTCAGAATTATGTTATGACCCTCCCCAGGACATACAGTATAAAACGGATGAATCCAGATTTTAAGAGACATATTCCACACTTGATCTGAACGGCAGTACTTTAGACTGTGGGGGAGATCCAGGGAGAATGTGGGCAGAATATATAAACCTCGCACTCATGGCCTGACCTGACGCTCTCCAGCTCCGAGACAGAGCGATGATTCTGCTCTGTTAGCCACCATGCTACAGCTAGTTATGGGGTGAGGGGTGGGGGTGCTGTCCTCAGAATACCTCGGCGATGGCGTCCTTTAACTTGTTGTACTTCTCGATATCAAATCGGGTCCTCTTTACTCCCTTGTGGAAGAAGAGCAGGTACTGCCGGTCTCTGGCATCAGGATAGATGTATTCCTGGTAGAGCAGAACAGAGATCAGGGCGCTGGCATGTTGTAGCGTAGGACAGAGTAAAGTCCCTACAGACATGCAGAGGCGCATGTAAAGATGGCCGGCCGGTCAGCTACAGCCACTCACCTGACGCGTGAGCACGAAGTAGGCGTACATGGCCATGGCGGTGCCATAAGTGATGAAGTAGGTGACCGGCTCCATGATGTCCCAGGAGTACTCCCACCAGGTGAGTCGTGCCAGGATGCCGAACTGTGTGGCCATGTATGCCATGCCCCCCCACAGCACCCAGGTGGTCCGGCGCTCCGCCTTCCGGCTCAGCTCCTCCTTTATCTGTCGTCCAATCACAACACCTCACATTCACTCTGACTGACACTGAAATCTAAAATCAAGTCACCCTCCACCGATTGAAAAATCAGGTTTATGTCCCTACAGTCTCTTCCATAAATTACATCAACCCGACGCCTCCGTTCCACAGCGTTTCTGCAAATTCTAAAAGAGCCAGGCAGCGGTACCTTTTCCAGGGGGCGGAGTTGTGAATTCAAGTCTTCCAGTCGTCCAATCAGCTCTCGCTCTTTAGTCAGCTGATGTTCCTCAATGCGTAGGGTAGTGTAGAGTTGCTGGACTAAGAACTTCACGTCATTCAACCTCTCCGCCTCTTCGTGCGCTAGGAGCTCTGAGATACACGCATGAAGTTCACACATGCACGGACACAGAACAAAGGGAGATATTTGAGACTGCTAGTAAACAGTGCAAAATAAAAATCTCTGGAAGGACGCGAAGGCACCGGCAGAGCTCACCTCTCCGGGGAGGTCGCACCACGTGCATGGTGTCGTTGATGAGCAGCTTGAAGTCGTCCAGCAGCAGGATGTCGATCCCCGTGGAGGAGGCTACTCTCACACCCTCTGAAAAAGGGGGCGGCAGGACAGGCTGCTGGTTGGAAGTTCACAGCTATGGTAGAGGGTAGTTAAACTTGCAGAGAACAGCTACTAATACAGTAGATATAATTAATACTGAAAAGGCTCTTTCATAAGGAGCAGCGAACTGTCGGCATTTTGCCAGCCGCGTCAGAGCGAATGTACTTCAGCGAGCACTCAGGCAGACGGGGTTACCCATGGAGTAGATGGCGACGCGGTCGATGCCCCGGTCCTCAGCTTGCAGCTGCTGCAGGAATACGCCCACGGAGTCGCTGAGCGGCTTCAGGGTGAACTGGCAACGTTCCCGCCGTGAAGGCAGGCAGACCGATATCACAGGGAGCCCGTTCTGATACATTACAGTCACCTCTGATAAAGGAGGAGGAGGGATAGAGAAAAAAGGAAGTTAAAGACAAATATAAATGGGCCAGAACGTCACAGAGCAATACCAAGTATGACCAGCAGATGGTGCTGCAACAGTTGCACACTAGGACCCTTGAGGAGACCAGGCTTTGTACGTGTGATCAAAGACTCCCCCCATGCCCCATAGCTCTGTGTCATCCCCTAGCTATCCCAACACCCAACAAACCTACGTCTTAATCCACTCCTCCTGTAGCTGTACCTCAATCCTTTAAATCAACCTGGCTCATCAAATGATAAAATCTGTGTGGTCTGCCATCCCTTCCCTGGCTGATTAGACCGACGCAGTCCAGTCGGCGCTTGGAAGAGGACACGATGCAGAAAAGGAAAAAAAAAAGCAGAACACTGAGTACACCTTGTCACCCGGTCCAGCAGAATCATCTCAACCCGTCAAAACAAAAATACCATTCAATGGGGGTTGTCAGATTGGGTGATGTCTCCCTAGATACGAAGTGCCCGGACTGAACAGTAACACAGCAGAGTCATTCTGGCTCCCGCTCACTCGCCTCCATCTGCCAAACAGCTATGAGTGGGGGGTGGTATGAACTACGAAACAGTAAAAATAAGCAGTTGTGTCACACTGCTCTTCATTTCGAGCAGGCGACACAACAAAGAGGACGCTTGTGTCATCAAGAGATCTGGAAATCCCTACCCCCCGCCCCGGCACCCCCCCAGCGCCACTGGGTTTATTCCACGGTCCGATCGCTTTGCCGAAGGTTTCTTCCAAACCCATGCGTCTGTAACAGGATCATTGATCGGGCGTAATTAGCTGCAATGGCAGCGCCGCCTTAAAGGGCTGTACGCTGCCAGCATCGCAGCAGCAGCAGCGTCTCCAACCTCCTGGGCGGCAGGACCGGCTGACCAATCACAGGGCCGAAAGCCCCAATGCTGCAGAAAGCTCACCCTGCTGTCTCTCTCTCTATTCACCTGTACCACACACAGTCTGTCCATAAACCAGACACACTCAAATCGAAGGGGCTCAACTAAAAAGCCGCTGATATAACAAGCTGCATTTCAGCACTAAGCCAAACAAAAATACAGACAGGTTATAAACCAGATCCATTCCCTAAGTAAATCGAATTTGCAATTAAGTCTGAAAAATGAACACAGTACATAACAATAATTATCATTATTATACAGTAATGATGCACTAAGGAAAGCGATAAGGAAATTCCTGGCTGATACCAATAGGTGATTAGTTTGAGAGATTTTGCTTTAATAAATTTAAAGGGACACTCCACCCAAGTAATAAAACAATATATATTTTTTGGTAAAAAAAAAAAAAAAGAAAAAAACAACTCTGGTGGCTTGCAAGTGTCAGAGCATTATATTTTATAACTGTATACATCTTATATATCTATAGCATTTATAACAAAGAAGGGCTGATCATCAGGTGAAAAACTCCTTAAGTTTCCTGTGTAATAATGTCCTTTGATTTCACGCTCTGCACTGAATTTTCTTTTGCTACTAAATGCTTGCGTTACAGACAGACTGGTGTTATTTGGCAGTGCTGCAGCCTTTTGTATTGGAAAAGATTTGTTTTTCAGAAACCCTTCATACCCCTCACTGTCCTGCCTTAAGGTGAGCAATCAAATTTGTTGTGCTGGAATGTTTATTAGTGGGTCCTCGCCTTTAGCAGAGCAATGTTTCCAAATTGCTTTTCTAAAAACGTTAAAATAATTCCGCATAGCAGATATTTCTCTGACTTAAGTACATAAGTGTGCCTGTCACGATAAAAAAAAATTTGCCGGACGATAATTTGACCCAGGAATTATTGCGATAAACAATAATATGGTCATACAATAATATTGTGCACATAAAGCAGTGACGTCATATCCGGCAGTGTGAAATACGGCTCACTTGCTTCCGGTTTGAGTAACTATGAGCGCAAGAAAGGATAAACTGTTTCAGAAGCTAAAAAAATAACAATAATAATAATAATAATAATTACACGTCCTCAAAATACAAAATTCAAATTTTAAGTTTCTACGAACACCTCTGGGAAATCCAACATATTTATACTCACATTTTATATAAATTTAATGCCACGTTTTACTTTACTGCTTATGGTGAACACGTCTGCCTGGGCCAAATTGATAATTATAATCGGATGATCATCACAACTGATTTTTTTCTTCATGTCTCAGTCTGTGTATATTACTTACATGAATAATAGGTAATAAAACGAACAGCGTCACTAATTTTGATTGCAAAATAGAGTACAACTGTTTCAAATTACAGTACTGTACAAATTAAATTACTGAACTGTGCATAACTAAAATACGTTATATACTACAGCATAATGCTGTACCTAAATATTTAATTTTATTTATACAGAGTATTTTCACAACATTGTCTGACAGCGTTTGCTGCAGCATCTCCGTGGCTTGTTTTATGGTAGTTTATCATAAGCTTTGATGAGTCTATATAACACAAATCTGAATATTGAACAGCTTTAATTAGAACTACGATAAATTACCAGTGCTGCCATACTTTTACACTGTGATGTTTGTCGTGCTTCTTCATGCATCTGAAGCAGCAACCTCTCCTGTTCCCGTGTTTCTGTTTGACACTAAGAATAGCAAACACAGATTAACTCAATGTGTACTTAAGCACATATAGAACATACTAAGTTAAACATTCTCTGCTAGAATGACTGGAGATGTTCATAGTTACTTCATTGCCACATGCATACACTATCACTGTCCGGAAGCAATGCCTATTAGCGTAAGCTATAGCTAACGCCAGCCACAAAGTTGAACGAATAAGACTCCCCTTCGTATCCGTGGATGTAAGTCAAGGCAAACATCTTAAAGCCCTTCTCTAATTTACTCGTTGGTACTTTACAACTTTCTTTTTGTAGATTTACAAAATGTACGTCATCGATCATAAGTTTTGGCAAGTCCTGTAAACGGCATGTATAAACAAACGCCATTTTTCACAGAGCGGAAATGAGCGAGCCGCATTTCCATGAACGCGGAAGCCGACGTGCAAAGAGCCCACTGACGCGAGAGTTCACACCTCATTACTAGTGGTGTGTCGTTCATGAACGAGTCTTATTTCTGACAAGCTCAAATCAGGTCACGCCAATCAGCATCAGATTAAACGAAGAGAGGAGCCAACTTTTCTTGGTGAGCTGAGCCAAATGAGCCGCTTTGCTAAAAAGACCCGATATCCCCATTTGGTAGAGAGAGATCCGAGGAAAACAAACAAGCATGCAAATGAAAATGATCATTTTAATTATTGTGCAATTAATTGACATCATTTATCACGACAGGCCTAAGTGTGCAAAGCAATATGGGTCACCATTTTAAAAGGGGATTATCGGCAGTAAATATCGGCTCATTTTTAATCGTCAGCCGATGGTCTTACTGTTGCTGTATCGGCCGATACCAATAGTTGGGCAATACAAATCGATGCCTTTTTATAAAGTACTAATAGAAGCAACTGCGTACGATGCTGCATCGAGCCTCGAGCCAATGAACCTCTGAAGCTGCACAATATTTTCACGAGTGTCACAAAGTAGTGTGTGCGTTCATCATTATGAAATACTGTATTTATCCTGAATGTTTAATATAATAGGCTTTATGCTAGTCTGTTTCTAAGTATGACTTGTCTGTAAGTTGGACATTGTTAACCAAGGGGCTACCTGTAATGGGTTTTTGTGTGCCACGTGAGTGTGGACACAGTGATCACACTGAGATTCTTCTGCTGGATAACGTCAAAAAAGGCTCAGCGATTCATTCCAAGCACAAAAGCACTGCACAACACAAGGAGTGACAGACGCTTATTTCTGGAGCAGTGAACTGTCGCTCCCAATTAATGAATTGCCGTTGAGCTTTGACTGCACTTCACGCTGCAGGAAGAAGTGCCCCCCCATAGCGAACAGACTCTCGGCCATACACTCCTCCAGGCCCACCAGTGCGGGGGCTCGCCTTCAAACAGCCATGAATGAATGGCTGTCGGGGAAACTCCCGTGAAACGATCCAACCAATTAAATTGGAACAGGACTCTCATCAGCATCCAGTCAGAGGAGATCCCCCTCTTTCCTGCAGGCAAAGGGAGTGGAGGGTGGGACAGAGTTCAGGCCCCCCATCTAAGACCTCACTCTGGCTTGACAAAGCCACCATAAGGGTGTTCTTAAGTCCACACTAACAAAATCAGGCCAACTAGCAAGAAAGTCCGCACGTTGTTTAGGCTTGCTCTCCCTTTGGAGGACAGTGGAAAAATGGCATTAATTTCGTATGACCAGTGTGCACATGACCAGTTACCAGCATGACATCACAGGCAAACCAGCTGTACAAAACACAACCGTCAAGAGGTCATATGGCTTTCATGGAATTCACAATAAAACCAAAAATAGTCAGAACAGGCTGAAGTTTGTGTTCATCCGAACGCTCTTTTTCCTTCATGTTCTCAGGGTGGTGCAGTACAATGATTCACCTTCAGGTGGCGTTGCAACAGAAGAGCACAGCAGTCTCTGGGCCTGCCATGTAGGGGTACTTTTCCAGCCCTGGAGTGGGAAGGAAGGAAGGAGAGAGAGAGAGAGAGAGAATTACATCAGTAATGTTTGGGAGGGAAGAAAACAAAAACACTCCTTGACAACGAGACACTCAGACACAGACACACACATACACACACTCAGATTCTATCGCAGAAACTCTCTATAGCAGGATGGCGTGTATTGTCTTGTTCACATAGCCATGGCCACACCCTGGACATGTGCTGCTCGCCTGGACATTTAAGGAAAAACGTGCGCACACACACAGACAAAGAGACACACACAGACACAGCTGTGGAACACCCACTCATAACCACATCACGCAGTGAAACACCAATGACCAAGGGCTAACTGTCTGGAATGTCGACATGCCAGCCTTCCGGGCAGCAGGATTAACGACTGACTTGCCGCACCAGGGCACAGCACAGTCTCCGCCATTCCTGTCCGCCATAAACAGACAAAATATTAAAAAGAAGCAGCCCCCTACACAGCTCCTCTTTTGACTGGCCAGCATAAGCAGCGAGGTGGAAGCCACTCGCGGACAGTTAGGAGAGGGACCCGTCAGGTTTTTAGCTCGCTCGGCTCGTGCCCTTGTGAAGCAGTCAGAGAGCTCCGCCCAGAGGCTGCCCCACGGGATGCTGGGATGCTGGGATACTTGGGGGCGTGGAGTTACAGGACGCCAACAGGAAGTGTGTTCACTGGGGAAGGGTCTAGTACTTCCCATCAGCCTACTGAGGTGTCAGATGTGATCGAAAGAAACAGTATGAAAATGTCCAGCATGTAGGTCAAGGCAGATAAATTCGGGCCAGCCGCTCAGCTGGCTGGGTTTCCCACTTGCCACAACCAGCAGATGCATTTGCTCCTCCCGCTCTTTCATACGGGCCTCTTTATAAACCTCGCTGTGCCCTGACCCAGACAGTGCTGATCGTACCCCCTCACACCTGCCACACAGCAAGGTCACCTAGACCACTTCAGCAAAGTGAAATCTCTCACACATCCTGCGCCAATCAACTCAAATGCAGAAGCTGAAGGTAAGGAGGTCTGACAGGTAAAGCACCAAGGTTGACAGCAATAAGACCCAATGCTTCTGACAAACCGGAACACCTATGCTGGCTTGGACTGACGGACCACATTTCCCCACCCAGCTGGTCGACGTCCCCGAGCCAGCCAAGCCCCTAGAGCACCAGCTCCCAGACCAAGGTGCTACAAAGCAAACCCCTGCCACCCAAGACACCCGATCCATACAGTAAAACAGTCCTCTGACTGCTGTTCTACTTTTACCAGAAATACTTAACTCAGGGGTGGACAATCTTATCCGCAAAGGGCTGGTGTGTGTACTGGTTTAACTAGTTTACTACCGTGTTTCCCCGATTATAGGGCATCCCCAACAATTAGGGCACCCCCCACTTTTTAAAAATTGGTCAGAATAAGGCACCCCCCGCAAATAACGCAGACTAAGGCCCCCCCCACCGATACCTTTGCTTGCGGCTGGTATTCGGCTCCCTTCGGCTGGTATGGTGGGGGAGCTGTGGGGAG
>JAODKE010000068.1:13499398-13512710 GCA_026779605.1 Mormyrus hasselquistii
AATAAGCCACCCCCTGAAAATAAGACCTGGGCATATTTTGGCATTTCAAAAAATACAAGACAGTGTCTTATCATCGGAGAAACAGGGTAAGATGTTTTTAACCTGACGGTTGATTTCTCAGCAGGACCGAAAACCTTTATCTTTTATGGTAGAATGGTTCTGAGGATTGCAAACTGCTAGCCAAGCAAATTGACTCAATATGGCCGCTAGCCAATCAGGGATGAGCCCCCGCTTAGCAATGCCTGGGACTGGCAAATCAGGTTCCTTTTCTTAACTGGCCTATCACTCGCCAGCACAAGGCTTCCCACATCATCAGTGGTTTCCTTCAGTCCAGTCAAACTCAGATGTTAGCCTCAACGAACAAGGTCATTGAGAGTGTATAGCTCTTCTTTACGTTCTCCTTTTCTTCTTTAGCAGTGCCAAAAGTAATTGAACCCTTTCTTCACACTGAAACGATGGTTCCATGCTGGCTAAAAGATTTACCTGCATATTACATCATGCAACGCTCACTCTCTCTCACATATCTCTGCAGGCACAGGAAGGAAACTTAAATTTGCTGCACATTCAAATACAAAGAATATAAAAGAAAATAACCTGCTGAGTATTTTGTGTCCATTCATTTTAAAACCCCACACTGTGTTTTCAAAGGCGCTGACATGTCCGTCATCAGCCCAAGGCCCCCAACACAACCCCCCCCCCATACATTTATGCAATGATACTCCTTGATCAGCACACCATAATACTCACAAAATAGCAGACTCACTTTAAATTATGATTTAGCTCCCTTTGCAAAAGAGTTAACTGACCCTAATGAACATATGAATTATTGAAACTTTACTTCCATCTTTACACTCCAGTACTTATTAGAATTTTTCCGGATAAATTCTGATAATTTTGCTCTATTTGGTTAATGGTGGGTTTTAAATGAACGAAGATTAAATTATGTAATTCCATGACTGTAAAAATACACCTGACAACTGTAATAATTCTGAAACATGGAGGGTGAATAAGAAATAAAAAAAAAAAAAAAATAGTAAAAACTGCTCATTTTTCCTGCTGAGGTTTCTGCACACACTTCACGATCTGAAAAGGGCTCTCGCTTGCCTGGCCGGCTTCCAGCACCGGTGCGTCATGGTGGCTTCATCTAAAAGCTTCATGTTTTGGCTGTAGACGTCCACAGAGATAAACGGTGTCACTTTCACCTGCTCTTCTGGCAGCGTGAAAGCCACCGTCAGCTGGACTTGGATGTCACTGGCACCAGTGCAAATGCAGAAAGTAACCAACGTGATTGAAAAATCAGAGCAAAAGACTGATCCGACTGAGTGACATCCTGTACCCTTCAAACAAACTACAGAATTACATTTAAAATGTCAAAGGAATTCCAGCCCTCCATCCATCTTCCAACCACTCATCCAGTATAAGGTTATAGGAGCCTGTCCAAAAAGCACAGGGCGGGGGACACTGCAGGTGACATACCAGACCATCAGAGATCCCACACACACTTTCTATGCGTGATTCAGGGAAGTCAGTCAAGTAGGGAGGATACCAGGAAACAAGCATGGCACAGGAAGAACATAGACAACTGCAAACCAGGCATTCTTCAGTGGTGTAAAAGCCGGTTTGGGGGGGGGGGGGCTGGGGGGCGGTTCTGAATCCTGCAGTGACTGGTGAATCAGGCAGCTAAGTTGTGGGATTGATTTTTTTCGCTCATAGTCCGACATCCTCCTTTCAGAGGTAGCAATCAATTTGCAATCAGTCTAAATGTTTTTTCTTCTCAATAAACAAGGCAAAAAAAAAAAGTGGTTAGATTCTAAACTGCAGCATCAGGATGAGCAAAAAGCCTATGTGATGTGACTCCATGACTGGGACACAGGATCATTATTACCGGGCTTCCCCGTAGCTGCCAGTGAACGCCAAGCAGCCTCCAGACCCCTTCCAACAAGGCCAGCGGTCACCAGAACTGAATTTGTTAAAGCTGCTTGATTTGGCCTTTCTACAAATTCCTGGTCAAACTGCTAAAACTTGCCATCTACTGGCCCCTGTGTTGAAAATGGAAAGGGAGTGTAACAACATAAAGGACGAGAATTTAATCGTGAGGCAGCTGCGGACATTAGCAAAACTACATTATCCAGATCTTCATAAATGAATACTCTACATTAGATGCTGCACATGTCCTTTGGGGAACAACCCACTCTTTTGCATTGAAATAAATCTCAACAGCTATAATGAAGTAGCGCAGAGTAATCAGCAAGCTGAACTTGTGTGTGTGTTTTAATCAGATAAACCTGCATGAATTTCACTACAGTAAGGGGTTGAGATAATACAGGGCAGTAAATTAGTATGTGGATAAGGTGCCTGTGAGCTCTGTGCTCGACTGGAATTTGATAGATTGGGAGAGGGAGAAACTGGACACTACAAGACTGACGTCATGCTTCAATAGCTTACACCAGTGTTTCCCAATCCAATCCTCGGGGACCCACAGACAATCCACGTTTTTGCTCCCGCCCAGCTGCCTGCCAGACAGTCCAAATTTACCATGCTCTGGGAGGGAGCAAAAATATGGAATGTCTGTGGATCCCTGAGGACCGGATTGGGAAACACTGGCTTACACAAAGAAACACACCCCTAGCACGACTCTATGCAACTCACCCATAAAAACACCCAGACACACAAGTCCTACACCACAAGCAGCAGGTACGGTCTGACCGATTAATCATGACCGCAATGCTGTGGATGGACACGCACAGACACACCTAGAGTTAATCCGCTGTCTCCTGCAATACGAGCACAGTGAATGGGCAACCAGCAGGTTAGAAGAATGCGCCCTGGTCCGCCATGCAACCCGCTCTCTCAAGGCACATTTCAGGTGCAGGTTGCGTGCGTGTCTGCGTGCCCCACCCTCCCGGTGAACAAAGATGCTGAGCAATGCTCCCCTTCCCCACAAGAACACATGGGGGTCACCCAATCAACTGCTCAGGATTATCTATCATTGTTATGGTGCTTAACGATAACAAAGGGTCGATTACGGCGAAGATCAATTTCTGCTTGGGACGGCATTTCGCCATTGCTGTAATTACTATGCGACTGTAAAGGCTAATCAAGCGCATTAATCATCTTCTAGACAAAAGAAAAGAGTTTCTAGGGATGCATAGGATCATATAGCTGTGCAGTATTTAATGCAGCCCGCTGAACGTTCTCACAGCAGCTTCCACGGCGCCGTCAGGCGATCCCGGCGTGTGAGCGAGGGAGCTACGCCTGCAGGATACGGTGGGCAGAACCGTGGCCCTTCAGGGCATATCGCAGGCAGGTCTTCAGAATGTTCCATAACGGGGCCGACTGAACCGATGATCCACGGAACCGGAAAAGTTCCTGGGGGCTGGAATAGCCATTCGCTACACATGCGTACCTGCAATGGGGGAACCAGGCAAGAACATGTTGCTAGTCCAGTCCGCTGCAGGAGAAACACGTGCACATAGTTAGAAACCATGGTTTGCTCAGAGATGCTTAGAACCCAGAGAAAAGCTACATGTGGAGAGCATGCGAACCACACAGAGCAGATCAAGGGGGATTCGAACACACAACCCTGCGGGTGAGTGGTCCCCTGAAAGACAGTACTGCCAGATTCAAGGAGAGAAGGGAACACTTAAAAAAAATAAATAAATAAAAATTCACGAGACCTGGTAACAACATCACAAGTAGTTTACCAGAGCTTGTCAGAAAGGAAGGCAAAGCTTCTTTACGGTAAACAGGTGTGAGCTAATGCACCGCGGCCATATTGGAAGAGAGAAATTACTGCCCTGATGGAAATTATACATACGGGCTTGGCAAGCTCAAAGCGGCCGGCTCAGCGCCACTCTGTCCACACAGCTGCGTTTTGGAGCGTATGCGCATGTGCACGTCTCTCTCTCCTTGCAGTTATGCAGCCGGCTGCTCGGCTTTTGCATAAATTACACCCTCAACGCGGCCTCCGTGTCTGCACATGCAACAGCATGATGAATGAACCCGTGTGAGGCCAGATTTCACGCACACGTCTGCATGGGACACACCCATGTGTCTGTCTGCATAATGTGTGTCTGCAATGGAGTGCGGCACGGTGTGAGTCTGTGTATCCAAGATACGGCGCCCCCAAAGTGTACAGTCACTCAATGCATCCAATAATATTCTATGTAAGTGCTTATCCTGGTCAGGGTTGCGGGTAGTCACTGAATCGCCCCCTGAAATATTAAACAGGGAACCAGCAGAAAGCACGGCAACCTTGGACTCAATGTCAACCAAGTGGGGGTGGGGGGGTGCAGAGGGATGGAGAGCAGAATGAGGGCCAGGGAGAGGAGATGAAAACCAGTCAGAGATTCCACACTTTAGCCACTAACACTATTATCAGCTTTAAAAAGGGGTGTGTGTATGTGTGTGAAGGAAACATCACACCGTGAGCAGTTGGGTACATGAGGGCTCTGGATTGCACCTAGTCCTGTGCTGGGGTGGGGAGGAAAGAGAGAGAAAGCAAGAGAGAGAGAGAAACTGCTGATCGCTGCAGCAGAGGAATCCCTAGTCTAGAGAGGGGGGTTGCCCCACTGTCTCATTCGTCACACTCTCGCTCCCTCGCTCTCTCTCTCTCTCTCTCTGAGAGTCTCTCCCTATTTCATTTTCTCTGTATTCCCCCCCCGCACTGATTCTGCGGTGTAGAGAAACCACCCCAGAGCCATGCACCCCTGTGTCTGTGAGTGTGTACTGATTATTCCTGTCGCTCGCACACGTCTCAGACATACACACACACAAACCAGACACGATCTGACAGCCTGCCAAGGTGATATTAATGCCTTAAGATACACATTCAGAATGGCGCCCTTATTAAAAAAATCACCCTGTACAGTCACCTGCTTTTGAACAGCGCCCTCTAGCGGTTCCCCCCTAGATTCCAACAACCGCCCCCAAAAAAATCAGAATCCACACACAATGACACTGCAGTTTAGGGGGGGGCCCTAATGCTTACTCAGTCAGTGTCCTGGTGCATGCCGCCCTTGCGGACTGCGGCGTGGGGGCCAAGCAGGAGCGATGGGGAGTCTCAGAGGTTTGGAAAACAACTGGAGGGCGAATATTCTGAAGCAATAAACACGGAACTGGCTGATGGTGGGGAGATCAGCATGCCCAAACGAATCACTGGTTGGTGTCAATGAACCAAAACAGCCATGCACACCAAGGTGGTGTGGGAGCAGAGGCACCTTGTCACCCAGACAGCAGGCTCTCCAGCCGCCGCCCCCATTGTACAGCTTCAGCCACTGCGAGCCAAAGGAATGGAGAACTGGCTGGGGGGCAGCAGGCCAATGCAGCATGACTGACACACCTATAAGAACTATTCTGTGAATGAAGAGCTGCGACGGGGGCATTAAAAGGAGGGGGGGGGGGGGGGTGCATGGGCTGCAGAGATACGCTTCAGACAGACCCGCGAGAGTCTGTGGGGGGGCAACATGGAGGGGAAGGAAGAGAACAGAGGCGTGTGGAAAAACGGTAGGAGAATGTATTAGAAAAAGGGAGAAGCATTCAGCAAGTTCAGACAAGTGGAAACAACCAAGCTGAACTTATTCCCATTTCACTGACCAATCTTTCCATAGGAATCATTGACTTTTATTAATCTGTGAAAATAAATTGTACCTTTTTTTAAAATAAAATAAAAAGAAAAAGGGGAGAAGAATGAGAAGGTGGGAGAGCGATTGATAGGAGGGGCGGAAGATGAGTACCAGACGAGAGCATGGGGCGGAAGATGAGAACCAGACCAGTGCATGGGGCGGAAGATGAGAACCAGACGAGTGCATGGGGCGGAAGATGAGAACCAGACGAGTGCATGGGGCGGAAGATGAGAACCAGACGAGTGCATGGGGCGGAAGATGAGTACCAGACCAGTGCATGGGGAGGAAGCAAGTGGAGCAAAAAGAGCAGAAGGCAGATATGCAAAAGAAGGCAAAAGAACAAATTTAGCCGAAAGATGTGAAGCAAAAGAAGGCTCAGTAGTCGTCAACTATGTACTCTGATGGATCACATTGCCATGCACTATTTAAGGAAACAATTACCGATTACAACCAATCTGACGATTGCGCAAACAAACTCATGTTTCGGCTCAGCTAGTGTAACTATAGACCCCCCGTCTGATTTCAAACCAAATGGAGATTTGGGGTAAACTAACTTCAGAACAGCAGCTTTGTATTTGTCCTGTGATTATGTCAGACCTACATTAGGGTTACTATAATTCATGCTAACCATAATCGGTAGAAGACGTTATGCTTTTGTTCGACTGACAAACTTACGAAGTTAGCAGTTATGAAGTGACAAAGGGCGGGTCGATGAATGCTGGTTAACTTCTCCATTCTAGACTAAAAATCGACTCATTAATGTTCACTTACTACAGCCGAAAAACAGATAAAACACATTATAAAGGCTTCTCGTGAGAATCCTTATGAGGAACTTCTCAGGCTAAAGCCATCTCTAATGGTTCTGATAACCACAGCAGACGAGGTTTGGATACTTCAAAGTCATGAAACATCACACTGCTTATATTATGCACAATAAGGCATCATGAGGCACCCGCTGCAGTGTGCATGAGGAAGTCAAACTGCATTGTATGTGTTCCTGAAACAAAAGCAGATGTGTCAAGTATGAACCAGAACACCTCATGCACTTACAGCCCCTACACGATGCATTTATTTTGCCCAGAAATGCCAAGCCATGCAAAACAAACTACTTTCTATTGCACATCTCTGCCTGCAACACCACACTGCTCATTTATTGCATGTCTAAGCCACTATTAATGCGACTATGGCTCAATTTCCATACGTTTCAGACTGTGAGGTCAAGTGTTACTGGTAAGTAGTTTACCCAAGATCTCTACTTTATGAGGCTCTAAAGCTGTTGGGGAGGAGGGTTAGGGTTAGTCAACAAACTCAAGATAACCCATAAGGGAGCCTATGCTAACGATGCGTGGGGTTCACCCAGCTCTCCATGCATGCCTTGAGAACCTCCAGCATGGAATGGAATGCAACGGCTATCGAAGCACATGCACCCAGATGTCAGCAGCCAGCAGTGGCATTCATGGAGGGTTTGGGTGGCAAGGTCAGTGCCGTGGAAAGCCGTGAGCGCGTAATTGTGCAGGACAGCCTGTCTGCACAGCATGAGGCTGCTAGATTGCGCACATAGACAGATGGCACAGGCGGGTGGCAGCCACGTTCACCGTGCTGCTATAGAGCCCCCCCCCGATCTCTTGACTTTCGCACCCAACCCTCTGACCCCACACCCCGTGGATGGGAGGAGCTTCACAAACTGGACTACAAGCGGAAATAGGAGAGGGGGACCTCAGGGGAACGTGGAGAGCAAAACAGATTCCGTTCTTTAGGTTCACCTCCAAGGACACAAAAAACATCAGAGATGGTCTGAATGGCAAGGTGGCTACACCAGGAAACAAGCGTCGTCTTACTCTAACCATGCCCTGACACACTATCTGAAACTCGCCCTCCAGCATAGGATTTTACTGAAGGAAAAAAAAAAAAAAAAAAAGAGATTCTATGTTAAATCAGTCTGCAGCCCCTATGACTCTGGAATACCACCATGCCGAACCAGCGTGTCAGACACATGACAAAAGATAACAGTCACACATACAGAGCATAAACACAGCCCAAGGACCAGTCTAGTACAATCAGACTTCCTGCACTCGTCAACTGGAGTGAAATCTCGGCATACGGTGATCTTGATTTTGCGCAGTATATGTTGCTCATTTCATCAGCGGCTCCCCTGGCGGCGCTGGCATCTTTGTGGCAGGAGCAGGGTGCTCTTTCAGATGGGCAGCTCTCCCGACAGAAGGAAGGCGGGCATGAGGCATTTGCTGCGTTCAGAGAAAGCACATCTAACAGCCGAAATAAGCCTCAGGATTGACACGCCTCTTGAGATAACTTGGCTTGACAGCTACCCCTCGTTCAGTCCCGCTGCAGATGATGCTGTGCGTAGATCACAGCTACTTTACGCGGTGCCCCGAAACGCGACATGGGGGGGCGGTTTGCTAGCATTCTGGCGGCTAACGGTAAGTAAGGAGAGACCACCCACGCTCCACAGTCAGACAGAAAGCTGTCAGGGGAGCCCGTAGGCTGAATGACCGAGCTGGTAATGGACACTTCCTGACTAATTGAAGGTGCTGCTGTGAGTGATTAGGCTCCGATTGTTTCTGCTCGCTCAGATGAAGGACTGATTCCTGCAGGATTCCCATGAAGGGCACACAACCAAGGAGAGCCGCCCGGAGTGAGGCTGTGTGCATTCTGGGTTGTAAGCATGCATTGGTAGGTGTGACAGACTATCTGCGTCTCTGTGTGGGTTGTGGTGTGATTGTATTTAGTGGGTAGCAGGTGGCTGACCATTTGGGTTGTACGGTATATAGAGCTCTCCATTTGGTGTCTGGGTGTGTATGTGTGTCACCAAGTAAACTGGTCACCAAGTGCCATTCTCCAGATGTGGCTTTTATTCCGCCCACTATCCAGGATTCCCCCTTGTGAGTTGTTCCCATTTGCAGCAAACCGCAGTCTGACAGACACCTTCCACTTGCCTCCTGTTACCCGGGAGATGCCCATGTGCATGGGCAAGGCGGCTGTTGCATGCGAGCGGCAGAGTTTTCCCGAAAACAGTGGATCGTCTGCATCGGCATCCCGGTGCTCACAACAGGCACGTTTGTCTACCGACCCGAAAGACGATGGATCAGATGCTGGGAAGCAGCAAACCTGCCTGCACGTCCCCCAGAGCTAACAGCAGCTCTCAAACATGCTGGATCGGAGGTAAATCGTGCAAAACCCTTCACTGCCTGCTTTGCACCACACACAGGTCCTCCTGTTCTGCCGCAGCCAGTCAGGGTCATTCATACATTCAGAAAAGGTGTCAAAAAAAGCCACATTCTGTCCTGAGAAAAGATGCCGCTGACAGTGAGATCACATTATCCTGCGCTGACTGGGAGGAGGGCAGCCGTGAAGGTGAACGTGCACTGAGAGCACCGGGGGGCATAATCAGTGTGAAAGCAAAATGAGCTGACTGTGGGAAAGCCAAGAGGGGTGAAGACGTTGGTACGGCTGGAGGGGGAGTAATCTGGGTGGGGCTGCCGTCTCTGCTGAGCAGGCCCCCGTTTAAATATTCCCAGCGCGCACAAGCTGCATACCCTGATTGTATTATAAGATGCTTACTTCACAATACTGATGCAGGGATGCCTCATTAATGTGTATAGTTTCTTCTGTGATCAGATAAATACATCTTGAAGCATAATCTAAATATATCTGTATAAGTGGAACTGCTGGATGCCACCAAGCCAGGCTCAACTCAGAAGCAAGGCAACACAGAAAGTCCTGCCAATGGAGTACTACAGCACTAATCTGCGCTTCAGGTCTCTTGTACAGCTGGTGCACAAGCAAGTTTCTCAATCCTAAGGGTTAGGTACTGGAGTCTTGCCCTTTTCCCTCGCCTTATACAAGCCAAGGACAGACCTCACCAAGCGGGAGGGAGGGAGGGAGAGAGAGAGAAAAACCAGGGAACACCCAGGGCAGCACGGTACGAGCGTGTGAAAAAATAACAGCGCGTGACGTTTGCGATTTACAGTGGGAGAGCCGCGTTAGGAGAGCGGCATTCTCTCCCAGACACGTCAGCCTCGCAGCAGCAGAAAGCTGCCACCGGCCGAGCATTAATGACAAGGAAGATTTTACTAAAAGGCATCTGAGGCTGGAGGAAATCTCAGAGACCCAAAAGCACCATTTCCTGGTCTTTTCCAGACAGTCACAAGACAAGGGCAGTTCAGGCATATGGTCTCCTACATTAAATAAATGTCATGAGGAATCCTGAAACATAAAAGAAATCTTATTTTTTAACAACAGAAAAGTAGGTTTGTTGAAACACTAACCCCCCCCAAAGCCCCACTAGTACCAAACTGAGAAATCAGGCACTTCAGCAAACAGAGAGTGGGTGTCCTTCCCTGTTAGTGCAGACAGCTGAAAGTGGGAATGAGGAAGCCAGTCAGGCACCGGTAGTAAAATAATGACACACAGTGGGAGGGTCTGCAGAAAGTGTGATTGACACAGGGTGGCAGTCGCCAGTAGCCACCAGCCCCCATCTGATCATGGAGCAAACGCCTTTACTGCATAGACTACAACATATAGGTCAGACCAATCAGCATCTTCCGTACATTTTTCAATACTATGATAAATGCGAATGCTGCTATCATGTGTTGTGAATGCGAATGCTAGATAGGACACTGCAGCTGAACCTCAGCAGATCCAGTGATATCTCCAAAGCCTTCAGCAGATCAGTGAGGCTCCTCCTCCTGGCCCTGCCATTGGGCGTCTTCCACACACACCGCACACCTCACGCGCATGGACTTAGGCTGCAGGGCTGGGAGAGCTACAAACCAACACGTGTGTTAATTAAACATTCATACAGGAGGCTGGCAGAGACACCTTGTGCCTTCAGGGCTCCTATTCTCTGCTAAGTACTGGCACTGCTGTCCTCGGCGGAGCCCGGCGAAGCCCTGGGGACGCCGCCAGAAGGCTCTGCTCGCTCCGAGGAGGGCAGTCGATCTAATCATGGGATGAAGAGCAGAGAACAGTAACCTGAGGGCGAGGAAACCCCCAGTAACCAGGGTAAATCTATACACAGCAGCATCAGACTGGAATCAGCCTGTATTACAGTATAAACACCGCCAGGCGTTTTACAATAACACATTTAAAAGGGGACTCCACAGCCGCCATATGCAATAACAACACAACCTCTGTGACCTTTTGAAAAGGTTCACCTTACAAGCCGCCCTCCAACCGCTATCACAGCCTGGCGAAGTTACAGAGCCGCAGCCATTGTGGAGGGAAGTGGCACGAGTTCCCACCGCCGCAGATTCCTATGTAAAGCGGCATGGAGGCTGGGACCTTAAGGAGGGTTACGGCAGCATGCCTGGCGGGTTATGAACACAGTTACAGTATGCAGAAGATCCACTACATTGTTTTCCGTTATGGACGTAATGAGATACACGAGCTGTCACCGTGTCAGTGGTACAATCAGTCTAGAGAGGAGCGTGTGTGTATTACTCTCCCAGCACAGAAAATTGTTTCTTAAATGTGTTACCGTCTTCCTTTATATATCAAGTCTTGCAAAGCACTACTGTTACTCCTATATAACACCAAAACAAGTAACACTAAAGATAAAGCATTTGTATTTGGACATACTGCTTAATAATGACCACTCTGATAGGGAAAGAGCATATGCATCACGTTTCATCGTTTGATGATATAAAGCCCATGGGAGTTTTTCTTGCACAAATGTGTGGAGTCAAGAAACTAGAGGAGGTGGGACCATGGCATCTGAATGGTTGGTCCTGCCTCCTCTAGCTGCTTAAACCCACCGACTCTACAATCCTTAGTATTATCGGATTGATTATTCTTTTTTCGTTCAAAATGTGCGTGCAAGTGAAACTCCCATGAACGCGATATAACTAACACTGTGAAGGGCTGCACCAACTAATCAACCAAAAGTAATATAATCACATATCACGCTGAATAACTGAGGAGATGACAAATACCTCCATCTATCATGACCATTTGTTACCGTCCTATTAATTACTTTAATCGGCAAAACGATGATGCATCTAATTAGCTGGGATAACATGTATGGTTACTATGATTCATGGGAGTTAGTAGGGGCTGCTGCCCAGCAATTTAAATGAACAGGTGACATGCATCAATACAGGAGTGCATTCAAGACCGGCTGTCCACTCTGAACTCTCCCATCCGACTCATCTTCTTCCCTTCCCCCATCTTTCCCCCCCCCTTCTCTCTTCCTCCTCGGCCTCCCCTGCTCGCCCTGTTGCCGGGGGCCCCCCACTCGACCTGTAGACTGTAAACGTGCCTCAGAGTCCCTGCGAGCCGTTCGCTCTCCCTCTCAGACCGTCTGCCGGCCGCAGCTCCGGCCGATCGATGGCCCAGGCCACTGTAACTGCGGGCCGTCATGGATACCAGTCAGAACAATGCAACAGAGCCGCAGCAGAGGGAGGAAGGGAGGGAGGGAGAGAGGGAGCGAGGCGATAAAGGAAAGACACGAGACACTGGATCTAAACACACAGTTCCTGTGATGCTGGTAAATTCAGCTTGAGTAGAGAGAGAGTGAGAAAAAGAAAGAAAGAGAGAGAGAGAGACGCAGACCTACAGCAATTCAGAAATCTAGCAGTGATGGCAGACTCCAAGAATGCTGGAGAGCTGGACCCAGGATCACCAGCATCTTGTGCCTTTGAAAACAGTTTTTCACGCCTCCAGCAGGGATTTAGAATGAGCTGGTTTTACGCATGCTGGTGTGTCTTTTTTCCAGCCCTGCCCGTTCCCCACCTTTCCCCTCAAACAAAAATGTGCCCATGTTTTCACTTGCTCCCCGGGTCATTTCTCAACCCCCACCCGCAGGACATGTCACGCGTCACCAAGACACACACCGTCTTGTGCCCGTGTGTTCTTGCAAACCGCCCTTCCTTCTTGTGTGCGTGTATGTGTGGGCACACCCAGAGGTGCGGGTGTCTGCGCGCAAGAGGAGAGAAGGCACTTTAGAAGACTCCTCACCAACTGAATGCAAACAGTCATATCTCAGTAATGCAAATATTCAAACCACACACCATTTCACATCAGACTGCTACACCCAAAGGCACACAAACACCTCCTTGAATACAACCTGTTCTACCGATTAAAAGTGATAACCTGTTTCAGGGCAACCTCCTTGGTGCATGTTCCCCTGGTTCCTCTGACGTTCAGACAAAATGTCAGTAAATGGAGAGCGAAGAGGAACAGAAAGCTGCCGTAGGAAAGCAAAGGGTCAATAGGAAATCAGTGGCAACTATTTATAGGCAAGTAAAAGTGGCTCAGAAACCTCGTAACAAATCGGTAGGAATTGTAGATGGACGGAGGACACGGACAGCTCAAAGATTTAACTGAGCCCAATCGATACCGTTAACGGGCGCTGTAGACGTAGGGAGGGCAGGGAGGCGGGCAAAGGACAAGCACCCAGACGGGCACACCCGACGCCAGGAAGGAACCTCGGGAAGGTCGAGGCCACCGCCCTCGAGTGAGAAGGTCAGGGGCATTATCGATATTCTGAGGGGAAAAATGTCTCCATGACATGGAGTGTCAGGGCTCCTGTCAGGGCTGAGAGTACAGACCACAACAAATCTCACATGCAGGAGAAAACGACAAAACAAACAAACAAACACACACACACACACGCACACACACACACACACACGCACACACACACACACACACACACAGACACACACACA
>JAODKE010000068.1:13512810-13522810 GCA_026779605.1 Mormyrus hasselquistii
ACACACCAACACACACACACACACACACACACACACACACACACACACACACACAGCGTGGCCATGTGCTCACCTGGGCTGACATGGGGCTGGGGGAAGCAGGGAAAAGGGAAACTCTGGGTCGCAGGCCATGCGTTCTCCTTGGAGACTGATGGGCGAGAAGGAGAGAAGAGAGGCAGTTAGACAGGACTCTGGTATATAATGTTAAAAGCTCTACACAGTTTTAGTTAACTCTGTGGTTTCTTCTCTTACTCTTGGGGGGGGGGGGGGTTATATGACTGCATAATTACAGAGATCCTACGCTATCTGGTGTGTGAGCCTGGATTAAACAAGAGCAGAGGGGAAAAACTCAGAGCACCGAGTCAAACTCAGAGTTTAAAGAGAATTCCTGACACCAGAAATATAAGGAAACTAAAAACCAAAACAAATTTTTTGCACGTCTGTCAGAAATCAGCAGGAAAAACATTTCAAGTGTGAGCAAGCCTGTCAAATGCTTCTGCTGTTTACTCCACAGAGATGTTCCTAGACTGCCGCATGCTTGAAGCTCACAACACACGACGAACAGGAAATGCTGGCTATCTGAAATGCTACGATGAGACACGTCACGCTGTTTGCCTCTTCCTTCTGGCCTTTCCCACAATGCGTCGCACCGCTGCTAGGTTTCATTAAAAAAGGGACCAAATATCAATGTAAATTGGAACCATACTAAACAGGAAAAACACAAGCAAGATTTGCACCATGACATGTTGCAGTGTCTTCTGTCAGTGCCGCTGCTCCAGAAAGCTCTACATGTGATACTGCTAGGTCACTGGGTCTGACATGTACTTGAAACTCTAAGGAGGAAACTCTAGCCCCATGTGTCACTTGATCTTTGCCCACTTCGTACTCGTTAACGATTCATTACCTGCTAACCTGCTGCTAACGACCCTGTAACTTTAACAATGAGGTGGTAGAACAGTATCAGGCTGCTTGATGGTTCCTTCGCGTGACATGAGCGCTTACTCTCTGTATGCCTGGAAACCAAGTTACACCAAAAAAAAAGCAGCTCATTACGCATGAACACATTTAAATCGAGGAGACATTAGTTATGAATCGACCAACAGAAATAAGAGATAGAGGGAGATCGGTGGCGATACTGATTTTCAGGGAGCCGGCACAGACGACAGCAGATGCTGATGTCGAAAGGGAAGGAGACTGGAGATCAGATAAGAGGTCTGGCTATTCAAAGGAGGAGCATATGAGAAATTCTGCCAAAGACCATCAAAGTGGCTGAGAAGGCCAAACTGAAAGGGCATGTCCAGTCCCTGGGGTGACGGACATGCTGCGCTTGAAAGGAAATTAAGGGTCAATTCATTTTATGAATCCCGACGACCCAAAGACACACTGGCACCCAGGGCTCCCTCAAGGTCACAATTCGTGCAAAGGTATCAAAGAAGCAAGGGTAGAGCTGCATGATATATTGATTCAGCATCAGCATCGCGGTATGAGTATGTAATAATCAAATCGCAGGACGTGAAATGTCAGGTAAGGCAAATTAAATCAGACATGGGATGCAATAACATTTTTGCGGCTTACTTCAAAAAAAAACTGTTGCGTGAACTATACTAGAAGTTAATGTTATTGCAGAGTGTGTTAAATAAGTTGTATTTGGCTATAGTTTATTCCGGATAAATTTCCTTTTTTTTCTTTGTTGTAGAAATATCGCAAAAATAATTGCAAAATATCGCGATATGATTTTTTCTCTAGTAACATTCAGCACTATGCAAGGGTCACATTCATTCAATGTCACACTTGCATTCCAGAAGTATCTCCAGTAAAACTGACCCTAATCGCAAACCCCACCCTGCAAGGCTCATAAAAGTGAGGAAAAAAACCAAATATAATCCATTACTGCTGGTGTTTCCTGGAGCCACAATATTACGTGACAAAGGTACTAATCATATCTCACTGCGCCAAGACAGCAGCATCTGACATGAGCCATCTCTGATGTAATAGATAGCAGGGCTGCATGATTAATCGTTTTAAATCGCGATCTTGATTCATACCTCTATGAGATCTCATTCTAGGGCGGTACAATTATTCGTTTTAAATTGCAATATTGATCCATACCCCCATGAGACCTTATTCTTACATGACACTGGTTATGCTGTGTTTGCATTAGCAGGAAGATCCATTGCATCAAACCAGGTGCTCCCATTTTCCCCCTAGGCTGTATCCATAAATGACAGGACTGCGTTACACCATGAGGCAGGAAGAGAGGGCAAAAAAAAAAAAAAACAGGTGTTCTAAAAAGTGCGGTTGAGATTTAAGTTCATATTAAGTATTTGTCGCTGAATGATAGCACATCATGAGGCGGGTTTTGGTACTGGTACCCGTCTGCAAGTCAATGGGAAAAGTACTGAAATTACTGTACCAAAAATAAAGTATGTGGTGTGGTGGAAAAGTGACATTAGTGGTTTATTCAAACTCAGAGGATATTTTTGCCTAATGTCGATGATACGGGTAACCAGCTAAGTGAGCCATCTGCCAAGTGGGTGAAATTGCCAGTTCAGATTAGCAGAATGACATCACATGGTTTTCTGTGGAAACCGAAAGATCAATTTAGGGTCCAATGCAATTATCTCAATTACTTCAGCAGTTGTATCATTAGCTGTGATGCTGATAACCTTGAATATTGATAAAGATCGGTGCGTTAACCTTGGGCAAGGGTCGGCAACCCAAGGCTTCTTGGCTATCTACTGGCAACTCCATAGTGGACTATCATGCATATGTACGACACTGTAATGTTAATGAAATTCAGGAAGTATGGTACAGTATGTGGTTTCGAAAATACCTGTAAGAACATTGCAAAGCCTACGCCTCAAAATATCTGAAGCTTTCATGAACATCACATATTGATTATTGGTGGCTTGTGATGTTCATCTTGGTAGATTAACTTGATTGAATAATATTGACCCAGTCTGGACCACTTTCATTTTTAAACCAGCAAATACGTTTTAAATAGTAGCCTCGAACAGAAAAAGTATCGAAACAAAGCTAAATTGTGTCACAGGGCAGCTAAAAATAGTTCTTAAAATGTAAGAAAAAAAGAAAATAGGAGATGAAAATTAAAAATGTAGACATGAATGGACAGAAGCATATTCCAGGTGTAAAAAAATAATTATTATAATGCTAATATGGCGATATATTGTATGCTGAAATATCGTGGTTACCTAAAATCCAATATGCCTGCTTGATCACAGCTGCAAACATAAAACATGTAAATTACCAGGTCACTGGTTTTTCTGTCTATATCTTTAGATAACCTTTAGATAACAGTTTGGACTATACAAAGACAATTTGATTTTAAAGCAAGGTACTGTAGCAGTTTTTCATTGTTCAGATGACTTCAGAGTTGAGGACAATTGCTGCCAGTTTTGTTGGCATCTTGGGAAATTATACAAGACGGAAAGCCCTTCACCAAAGCTGAATATGTGAAAGAATGTTTTACCAAAGTCGAGGTCCACCTGTTTACGGATTTAAAAAATTCAAACGATATAGTTAAGAAAAGTAGGGACATGCCATATTCATTCTTAAGTCCATGAAGCGCTGAAAATAATTCAGTTGTTTGTTTACACTTTGTTATTGGTGTCATATTAAAAACGTTGCTGTAACAAATTTCGGTTTTCAGTAAAATGCTGCAGCTCCAATGGATTTCAGGTATTTTTAAAAACAATCATCTTCTTAAGTGGTTTGCCAACCCCAAATCTACAGTTTCCCAATCTCTGCGCCACAGAACGCTGGGGGTTTTGCAACGGGGTTTGTTAATTACCAAAATTAAACAATGTATTTTCTCTTTTCATCCCGCCACTTTTGCACGTTCACATCTGAAAAAAGTCTGTGATGCAAATACAACACAGACGTGGCTACGGCTGGGAACCCCTATGTTAACTGACATATTGTGCAACTCCACATATTGCTTGTTCCATCTTCATAAAAAACACGTAATGCAAAATACAACAATGAGAGAGAAGTATATTGTACCAGAATCATGAGAGAAAAATCACAATCTTGAATTTGAGTGGGGGGAAAAAAAAAGAAAAACATGATTAATGTTTTACCCAGAATCATGCAGCCCTAATACATACCGAACTGATGGTCCAGCAGAGCCATCCGGCTCGGAAAGACTGTAAGGAGACGCCAAATATGCGCAGCTGCTTATCAATACATTTACATAGGAAGCCAAGCTGAGAGAATCGGCGTGGGAAGACAGTTTACCAAATCATTGAGAATGGACTATGTTATCAATTAGGTTTCCTCTTAAAACTACATCACAATGACTAATGGTCAATTACATTCAAGAAGAAATTAAACTCAGGAATGGAACTATAAAAATTAATAATCTTTTAATACTAGGTATTACACTGAAAGCTCTCCAGCTCTGCCCCTGCTCTCCCCAGCCCCTCCCCTCTGGCTTCCTCACCACCAATCAATCGACGGGAGTTCATGGGATCTCCTTGCTGGCCAATCAAAACGAGCCATACAGCAAACCCTGCATAGAAGAATCCGGGAAAGACCTGAGTTTACAGCGGCACAGGACCAAGGTACCCGGGTCCGTCCGTCCGTCCGCCCTACAGCCTCAGGAGGCCGGAATACCAGGCAACATGAAACTAACAAAAAGCCCATGGACCATCTTTCCGGCCTAAAACAGACTGTGACTGATCAAGGCGGGGGCAGCGCGCTGCTTCTCCATTCATGCATCGCTGAGCTTGTCAAACACGACACAGAGCAGAAGGACAGGAACGACGCGGGTGGGGGGGAAGGAGTGGACAGTGTTACCTGGGCTTCAAATTACTAAGCATTACATGTTTTTGCGGTTACTGGTTGGGAAAGTAGTAACGTGAGCAAGATGTGGGCTTCGTCTTGCACGATGTTTCACAGCAGCAGCCTGACTGGGCATGCTGGTTCCCAGTCTGCTTGCCTCCACGGGCGGCCTCTACCTAAGCAGCGTCACGGGATCAAACTACTCCCCGGCGACCATGACAGCGGGCCGGCCGCCCTCACCTGCCTGACTACATAGACCAGCAGCCGCATCTGTATGCAGGTCAAATATCGTAACACTGTTCTAAAACCAAACAAGGCTAAAACAACACTAAAAATGTACAGTGCAACATTGTAAAAAACTATACAGTCCTAAATAAAAACTGTACTAAAACTATATAGTTTAACTAAATGTTTTATGGATAATGAGAAAAAGACCATTTTTTTTTTTCCCCCCACCCATTGAATTGAAACTGGGTAATGATTTCTCATCTTGTTGACACAAAGCAAGAAAAACTAAAATGATTGCTACCATCATCATCTCGACCATCTTCTTCTGTGTAGGCATTTACTAGATGCTTTCATTCAAAGTAACCTGCACAGGTTAATGTCACACAGTGGTTCTCAACGCAGTCCTCAGGTCCTGCCCCGGCCAGTCCACATCATTATTCAGTTACACCACCCAAATACCTCACTTTAGTTTTCAGCTCGTTATAAACCCCTCATCTCCTGGCTCAGGTATGCAGGTAGTGGAACAAAGTAAAAATGTTGACTGGCGAGGGGGATGAAAACTGAGTTTAGAACCACCGATTCATTTAAACCACTCAGAGTCCCCATGAGAACCACACACACACACACACACACACACACACACACACACACAGGTATCTATGTCTTTGTGGGGACTCTCCATTCATTTCTATGGGCATAGCCCTAATCCCAACAGTGTCAACCTTAACCCCTACCCAGCCCTAACCTTAACCAGAAGGGACCAACGAAGATTTTTGGCATTTTTAGTGTTTTGGTTGCGGTCACTGACTTTTAGAAGAGTCAGTTTCCCCTTGTGGGGACCAAAACAATGGCACCCATAATGCCAAAATAACAGGTTGTTATCACCACATATATATATATATATATAAAAAAACCCACATTCACGCACACATGCACTCAAACATGATGCTCGTCAGAGTCCATTAACGTATATAAAGACTGCATTAGCATGTTGTAAAACGCAGCTGTGTCATAATATTGGAGATTACCACACAGCTGTCAAAAGCTTTTCACTCCCACGGCCTCCCCTGGCCAGGCGTGCTGTGACTACAGGCCGGCACAGCTTCTCTTCCCCTGCAGCTCATCTTGATCGGCTGGGAAGTCACAAGTCTAAAAGTGACTCAACAGACCAGTGGTTCCTAAAACCTTTCGCCAAGTGACTGACCTCTAGGGTGGGAAAATGCCCCTTCTGCTTAAGGAGTAATTCAAAACACCAGACTCATTTCTGGGTCTGTCTAATGGAAGACGCAAAAGAGTGTCTTCGAGGAGGAGAAAAAGGCGCAGGGGTACCTTTAAGATTGTTTATGGTTTAGCTGTTGCCTGTGTCTGAGGCAGGCACAATGCATAAGCTGGACATGCACAGGATGGTCCATGCGGCGCACGGAGGACCGAACGAGGACTCTCCCTCCCTAAATATAGAGCGGCACCTTGCTGCCGTGGGGCTGCTGTAATCACCTGCCTTCTAACATGCAGGATCCGCAAACCGCATGAGAAGCAGACACAACAATCCAGGTCTGATGTATTCATAAGGCAAGCAGACAACATGAATGCCAGTCCTTGGAGGGGGCTGGATATCAATCATGGGACTCAAGAGCCTCGCCTCTGTTATTACTACATTTGACCAGCTTACACAATACAGCATTTTAGCAAAGGATGTCTACTGACGTTAGTAGCTGGCCTAAAAGTCCACCAGCATAGCGCCCAAAGAAGGCCGAGCCTTAGACCTCATGGTCACACATCATTGCTCTAAGTTTTTACATGACATGACTCAGCTGAGCCAAGAGCGGCTGCGCAAATCAGGCCAAAATGGAAGCAGGAAGCACACTGCTTTTCCCCTCGCGACAGCCAGCCACACTGAACGACACGAAACCGTTTCCAAAACCGGTCTGCTTACTTTAGAGCCAAACAAATCTTCCAGGAGTGGCCAGGCCGGAGGTATTGTGGGTAGAAACTGCAAGGTCTGTACATGTGACCAAAGATGCGGTACATCTCCCACACGTAAGCAGGAAACTGGAAAGAAGTCTGTGGCTCCCTCCACCATGCTAACCCAATCTAAACCTGCAGCGGTAACGGAGGTCATGAGGAAAATGGAAATCGATTAGCGGCTATTAGCATCTGTCAAGCCTCGCACGTTTGAATAAATTATTACCATGGAACAATGGCCACTGACTGGTGACAGAGTGAACGGTGGCCGACAACCATCTGCTGTGAGGAGGGGCTGATGCAGCTGACCATGCAAGATTTGGAAGGGTCCCCACTGCAATGCTCTTGCCGTTCGAGCAAGGGGCACAAGGATTTCCTGAGAGCTGCTGATCACGCACCAATGTCCCTGACACTTCTGGTCACTATCCTTTCCTTGACGTGCCTCCTGCCAGCATGTGTACCTTAGCACTTCCTGAAGCACAGGTTTAATTACCGCTTGCTAAACGTTCTGGGCTTCATGCTAACATGCTTTACCTATCTCTTGCTAAATGTTCCAGACTCCATGCTAACATGTTTGGGGCTCAATGCTAACATTCAGCACAGTGCACTAAAGCCTCAAAGTGAACTTGGGCATCATAGCCCCCCCCCCCATTTCTTGGGGTTCTCCACAGCCAGTACGCAAGCACAAGGCCAGTCCCTGCCATTATTCACGTCTACACAATTTTTTTTCTGGTTTCCCTGGCTACAAAAATCCCTGGGGTGGGGGGGGCGCAGTCCTTCACAAGGGAAGCCCGGCTCGAGATGGAAATAGGATGAACGTGACTCTCGCTAACAGGCTTGGTAGCGCTGGGGCTTCAGGTTGTTTGGAGGAAGAGATCATTATTGCCTGGGAGGACCTCTGCGGTACTGGAATCCAACCCCCACCCCCGGTCTGACTTTACCTGCCGAGTACCCTCACACCCCTGCCCTGTGCCCTGAATCGTGCCCCAGAGGACAGCAGGAGAATAGCCCCCGTCTCGCAGTACACAGGGAGAGTGGTGCAAATTGGCACTCGCACCACATTAGCGAGGCTCCTGTTACACAAGGATTGGGGGGGTGGGGGGGGGGGGGCGATGTAGTGGTTGCCAGCCGTCTGAACAGAGGAAGAGGACGAAGCATATGAAATCTGAGGAACCACCCTCTTCAGAGCTCAGGAGGCGCTGAACACTGCCGTTAATGCTGGGGAGAAAAGCTGATGATCTACCAGGCAGAACTGACTGTGACAGGCATCACGGTGGCATGGTATTAGTGCAATGAGCGAGGATGTGTAAGCTAGCATTACAAAACACAGAGAGAATGAGATGTGTGTCTTATGCACATACGCCCACAAAGACAAGACTGCCCACTGACAGACATGCGCGCGCAAGCGGCTCTGACACTGGGTTGCCAAATCTTACGCAGACGCACAGTTCGGGGAAGACGGCCAGCGTGCTGTGAAGTGAAGGCAAGCATACTGATGTGGTGTCAGAAGCCTTTGGAGATGAGAGAAGAGGGGAAAAGGGAGGAAATTCACAAAAAGAAAGGACTCGGCTCATGTCCATACCTCCAGAAGCACACGCTCAGTATCCATCTCATAACTGCCTCTTGTGATCAGCGTCGCTGGGACACATTCAATACATAAAACGCATATTCACTGTCCATTCCACCCATATCCGCACCCATATCCGCAAATCTCCACTCACAGACAGAGGCGGAGGCATGATGTCACACCATCAATCACAGAGTTGTCCACACAAACAGCAAACCGGCTGCGGAGGGCGTGGGATCACGGAGCAAAGGATTTAATCATGCTTCAAACTTGAGACTTTCTTTGCTCTGCTAATCTTTCATTCACCGCAAAGGGACGCGCATGTTTTTTTTTGGAGGGGGGGGCAGTAAATGGGAAGTAGGATGTATGTTATCCTGAAGCTCTGAGATCGAGAGTGCGGGTCTGTGCCCACAGATGTCTGCATCACAAACACTGACGCACTGACAGTCACACCTTAACGAACAGATAAAGGTGCGTGCAGCAAGTGGAGAGACGGCGTGACTCACAGACTGTGCCGGTCAACGCTGACGGGGTCACGGGAGGGGCACGGATACCCTGGCAGATTTAGGGGACACAGCACCTGACAGAGGCCCTTGAATATGTAAAATCTGTTGGGGGTGTCTGACGTTTTGTCAGGGGCCTCAGATTTTCTAGGTAACACTCTGCTCCTGGAGAATCCCGGCCCGCGGTTCTCCTCTCCATTTTACCCTTCACCGCACATGGGTGCCAGTCTGTGTGTGTAATAACACTAAATATAAACCCAAAGCCATAAATCGCCTCTCCTCACAGAGAAATGGCTTGTCTGAATCCCAACCTTCCATGCCATATCTGGGCACGTGTTTCCTGCGATCAATTTCTCTTTTCTACCTCTTCCTGCCTCTACCCGTTACGCCCACACTGCAGACCCTAGTCTAGCATATATTTATACATAGTGCTAACAGGACGGTATGTGTGTGCATTACAGAATACTGTGTGTGAATGGGTATATGCATTCTGCACAAATATGAATGCTTTAATTATATTTAGAACATTTCAATTTGTATAATGCTACATGCAGTGTATGTAGTGGATTATATTTATAAACACACAAATCAATGGACTGAGATTTTAGTGTGAGCCCGCTGTTCCAGGCACGCAGTGATTCTGCTCAGGCTTGACGGCACATACACTGTATATTGGAGTGTGTGTGTGTGTACTTCTGTGTATAAATAGCAACTCTTAAAAAAAAGAAAAAAAAAAAGATACAGTGTAAACACAGAGCCGCACACACATACGCAAAGTGTGTTAGTTCCCCTAGCAGCCATGTGTGAAAGCGTGACGGTACAACCCGGCCCGCCGGCCGCTTGCGTGCCAGGACACAGGGACACTCCACACCCAGGCTGCAGGCCTCGTTCCCCAAGAGCTGCGGCATGCAGCCCAGCCGCTGTGCATGCTCCACGA
>JAODKE010000068.1:13534263-13546229 GCA_026779605.1 Mormyrus hasselquistii
GAAGCAAAGGCAGGAGCGAACCAGAGGAGCACGAACGAGGAAAAGAGGGAGGCGGGGGGGGGGGGGGGGGCGGGGGGGAGGGAGGACGGGGGCAGAGAGAGAAACACAGTAAATGTGGCTGCTAAAATCCTAGGGTGTGGATGAGGGAGGGAGAAAAAAAAAAAAAAAAAAAGGGTGGACCAAAACATTCTTCACCAAAAACAAAAAAACAATAGAAGGCAACACCAAGCCCCCCCTTATTGGAGAGGTGAGAGGTAAAATCACAGCCTGCATGTGCGTTAGCAGGCAGAAGACTGGGCTAATGAAGAGCAGACAGCTCTGCCGGCATGTCTTCAAAGCCCCCAAGCCCATTTTGTCAAGCGAGTGACACACCCAAGGCTTGAGGCGACTGATCTTCTGAGCACAAGAGATAAGGGGAAGCTAAGGACTGTTTTAATGATGGAAGACTAAGTAACCACAGCGTCTCACCTGCTGCTCCGCATGACACTGGGGCGGCGGGGGGGGGGGCGGGGCGGCGGCGTCGTGTGCCTCTAATTTGGTAAACGGGTGACAAACATAAGCAGGACTCCTATTTTTAGGGGGTGCATTAACATCAAGTCCACTGTCTCCTCATAATAACTATTTATTACCAACAGCATGCATTTGGCTAATTATATTCTCCGGCTGATTTATGGGAATGTTTAAGCGTAATACTCCATTAGTTAGTTAGGGAATCTTGGGCATTTTTAAAGCTGGCATTTTAAATTATTTTCTCCCAACGTCCCAAGCTGATGGCCATGCATTAAGCCAATAAAAATCGATATTTTCAATTAAAATTTTCCCCTCTCAGTTTCGTTTCTCACCTGGAAAATAGTTAACAATTAAAATGTACATGGTTTGCCCAAAGTTAAAGGTATCAGCTGCTAAAACAGGGAGTGACCAGGCATAACAGCAGAATGAAAACCTATTTAAGCAAAATGAGGGTGGGGCTGAAATCAATAAATAACTACATATTTTTAACATCATAGTGTTCTTAGAACTGCAGACACAGATAAGCACACAGTAAAATAACCCACAGATGAGCACCATTTTATTTTTAACGTTTTTCCTGCGGATACCACGAGGGGAAGTACCAGTTAACCTAAAAAATACAGCATCGCTTTAGAGTAAAAGACTATACTAAAATTACAAGAGGAGAGGGCAGATACAGACACTGTGCAAATCGTGTGTGTGTGAAAAACTCTGTACAAAATTTCATACCACTGAAAGTGTGGAAGAAAACTGACATGATTTCTTGCGTCTGAAGAAGACATGTACAATCTGCAAGTGCATCACATCAATTACATTACCAGTAGCGCAGTGTTGTAGAGCAACTTTTCCCAATGTGGTCCACAGGGACCCACAGCTGGTCCATGTCTTTGCTCCCTCCCAGCTGGCTGCCAGGGAGTCTGCATCATGCAAAAAAACGCGAACTGTCTGTGGGTCCCCGCAAACCACAAAGGGAGACAAGGCTGTGGGGCAAATCCAGGACTCTGCCACATTCACGGAGTTTAAAAAGTGACAGAGGACACCATTTTGAGTTATGAAAAACTTGGAGATAACGGATTTCATCCCCAGATGCTTCATAGCCCTAAGGTTTTATTATAGCCACCCTCCAACCATCATCTATGAAAGTTTAGCGAAAGCTTGCTGAAGCTTATAAGAATGAACACGTTTTAATTCCATATCTTATGGACAAAGAGGAAGATGAGACATTGAGCTTTTCATGGAACGACTGCTAAGCTAATTTTTACGGAAAATGCCCACCAAATTACGTTTAGTATTGGTTATTTAGCCTAATAAATAAATTAAGAAAAAAAATCACAATAAAATGCGTGTGTGGGAGGGAGGTAACAATGGTAGGCAGGGACACCTTAACGACCAAACGGTGTCCGATTCCACGAAAGCAGAGGACCTTAAAAATATCCGAGAACCGGTGTGACTGGGGGGACCCTTATGAAGGGGGCATAGCGCTGGATGGCGCGTGAGGAACGGTCATCAGGCAGGCAGACCTCATACCTGGAGCTTGCTAGCAAAGTTTTAAATGAAGTATGAGATTTCTAGTCATTCCAGCATCACAATAATCACTACAACAGCAACCATCATACAAGGCCGGTTTTTCACAAAGATTATAAAATGATATAATCTACCGCTTTCTTGTGCTCTCAATGACCACCGGTGTTGTTGCCTATTGTCTGCACATTCTCTTTCTAAATATACCCTATAGACCCTAAAGTGGACATCTGGAGATAAAATTAACTTTGTTGATCCCTGGAGGGAATTCTGGATTCTGCATGGGTTCTTAACTCCAAATAATGAAAAAAAACAACCTAAGGGCAACACTGCCTGCACAGGGCGCTTCCTCTGACATCACTTCCTCTCCAACAGGGCCTCGGTTCTATCTAAGAACCAATCTCACTTTTCTGGTGGGATCATCTAGTGAAAGCCAAAACGGCAGAAGTCCACATTGGGAAAAGACAAGGAACTGTCATGGAACAGAGTTGAGCCACACACTCCAGCAAGGGCGTACAGGTTTGGATCGCAGGGAAAAGGAAACTGCTGAGGGATAGAAGTAGATCAGCAAATGGCAGACATAGCACTTTGAAAATCCATTGACATTAACCCCTGGACCCTTTGGAGGACTGCAAGAAGACACGGCGAATGACAGAGGAATGATTTTACAAATGGATATCTACAAATATCTTCCTGAAGTTAAAATATTTACATCAGCTGAGAAGCAAACAATATATTAGAATCGATGGCTCTCAAGATCAGCTGCCTCTCTGCATTAATAAGACATTAATTGCCCCCCCCCCCCCCACCACCCCTTCTCAAGTATCCCGCTCACAGGATTATCAGAAGAGTACGTCAGGTAAAATCTGCTTTACGCTTCTTGCGGTCAGTGGGCTGGTAGGTATTAGGAAGGAACATGACATGGAGCTCGATGCTCAGATCACACTGTCACATAGTGCTGTTTAACAGTGTAACAGCAGTGACATCTTATTGCTCACCCAAATCACCCAGATTCAAAGCCCTTTTGGCTCTGAGAACATCAGCATCAAACTCTGAAACAATATCAACAAAATGGTTTATCATTAACACAAACATTCCGAATACATTATTCAAATACCTGCAACTCAATCAACTTTTCTCCTGATAGTAAGAGAGAGAGATTATTTTATTTGCAAACTAGGGGCCTTTAAGAGTGTTTCATGGCCTGTAAATTAAATCTCTCTCTGCTGTTCCCCAGCTCTCCTCTGGCTTAATCACCCTCGCTCCTCCGATGGTCGTTAGTGCCGACGGAGACGCTGAGATAAAAGGACCTCCTGAACGGCCATCGAGAGGCTCAGCGGGAGCCAGGGTTGATGAATAGTTCCCTGGGAGGATGTTGGCTTGCTGTAGGTGGTAGATAGCCTGCAGTCATCCACCATCCGCTTACCCTGCTCGGGGTCACTGGGGGCTTGGAAGGTACCCCAGGCAGCATAGGGCACAAAGCTGGGGTCACCCTGGATGTGACGCCAGTCCACTTTAGGGCACATATAAACAGACATACAGAGCCTAATCCCAACAATGACAGCCTTAACCTTAAGTAACCAATCAAGGATTTTAGGAATTTTTATTTTTTTGATTGCAGTCACAGATTTTAACAGAACTGAGATTCACCTTGTGGTGATTGAAAAAAATGGTCCTCACAACATCAAAATATTTGAGATTATTGAGATAATTGACTTATCACATCATAGGGACATCTGGTCCCCATAATTAATATTATACATAGCCTACACACATATATACACACAATCATATATCATGGGCAATTTCAATTAAACCGACTGCCTAAATGTCTTTGGACTGTTGGAGGAAACCGCTGCAACAAAGGGAAAACATTAAGAACTCAACACACAGTCCTGGTGACAACAGTGCTACCCACCAAGTCACCTCCAGTCACACCTGCTTTATCGCAAAGCCTGAAAGCAGTGCACTAGGCAACCAAGAATAACTCCCCCTCAATTCGGCAAAGAGCAAGCGGACCATGCAGATTCAGAGCTTCCTATTCTCTTCATCTTACAGAAAAACACAGTGAAGTTCCAGGTTTTACATCCAGCTTCTCCATCCACCTCAATGAATGATTCACAACTTGGAAATCCAGTTCTGGAAACCAGACCGTATGGCCGGACTGCCATCATGCTTATGGCTACAGAGAAGCGACATCTACGACTGTCCTACTGGTAACTCCCACATTTGTGACGTGATAATACACTGCTCATATTAAAAATAACAGGAAAAAACAATAAGCAGACAGCCGTTTACCCCTGTATGTTTACTATGAAAGACTACAGCTGATGCAGAAACATTTGCTGCGCTCCAAAGCTGGGAAGAGTCATCCATCGTGGAGGCATGTGCCTCTGCTGGGGTGCTTAAATGGAACCGTCATGACAAATTATTGCCTTATTTCAGTACATAAACATGAGAACATAAAGGGAATAAACTGAAATGATGCAAAACAAAATTATGAAAAGGGTTGTTTTTAATGTGCACCTGGTGTTCTGGTCTAATTTCAAACCATGTACCCTAACTGATTATCCAAAGCAGGGGCAAATAGAGCAAGTAATCCAGGGCAAAAGGTGGGGTACACCCAGGTTGGGATGCCATGCTAGCGTAGGCACATGCACACACACACACACACGATCTAGAAACATGATTTCCATTCTTAAAAATAAAATAAAATAAATAAATGCATTCACTGGAAGAGTATAATGGAAACAGCTACTATATTATTTGTTTCAACACATCGTTAGAAATGTCAACATGCAAGGCTTTGATGAGACTTTGCATACGAGTACTAAAATGGAAAAACAAATATCCTCTTGCATGGCTTGTCATATTTATATTGAGCTAGTTATAAACGGACAAGTATTTGAGTTTGCATTCGAGATAATCTGACCTCTTTATTTTGCTTAACAATAAAACACTCAGATTTTATCAAAATAGTAAAGCACCCTTTTTGGTAATAAAACTATTAGCAGGGAAAGGGGGTAATCAGTCTTGGTCAGGATTAAGGAAGAACCAGAAGGATCAGAAAAAAAGTTAAAGTTAGCACTGCTAATACAGGAATGACAGTGGGACTGTGGCATCCAAATATCCCAAACACAGAATGATCTACACACTGTGCAGAAGGCAGAACAGCCATTCAGAAATTGGAGGCTACAGATTCACAATAATCCGGTACAGGATAAGCAATTTTGAAAGACGGCTGGATGGACAGAACTGTTACAGAATGTCGGATGCTCAAGGCATTGGAAACATTTCGCTGTTGAGACAATGAACCAAAGCACCTATATGCTTCATGAGAAACATCCAGCTGTATGATTACCCAACACTGAAATCTGGAGAAATTAATCTGGGATAAACCCTATAATGGGAGTGCCAAGTACCTGAAATATTCCATTTATTACTAAGCCAGTTAAATGTTGGTCATCAGGAAAAGCAAGGGATGGATTAGTATTAATAAATAAATACTAAACTAATTTCCATGTAGCAATAAAAATCCAGAGTCAGGTTAAATGTAATCATTCAAAGACCTTGCTTTTAAACATTCTCACACCAGTCCTTACATAAAATGGTAAATTGAGAGTTTACAAGAACCTACTAGAATAGAATTTGTTTGGGGGGGGTCACAAAATTGGTTTTAAAGTTCGGAAGTGTCGACTGAAACAGAACATATGGAAATTATGCAGATTCTACATCCTGTACAAAAGCATTAATTTACCACAAAAGAAGAATCTGAGAACTTTAACTCAGTTCAGTAACTTTAACTGGTTGTCAGAGGACCAAAAATCATTTAAAAGATCCAATTCAGAGACAACAGCAATATATCAACCAATCAAGCAGCTATTCATTAGAATATAAAAATCAAAGGTTAGTTCAACCAAATACTAAATACAGTATTGTAATCAAGTCCATAAAGGTCACATCTATCATTAATAAAATGCTCCAGTGTAAAGTTAAATGTGAAGGTCTCCAGCCTAAAAGACAACATTATTACCAACAAAAAAAATCAACATTACTTCATCTACCACATAGACTTAATAGAAAGGGACTAATGAGGTTAATTAATCTCTAATGAGTTTTACTGGCGGTCATGTGGTAACATAGAAAGCCAACACATTAATCAACAAGACTGAACAAGAGTTTACACTGGCCAAGGGCTGGTGTAAAGTCAGCAAAATCAAGGAAACAGCACTCAAGAACCTTCAGAACTGTATGAGGTACGATGAACAGAACCCACTGGGTATTATGATATTACATTTTTCTGCCATAATTATAAGCATGAATCCCCTAAACTGTACGAGTCAAAGCTGAAGAGAAGCATGTCATACAGCCATGGACAGTAAGTAAAAAACATCAATTACAAATCAGAGATGTCAAAGATTCCCATTTCCAGAAGCACAACCCTGGTATTTACTCTACATGTCCTCCTTCAGCCCATTAATGTAATAGCATAAAACCATATCATCTCACAAGAGGGTTAAACAGCTCCTGGGGTATTACAGTTCTATGAATGGGGTTTCAGTGAACGACAAACTAGTCTCCCATACCTGTCATGTAATGTAGATATGCGCTTTGACAACTCAACTGTCACTTGGGCAAACACTTGCCCAAGTGACAGAATACAACTGCTGAGCTCCAGGCCTACGAGGAAAACAGACGAGGTGGATCCCTACTATTCAAAGGACTATAAACAGCTGCAAGAACCGGCTCCTGGAAAGCTTTGGGCAGATTTAAGGGACATTTTAAATGTCGGCACAGCTATAGTGTTTGGTGCACATGATTTTACATTTAGAGGTTCACACAGGAAGAGCCCCAACTTCAACCCCATGGCTATTCCAATTGTCTCAAGTGACGGCACCCCAAATTAAACAAGAACAGGGAGTGCTCAAAAACAGCACAACTGAAGGCAAGAATAAACTATTTATTTACGTAAAATGAGTTTAAACCCAATTCGCAGAGCAATCTGATGGATTCAATCTACAGCTTTCTTACTCTTTTTACGTCATTGACACGACAACCCCAAAGAGAGACGATATATGGCTGGTGGTCTCAATGAACAGACGACCTTCTAAAGCACCACGCCGATCAGGCGATGCAATGCTCCAGGGGTTCCACCTGAGCACAACACCCCGGCAGCAGCTGGCGTTGGGGGTTAGCTGCAACCAGTTGAGCCCCGTAACGGACCGCGAGCTGCATGTACACCAAAGCCTCGCCACATGTCATCTTCGGTTATGGCGGCGCTGGGGTTCATTGCCAAAACATTATATTCCATCGTTCCCATCTGGAACCTTATTATAAATTCCCACCAAGCCCCAGCCTGCCATCTCACCCATCACTTAGAATCAATCTGCTTCCCACAGGCTGTCATCCCACAGTATGGACCACATTCAATTACAGGAAAGGTACTAAAAAACCCTTACAGCCTATAAACACCATTCATTTTGATTTTTCATTCCTTAATACACCCTTTCCGACCAAAAAATATCTGGAATTTACGAAAGGCTCTAAGAGTTACAGAAGGTCCCAAAACATAAAGGGGATGCAGTTACTGCTCTGGTGTACTGGGAGAACACAGCAACAAATTATGAATTGTAAACTGTGTTAACTGGAGTCATGACTGGATGCCTGAGGCCGAGAGTAAACACGGAGTTCCTTTCAGGCTACAGAAATTGTGCAGGAAAACCTCGAACAGACCCACTAAAAAGGGGAGACACGCTGAATCTACTGCATTCAAAATGTAGATATTAGGTGAGATCTATGCGTCTTCTGGATCGTTCAAACGTGGGTCGTTAATCGCTGAAACGCGTGTCTGCTTGTGTGAGGTTTGCACACACGCGTGCACAGTGGAGTTACTGCCGCACTGTCACACACACACGCGCGCACACATTGCAGAGGCAGAGCGCCACTCGGGAGCCCGGCAAGCTGGAAGGGAGGGGGGCGTTACGGCCAAGTTGGTCGTATAAGCTTCCCCAAAAAGCAAATTTAAAAAAATCAACGGAGACAAACATTACAGCCACAGCATTCATTGTGCATCGATATTGCATTAATCGGACAGATGCAGTCGATTAACCTCCGCCGGCCGCCCTTTAACACGTCCGATTTGCCATAAACTACAGGAAGTGCTTAATGGTTTCTATTTAACCGCTCTATGTTAAAGTTGCCAGGGCACTGTTGCATTCAAGGTGAAGATTGGGATTTAAATAAAAAATCCGTGACACACATGCCGTGAATGCCATCTGCAACATTGCGTGGCGGTGCTGGACAGCCTTCAGACTGAAAGCCTAGAATGGCTCTATACGGAGACGGGACAGCGGCTGCCGGGCCGTGCTGTGTTTTACGCGGATTTCCCAACGCTGCAATGTGAGCCTGCGTGTGACTGCGGACGCCGTGACTTTACTGATTAAATTCAAGTACCAGAGTGCTGTGTAAAGCGACAGGGCGCCCAGATTTACAACGGCAACTTCTAGCCTTCTGTGAAACTCGGGTAAAAGCGAAACGGCCGTATATCGACAAGTCACCCGCTGGCAAACGTATCATCCTCCTACAGTACCCACTAACCTAACGCCCCTCGTATCCTTCGTCCCCTCCCTTTTCTGTACACCGCCTCCTTCCCTTCCTGTCCTTCTTAGCGCTCCAGTTCGGAGACTCACCGGTGCTATGTGGGAGCTCTGTCGATGTGAAGAGACACCCAGTGCGGGGAAGCCGGCTGCCGCCGCTCCGCCGCTACGGGACAACACGAGGACCGTTCTGCACACTTTCGCGGCCATCTCTGGAGTGAAACCTTGCCCGAGAAGACGAATGCTGCGGGCGAGCCGAGTGAGTGAGAGAGAGGGAGGGAGAGAGAGGTGGAGGGGGAGGAGAGAAGGCGGGCTGCTGGGCTGGGCTCTTGTTCCGTCCACAAGCGAAGCGCGGCCAATGGTTTCGGGACAGAGGTGAGCTTGTGCCAGTTCTGTACCACCAGACCGTCTTGATCAAATGGTCCGGTAAAAAAAACCAATTGACAACTTCTGGTAACGTTCTATACTGTTTTAGTATTCAGCGTGGATTTCTACAACACGCCTAGCTACTTATTGAAAGTAAAACACATATAGTAGGACTTTACACGACCATAAAAGAAATTCAAGGAAGCTTAGAAAGATGTTTTTTGATTGGACGCACAGTTACATACTAGGCGTTTCTCTGTACTTACCGTCCAATCAGGAGAGCTGTGACATAGTCAGTCGTTCATTAAATACAGTCCAGAAGAACGCCAATCAGAACAGCCAGGGTAAACTCTTACGCACGTCGGACGCCCTTTCAAAAATACAGGAAGCTGGGCGAGGAGACACGCCTTTGGGGCATACCACACGGACCACACCCGCACCGCCAGTTTGAAACATCAGAGTGACTGAAAATGCATGACAAAACCTAGTGGGTTGGTTCAGTTAGTAGTGCTGTCCTCCAGCTGTGAATACTGAGTTCACCTCCACAGTCCACCAGCATGAGGTTCAGATGATATTCAAACTAAGAAATTGTGTTTTATTTGTGACTCCGGGAGGCAGCTTGGTCAAAAATCCTAAGGAGGTCATCACAAGCACAGGTGCAGAGTGTTTTCTGGTTATGAATAATGTTAGAAAGTGTAGAGCATCTGTTTTACTGGTAGTTCTTGCTGTCCCTGCAGTTACTAATTATATCTATTTAAAATGATGAACCGAAATGTTAAGTAAAATGCAGAAGTGAAATACATCAGATGTGAGCGAAGGCAAGTGTGTGAGGAACCTGCTTCAGGTTCCTGTTCATTCAACACTCTTGCTGTTTCCCCTAGGCTTCCTGCATTACAGCAACGTTAAATGAACTTCTTCATTTCATATGAAAACTGGGTCAGCAGATGGATTTAATCCACTTGATTTAGGTGATACCTGTGCTTCTCAAATATCAAAATTTGTGCATTGAATGGGGTCAAACTCAAAATATGTTGTCCACAGTCTTTATTTGTACACTTCAGCAGGACAATAAAGTATTTCCTGAACCCTGGGCACAATCACCTGTTATCTTTAGATAATAGGCTGTATAATAAGCGTCTTTGGGTTTTGAAAGACACCATAAAATTCTAGCATTTTATTATTATTATTTATGAAAAACGATTGATAGACATAAGAATTTCAAACAAAAGCTTGCATACCTTTGACTCCAGGAACCCACTTTAAAAGTGTTTGGTCTTGATTATCAGTGGTACTCAGTTTGCTTTAACCCTTGTTTGAATTATCTTGAGCATTCGATCCAAAAATGGCTGTGGTTTGTTGTTACTGATAAGACTGTGTGGGGTCCCATCGCACCTTAAGATATGAGAGTTTTGCTGTCACCAAGGAGACAACCTTCTGCACACAAATACACAGATGCTGCCGTGTGCTGCTTGCACCTTGAAAATGCACGGCAGTGATATGTAAGTGGTACAGGGATGAGCAAAGAAACACGAGTGTTTGTCATGTCTGTATAATCTGGGTGGCATGTTATCTTAGCAAATTTAGACCAAAACTGCACTCACACAGATGTATACTGTGCACTTTTACACGGCCTTTTTCATTTTCTGCATTCAGTGTATTTGTGTGCAGAAAGTCCTACCTGGGTAGGACAGCAATAGTAATCAGTTCACTTGTACAGGGTGGAGTCCTGATTTTACAATTGTGTCATTGCACCCAGGTAACAAAGCCACTATCTCTAAAAGGCCAGAGTCCACTGCTTTCTCTTGGCTCTGCCAGTTGAACTGTATCCAGATGCACCCACTTCCTATGCAGAGCTCTTACTTTTCACTCAGGTCTTGCATGATTTGCGTGTCGTGACCCTGTGGAAGAATGCTGGATATCAACCAAGTGCACAAAATAAGAAAATTACTGATTATAACTCAAACATTTTCTATTGATTTACATGTGTTTTCTGTGCCTGTAACTCATTGTTGAACAAGTACAGTAATTGCATGGAATTTTCTCAATATGTCTGAAATGAGCATTAGTTTCAGTTATCATAATAGATGTTTTGCACAACCCTATATATATGATCACAGAATCTTAAACCTCTTTGTGTGCACTAATTTAGACTACATTCAGTTGTTCATTGAGTGTACTGAAGTAATTAACCATGTAAGCACCATGTAAAAAGGCATTTGCCAAGTCTGATTTTTCATGCTTGCATATATACTTGACACTTTACGTTATCAGAACTTAAGGCAAAACCGAAAAGCTAAAAAGCAACTTGAAAGAATAAATAATGCTAAATTGTTACATGTCCTTTCTTTAGTGAACAGAGTTATGCAAACACCTAATACACCAAAATGAAAGAGTATTCAAGGCCAGACACTTAGGAACTAGCTGCATCGCAATTTCCTATACCTGTAGATCAGTGCCACAAAGAACCATGGACTAATGTCTCACAGTCTCAATGGGATGAAGATAAACTGGTCCTGCAGAAAATCTAGATTCTTATTTCATGTCCACTTTCCTGAACCACTTATCTAGTACAGAGTTGTGATGAGCTTGGAGCTTCTCCCAGAGAGCACAGGGAACAATGCGGGGGACACCGTAGTTCACACAGTCTCACACTATGGGTCATTTAGAGTCATTACTTCACCTAACTGCAGGTGTTTGTCCTATATGCACTGTTGTTCAGTTCTCTGTGACTTCCTGAACAATTTTATACCTTGTTTTCAGTAGAGGTGTTGGCAAGGTCACTGCTGACAGTGAAATTCACTGATATCTAAGCCTTTCCCTTTTGGGGAGAGTCAGGGATGGATTATGGGTTGTGTGGGCCCCTGGGCAAAACGTTTGTGAGGGCCCCCCCCTCACTACCAGCACCACCACCACAACCACCACAATTCAAGGGCCCTTGGCAGCCAAACGCCCTCCCTCCATGTTTCCATCAGA
>JAODKE010000068.1:13548501-13565312 GCA_026779605.1 Mormyrus hasselquistii
CACATAACGAAAGCACCCGGCAGAAGCCTCGTGCTAAGGACCGTATCTGGGGGAACTTTAAAATAGAAGGGGTGTCACTGAATCTAATGAAAGGCACACTTGTGCACACATGCTAGAAAAATTAACTATCATCACTATACTCCCCACAGAAAACCCAGTGCATGGTCTATTATACCTCTGTGAAAAATGCTTGTTTTAAAATCTCCGCTTAATTGACCTTCAGTGTAAAACATGCACGTGATGCACATGTGTGTGTGGTCATCCAGGCCTCATGCCTTCTCGAAATAGACCATCTCCAGTTACTGTGCTCTGTTTGACAGGCACCTGTTGCTGACTCATTGATGATCCTCCTGCCTGCCTCCGTTAAGCTGAAAGCCAGGCTGATGTGGAGACGACATGTGGGTCTCAGCAGGAGCAGAACAGTCTGTTAGTTACAGGACCCCGACAAGACACAAGGGGGGGCCGCAGTTGGTACAGATCAAAAAGCCAACTGTGTTTTTTCTTTTGTGAAAAATGTGCATAAACTGGAACCTGCTATGTTGTTACTGTGGTGATCAGAGGAATTCAAGGGAAACAGACTGAATGAAATGGAAATATTCTGTATGGCAATTAACGGATATCCTGTCCTCCGCCGTGAGCAGCCGACTTATCTGTGTGAGCAGCAAGAATACCACCCCCACTGATAACATGCGCAAGCACACGGACATACAAACACACACACTGGATTGTCATTATGTCTTTGTGGGGACTCTCCATTCATCCATTCATTTCTATAGGGAAAACTCCAATCACAACATGACGACTGTACCCCCCACCCAGCCCTAACCTCAACCATAAGTAACCAAACAAAAGACTTTTGGCATTTTTACTTTTTTGATTTCATTCACAGATCTTAGTGGGTCCCCACAATCTAATATAAACCTAATCGAAACACACACACATACAAACACGCACACACAACACACGCACATGTACAACCAGTGAAAAATGCCATCGACCCATAGTGACGTTACATACAACGCATGCATATGGAGACTGATTGAGAAGGAAGCTTCACCACTATCTCTCCAAGGTCCATATCATGGAGAGAGCAGGCAGCTGGGCCACCAACAACTGTGGCATTCAGATGCCTGACAGCTCAGGGCCAAGTCCTTTCATGCCCATCTACCAGCTGTCAGAGTTGGATTCTCTACCTGGGAATGAGAGACAGGAAGAGAATGAACATAAATTATATATTCTGTGGGGGCTTGACACCTGTATATGAAAACGCCTCATCCTATGCACTTCACTGGGACCTAATGGACGAGACGCAGGCCATGTGTGTTGCTGCCCTGTTAGCACCTGGATAAAGGCACACACACTCAATAGGGCATGTAATGTTTGCACCAATACAGACACGTGCACACACAAATTACACGATGTCACCCATACAGTCGTGCAATCATATCTTTTTTGGGGGGGGCGCTCATTCATTTCTATGGGAAAAATGCTAATGCTAACTATGACAACCTTAACCCCTACCCAGCCCTAACCATAACCATAAATAACCAAACAAAATACAAGAGTGTGTGTAGGTAACAAGGAAACTGGTCCCCATAAGGAAAAAAAAAATAGTATTCATCACGCTGTGGGGACATTTGGTCCCCACAAGGTATACCTGGACAAACACACACACACAGAATCTCCAGCAAGCCCAGCAATTCTTATAGGACTGTTTCCTTGTTACCTACGTACACTCTGTCTAGCTTAGCTACGTAGCCAGGCTTATGTAAGTTACAGCACAGAACCACAGTGGGGGTGGGGGCATCTGAGGGCTCAACTCATCTTTCGTCACGTCTTTCAGACTGTCACAATGAAACGGTCGTTGTTCGTAATATACTTCACTGAAACTCCAGTAGCTTTGGTGGTTGCTAAGCAAGTCACTAGGTTTAACAGATAGAGGCGTTCATTTTCCAGCGCACAACAACATGTAAGTAAAATAATCCACATCAATAAAACTGCTTTCACCTCAACTTGGTCGTTTAGCTGTATTCATTTACGGTTGAAATCTCTCATGCTAAAGACCCTTAAGCTAAAGAGTATAATATTTTTGGAAATATTAACAGTCAAGTGGTTGAACACGGCTGGGCAAGTGATCAAGCCCTAAAGGTCTAAAATTAGCAGAGGGAACAGTCTGATGTTCAGGCACCTGACTTGTTGCACATTACAAGAAGACATACACACCGTGTCAGCTAATACTGACAGCACTATTGAGAAGTCCTGTTGACCGATTCAGATTGAGGACTCCTGGATCCTCAGAACACAGACTGTTTGCATTCTAGCATTCAAAACACTGTCTAGTAAACACTGCTCCAGAGTACAGGAGTGTCCGTGCATGGGGGTTCCCTTCGGTGACTGTCTCAGTCTATGCAAGCTTTGCAGAGGGTGGGAGTTTAGCAGGGAAGTGAGACCAAGATAACCCAAATGCTGACACTGTGACAGCATTTTCGAGAGGCGCACAGTAAATCTGATGCCACAGTGCTGGGATGGAGCAAAAATGCTGCTTCTCTCAAGCCACATACCCTGACTTGCGGTGAAAAGGCTTACAGCGGAAAAAGCGTGGAATCTCAACAATGCATGGGATATCTATAATCTCACTTTTTGGGACCACTACCAATGTGGAATGGGTGTCACTGCTAAGTACCAAACTGGAGGACAAGGAGGTAATAACACCAGACAGAGCTCAACGAGCTCATCCTAAGAAGCACAGAGTATGAGGCAGGACAGAACCTGGCTGGGATGTCAGTCCATCTCAAAGCACCTAGAATAATCCGTTACTCATATAGGTGAAGTGGGTTGTGGGAAAAAATCTAACAACAAAAAAATCTCCATGCATGCAACAGGAACTTGAACCCAAAATCCCAGAGGGATGAGGACGCAATGCTACCTATGGAACCATTCTTCTTTTGGACAGCATACATTTACATTTAAATTAATTGAAAAGTACATTTTTTTTTTAATTTACATGTAAATTAATTGAAAAGTACATTTTTTTAATTTGCATGTAAATTAATTGAAATGTACATTTTTAAAAATAATTATTGCAGCCACGGAGCAGTAGCTCATAAGATCGCCTCAGGTTTCCAAGACTGCAGATTCAGATCTGATCCTGGCATTGTCTTTGTGGAATTTGCATTTGAACACTCCGGTTCTCCCACATTCTAAAGGTGAATCTGAGACCCAATTGTTCCTTGGGAGTATCCTGTTCTGCATGCACACCACCTAACATAGTGTGCCACATTGGCCTGGTTCTGGATGTCTTTCACATTAATGACATCTGTGGTTATTACTGAGGGATTTCCCTAGTTGATTTGTAGTTATTTAATTATGTTCATTTAGTTCATTCATTTTTAGCTTTCATAGTTCTTATTTTTATATTAATTTCTGTCCTTGCTACTCACTCATCATGTTCTTTGCCTGTTTCATACAACTTACTCTCACCAAAGCCATCTGACCCCTTCGCTCCAGGAATCTGTACGAAGACCATAGATCAGGGATCTCAAACTCCAGTCCTGGGGGGCCGGAGCCCTAGACAGTTTTTGGTTCACCCTCATTTAACACACTTGATTCAACTCCTTATGCTAATTACCACACAACTCTTAAGCTGAATCATTTGTGGTGGAAGGGGGAAAGAACTAAGATACACAGGGCTCTAAAGTTTGAGACCCCTGCCATAGATAAAGGGCCAGCTTCCCTCAGGGGGGGCAGAGACAGACACAGACAGACACTGAACTGGCCGTGTGAAACATCTTTCTGTAACATCTCCATTCTGTCTTAATAAATTGCTTAACTGTAAAGAACCTGCCTCATCATTCAACTAAAAGAACCTGAGGTCTCACTGAAGAAATCTATCATTATGGAGTCATTCGTTTCATCGATGACTACACACAAACTTTTGATTGTAATACATTGAAAATGCATTGAAGTGAGAAAGATAAAAATTTAGAGAAAAACAACTGGGGAAGCCATTCTTAGCACCATACACCCTCTATTAACCTGAAGACAAACACTTAGGAGCTGAAGGACACTTAAGTTATTTATTGCCTTGTTAGACTTTGGTCCCACATGAAACAAATCATGACATGGCATACTACAGTTTTCATAAATTTTGTGCAAACACAATCACACCAAACCAGTTTGGCACTTACAGGACAACATTAATAGGTTGCCTTAGCAACACTACAGATAGCAGTTTAATAACTGGTTTATAGCAAAATTTTAACCTTTTATCTCTGATTGTCATACATTATATATCAGAAAATGAAACCTGGTCCCATTCACATGACAAGGCAAAGAAATCTTTTTAAAAACCCAGGGAAAGATTCTTGATTTTCCTGGGGTATGAATTAAAGAAGTGCCTCATGACAGTGACAGACATGAAGTGTCAGAAAGACGTGGTGGCAGAGAGAATGATCCTTGGACAATAGCTGAGAAATGGGGACAGAAAACAAGATAGATACTTTTGTGGCTTTTCTTTTCTTAGAAGTGCATGCACACCACTGTCGTTTGTCTGTGGGCGTCTCTGTGTGATGGTGTCATGTCACAAAGATTTTTACAGCAGTGCATTAAACCTTCCTACCTAGTTATTTACTGTGGCCTGTGTGAGAGTGTCAAATACCACGATGACACCAGCTGAACAGCTATTTAAAAAGTAAATTATTCAGGCAATAAACACATAATAATCAAAGCGAACTGTGAGCAAGTTTCTGATTTAGGGCAAGGCTCGATTGCATCGTTCCTGTTGGCTGAGTCAGGACACGCTGGCTACATTCTTGGCAGTTCAAGAGATGGAAAAAATGCTTCATTTGATGTGAGAGAGGGACGCAGTGTAATGTTCATGTTCTTGGTAGGGGAAGGGAATTCCTAGGCATGCCGCCTTACTTCAGAGCGAATTCCCCCTGCATTCCTCCAAAATGTCAGGGAGAAGGTGAAGTTAATTCTACTGTATAACATAAGTTGTCACTAAACACAGGGATTTACAGGAACCTTATGTAGTTTCTCTAGATGTGTAATCTGAGCTTTGGATAATCTTTCTTTGGCATTAGACAGAAACCTTACTTTAGCTTTCATATTAGCAGATGTATAACATGGATAATTTGCACTCATATCATGCATATACTATAATAATGCCATAGCCTTTTCTCTCAGTAAGCAAACATAAATGATGGGCATACATGGAGAGATATGAAAAAAGGATTTCAAATGAACCAATAGGGAAAGCATGGCTGTCAAATGAACCAATAGGGATAGCATGGATGTCAAATGAACCAATAGGGAAAGCTTGGATGTCAAATTAACCAATAGCTTCTATCTCCTCCCACATTACCTCAGAAAACAGCCCCATGGAAATAACATCTTTGTTGAATGGTATGACACACCATCTTTCCAAGCTAGTTCTACTGTACAGTCCCATGGAGGCACCCTGACATTGTACCCCGAACATACACTATATGGACAAAAGTACTGGGACACACTTCTTAATCATTGAATTCAGACCCATTACCACAGATGTATAAAATCAAGCACCTAGCCATGCAATCAGGTTTACAAACATTTGTGAAAAAATGGGTCGTTCTGAAGAGCTCAGTCAATTCAAGTGTGTCAGTACTGTCAGTTTGCGAAATTTCTTTCCTGCTAGATATTCTATGGTCAACTGTAAGTGGTATTATTGGAAAATGGAAACATTTAGGAATAACAGAAACTCAGCCACAAAGTGGCAGACCAAATAAAGTAACAGAGCGGAGTCACCAATTGCTGAGGTGCATAGTGTGTAAAAGTCACTAACGCTCTGTTGACTCAGTAACTGCAGAGTTCCAAACTTTATCTGTTATTAACCCCAGCACAAAAACTGAGCTTCATGGAATGGGCTTTCGTGGCCGAGGAGCTGCATGCAAGCCTCACATCACCAAGAACAATGGAGGGGTATAAAGTATGTCGCCACTGGACTCAGGAGCAGTGGAAACATGTTCTGCAGAATGACAGATCACGTTTCTCTGTCTGGCAGTCTGATGAACAAGTCCGGGTTAGGCAGATGCCAGGAGAATGTTATTTGCCTGACTGTATTGTACTATCTGTAAAGTTTGGTGGTTAGGGGGGATAATGGTATGGAACTGTTTGGTAAGGGGATGGGCTCAGCCCCTTAGTTCCAGTGAAGGGAACTCTTAATGCTTCTGTATACCAGGACATTTAGGACAATTCTATGCTTCCAACTTTGTGGGTACAGTTTGGGCAAGTACCTTTTCTGTTCCAGCATGATTGTGCCCCAGTGCCCAAACCAAGGTCCATACTGACATGGTTGAGTGAGTTTGGTGTGGAAGAACTTGACTGGCCCACACAGTACCCTGACCTCAACCCCACCGAACACCTTTGGGATGAACTAGAATGGAGATTGTGAGCCAGGCCTTCACATCCAACATCAGTGCCTGACCTCATAAATACTCTTCTGGATGAATGGGCAAAAATTTCCATAGACACATTCCAAAATCTTGTGGAAAGTCTTCCCAGAAGAGTTGAAGCTGTTATAGCCTGAAATGGGGGACCAACTCCATACTGATGCCTATGGAATTAGAAAGGAATGTTATAAAAGTTCCTAATCAAAGTTCAAAATGGCCAGGTGTTCCAATACTTTTGTCCATATAGTGTAATATGCATGTGAATGAATAAATGGGAAAAATATACATTTCTGAACCACATATGAAACATGCATGTTGATCAAAGGCTTGTAATACGCATATGCATGGATTTTTGCATGTTCTCGATTGTGTATCATTAGTAGTATTAACATATAAATACGTACGGGTGACAATGGTAATAGTTATTGACTGGTGGGGGTGGTTTGGGTGATTATCTTTGGGGGTGCTGACCTTCCATTGATGGAAAGGTCTAGAAACACAAACAAAAACACTTCTTAATATTGCAGAGTATCTTACTAAAACAGGTGCAACCACTGATTGCACACCACACCAAAATGCGATGAAATATTGTTATATAATAAAAATCAATGTGATTGTCCGAAATGTATTATTGTAGGTATTGAAACTGGCTGATGAGTTGTATAACAATCTACACAAATCGGATCTCTTTACTACAAAATAACATCCAATTAACCCTGGTCAATAAAACATGCCACTATAGATTGTAATTCTTCATCGATAATATGAAAAGCATTTCACACATATCTGTAATGGTATCTGAAGTCTACAATTAAAAATAATCCTTAGCAATATACGAATCATGACAGAAGTTTGAGGGATATTGACTAAATCTAGCAGTTTTTGAAAAGCACAGTTTACAAATCTTAAATTGAACACAATTCTTGTCAGAGAACACTGTCTAAAATATACCAACAATAGTATCAAATGTAAATACAGTATAAAGTGTTTTATTTAATATTTGTCTTTACTGTGTATTTGTTTGCTTGTTAAATGTAAATTTACAACTGAAATAGTGGTAAGATATGAGGAAATTAAGATTCTCAATGCAATAAACATTGTCAGTTCAGTGTATCTCTGTGGGCTGAATCTATTATTTCAACAAAGTCATGCCTGTACGTTTGTAGCCTTTAGCTACAAACCTGGTTCTTTAGCTCAGCATAATAATGTTCTCTTGAAGATACAGAAAAATGAGAGTGCTTACAAACCCCTGGACTGGGAAAAAATGTTAAATTAGCAGACATCAAAGGTTTATAATTTGGATTAAATCACTACACTTAAGCAGAGGTATCTTTTTCAACTCCAGAAAGTGAAAATCCAGGCCAAGATTTTGTTTCAACCAACCAGTTGAGTATAAAGAGTCACAGTCATAGAGTCCTCATCTGGTTGTTTGAAACAAAGCCTGAATTTTCACTTTCTGGACCTGAAATGTCTACCTCTACATGAAATGATATTCTGTACACAGCCACTACTCCTCTACTTACTCTATCGCAAGTTCTGGGTGAAGACAGTTAATTATGTAAGTTGAAAAACTTACATACTTACAAACTTACATTTTCTATTAGAAAAATTTCCATGTAATCAAGTCTTTGTAGGTTTGTAAGTAAATATTATTTGTGCCAACACATAAACAAATAAATTGGTTAAATTTGCAGACAACACCAAGGTGGGTGGTGTAGCAGATACTAAACTAGCAGCACAGAGGCTACAACGCGATCTTGATTTAATTAGCGACTGAGCTGATACCTGGCAGATTAAATTTAACGTACATAAATGTAAGGTAATCCATACAGGGAGCAAAAATATAAAATACAGATATTTTATGGGTTCCACGGAAATAAAGGTAGCTGATTATGAGAAAGAACTTGGTGACTATGTTGATGCTTCTATGTCCGACTCTCCCCAGCGTGGGGAAGCAATTAAAAAGGGCAATAGGATGTTAGGTTACATCTCTAGTTGTGTGGAGTTTAAACCAAGGGAGGTGATGCTAAGATTATATAATTCCTTGGTAAGACCCCACCTAGAATATTGTGTTCAAGTTTGGTCCTTAAGAAGGACATTGCTGCTTTGGAAAGGGTTCAACGTAAGGCTACAAGAATGATTCTAGGTCTTGGAGGAATGTCTTATGAGGGGAGGTTAGCTGAGCTGAATATATTCAGCCTCGCACAAAGGAAAATAAGGGCAAACATGATACAGGTATATAAGATTCTAACAGGACTGGATGCTGTTCAGCCAAATGGCTATTTCAATATTAGTTTAAATACTAGAACTTGTGGCCATAGGTGGAAATTAACGGGAGAACATTTTAAGATGAATTTGAGAAAACAGTCTTCCTGTTCAAGTAGTGTAGGCTAAAACCCTGGGTTCCTAAAAGTCAGAGCTAGATAAGATTTTAACAAGTCTGAGCTATTAGTTAAGTTCTCCCCAAACAAGCTTGATGTGCTGAATGGCCTCCTTTTGTTTGTAAAATTCATATGTTCTTATGTATGAGGGTATTAAATTCAGCTAGCTGAAATAAAGGCAGTGACATTTTCCCCCATTTTCCCTTATATACTTAATTATTCATTTTCACCCAGTAAATAGCATCATATGTTAGTGATATGGCCAATGTAACCCACACTGTGTGTAAAAATGTCTATTTAAAAGATCATTGAAATACACTGTAGTGAAGACAAAACTGAGGGCTGCAGAGTGGTGCAGTGGTTAGCAATGTCGCTTCACGCCTCTGGCATCAGCGTTTGAGTCTCCACCATGGCTCCATACATGGAGTTTGCATGTTCTCCACATGTCATTGTGGGGTTTCCTGTGGGTACCCCGGTTTGCCCCAAAAATATGCTGAGGTTAATTGGAGTTACCAAATCGCCCATACTTGTGTGTGTGCGCGCCCTGTCCTGTGACAGTGAACAGGACTAGCGGTTACAGAAAATGGATGAAGATAATGAGAGAGTGCGCACACAGATTATATCACACACAAACTTAAAAGAGGATATTCAAACATTCATTAGCTCAGTGCGAGAGAGAAAAAGTTTAAGTGTTTTACGAGTCCACATGCATTAGCAGGAAATGTCAGCAGGTCCTTACAGTTCACCTCCCACTTTTAACTAACACAGGAGGCTATTTCATTACCGTTCATCAGGCAAACCTTTGGTAGTATGAGTAACTTTGCAAAATATTAATATTTAATGAGTCTTTGCGTGTACACTTCAGAAAATATATTAGAAAAAAGTGCTTCTGCAAAATTTTTAAACAACGTGCAAAACTCACTCTTGTCTTAGAAACTTATATGCCATTAAACTTAAATATCGCTTGGGTGTTCGTGACGTTTAGCATTATCCAGTATAATCAGCTATTACTGCGAGTTGATGATAAAGGCCTCTCCGTATGTTTACAAACACAGTTGCACCGCAGTGGGAGGAGTCAAAGGTAGCTTGCCCGTTGACGCAAGGGAAAGGGGCGTGGCTTTGGCGGTGCAGCGGAAGGAGGCCGCTGGGTGTCTCAAACGCCCGTTTTCTGTTTTACTACTTTCAAGCGAAAAAACCCACGAGTGGCGGCTCTCACTAAGACAAGAGTCGCAAAAAGGAACGAAAGTAAGTATGTTGGTTCTGGCAGCTGCGTAAGAGCTGGGGTTACGTTTAGCGACTCGCTGTGGCGTTATCCAGTGAAGGTGCGGATCTCCTCCACTGTACGCGTATTCTGAGAGTTGCGTTGCGTACGGTACGTGTATTACTGAACTGCTGTTACGCAGTAGTTACTAACGACAGTAGCGTAAACCGTGTATTAAAACGCAATAGTAACTTTTTAGGTACGTTGTTTACAGCTAACTAAACAGTACCGGAGTTGTGACTGTATTGTAGTTCGTAAGATGACTGCATTTGTGGTTGCAGAGAATACAAACTAGTTGTTATGAACAGTTGGCTGGCTACGAATGTTAACAGGAACGATGGTTAATTAAGCAATCTTCTGTCAAAGGTGATTTTCGGGTTGTGCTTCACATTGAAATGAGCGAGGTCCCCCCGTTATGAATTAACCAGAGTGCATCGTTTGTCACCCGCGGCAGGACAGTATCGGGGAGAATGACCCTTCGAAATGGCTTAATTATACTGGAATCATAGTCTATGCACATCTAGTCGAGATGGTGTGTCAGAGCCCACGTAGCTGGGACGCATTTGTTTTGATTGCAGGTTAATATGAAAAGTAGCGCAGACGATCTCTAAGGAGGGACTGCAATACTTTTGAACATCCCAAGTCACCATTATATTGTGGCTTTAAACAATCAGGGTTGGCATTTATTCAACTCTTCCGGCAGTCTGGTGAAGTCGTGTCTCTGAGGTGTGTGCCTGCAAGATCTAGATTCTCCCTTGTGTTTCTTGGGACAAACACTGGGCTCATGGTAACCCCGTGCAGGAGAGGCCTTATGATGGATGTATTGGTTATTGCAAAATGAGACTGCCACCACGTGTGTCATACATATCATGCAAAAATACACTGATTATGAAAAATTAAGGGTATTAATCAAGATATGACTTTATACTTAATGCCACCCTTTTACTCAGGAATTCATATAAGCAACCCAGCGATGGTCATTAGCAGTCAATGCAGATATTATTATTATTATTATTATTATTATTATTATTATGGCAATTATAATTTTTCAGTTTACCATGTTAAAATCACCTGAGTAAATACAAGAATTCACTTGTAACTGCCGCCTTACATTTGCGTGCATATTGAATAGCTTTTTCTTGCTTTCTGTTTTCCCACTCTTGTGCCCTTCCTGTAATATAGCTAATATTAGGAGGATGCACATGGTAACTTAGTTCACATTTTGATGCTGCATGGCTCAGTCAGGAGGCACTCCGGAAGTGCAGTGGCTCCGTGAGGCACTCCGGAAGTGAAGTGGCTCCGGGAATGCAGTGGCTCCGGAAGTGCAGTGGCTCCGTGAGGGGCTCCGGAAGTGCAGTGGCTCCGTGAGGGGCTCCAGGAATGCAGTGGCTCAGTGAGGGGTTCTGGACACCTGCTGGGAGTCCTTTTGGACATGCACTGAGCAGGAACTGCTCTGGGTGTTTCGTTGCCTCGGGTGGTGCTCTGGACACTGTCTGCTCAATGGGCTGCTGTTGGGGAGAAGAGTGCTCTGAGACATAAAAGGAACAGGCAGATGGACACAGGGAGTCCTGGGCAGCTGTGAAAAATAATAAATCAACGAGTCACTTGAAGGGGGGGGAATCCTCTCCTTTATCATCCACTCCTGAAGCCCTTCCAGGTGCTTTGGGGCTGTCGGGATTACCTGTTTCTCTAAGAAGATTGGGTCCCAGTGTTTAAAGGTTAGGGTTATAGAGCACCTTTGAAGAACCGCTGTATTTCCCTCTACCGGAGGCCTTTAGCGGTACACAGACCTTGGATTTGATGACATACTTAAATAATGAGTAATTTGCTTCCAGTTGATTTATACTTCGCAACAGTATTGATATTGTTGTTTTCCCATATATATAAAGTACAAATATTGCATCATACACTAGTAATACCTTAACAATTTGGCAGAAATAACATTCACACAAACTACCGGCTGTCTAGACAAAACAATCACTTTGACTGCCACTACGTTTGTTATACCACTAATTGTCCCATTTGCATAATTACGGTGTGACTTCAGAAGCTTTATACGTAGTCGACGCCCCATCGCTACACCGGCAATCACACAGCCGTTTTATCGCAACACTCTTCACTATCTTGACCTTGAAAAGCTTAATTCTGACCATGCTGCATTTTCTGACAGGTCGTATAGATATTCGCCACTTTATCCCACATCAACAGCCGTTATTGTTCTGAAGTAGCGTCCACTTCACAAAATGAGAGGGAAAAACTGTTGCGCTGCACTTATCAGTGTGTCGTATGCTAAGATATTGACAGCTGGTAGCTTGGAACCTCTTCTGAGGGGTGAAAACAGGGATCTGACTTCATCCTAATTGCCAACCGTTTTTCCGCAGTGTGGACGGTCTTGGGGACTAAATGACCGTCACTCTGTATTTTGAGATTAGCACTCAGTTAAAAGAATCTTGGCCAGAGACTTTGGTAGGATTTTCCTCCCCCCTCATTTTTAATTTGAAAATATTAATAATCCTAGATTTGACGCATGAAAGGGTTTGTAGGCATTTTTTTAATGGGCTGAAATGTCCCTGGAGGGAAACTGTTGATTTAAGCTCTTACATCTTTCTTATCGTTTAACTGGCTTTTTTAATGATCATCAGGGACACAGAGTTTTAGGCTGAGGGACACTGTACGGCTTAGGAAGCTAATTTGATGGGACGTCTTTGTGAGTGGACCCAAAGCCTTGCTGTTAAGCGGCGAATGTCTCAGAATAATGAGCTGTCTAATGATGGGACTGAGTTTTTGCTTTCAGAAAAATTAGCCTGTAGTTATATATATTTTTTAAAAAAATGCAAGGTTTCTAAGGCTATGGCGACTTTTCAGAGCAGACGCCATAAGGTCTTGTGCTGGGGGGGCGTTATTCCTTGTTCTTTGATGTTGGGTCTTTGGCTCTAACTTGGCATTACCCCTGCCCTTCAAACCTCTCATTTTTGTCTCTCTTTTTCATCCAGAATGTTCCGCCTGCGACTGTTGTCGGCGGCCGCTGTAGAGCTGGCGCGGTTGTCAAGGCGATACCATACAGGTGTTACGCGGGACCCAGGCCGGCAGCGCCTCATGCTGGTGGCTCTGATGGGTGTGACTGGGGCAACAGCCAGTGCAGGATTGCTCTGGAAGAGGTGTGTCCATATAACAGCACCATTACCAATTCTACCCTGAATGCACTAAAATGTAAAGTAAAATTTTGAAATGTATTGATAACCGAAGAGCAGATTTCCAAAACTCGCTCAGTACAATTTTTGTTGCTTTTGACATGAACTCACCAATAACCATCATGTCCAACTTAGCATGTTCCAGAGTTGGGACCCAAAACTCACTCTGTCCTTATCTAATCCAAGGAAGAACTTTCCTTAAATTTCCAAAACTCACTAAATCCGTAGAAATTTTCTCAAATGTATCCCAAGTACTGAATGAGTCCTGCAGATGTGCTATCTGAAATACACGGTTTGGCACCAAGTTGTGTCATGGGAGCTACATTCTGACCTCGTTACCAGCCTGCTAGAAGAGAATTTCATACTTGGGGGACAGGGCACGATTTGTAATTTATATGCAAAAATATTTTTATTGTTTGGGTGGTGAATGTACCCAAATTAAATACTGCAGGATACACGTCCTCCCCCCTCCCCCCCATTCATCCCAGTTCCTATACCCCTGCTAGGGGGGGGGGGGGGATCGGAATCGGAGCAACACGGCTTTTACACCCCAAACAAGTTAAAGGGGGTGGGGCCTGACGGTGCGGCAGAGGGGGCCGGTCCGTTGCAGCCCTCGCCTAGGGACTTATTCTCTTTGACCCTCATTAAAACGAGTCTTTGGGTGGCCCCCGGGACACCAGCGCACCATCCCTGCTGTTTATCAGTCTGTTTAGTTTTAGCGGAAATGGGAAGCGACAGAATGATCTGAGACGGTTACATTTCAGTCAGTTAACCCTCATCTAAGGTAAGGTCCTGCACCGCAGGGATGCAGATAGCAGGAGGCTGAAGGAAGCGGTACGCCCCTGGTTAGTGTTTATCATATGTCCTTGTTTGGTATCGCTCTCTTATTAAGATTGGCATTTAAAAGTGCGGTTCTGAAATAACTGCCGCTGCCTCCAATCCCCCCGCCCCCCAACTTGCCACTCGGCAGGGCACACGCTGAGGCCGCGTCGTCGGTACGCCGTGACGAGCGAGCTGAGTTTCCAGAGGCTGCTCGCGTGAACGGGGTGGACCTGGACTCCGAGAAGCAGGTGGAGCCTGCAGAGAGCGGCGACGAGGATTCGGCCTCCGAAGGGGAGGAGAAGAAGAAGAAGCAGCGGGTCGGCTTCCGAGACCGCAAGGTAACGGCCGCCGTGGTGACGGATGCCGTGGTGACGGATGCCGTGGTGACGGATGCCGTGGTGACGGATGCCGTGGTGACAGAGGTGGGTGCGTGTGGAAACGGCACCACCGCTCTGAACAGAGGTGCTGCTGTAAAAGCATATAATGTGGCCCCCCCAACCCAGACCAATCCATTTATGTTCCGGATGTTTTCTGGCCCCTGTCACCCAGCTGCCCTTTGAATTGCCCTAACTCTCCCCCCCCCCCCTTTTACTGCTCTGAGGCAGTGTAATCCCTCCATTTTAATTACCTCTCACACAGTGATCATGATGATGCTGGTTAGCCTAAATCCTGAGAGAAAAACACTGTCCACCAGCTAGCGTGGGTGGTGTTATACTGGTTTGATGGTATACCACGGTTTGAAAATTGATGGTTGTCATACCAGGTACATTTGCTTATTACCAATATTAGAAAAAAAAAATGCAACCGAAAGGAGAATCTCACCTGCATGTGTGCATCTCCTCCGCTCCTCAGCTGGCGCTGTCATGCAAAATCTCTTCCAGTGTGCCACTACCCGATTCATACCACCCACCTGCTTTGTACCATGCGCATCTGAACATGCATTTTCAAGCATGTGTGCATTGCATTACATTTTCTGGGACTGTCTGGTCTATTTATCTTGCCATTTTACTTAAAATATTTATTGTGTGTAGTGACTGGAAGCTACAGTGATTTGCTTTTTTTTTTTTTTTTTTTTTTGCGAGAACGGATGTTCCGCGGACTGAAAATATTTCTTTGCTTGTCATCTTAAGCGTTGACTCTTTAATTGTTTCCAGCTTTTGGCTTAACACTAAGTAAATTTCCCATATATGAAATATTAGTTTATATTTTCACCAGTTTAAAGTGCTGCTATCCAGTGACATGGTACTTTGGTATATTTTGGTTCAACCTGAACTGAAATCTGAAGCTTAGTGTATTTTTGCATTTGTTACAGCCAAATTCTTGTCTTTTCAAATCAGTGAGACCACAAAAAAAAGTTTCATGATGCATTTACATGAATAGAAAATGTTTGCAAATGTTTTTAGAAAGGTGTGTTTTTATTAATTATAAAAAAGTTTACGTTCCGCTTGATAGTATAACCAGTGTATTTTATTAGATAATTTAACTTGATTGCAGTATGTTCTATAGATTATAACTGTGTATTTAATACCATAAGAATTGTTTTATTAGATTAATAATATATATTTAGCACAATAGTCGCATGTTTTGTTGATTACTATGTAGAGAGATCACGTTGTACCCTGCTCCTTTTTGCCTCCTAATTTCTGTTCAGAGGGAAGTAGTACAGCTCTTTTATTTATTTAAAATTTTTCAAAATTATTTAATTCAACAGAAATATCCCTTGTTATTTCTTTAAGGGTCACTGTAACTAAATAATAATAATAATAATCATAATAGTGAAACACCGTATCCCAAGAAACCGTGGTATTTTCTGAGACGGTTATCATACTGTGAAAATGTCATACCTTTGATTTGTTTTAACTGATTGTTAGACTGCCTATGTTTTGCACATTAATTATTCTATGGGGAAAAAATATACACCATGCTTGCAAAGGACAGAGTCCTAACGCTGACATGGTCACGGTACACTGTCTGTTTGTTTTTGTTTGGAAGAATTATGGGGGCAAGAAAGTGACGCAGCATCATAAAGTTCTGCTGAAAGTGTGCTGGGGTGGGGAGGCTGATGCGGTGGGGGCGGGAGCCCCAGACGGAGCATGGGGATGCGAGGAGCGCAGTGCTCGACGCGGCCAGAGGGGCGGGAATGTCTGCGCTTTGCAGCTGATAAGATTTCATGCTGTGATTTTTTTTTTTTTTGTGTGTGTGTGGTATATGGGAGAGTTCCATTTTGACTGTTTCCAGCACTGTTTCAAAAGTAACAGGTCTTACAGAGTTGATACTTGTTGCTGCCTGTCTGTTATGGTCATCCTTCAGCTTCTGGAGGTCTGTGTGTGTGTGTGTGTGTGTGTGTGTATATGTGGGGGGGTCATGTAAATATTACATTATGGGGACCAAGTGTCTCCACAATGTGATAAAAAATGTTATTTTGATCTTATGGGGACATTTTCCCAGTTACTACAAAGGGAATCTCAATTTTATACAAAAATTTGTACCATGCAGTCAAAAATTAAAAATGCCAATGCAAGTCTTGCATTTAGTACTGGGCAGTGAAGTGGGTGCCTTGTGCTTGACACGCCTGTACGAGAACAAACAGCATAGCCGGTTTGAGTCGGATCTTACACCACGCATGGGTGAAGCTGTAATCAATGCCCTGTAAATATTACAGGACGGGGGGTTCCCAGAAATGACAACCCCCCCCCCCCAGTTTCTCGATCACTCAACCCGATCC
>JAODKE010000068.1:13565332-13580521 GCA_026779605.1 Mormyrus hasselquistii
TATCTGCAATTCATGGCAGGTAAAGACCCATAATTCCAACCGCAGCCGGCTAGAGTGAAAACGGTGCGCAGTGGAGGCTGGTTGGGAGGCATCCGGACACACGCGCGGACTATTCGCGCACACGCCCACACAAGCATGTGTCTGCCCTCATGTTTTATGGTTCTGCACACCCTATAAAATTTGTTGTGTGGAGCTGGAAAAGCCAGACAAACAAACCTGTCAGACAAGCATGCGTGGCCCAGCAGGTTAGGACGCTGTGTTTGTGAGCAAAAGGTCACTGGTCCGCATTCCCTGGTCAGCAAAGTGCTGTCCTCATGGGGTCCTACAGCAAGGCCCCTAACCCCCAATTCCTAAAGTGACTGGCTAAGTCTGCTTTCTCAACTTTATGTCTGCCATCCATCCATCCATCCATCCATCTTCTGCAAATGCTTGCCCTATTCAGGGTGATGGGGGGTCCGGAGCATATCCTAGAGGCTACGGGTGCCAGGCAGGGAACAACCCAGTATGGGTTACCAACCCATTGCACATCTGCCAAATATTAGTAAATAAAATAAAATAAATTGTTAATCGTTATCAGGGACGGGAATCCAGCATTTGTTTAATCAAGTTGGTGTGGGTGTATGGTGGGTTTTCTTACCGCAAGGAGCTCATTTTGAAAAAAAAATTGAAACAAATTCTGAATGTTGGGATGGAGGTCATGAGTCACTAATTCTGTTGAATTGTGTGTCTGTTTCCATGCAGAGACACTCTGACACAGTTACTAGGTTGATTACAGTCAGGTTACTCGCACATTACACCCAGCCAGGATTTCCGTCCTAAATTAATCGAATCAGTGCCTATATTCATAGCTGCGAGAAAAGAGATCTTTGTAAAAATGAAATGCCCATCAGAGTTAACGATGCAAAGATCTTCTGTGATGAAGGTAGTGTGGACTCTAGTGGCTTCTTCTTTTGGTTTGAAGACGTTTTTGGAACTCTTCATCCCTGTCTGACAAAGGTGGCAAGTGGCATCAAGGTGACCCGCACGCATCTGTGGCAACAAAGATGGTTTCAGGGAGCCCTGACATTGTACTTTCTTATGCCGATGGGTTGGTTTTTATCTTATGGAAGCTGAATAGCATCTGGAGAAGCTTGATCTGCAGCATGGGACTCTCTCATCTTGACTCGTCTTTTCATTTTTACTGACCATTTTTGACCCTTAATCGGAGGTAGTTGTTTTCTATAATAAGTAAGCCGGCTGTTTGTGAAGATGGTGGAAGTTCCCATCCTTCGCTGGTGTCAGAACATCAGTAAATGAAGACATCTGGGTGGCTGATGCACTATTAAGGAATGCCGCTATGATTCAACCAGGCCTGCCAGATTGCCCCACGCTCCCCTGCACGCCACCCAGAGAACCTGCTTTACATGCACCCCATAACTTCTGGCTGGCTGTTAAAGACATCATTTAATGTAATGAAGTCCAAGTTATGGTTCTGCTTTGCCTGCCCTACTCCGTACTGCCTGGGGTATGTTCTCTGCTTATCATGACTGTGTACGTTCGGTTGTTTCAGTGGTTTGGTGGTAAATTATGTATCATTATTAGCTGTGGCTTTTTAGGTAGCTGTCCGCTGTTGCTTTACGTTGCTAAGTAACGCAGGAGGGGTGCAGCGAGAGTGCACTTCAGCTCTGCTCACCAGGCTGCGCTGGTGATGGGCGTGATGTGGAATCTCCTTCCCTTCACTTTGAAGCACCGTCTGAACTCTGTCGGAAAGTGAAACTGTCTTAATATGGATCTGGGAAACTGACCAGGTGCCGCTCCTGTTTCCTCTAGTGTGTAAAGTGATGTGAGATTAATAATTCTGTAGCTTTTCGAGACATTGTGGTGTTGGGTAATAAATCATATTAGTAATTCACAGCAGCATTTTTATAACGGGAAGATTCCATATATTCACAACCCTGCATGTCCCTCCCCCCTCCCCAGGTGATGGAGTATGAGAATCGCATCCGGGCGTATTCCACCCCAGATAAGATCTTCCGCTACTTCGCTACCCTGAAGATCATCAACGAGCAAGGAGATGCTGAAGTCTACATGACGCCGCAGGACTTTGTGCGTTCCATCACCCCTAACGAGAAGCAGCCTGAGAGTGAGTCTCTGTCTCTGTCTGTCCGTCTGTCTCTCTCTCTCTCTATCTCTCTCTCTTCTCGTGCCCCCAGTGTCGTCTTCTGCTTTCCCTCCCTCTCATTGTCTCCCACCTCCCTTGTCTGTTCTCAAGCTCCACTCTCTCCATCTCCCATTGCTCGATCCCTGTCCCCAGTGCCTCCTCACTATGTTCCTCTGGGCCGCTGTTATGGCCAAGGCCCCCCGCCACACCTTGCTGCTCGTACAAACAAAAAAAAAATCTTAGCAAACCTTTGCTACGAATACCAACCCAGATAATAATCATCTTAATCCTGTTCATGTCGCATACATTCCTCTTTTTATTACACCGGGGTATACAGTCGTTTAACTGGTTTGTTTCCCTCTTATGAACACTTTGAACCCACTAATTCCATCTGCTTTCCGTGAGAGAGTCACAGTCGTAATATTAATGTAAGAAATGTGGCTCAGTGACTAGCTTTCTGGCCTGGCCTCCCCAGGGCTGGGGGTTTGAGATCTGGAATGTTCTCCCCTGGATTCCTGCCACGGTCCAGTGGCATCCAGTTAGGTGAATGTGGGTGTGCCCACATGCCCTGCATCAGCCTGGCATGCCATTCATGGTGTTCCCCTGCCTCATGCCCTATGCTACTTTGAATAAGGTCCAGACTCCTTCGACCCTGCTCTGGATAAGCGGATGTAAGATTTTGCTCGGAGCCAGTGCTGGTGGATTATATTTGTTACATACGTTTTTTTTGCACTACTTTGTGTTTGTCTTTGTGTTCTGTTATGATATTCCACACCATTTCACTAATTGCTTTTTTCCCTTGTCAGCTGACCACGTTTTATATTTAGCATTAATGTGATAGCTGAGATGTGTCACGTCTACAACGAGTTGTATAGGAAGGGTACATTATTTAATTTTATTTGCTATGGATGATATTTTAAAAGTGGCGACAGATGGGTGTATATTCTTTAAACTGGCTACCTGGTTGGCAGCCATAATTGATTGGTCACTTTGGCAGTCTCGCATGCCAGGCCAGCGACGTGGGAACCTGACGCTTACCTCATCTTTCTCGCTTGTTCTTGCTTTTTTCTGCCCTTTAGTTCGTGTCACAGTTCCTGTTTCTATAGTTAGTCTTTCTCACTGGGGATCAGTCCCTCCTCACCCTTGCTGGAGGGTATTGGTCAGAGTGTCTGCTGCTTGTGGTGATCTTGGGTGACCTGTAGTTTCAGGAGCTGGGTTAATCGAGGTTCAGTGTTCAGGGCCTGTGGGCTGTTACTTTACACCATAGCCTCTTCCCTCTGTATGGATCTATGCCGTTACTGATCCTTCTGTTAGCACTTACTTCCTGGCCGGCTCTCTCTTCCCCCACTGCCGTGTCGTATCAGGCGGCTTCTGGCCGCAGCTGTTCTGTATGTGCATGTTGTACTTTAAGGTCTGGATTACCGATGCCTGCTGACTCGCCGCAGACATCTGGGGCTTTCGTACTATACATGCTACCATCGAGCTCTCCTGTCCCTTTAAGCAACCAGGCAGCTAATTAGGGCTTAATTTAGATACTGCATACAGTAGTGCTATATGAACCAGCGCCACTGTCAGCCAAAAGCAGCATGCATAAATCAGGGCTGGCATTCAAGCCCTGGATGAGATCCTCTGCAATGCAGTGTCCGTTGTTAATGGTCCGTCATGGGCTCTACCTCAGCAAGCCAGGCCTTGATCTGTCTTGAGAAGCCTGTGCTCTGTTTGGGCGGCTTTTAGAGAATTAGCTACGTCAGCTTTATGCTATCCATGGCCACATTGCCTGCCTGTTTTTTTGTGGTTTTCCTCCTGCTGCTGTCCGAAAACATGCAGTGACGCGCATTGATGTTTCTGAGTTCCCCCGTTTGTGTGCCACACGTGTTCTGCGACGGAGTGGCATCTTGTCGAAAATAACCGCTATCCTCTGCAACTCCATGTTGGATTAGTGGTTATGGTAACTGGTTGGAAGACACTTTCCCTTTAGGATGTTGGTTCGGTGTTTGACTTGAAGGTACACTTCTCCAGTAGTGTAGTTTCTCTATGCTTTACATTTATACCAACCTGTGTTTACAAGGGCGTCTAAGTGTGCATAACGCCCACAGATTAATAATGTGCTCCTTTAAGTGGAAGTCGATCAGTACATGACTGTGCCATGGTTGCGTTTATCATGCCCTCTCACTCATTTCAGATACACCCTTAGTGATTTATCACTGGACTCGGCACTGAATTTATAGATGCTTTGCAATATAATTTATGATGCAGAAGATACGGCATCATCCCATTCAGGGTGTTCCTCAGCCTTGTGTTCTGAGCTTAATGAGATTCTGAAACCCTGATCAGGATTCCGGGTTACTGTTTAGAAGATGGATGGAATAAATCTGAATTTGTGAATATTATCTACATATCTTTTGTAATACTATGCAGTCTTCTAGTCTTTGGATGTATTTTGGCACAGATATTTGGCGGCATAGCATGGCTAATCTTGCTTCCTCAAGTTGTCTTGGGTGAATGGTTCTGGTTCTGGTGAGTGAGGGTTGAGTGCTGTCCAGCAGTAAGATGGTTTAGCGCTGGTGTTACTTATGGGGCAGCCGGGGAAGTCATCTTGCGCTGTCGATATTCAATTTGGCTTACTTGGGGCTCATTTCTGAAAGAGGTTGCAAGATAAGATCCATAATTTCTACGTCTGTTTAATAGCTCCTTAATCAAGTGAGCGCGCTCAGACTTTTGTAGTTGGTCGTGCTGTGGAATTTCCATTAGGGAGAGTGATGCCTTCTTTTTCCTCTTGTCAGGCCCTTTTATTTTTTCCCCAATCGGTTAAAAGAACGAATAGACACTGAAAGGCGTTTGACATGGACATTTATGAATTGCGATGTTGATGCTTGGTTCACTTTTTATGTGTCTGTTGGGTATACCTGGTCAAACCCTCTTGGCATATATATATATATACGGAGGGCAGCTTGCAAGCTACGCTAAACTTAGCTGTTGGATGGCAGCTTTATTGTCCATGAAACATTGTTTAAAAGTGACAGGGTCTTCCCAGGCTATCCTGGCAGGGGCAGATGAGGGGAAAGGGAGGAAATGAAGGCAGGCTAGCGAAGCTGTAGCAGAATCTGCTGAAGAAAAGGCCTTTGCGAAGAGGTTAACCCGCTTAATGAAAACGTCCTTATAGATCCTGCATGTAGTTTTTTAGGTCGATCGCAGGTATCCTTCGACATTTTCATACTTGCTACCCTATCGGCACCTTTTGAACCCCTGGGTTACATGGCTAATACCTCACTGTCCATAGAAGGTATCACTTCTCCGACCTCCAGACTGTTTCATAATAAATTGTATTTGCCAGATCTTGCCTGGAGTGTCTTGTCACATAAAAGTTTCAGACATTATTCATAGTACTGTTTAACCTGCATTAATTTGAATACTAAACAGTTCTGGATCTAGACTGTATTTTACTGTAATATCATTGCAGCCTCTTCTGTGGGATCTAGAGCTGAAGTTGTGTATTTAGGGGGGTATGTAACAACAAGGAAATATTGAATATAGTAATGTTTTAATTACTTATGTTCAGTTTTTTTTTCCAAATTTATATTTTTGATCAGTCTAGATCTAGTAATGATTAACTTGTTTTATATACTACCTTTTTGTCAGAGTACATGGAACCAAATAACATGACAAAATAAGGCATTTAATCGCTCATTTTTGCCTCCTTTTAATTGCTGCAGAAAAGAAGAATAATACGTATGCAGATATTGGCTGTGGAGGATGGCAGGATTTGTTTTTTTTTGGACTGTGATTTTTATATTTAAGGAAATGTGGAGATGGGTTCTGAATAATTGGTGAATTATGGAATTTAATGAGGAAGTGTGGATGTTCCAGGGTCTGTCGCTGGGGACTGCAGGGTAGCGTGGTGAGTGAATAGGTGTCAGGCCTGCTCAGCCAGGACACTGCTGATCCCTCCACTGCAGAGATGAAGGTGTATTCATTTTTAACATTCACTTTTCCTTTTTTTTCCTTTAACCATAAAATTTCCCAGCTACTTTAAATTCTTTACATGTTCATTCCTGTCAGTTGTACTATGAAAGGTGTGCTCTTTAGTATATAGCATGTTACCTGCTGATGTCTTTATTTGTGGGTACAGAGGGACTGGCTTGCAGTGTCCCACTTGCACCGAATACCTGTTTGACTAAGTGAGATTTTGCCCTGGAGTCAAGTGACTGTGCAGATTTCTGTCTTAGAAATATGCAAATTGTGAAGAAAATATGCAAAAATGGCAACAAATGTTTGGTCTGCAGTTGTGGCCCTTTTACAAGACGATCTTGACCTTGGTTTGTGGCAAGTTTACAAGCTCCGGGACTGAAGCAACTCTGAACAGGAAGTCAGGTTGATATGCGGGACGGCGGCAGCTGTGCTGTTCCACCACATTCCTGACACCCACATATTGCCCCCCCCCCCCTTCCCGTCATTTATATCCACATTGGGATGTGGGAAAGCGGGTCTCAGCTGTCTCCGCCAAGGGTATCTCTTTCTTGTTTGGGCGCGCGGTCACTTGCTCCTCCAGCCAATGAGGTGTTGGATATGTGATGGCTTGGGACAGATGCCGTGGAGGCTTTCAAGGGGCACAGGGTGAGGGGGCTGTTGCATAAACCAGATCACATGAAGCTCTGGAACTTTGACGAGGGGGGCATGGTTTCGCGCCTGAGGGTGACATTACACACATGCTGGTGATCCTTGTGATCCTTGCAATAGTGCATTTACATGCGAGTTTTTCTTTTTCCCCCCTTGCTAAGGGTTCAGGTTGACGGGACAGGTGAGGACAAGTGGGAATGAGAAGAAACTTCCAAAATCCTCAGATTAAAATATCTAATATTAATTAGTGAAGTCGGGTAGGCTGCTTGTGACCCAAATTGTAACAAAAGGTGGGGGGTCTGACTGATGTAATTTTTGGTGCGGAATAATTGACATATATAAAATTAGCAATTAAAAATCATAGTTAATAATGAAAATAGTTCCCTCTGCAGCAAAGGTCCAGTCCAGGTTCCATGGCCCTGGGGGAGCATTTTCAGGATTTTCAGTACTCTTGTCAATTTTATAATTCCTCAGTGTCCTGGTGCAGCTCTGAGACCTTTGCTGCTGCGTGTGCAGGAGCTTCCACTGGGCTGGCTACTGCATGGATCTGTCAGGACCACGGGGTATGCCCAGTGCTGCCCATCAGTGGTGGCGGGGAGGGGGGGCAGTGTTGTGAGAGGTGCTGCGTATGAGGGAATCTAGCAGAGAGAGATGTGTCGGAGGCTGTGGGAGATGTTTAGAATAGAATAGAAAACTTTGTCTGTTCCCAAATATAACAGAAATTTTCCTTTTGACAGGCTCAGAGTCACATGTAAAACATACATACGTACAAACTGTATAAAAGGCGGAAGTTGAAAACCGTCAGTTCATTTTGTGCTGTTCAGGATGGCTCTTGCAGAGGGGATGAAGGATTTCTTGTAGGTGCTTTTCCAGGCCAGAGGTACCTTGTACTGTCTACCTGATGGCAGTAACTGAAAACAATGATGTAGAGGGTGCGTGGAGTCTCCAGTGATCAGGGTGGCTTGGCGTGGTCACTGAACAGATGTACAGTTCAGACAGGGGGGGTTGCAGTGTGCCTGTTATTTTGCTGGATTGATTTATTATTCAGGATAGTCGTGTTTTTTGTTTGATTGATCTTGAGATCAAAATGCTGCTTTTTAACAGTTCTGTGAAGGTAGAAGCAAGCAAAAAGGCTGCACAAAAAGGAAATTGGAAATGGTTATTGTTAGTAATTAATATTTGGGGCCATAGTTGCCCTGTAGACACGAAGAAACATCTGCTTTTTTTGTTGAAATAATTGCTTGCAGTCTGCACAGCCTGTGCAATGGCGTGGCAATGCAGGGACTGCCGGAGGGCCGAGATGCGCGGCTGTGGAATGCTGGCCACCTCTAGCTGAGATTAGCACACAGAGACATGCAGTGACACACTGCCACTCCCGTGCATACATGCAGGCTAAGCGTGCAGGGCCTCTCGTCCACCCCGACGGCGCCTGCCAGCTTGCACGGCTCGCTCACCTGCTGCATGCCCGCCGCGACCCGCCTTGCGGCGACGAAACGACCCATTTCGTTTTTCTGGATGAGTGATTCTTTGGCTGCTGGCAGCAGATGTATGAATAAGTGATAAGGCCAACTTAAAACCAGCATCTTTTTATTAGTTTCCTCTTAGAGTGCTTCCTGAAACAGCTGGCGCAAGGGATCCTGTGCCCGCATGCATAATTCACGTCGCATTTCTTCGCAGTCAGCCATTGGCTAACTCGCCCAAGTGATCCATCAGATTATTAAATATGATGGATTGGAACTCGTATACAAACCACTATACTAAACTATCGTGTTCTTTTGTCTAGGTGCATTATGATTTGTTTTGGCTTTTTGTGAGGAGGACTTGGGGTGGGGCCAGGGTGTTTGCTTATTAAATGTGTGCATGTCAAACATTGGGTGGTGGGTTTGTGTGGTGAGGGGCTCAGGGGGTGTCCAAGTAATTTCTTAATTTTCTTATTTGTTACTATTATTATTATTGTGGTGCAGTGGTTGGCACTGTTGCCTCACACCTCTGGGACCCGGGTTCGAGCCTCCGCCTGGGTTCCATGTGTGTGGAGTTTGCATGTTCTCCCCATGTTGTTGTGGGGGTTTCCTCCAGGTTCTCTGGTTTCCCCCCACAGTTCAAAGACATGCTGAGGCTAGTTGAAGTTACTAAGTTGCCCGTAGGTGTGCATGTGTGAGTGGATGGTGCATGAGTGTGCCCTGCGATGGGCTGGCCCCCCATCCTGGGTTGTTCCCAGCCTCGTGCTTAGGCAGCTCGTAGCTTTCAGGATAGGCTCCAGACCCCCCGCGACCGAAAAAGGATAAGCGGTTTGGAAAATGGATGGATGGATTATTATACTTTTTTATTTTGACTTAGGTCAGTCATTTGAAAATGGTCTCCTTCAAATAAAGTTCAAGATTTACCGAATCTGGAATTTGCCCTCCATCATGGTCTTTTAGACGTTGAGGTCATTGTTAATTGACATTTGACCTACAGAAAGGTCCCCGACCTTTTTGACCTTTGTGAATCATGATGTCATGTGTAAAGAGCATTGGAAGTGACAGCTCTCAGTCAGATGTCCCAAATGGTCCAACTCTGGGGTGTTCATGTTGAGTCATGTTGGATAGGAGGAGGTCTGGTCAAAGGGCCATGAGCAGACAGTATGTCAGTGCTTTGCTGGCCCCCGGTTCCCTGTCTGCAGTCCAAGCTTTAGTATCTCCTGGCTGTCAAATGATGATTAGAGCCAGAAAACAGTGGAAAAAGAAGCGTCTCAGCAGGTTCTGAAAGCATGATATCTGTTCCATGAGTCAGCAGATCAATGATTGATGACAGCAGTTCTGAAAGTGCCTTAATGCCGTTTGTTAATAGTCATTATTCGTCATTTGCACAGTTTGCACAGTTACACTATTGACAGCTCATAAACACGCCTAACAGTGTACAGTGTGCCAAGGTTAGAACCTGTGGCATGTTTGCAAGATCCAAACTTCTGTAAAGTGAGGATATCTTTAACGAAGTCTAAATGTCGTCTATTTCTCTCTCTCTCTCTCTCTCTCTCTCTCTCTCTCCGTCTCCCTCTTTTAGGCTTGGGCCTGGATCAGTTCTCGGTGAAGCGCTATGATGGCAAGGTAAGCAGACGGACCCATTGGCTTACTAAGTGGGATGGTGGGTATTTCCCAAACAATATTGCAATCACATTCCCATAATTCTTTTCTCTCTCAAACCCCCCCCCCGGCTTGCTGTCCAGTCCTCGGTTGGGTTTTCTCTCCACTTTTTGTCGATCGGGGTCATTCGCAGATGCAGGGGAAAGAGAGCCTGCATTTTAAAGGGGGCTTCTCTGCATACTGCCATTAGTAACATCCTGTCCCTTCATTTTAGATGAAGTTTAGCCAAACAGCACTCGTTTCACATCTAAATGTACATTCCATTGTGTTTAATATGCTGCTTGACTATGGCTGGGAAGGGTCCTGTAAAGCTCAGGCCTGTATCTGGACCTTCTCTGGTAGTAGTGCCTCTAGTGCTCCCAGATCATCAGCTTTCCAGTCAGGCTGTCATAGGGTGACTCTGTCAGAGTGCCCCCCTCCCCCATGGGTGGCTGTCCTGCTACTCCTATAAATGTTAATGTTGGTCATCTTTTCAGCACCGCAACCGGTCCCGCTGACTCTCCGTAGCTGTAAATTGCGGCTAATAAACGGGCTAACAGAGAGGTAGGCTGAGCGTGGATGCTAATGGAGCATGATCAAAACACTCGCCGCTCAGACTGCTTGAGCCTTGGGCTGTACCGCAGCTACAGAACAGAGCAGGAATAAATTACGCTCCGCGTTCTCACCATGCCCAGTCTCTTCCCTTTTGTTTTGCTGCTTTCTTCCTCTCGTCATCCTCACCCCAAGAACTCGAACCCTGGGCCGTGTCTGCAGGCCTTCCTCTGTAGCTGCCAGCTCCATAGGACAGCTCTATCTCGCCGCCCCCCGAAGCTCAGGATCAAAGAGTCGGAAGCTGTTGGCGCATCATTATTTTCGTCATTTTGCTTGTTGGCCCAAAGTCAACGGCGAGTCGTGAAGCCCCCTTCTGAGCAGCGTTAAGAACAGGTTGCGCCTTCAGACCAGTGCCAGCCTCCTGCCTCAGTTTATAAACGCACAATCTGCTTATTCCTCTCCCGCTCTTCCCGTCTCTCTCTCGCTTCGCTCCTTCCCGCTGCCTGGCCCGTTGGTTTCAGCGAGGAAGAAGCGTTTGACCAAAGACATGGAGCGGTCTTCATGTTTGTCGACAGGACGGATGGGCACCGCCGACTTGCAGTTTATGCGTGGCTCATTGTGAAAAACCTCACAGCTGCCCCGTGGGATTTATGAGCCGTGTGCCCTCATGTAAATCAGGCTGACTAGCACGGCTCTTCGGCCCCCCCCCCCCCATTTCCTTTACACCTGCAAACTCGCCATTATTTCCCATCAGCATAACAGGATACCGTAATGCCGTAATGAATTCCCCATGGGTATGCTAATTAGGCATTCGCTGTGAATTATGGGTCGAAGTGGTAGGTTCTCGTGCAGGTTGACGCGGGGAGGCGCCTTAGGGCAGTTCGTTTAAGTTTGAGCGGAATGTTGCATTATGGGTAACCCCGTCCAGTAGGGAGGCCAATGGGACCAGTGCATAAAGCGGGTCCCTGCCACATCTGGCTGTCTTACTTTCCTTCTCATCTCCCTTATCCCCATTTCTTGCTTCATGAGGCCGTTTCTCCCTGTCTGTTTGTCCCGTTCTCTGTCTGAATCGCCCTCACTTCCTGTCAGCCCCCAGCTCCCCGACGCGCGCCCCCACCCCAGTGCCGTCTCCGCGCCTCCATGTAATATTATGACGTTGAACTGTTGCCGTTCTTTAAGTGAGTGTTGTTTGTCTGCCGTGCCTTTTACGATGCCGTTCCTCCTCCCCCTTCTCCACGTAACCAATGACCTCATCCATTGTCTCTCCCCCTCCCCGATATGCTCCTTTACTGCCTTCTCCCCCCTCTGCAGGACTTCTGGCAGGTATGGGGCGTGTGCCAAGCAGCATGCCTGTTTATTTTTTATTTTTTGCGTGAGCCTGACTGATGCTCTGCAGCTGGACTGACTGCACCTTTTCTTCTTCACCTTTCATGTCTCCCCCCCATCCCCCAAAACGTGTAAAATATCTACCCAAACTCCGGCCAGCGTGGCGCCCACCAAGACGTCCTTTCCGACCCGCGGCAAGGGATTAAAATGGCAACTGAAGGACTCATGATTAATTGCCACTTTCCTCGTCCCTGTTTTGTGTGACTGGACCGAGAGCGCTTACCTATGCCAGACCGGGCACACGGCAAGCGGCTCATTAAAAATGCACGGGTCCCATCAGGAAACGTGGGATTGGCGATAAAGCAGCGGCAGATTTATTTTGCACGCCGTCAGTGCGCTCATTTCGGCATCAGCAGAAACGGGTCCTGAACCGTGCCGTTGAAACACTGGGCGGCGATGGCCGGCCTGAGAAATAATGATTGTGCATATTTTCCGTCGTGTTGGGGGGGGGTGGTATCGCTCACTCCTGCAGCTGGGAGCCAAGCATTATGGCGGCAGGGGATGGAATAGAGTGGGAGTAAGGATTAGGAATAAGGAGGAGTATTCCTAGTTTCAAGATTTTTTATTTGTTTATTTATTTATTTTTAATATACGTCCCCGGATAGTGCCCTGTGCTCCCCTGGGACAGGCTGTAGGCTCGCTGTCACCCTGTACTACAGAAACGGCTATAACTGCGGATGGATATTTCTGCAGGCAGGGAGTGAAATGGTCAGACCTTTCTCCCAGTGATGGATGGCCCGGCGCTGAACTTCAGCGCAGTTTCCCCCCCAGTTCTCCCCCTTGAATAATTCAGGCCAGAGGCTTCCCTTTTTTGTTCCACGTGCGAGCAGTGTGAAGCCGCGCCGAGCAGCGCTGAATAATTCAGGCCGGGCCAACTGATGCCATCCGTGCCGCAAGAAGTTTTTATGATGTATTTCAGATGTTTTTCAGCTGCCGTCGCGTCACTCTGTAGGCACCGAGGTAATCGAGTGGCCACAGGTGCGGCCCAGAAAGTCCTTTGGTTTCGTAAAAACCCGATTGCGCGTCGTCCGTCTTTATTTTGTCCTCCGACATACCTGCTCTCCATGCTTGGTGCTGTCGCTTCTTCCCAGCATGCACTGCTCTTTGCTTGCATCTCTGGATGACAAAGTTAGCTGCGGTGATGGGAGGTGTCCTGCCCCCCTCCCCGAAATAGCATGTACTGGCACCACAGGGCAGTAAAGGCACTCCAGAACATGGTAGAGATTGCGTCATTGTAGGGAGATCTTCTCTCTCTATCTCACTCTCTCACTCCCAGAGACATGTGCCACTTTGCTCTGTGATGTCACTATGTGCACACTGGAATGGCTCCCGCTGCAGCCCTGAGAACTGCTCTGACCACCAGGCGGCACCGGTCACTTGCACCGGCATACGCACATGGAATGCTGGGGGAATTCTTGCCATGGAAAAGGGTCTTGTATTTTTTTTTTCTCCATCTTTTTTTTCTTTTTTTTTTTTCCCCTCCAACCACTGACATTTAACCTCTTTGCAGGAACTCTTCAAGGAAGGCCATGTCCATAATTAAAAGAAATTCTCTCTCTCTCTCTCTCTCTGTCATGTACGCGCGCGCACACACACACACACAGTCATACAATCATATGTTCTTGGCTCATTCATTTCTATGGGAAAAATGCTAATGCTAACTATGACAACAACAGCCATAACCATAAGTAACCAAACGAAATACAAGAGTTTTTGCATTTTTAGTTTTTTTATTGCAGTCATGGATTTTTATAAAATAGTTTTCCTGGTCCCCATAAGGTAAAAAAAAAACGGGTATTCATACCTGGACCACACATACTTAATCCTCTGCACAACAGTTGCAGACAATCAGCACCCACATAGACATTTGGTTACCTTTCAAAACCTGCTATTTTTGTGACACCTCTTTCAGGACAGTGATAAACTGTTGATTGACAGTGGATTGAACTTGGTGACTTTTACCCTGTAATCTGCCTTGGGTTCAGGACCGGATCTAATCACCGCTCCGTTCCTAGCCTGCAGCACAGATCTGTCTGCAGGCTTATAAAAATTGATTTTTAAATTTATTTATTTATTTTTTGCATGTTTGAGTGTTTTGATTTCTGCACTTGTGTTACGGCTGCTTGCTGAGTGGGGTGTAGCTGAAGGTATGAGCGGCCTGTGAGCTGAGCTTGATGTGTGCAGGCCCGGTGCGTCTGGCGCTGTGACGTCTCTGTGTTATGGTAGGCGGTCGGGCTCAGGCTTTCAGCCACGCTATAGAATCTCCGGGAGACCACTCCCTTGCCTGCCATTGAGTAATTGAAAATATATATTATCTTCACCGGATGACCGGTCCTATAACGGACAGAGTTGGGGCATCCAGTGTGAGTGCTCTGCCGTGGTGTCCCTGCTTTCCTTTTCAGTGGCCCTGGTGGCCACAGATCCAGCAGGGAGGAGTGTCAGCAAAAGCCTCTCCCCTGACAGCTTGATTCGCCATCAGCGGCACAGAAATCTGTGCAAGATGTTTGGTCGTTGGAGGCCCTTTTGTAGATGCAGGCTTGCAGATGGCCTCGTAAAACAAGAGACGCTCAAAGGTTGTTTATTCTCTGACACCCAGCGGTGAGGGGCCCGGCCTCTGGGGGGCGCTGTTGCTGCCTGTGGTCCACTGGGAGGCATCTCTTTAGCTTGTGCTAGAGAAGCTTCAGCCCCTGTTGATTCCTGGAGCACAAGCCATGTTGTGACCACTAATCGCGTGACAGGATGTGACTGCGATCCACGGGAGGGACAGGGGTACCAGGGGCTCTGAAGAGGAGTCAGCCAGTCTCTGTCTCTCTCTCCTTCTGTCTCTCTCTCTCACACAAATGCACACACCTGCTCGCTGTCTCACACTCCGTTTCATTCCCACCTGTCTTTCTTCACCCTGTCTCAAACACGCCAGCTCCTTAGAGATGGACACACCCACCGTGAGGTGCCCTCCTTCCCACACATGTGCAGATATATATTCACAGTGGACCCCCCCTCTCCCCCCCCCAAAGCATGCATGGGTTCCTCTGGTGTCCTGGTGCCTCTACCACCCACTAATGGGTCCATTAAACCGCTGTTTTTCCCTGGATATTAGTAAACGGTCAACCTCCCTGTCTCTTCCTTCCGTCCTGTATCTTGGTGGAGTAACTGGACTCTGCATCATCCCCTCCTTCCCCCACTGGCCCCATCACTGTACCTCCTGCCCCCGCCCCCACTGCAGCCGGCCAGGCCAAATGCGCCTCTTCATCATCCTGTCTCCTGGATGCACCAGTTTACAGGGCTGCCAGATGGGTGTTACTTAACCTTGAGCCTCACACGTATGGCTTTTCAAGTGACATGGCCACTTCTTCAGGCGGAGTACTGAGGGTGGGTTGGGTGGGGAGGGGGGGC
>JAODKE010000068.1:13588342-13600491 GCA_026779605.1 Mormyrus hasselquistii
GGATGGATGGATGGATGGATGGAAATTTCCTGCCGCATGTATGTGTGCTGTGTTTCTATGGACCTATTGTGTGTGTGTGTGTCTGTGTGTCTGTGTGTGAAGATCACTCCATCACAATGTGAGAGGGGTGCAGCCTGGCCCGTCTTGCATTTCTCTCTGGGTCTCTCACTCCATCTCTGTCGCTGTGCTGGCTGCATACATATCGCCAAGAGGAAGCATCCCCCCCCTCCCCCCCCGCGCCCCCCCGTCGCCCGCCCCACACACCCGGGCAGGAATAATGTGACGTGAAGAGATCGCCACAGGGGGGAAAATGTAAAGTCCAAGCACACACATACACACACAGACCCACCCCCACCACCAGAGCGGAGGCACCATTCAAATCTCCGGCCCTGGAGATGAGCCACCTCTGATATTTACTAGTGGTGTAGTTACATCTGATTGTGTAACCAGCAGCCAAGTCAAAAACTGACTCCTGAACCATGTAAAACAATCGGGAAAGGTCATCTGTCACTTCCAGAGACGGAACAGATTGGAGCAGAGAAGCTAATAAATTAGTGGGAGAGAGATGGATGGAAGAGCCAGTGCTGAAGTAGTAACGAAATTTCTCTGGCTTAATCTCTGCAGAGCAATGTGTAAATAGTTGGAAGGTATTGTGTTACATAAGAACAGCGCCGCTCTCAGCCATCTGTGACTCGTAAACGAGTCAGACTCAATTGAAAGAAAGCACTGGCTTCTGCTCAACCAAATGTAGCAAGTGGATATTTTTACAGCAACGGCACGGCTTTGTAATAATCTCATCCTTGTAAAGAGGTAATTGATATGCACCCCCCCCCCCAACTCTCCCTTTAGGGAATAACTTTTGAGGAGGTGGAGAATTTCTTCACATTCCTGAAGAACGTGAATGACGTGGACACAGCGCTGAGCTTCTATCACATGGCCGGAGCCTCTATTGACAAAGGTACCCCTGTTCTCATGCTTCTTCCTCCCCGTTTCTGTATTTCCCTTCACTCTGTATTTTCCTGATTCTGTTTTTTTTCTCTCCTCCACGTTCCCCAGTAAAGTCTTTTTTTTTTTGATCTGCCAGACATCCCTCTTCCCTCCCAGCCCTGTCCTGCTATCGGCCTGTTTAACGTTCAACATTTGGAGTCCCTGCATCTAGCCAGACCTGGCAGGAATCCCAGCGCTGGCATTTCATATTCCTCTCTCCATTCTTCTGTCGAAGCATGTGGCGTCACGAATGCCGCATGACCGCGGCGCGGTTCCTGGCTCAAATTCAGCGGCACAGTGCCCCCTGCGGGTCGGCATGGGTACCTGTGTGGCATCGCTGCTTCGATCGGTCGTACGGCGGTCTCGTTCACACCAACAACTTTCCCGCAATTAACTCAGAGCTGTCGCCTGGCAATTACATTCTATCGATGTTGCCAGTTTCGCTCGAGCCGTTTTAACCAACTGGCCTAATAGGAGAAAGACCATCTGTTCCTCCCCATTCTAATGGAGTTTTATATCCCTTCTGCTCACGACATCGCCAGTCTCAGCAGCGTCCCGTCGCTCTGCCTTCACTTCCTGCCCCGTCTGCCCCTTCCGCCCCTGCCCAGACGTAACTGCAGGTGGTCCCTACATGGCTGATAAACGACCCATGAATGCTCTGGCTTGTATCACTGGCCCCTTCGGCACGTCTAAGTCACAAACCCACAGGTGCTCCGAACGCGTCACCGTCTGCCATGAGCTGCAGAGAGCAGCAGCCCCAAAAGGCGAAGAGCACACAGTAATGCATGGAATGAGCCCCTGGGCGCCCCCTTGTGTCTCTGACCTGTGTGTGCAGCTCAGACCATGACCTCAGGCTGCCCCCAGGGATCAAGTGCCATCACAGGTTCCTTAATAAGAGGATTTTTAAGTTATTTTCTAGATGACAGATTCATGTAGCTTGGTTTGTTGGATTAAAAACACAGGCCTGAAAATATTTAATTTGAACACGCCAGTTGTCAAGTTAGGCGTTGCTTTATTGACTGATAGATTGTCAGGACACCAGCACCACCAGTACAGTAATGAGGCCAAGGTGAACAGGCTGCCATCTTAATTGATCTACCTCAAGGCATTCTGTCCACTTGTAGTCCTCTGTCGTGCTCTCCTGCCTCTCTAATCCCACCCCTGGGTTTAGCCAATCAATGCTTCTTATGAGAAGATCTGGAGGTTTTATCATCCTGTCAGCTATTTTCTTTTTCAGGTTGACTCTCTTTCGCTGTTTGGGTTGTTTTGACCATACGGCACTGTTGTTGGGATTGCTCTGTGCCTGGCTCTGGTTCTGGTCCAATCTCGCTCCCTCTTTGCAGTCCAGTCCTTGTTAGCCCCCCCCCCTCCCCACCCTACATAATCGATCGGACTGAGCGATCTGCTGGCCCGTGACAGCCGGCTTTGGATGTGTCATTCTAGCTGTCCGCTCTTTCATTACCCTGGATGCAGTAATGTGGAGAAACGCTTCATCATCTGTTTTTTCTACTCCCACCTTATTCACCCCCCAGCCACCATGAAGCAGGTGGCCCGCACGGTGGCCAAAGTAGAGCTGTCGGATCATGTGTGCGACGTCGTCTTTGCTCTCTTCGACTGTGATGGTAAGCCTGCCGCCCCCAACCCCCCTCCCCCCACCTACCTCTACCGCTGTCCTCAGCCAGGCTCACTCTCACTTCCTCGATTTGGCCCCCGTCCTTAGGCAATGGCGAGCTGAGCAACAAGGAGTTCATCGCCATCATGAAGCAGCGGCTGATGCGAGGCCTGGAGAAGCCCAAGGACATGGGCTTTACGCGTCTGGTGCGAGCCATGTGGAAGTGCGCCCAGGACACAGCCTGGGACTTCGCCAGCCAGAAGTCGCAGTAGCCCGCCGCGCCGCGGACCACCAGCAGGGGGCCGATTCTCCGGCCACGTTGGCTCATAGGACTTGCATACATTAGGGTGAAGTTTTAGGAGGGGGCTGGTTGACGCTTCATTGACTTTCGGCACATCTGCCACAAGTTGTGTAGAAGAGACGAAAAGAGGGAACTTAAAAGGGGTGGAAAATCCAGGATATGGTGGGATGGTATTGGCATTAAAATAAACAAGCAGCACCGGTCAGGCTCAGCTAAATTACATTTCAGCCCAGTGTGTAAGTCATCCTTTCCCTTTCTGCCCACCAGTAGGTGTTTAAAAATGCTTTATACTAATACACTTCTAGAATGTCTTGCTATACTTGGAACCTTCTTTAAAGCTAATGGGCTTCGAAATGTACATTTTCCTCCTTAAACTGTGTGTATGGGTGCGTGCTTGTGTGTGTATTCCATGACTGATGCGACTGGTTTCTAACTTTATATTACATTAAGTCCTACCTGATGACGTCTTTGAAGCTGCAGTGCCAACGCCTGGTTATAAATAAACGTTTGACTGGTGATACTGAGAGCAGACAGGCTTAATCCTGCTGGTGTATGTCTGTGGCCCTTCTAATCGCATCACGATTGGCGGAGTGGTGCCAGGTGGGGGGGGGAGGGGGTGGGCCATGCTCCTGTCAGCATTCTTTGACGGAGGTGGAGAGGATACCGATCCACCTGCGTGTTCACTCTCACACATGCCCAAGCAGCATCCCCATCTCACTCTTGAATAGCCAAGGACACACTTAAGGAACACCTATATCTGGATCACCGTCTCTCTCTCTCTCACACGCCTAAGAAGTGTCCCCTCTCACTCACTCTCTCACACTCACACACGCCTAAGGAGCATCCACATCTCACCCTCACACACATGCCTAAGCAGCATTCCCATCACACTCACACACACACTTAAGGACTGTCCCCATCTCACTCTCATACACACTAGGGTTGTTCACCATTCAGAGTTCAATTGTAAATGGCCCTTTAATTTCAATTCATTTTGTGAATTTCAATTGATTTTGAGTTGCAGATGAATACAGGATGCAGAATTGCAATTCAAAATTGAATTTAAGGAAGCAGAATTAAAATGTAATTGAATTCAAAGAATCTCATACATAAGTGCAGCTTTTAACAACATGGCTTAATATTTCATTAACATTTACACAAGACGGCATATACTATATCACCATTATAATTGTCATTAATATTGAAAAAATACATTTGAAGTGTCACCTACAAAATAAATCTATCTTTAGATTAATAACTTTGTGTACCATGGTAAATCTTGTCGAGTGTCTCACCCCAAAGGTCAGTGCTGACTATAATGACTGCAGTGCCCAACTGAAGAAATGACCCGCACTTTTAGTTTACATCTAAAGTGAAACTCATCCCCCACCTGTCACCTAATCTTCACATGATGTTGCTGTGTGTCTGAGTCAGCCATGTTTAGTAGAGGATGCTGACCCTTTGGCTTACTGGAAACAAAAGCGGAATTCCTGAGCTAGCACAACCTGCCTGCAAACACGTTGCCATAGCAGCTTTCTCTGTGCCTGTTGAGAGAATCTTCAGTGTTGCAGGAATAATGTTTATGGCAGAATGTAGCAAGCAGAATTATAAAATACAGTGGTACCTCAGTACTCAAACTCATTAGAACTCGAGTTTCTTAAAATTCGTACCAACCAGTTCGAAAAAAAATGACCTAGAACTCGATCTGAATCTCAGAAGTCGAACCGTGAACGCCGACCTAAGATAACATGTATGTGCGGGGAAATGAGTCACGTGGCGCGTCTCTCAGCGGAAACAAACGCTTCAGTCTCAGCCTCACATTCGCTGTGACGGCATCATTTGTTGGTGATAGTGCTTTGATAGTTGTACAATACAGTGAATACAGAGTAATAATAAAAATAAACAATGGACCGTATGGCTTGGGGTAGTACTGGGGCTACATTCTTGTCTTACTTCACAAATGACTCTTTTGATAAATGTGCTCAGATGTGTGTTACAGTAAATGCTCTTCTTGTTCTGTCCAGTTCATTTTGTGTTTAAATGCTTTAAAAAAACACACATATTTAGGTGTAATTTTTTGGGGCCGGGAACCAGTTAATTGATTTTCCATTATTTCTTATGGGGAAAATTCGATCAGAACTCGAGCTTTTTAGGATTCGAACCCGAGTTCGGAACGGATTAAGTTTGAGTTCTGAGGTACCACTGTATTTGAAGATTTTTTTTTGTTCTGATGGAATGTAACGATATTGAACAATGAGTCATATATTGGAATAAAGCATAATTGCATTTTCCGTTATGTTTTGCTTTTTGCTATGCAACTACAGTTGAACCGAAAGGCAAAACTTGTTCTGTGCACAACAAAATAGGAGCAACTACAAGAAATACTTTTTGCCATGTATAGTTTCATTGGCTTTGAATGTCAAAATAATAAACATACTGTTAATCAGTAAACAAAAACAAGAAAAGATAACGCGTTTGACAACTGATTCAAACCCTACAGGGACTTCCTTTTATATTCAACAAATGGTCGTTTCATTTTTGATTTTCATTAAATTTGGTATGGGAATTACATATCCCTTCCAAAGCTGAGAAATGTTTTTTGTTAATTAAAAAAAAAAAATCCCTTTGAGCGATGACCTTTTAGCTGTAATAGCAAAATAGAAAGTATTCTGCATTATGAATACTTTATGAGGTTCTGATCTATAATGCGCTGTAGGTACCCTTTATAATGCATTATGGTGGTTGGTATAAACATTAAGGATGCTTTGTAATGCAATATAAAGGTATCAATAGTGCATTATAGTTAACTTCATAAGGCAGTTGTAATGTATAATAAATATGGCTATAATGTTATGCCTTTTTATAAATATAGCATTGTTTATAATGCTTGATGAATGCATTATGAATGTGTTTATAAATTACTAAAAACATAGCCTTACGTTACCTAGCATCATTTGAATGCCACAGCCTACGTGTGTGTTGTTCCTGACCATTTCCATCCATTTATTACCACATTGTAGCCAGCTTCTAATGGCTGCTTCCAGCAGTGTAACATGCCATATCATAAAGCTCATATTATCTCAGACTCGTTTCTTGAACGAGTTCATTTTGTTCAAATGGCCTCCACAGTCACCAGTACTTAATCCAATGTAGCACCTATAGGAGGTGCCGGAACAGGAGAACCACATCCGTCTGCAGCAAGTGTGTGATACGATCATGTCAATATGGTCTCAGGAATATTTTATGCACCTTTCAAGCACCTTCTTGAATCTATGCCATGTGGAATTAAGGCAGTTCTAAAGGCAAAAAGGTCCAACCAGGCACATACAAGGTGTACCTAATAAAGTGACCAGTGAGTATACATCTACCATCTAGAAGGTATTATATAAAAATCGATGTTTTGTTGTGTTAAATTACATTACTATGTTGTTTGCATTGAGTTCTTCAATTCATTCTTTGAATTGAAATTAATTAAATAGTTCTTCCCATCAGTCCAGTTCAAATTTCAATTCGACATTTGGTGGTGTGTGGCCAATTCAATTTAAATTCCAATTCATGAATGGAATGGGGCACATTTAATAAATTCTGAATTTTGCACAACCCTGATACATGCCTAAGGAACCTCCCCATCTCACACACACGCCTAAATAGTATCCCGATCTCACACTCATACACCCAAGGGGCATCCATAGGGTTGAGCGATTTGGGGAAAATATCAAATCGCGATTTTTTCTGACATATTGCGATTATGATTTGATCTGATATAGTTTTTTTTTTTATGTCAAGCTTCAAATTAATATTGACTACAATAAATGTGAAACATATGACGGAACATGAAATATCAAAATATTAACTGGTCTATATTTTAATGCAAGGATGAGAAAAATATGAATTACTTCCAACATGATTTTTTTACTTTTTACTTTAATTAGCAGAGAACAATCTAACATAAATCTATCACAAAAGCCGTGACTGTGTTAAGTTTTATAAATTCAGTTGAAACAAAAAAAACTTACGTTTTCAGGACTGCAAGGTCTCACGCGTCTTGCGCAACACACTCTTTCAGACGCTCAAGCAAGAAGTCTTATGGCAAATATATATTATTATTATTATTGATTAATTATGAAGATTACTGAATCTCTCACTTTCTTCATGGGATAGCGGCATGCTGTAATGCGATGGCCCATTAACAAAAAGATATGGTATGATACGCCGAAGTGGTGATTAAAACGCGGCTGTTGTTAATAGGACCTTTCTGTAAACAATCTGACCATGAAAAAGGTAGGTAATTCACTCACAGCTCAGCAGCAGAATACTTCATTCATACCGTAAGGTTTTCCTTGGGATTCATGTGTTTGCTGCATGTCTGTGGGCGAATATTCAGTCGTCTCAGGCCACTTCTTTGTGAGAATGACTGTCACACAAGAAGGATGGTATGAATTTGTAAAACTACTCTCAGACATTATCTGAAATCCTGGGTCAAACGTGCTGTATAATCTACCCATTATCCTATTCAGGGTCGTGGGGGGTCAGGAGCCTATGGGCACATGGCAAGGAATAACCCAGGATGGGGGCACAAACCCATCACAGGTCACAGTCCCACACCATGCACACCTACAGTATGGGCAATTTGGTAACCCCAATCAGCCTCAGCATGATTTTGGACTATGGGGTGACACTGGAGTACCTGGAGGAAACCAGGATGATTCGTGGAGAAAACATCAATTCCCCACATGGAACCCCAGCAGAGACTTGAGCCCAGGTCCCAGAGGTGTAAGGCAATAGTGTTAATCACTGCACCACCATACTGCTCCTGTGCTGGATAATGTAAATCCTAAATCACAGCCTTCGCAATTTGCTAATCATGTTTCAAATCACGATTTCGATTTGAAATCGATAAATCGTTCAGCCCTAGGCATCCCCATCTCATTCATACACCTAAGGAGCCTCGTCATCTCACTGTCATACACAGACATGCCTAAGGAGCATCTACATCTCATTCATACACCTAAGAAGCCTCATCTCACTGTCATACACAGACATGCCTAAAGGAGCATCCACATCTCACTCTTACTCGCCTAAATAGCAACCCAACCCCATCTCACTCTCTCACATGCTAAAGAATAACCCAACCCCATCTCACATGCCTAAAGAGCAACCCAACCCCATCTCACATGCCTATAGAGCAACTCAACCCCATCTCACTCTCACACGCCTAACAAGCACCCCAACCCCATCTCACTCACACAGATCAGATTAAGATGAAGCAGCAGGGTAATCTGAATTCCATGTCCACCGCCACTGCTGATCAGATCTCTGCCAGGAAGCACAGCTCACAGTGCACCAGTTCTGAGACAGCCAATCCTATAAGCTGATTTACACCCCAACCACCAAATGTTCCAGCTTCTAGTCACTTTAGGGAGAGGGCACTGTAAATTTAAATACCCAAGGCATACTCAAATGATGCCCAGTGATACTGCTCATTGTGTCAGTGTCAGGGTTCTGTTACAGGTGAGCGTTACAAATATCCTCAATCATCATTCCATGTGATTCTGCATCAAAGATGAATTCACTGCATTATTAACTGGCACTTGCTATAAATGCAAAACTTCACTTTGATCAAAGGTTCTATACTGTGGGGTTTCCACTTATAATGTGAACTCCACACCCTAAACAGTATCATGAAATTGTCAGTCTTAGTGTAGTGTCAAGTCTGAAAAGTTGAGCCCTGAAAAACCGCTTACAGTGCCTAATTATTTCACAAGCCCGGGGATGACGCATCACTGCGGTCCCGTCACCATTAATGAACACGTCCTCGAGAGATTCTAGGGCTGCCTGTAATTGGGAACAGTCCGGAAAGTGTCTGTAAGGCAAATCATGATCGAAACAGCATGATGCTGGATAGAGCAATCTGGCACAAGAGACTATGCCTGAACACCAATTAAGATTGTAACTTTAATTACAGTAATGTTGATTTAGTAAGACAACCAAAAATAACAGATTTCAGAACATAATTCATCAAAGTTAAAAGGGGGGTGGGGGGGGGGGGCAGCACCTCTAAAACTGGGATCCCAGCTCGCTCAGTATATCGTAGCTTTATCACCACTAACATACTGGCTATGCCTCAACACTCTTCCTGACCATCACAACAAAAGCAAACAAAATGGTTTATATAAAAAAAAAAAAAAAAAAAAAAAAAAAAAAAAAAACACACATATGTACATGAAACCTTAGTGATGAGGGTGGCGTTTGACCATTTACAAACAGCTCGAGAACATAAGCTGCCAGTCAAAAGTCAGATTGTGTGTGCTAACTTTCAGCCTAAGTACACTCTTCTTCCCCCCCCCCACATCCACAAAAAAGCCATTCCACCTCTCACATCATTATCATCGGCTATTGCTGACACCACAGACCAAAATTAAACAAATGAATCTCAGTCAGCCGGGCTAAACAGTATTATTAACCAAACAGTAAAATTCCGGCAATTTTAATCAGTCAGGGAAGAAAAGAACATTTGAAATTTAAATTAGTAATGCAACTGAACAGATCTTACGATAATTCTTTTCGTAATGGCACCACCTGCTGGTACTCTGCTGCATCCACAGTCAACTAAAATTGAGACAACAGCTCAGGATGCCTTTGAGACAGAGAGAGAGAAGGAGGGGGGAGAAGAGAAAAAAAAAAAAAAAAAGGCCAGCCTCTGACTACTTTACAAAACACAATTTGAATTAACCATCTCCAGTCCATCCTAGTTAAAAGGAAAAAGTGCCAGAACTGGTTTGCAGTCATGTAGAAACCCAGGGTGCGAACAGTTCCAGGGGTAAAAGGTCCACAGGCGTTCAGTCACTGTCGAACTTGATGGAGTTCACCGAGGTGGAGATGGCCCCGCCAATGTAGCTGCCTCGCTTCTTCTTTGTCTTCTCGTGCCGGAAGGACTTGCCCTTGGTGAATTTCAGCACGCTGTTGGCCTTCTGGCCCCAGTCACCATTCGCTCCAAGCTGACACACAGAGGTAGTGGTATACAGGGTTTAATTGCAGAAAAGCAAAACGATTCAACTTTCCAGTGTGTAGCCAATAAAAGCAGCCCGTTGTATGTGGCATAGCGCCAGGGTTGAAATGTCTTATGACCCGCGATTTGAGGCTTACCTTGGCTTCAAAAGAGTTGTCTGCAAACCGAGGATCCACCTCAATTTCTTCCTCTCTTATTCTACGGAAAGGAGCATGGGTTGTCTTTAGAGATCACGGGAGAGAGAGAGACATTAGTCACTGAGTGTCGGGTGATGTGGCCCAGAGAGCATGGGTCAGACCCATTCTGTAGGAGCTCAAACTCAGACGCCTCAAACAGGAGCAAACGCAGCAGTTACATTGCAGGCTGACAGCGAGACATACAATTGCGAAACTAGAAAACATCACACAAATGCAATTAGAACAGCTTGCTGATAGGAACACCAACAGCATTTATATACACCCAAATCTTTTGGTAAAGCTCACTGTAGATTAAACTGCTGGTTCATCTGTATGCCATCACACACTGGCAGTTGTTTCCGTGCTACAACATTATGTAATTTTGTCTTGTATCATCTGTGTTGTTCCTGCATCCTTGTCATCTGATGCTGCCATTTGCTGTTCTCTAATGCACTAACTGACAGACTGAGAGTCACTACACTGCGCGAGAAGCTGGAAACTCGTTGCTCTACCCCTAAAGAAAACAATAGAGATCCACTAGTCAGCAGCCACAGCTTGGTTCCCACAGCTCAATGAACCCAGGCAGCGATACCTTCTGCTTGTCCTGGGGGAAGGATTGGGGTGTTGTGGCAGTCACTTTCTTGCCCTTGGGTGTTTTTATCTCCTCCTCACTTTCTGATGACGAAGACTCTGTGTCATCCTTTGCTTTGACATTTGAACCTGTGGAGAATTTGAGTCATAATTACTGAATGTATTCTCATAGCACATTAAAAGGTTTTCATTTGTAACTCACATGACTTAACATGATGTCCCCCCCCCGCCAACCAACACCACAGCTGACTGAGAAACAAATGACTTTACCGGCCTCAGAGCTACAGTTGGGGGGGGGGGGGGTGAATCACAGTTTTTTTGCTTAGAACTGAGAACATGATTCTCTGAAATGGATTTTTTCCCCCCTCAAAATTAAACATTTACTGCACTCAAACTGCAAAAGGAAAGGCAACAAACCATGAACCATGATTGTGCCAATCGAGTCCAGGCTCTTACTGATAACAGAAAGGAAATGCTCAATTGGATATCCAATCAGGGTAACCAAAACAAAGTCCCAGCACCAAGTGGCAGTGGGCTACTTTTTTGGTACTCAGTACTTTGGGGTGGAACTTGAAACGTTTTGTCGATCGCTTATGAAAATAGCCTGCCTCTGAATCACAATACAACTGGTGTCTCGAAAAGAGTTGTGAACTCAGAAAATGATAAAAGGTAAAAATAATAAAATAATGTATGTGGACAAATGAAGTTACCCAAACCTCAACTGCAATTTGGTCAGAAGAACCAGAGATCAGGATAGCATAACAAAAAATAAACTATTACAGATTATGACAGCAGGGTACTAGAAAATTTCTAAGATCTTGTAATAAATATAGGGGTATTTACAAAACAACCCGTCTAGGAGTGATTTAAACAGCAAGAATGAAAATGATTATGACTGTCTCAGAACACATGCAGAATACGTCTAACGCATCTGTCATACATTTCAAAGAGGGGAGGTCAATGAAAACTTCCATTTGATTTCTCAAACTTGACCTTAAGGACAAATTGGTATTCAATAAGTTAAAGGGCATTAAAACCCTTAACATATGGGTTTGTGTCACTGTCTGGACTAATCCACTTCTAAGTGGGGACTTTATTGGTTCACAGGTTGATTGAAGGCTTTCCTCTCCAATAACTTTGCAAGTCTGTGCTCAACTCTTACTGTTAGCTGAAGGGGTAGTCTTTACGGGAATCTTCTTGTTGGGGACCTCCTCCTCCTCAGAGCTGCTATCACTAGATGATGAAGATTCCGCGGGTTTTGATGCTGCGGGAGTGGATGTTTTGGGTGTAGCTGCTTTCCCATTGGCCAGAGGTTTCACAGCTCTTTTCTTGGCCTCCATCTCCGAGTCAGAGCTGTCAGAGGAGTCTGAGGTAGACTGTACAGCCTTCCCCTGTTCCTGACTTTTAGCAGGTGTAGCCTTGGCAGGTGTGGCCTTAGCGGGCGTGGCCTTATTGGATACAGCCTTAGCGGGC
>JAODKE010000068.1:13613495-13624948 GCA_026779605.1 Mormyrus hasselquistii
TGTGTGTGGCTTTTTTGAGCCGACCAGGCGAACCCTCATTCGGTCTTTTTTCTTTCCCCCCCCCCCCCCCCCCCCACACAGGCTTCTGGCTGCAAGGGGGGACCTGACAGCGTGTGCCCTCTGTCAGCACCCAGACCACTCAAGCCCCATGCAACACTTTACTAGTCACTTAGATTAGACTTCAAATTTGTTTACAAAATTGTCATATCGACTTTGTGAAAGAAATTAGTATTCTGCAGATGGACAGAATTGTTTGATATGAGATCTGTTTATGACCTACAACTACTCACACACATACTTTTAAGGCAGACATGTCTGTAGCTAGGAGAGCTGTTCAACCCATACATAATGATGTAGTAACTTCACACACTTTTAAGGAATGACTTGGCACAGTAGCGAAACGTAAACAACGGATCCTGTCGTTATATCTTCGGGACTGACGTATTGGGGTTTGAGAGTGGAACACATGCTCTCAGGCCCCTCCTGCAGCCAGGTGCTTCTGACTTCTTTCTGCTGTGATGTCATGCACATAACCTTCGCAAGAGGAACAGCGTAAGAACATCAGATAAGAGGGTGACTTTATGGAAATATTACACTTTCAACAAGTAGTAGCGCAGCGATTTGCAGTCCTTAACGTTTATAGAGGTGGGTGTAGCGTTTGCTGGAAAATCCAACTAAGCAAAGTGCACGTGATTGTGCGAGACAACGCAAAGTAATATGAAAAAGCAATGCGTAATTTGGGAGTTCTTAGCTTGGGCTGTTTTGCACACTCACTGCAGCTTGTGATACACAAGGGGGTGCTATCACTGTGAAGTGACACTGTTGCCAGAGTGAGAATTGGGGGCATTTTAAGTATTTGCCCCTTGCTTATCCTCGCTTGGAAGATATTCAAATTGAACTGTAAATGCCTCAAAGCTTAAAACAAGATGTATGAACAAGGTGGAACAGGATGTTATGTACGTTTCTAGCAGCCCAATAACGTTTGGCATATTTTTTATGTATTTACTGCTTTAAAGTATCACAGTATAAATATATATTTTAAAATATTAAACTTTTGTATTGTAATCTGTATTGGCAGTTGTGTATCTGAACTGAAGAAATGTGGATTATCCCATCCCTAGTATGAGATTTGGTAGAAATTGACTGATTCTTCACATTTGAAATTATGAAGAAGTGGATTCATGTGGGGATTCATGAGTTGGGTCAGAGCTATGCTAAATGGTTTCAGGCCCAAGCAGTCGTCTTTGCAATCTCTTGCCCTCAATGATTTGCTGCTGAGGCCAGTGAGAGTCTGATGGAATTTTATTAGTCGGTGTTTCATTAAAGTGTTGGGTATAGTGGTATAGTTGTAATGAGCCTAAGAATCCTGAGTGTTCATGTGTCCTGTAGAGAGCTTCAATGTGGTTGTGGTACCAAAAATGCACATCTAAATTTATATGGTTAGTTCTGAACATACTGGATGAATATGTAGTTTGTTTGGTTATGTCTGGTATTCCGTTTGTGTGACACTTGATAGTCCACCAGAAGAAATGGTTTGCTTGATGCATAGTAGATGTTGGCTAATGCCAGTGGCATTGGCAGCATGTAACCTTTTTAAAAATCTATTTACCTCATGTCTGATCAGTTGTGCTTCTTGCATAGTCTCTGCACAGATTCCTAATGAACCACATTGCTTGGGGCAGTGTGAAGCTCATGGCTCAGTTAAGGGATTTGTCAATCCCTGTTCCTGTATCTATATCAAATGACTCAGCAGGGGATGTGGGATAGGGGTGATGGATCAGTGAAATTGTCAGCAGTAGCCTGATTAGTTGCTGCTCAGCTTGTTCTTGAATCATAACCATGTGATATTGGGGTGACCAGATAATCCATGTTAACTAGGACACTTTGAGCTACTTCGGGTTTTACAAACTACTTTCAAACTGAAAGGCTCCTGTGCTTTTTTCCAGGTCCTTTTTAATTGAAATGGTAATTTACAATTCCTGTCCTAGCTCAGTGTCCTCCCTGACATGGATTATCTGGTCACCCTATGATATAGATAATACCAGACAATGCATTGCTAAAGAGCCGTGGGTGGTTGTGCAACTTTCCAAATTCTCAGTTATTTTTAGGTGTTGGCGCAACAAAACTCCCCTCATGTGAAAGATAAGGCCAGCAATGGATAGTTAAACCCCTTTTTGACCCTTGAACAACAAAGGTACTGGAGTATCATGAATAATGGAATGTTAATATTTCTACTCTTCTGGGGATGGTTGTGCCTAACCATTACTTGCGGTGTTTTGATTGTAGGTGTTCTGTAGTAGTGTGTCCTAGGTGGCTACCTGAATTCTTCACTCTTGATAAAGATATGCATTTTCCTTGCTTAGTTTTAATGTCACTAAAGTGTGAAGGCATGGTGATTTATTCTTAGTTCAAGGTTGTTTAAACTGACAAATTCTCAATAAGGAACATGCATCAACCTATCACATTACAGAAATTAACAGTTCCAGTACATCAAGGTAATCTTAAGAACGGTCAACCTATGTCTAACAAATGCACAGCAATTTGAGGTCCAACGCACAACAGACTGGTACTGTAATTACTGCTGAAAATCTTGCCGCCCAGTAGAACCTACAGAATGGAAGCACTTAGACACAAGAAATTGGGGTTTCCACTTTCAGTATGAGGAAATGCAGGAAAAATTGTCCCACATTGGTTCAAAATGGTGGCATATGACAGCTCTACACTTGGTATCAACCCCATTCCCCAGAGCAAGTAGTGAGGCAGAGAAACCGAGCAGCAAACCTCACTCGGTGTTTTCTAGTGTTGTGCGCTAGGATGGCTTAACTTTTATGAGTTATTAAAATTAGATTACAGCTAGCAGCCCATTCAATTTGTCCTTTTCTGTGCCTAAGGAGAATCTTAAGGGAATTGAGTTGTACAATAATCATTATCTATCGTTGGTATGCAAATGATTGTGATTTAAATGTTTTGCCATACTGATTTTTATGAATACTTGCTTTTTATTGCTTCTGTAATGGAAAATGGTGTACTCCCCCTATTTCCCAGCAAAGTGTGCTTTGGTTTTAAGATCTCATGAACTTTTACATGGCGATGACAATGGGTGTCTAAGGGAATAATTTGACGTAGTTGACATTTTTCATTAGGTTTGTGCAATAGAATGTTTGTGCTTATCAGTGTCAGCTATCAGTGACTTTAACACAAATCTTTGGCTTTGTGTGGTAAAATAGGCCTTATGGGAATTTTCAAATTGGCCACAAATTGTACGATAACATGAAACATTATGGGTTACAATGGATGCTTCTATGTTGAAGTTCCAGAACCTGACCTCGGGTTTACACGTCCATGGGTTGTCTTGGCCAGGAACTTTTATAGCTCCTGGCCACTTACTTGTTGCTTTCACACCACGCAACGGGAACTGGGACCTTAACAGCATGGGAGACTCAAAGTTCATAGGTTAAACTTCGGTTTCATACAGAACTACACCACCAAACCACTGGAGGATGTGTCTTTATTTAGTTATTTGCTAGTTACTGGGGGGGGGGGATCGATTGCAATCAAAATGACACTTTTTTAATATTTTACATATGACCCGCAATGTGTTCCTGAATCTTAGCAGATCGATCTTTCATTTTTCGCAGAATGAAAAATGGTATTGGATAAAAGTAAATTTGTTAGTGATCGCAATTTCGGTTGAAGGAGTATGGGGACATGAGCAAAAAAAATATTAAATGTAATTGGGCAACAAAAATGTAATGTTCTGCACTTCTGCTTAACTTCCATGATTGCGCCAGTGCACGTGTCCATCAGCAAGGTTATCGCTCTAAGTGCCTCCCCTGCAGTTTGAATGAAAAGTCTGGAAATAGGTACTAGGAAAAAGGTTCTGGAACAAAAATTGGGCCAAGTTCTTGTGATGTGAGCATGACTAAAGTCCCTGGTTCTGGAAAGATTCTGGTTCCAGAAGGCGCCTAATGTAATGCCAGTACCATTTTTATTCTGTCATGCAGCTGCATCAAATGCAGCTTAGCAGCCAAACATGTTTGGGCATAGGTCCTTGACAAGATTTCCAGAGGGAAAACTGTTTTAAAGCCTAATCCTTTCCCTTCACTGTCGTATGGAGACAAATAATTAAATGGTTTCATCAGTATTTTTGTACTGTGGCATGCTAGGACAGTGCTGCTGTTTCTTAACCCAAGTCGACTGTTTTGAGCCAAAGGAAGTAGTGGTTTGACCTTTTTCCTCTGCTTCCTCTTAATTCCCCTGATATCTGGTTTATAGGCACTTGTGTATTAAAGGAATTAAATCAAGGATCATTTCCTCTTTCCATGGTAGACCCAATAATGAAAGGCCAGTTTAGGACATTAGTCGTATTGTTTGATATGTGCCTTTGTCAGTCATGCTCTACAGAGCACAAATTAGGAACTGCTCCTGTTTATGACATTTCAGACCCTACTGTAATAGTGTGGAGTGTTTTTACAGCCTTGCACCTGACCCTCAAATGCAGAGTGGTACCATGCAGCTGTTCCTGTGCCTCGGTACAGGAAAAAGAATAACTCATTTGAGAGTTCTAACATGTTTGTAATTTCCCCTTTCTCCTGATACTGTAACATCATTGCTAAACTAATGTATTTTTTTTCCCCCCAGCTGTGGCCACCCCCATTTTGGGTACTGAGCAGTGTGCGCGTGGTCCTCCCTACTGGTGTCAGAATGTAAAGACCGCCTCAATCTGTGGTGCGGTTGTTCATTGTCAACAGAATGTCTGGAGCAAGCCCCAGATGGTGAGTTTAACGTGCCATTGACGCTGTTCCTGTGTAGCGGTTGTAGTTTCAGTGGTAGGACAGGGTGTTGCCATCTAGCCCATGATGCATACTCGGAACAATACCAGTGTTTGGTGGGTGGCTGCCCTTCACGGACAACGTACTCTACAAAAAGAGCACGTTGAGGGAGGCGTAAAGACAATTTCCCAACGGGGATCAATAAAGTATTATTGATGATTATTATTATTTATTATTATTATTATTATTCACAGCCTTTAACTGTCATGGATGAGTCAGTGTCTTGAATACAGATATGTACTTCAGCTCCAGCTGGATCAACTGCATTTCTATGTGCATACATAAAAATTCATATTTGTTTTCAAAAAAGCAAATGCTGGGAAAACAATAACACTTTAACATTACACAGCATTTTTGCATTGCAGTACATTTGGCATAGGCTACACAAACAGCATGGTTTTTAATCAGTAAATGATTTATTTTACAAACATTTTAACATGTGATTTAACATGTTAAAATCATGCCAGTGATTTAATGGTATTGTAATCAATGCACAGTTCAAAATATTGATGAATTAAGTTAATTGCAGTGTTGATACAGCTCTCCAACAGCATCTTGTTAACGGTATGCTGTAGTAAGAATACAGAGATTCAGTTTGACATGATTTTCCTTCATAGAAATCTGTGCCATGTGACCTGTGCAAGGAAGTGGTTACTGTGGTTGGCCAGCTTCTGAAGGACAATGCCACTCAGGTTGGTGATGGATTATATTGACTGTCACTTCAATAGGTTGTGTGGAAGATAATTGAAAACTTCGAGTTATATTCAGTGACGTTGATTTTAATTGATGTGCTCATTTTGGTTTGTAAGTTATGGCATTTGTGCAAATGAAGCTTATTGCTTTTTCAGGCTGAGATCCTGGACTACATGGAGAAGGCCTGCCAGTTGATCCCTGAAGAGAGCTTGTCCTCAGAGTGCAAGGAGATGGTGGATAACTACTACCCAATCCTGATGAACATCATCACTGGAGAGCTGGTGAGGAATATGCAAGTTTGTCTGGTGGTCTTGCCCTTTGCCTGAGTTCATTGTACATCTAAAATTTTATTTGTTCAAGAAAGAGGAATTCTATTAGTCTGCCCAGACTTTCTTTTGTGTGACTAATACTTGGATTGTAAGTGGCTTGCGTGAGCCATAGCCTAGAACAGTGGTCAGAAACCCTGCTCCTGGAGGTCTACCACTCCGCAGCCCTGAATTTAACGATCCTGATACAGATAATCAGGCCCTTCAGTAGTATTTCAGTATTGGAGCCAGATTAGCTTCAACATAACTGGCTGCAATACTTATGCAGGAACGGGGTTGTTGACCACTGACCTAGAAGATGGAAGGAATTCTGAATTCGCGAAACACCTGAGTGTTCTGAAGATGAAATGCATGTAGTAAAGTTTTTGTAAACTCTGACCTCTACATACCATCTCTTCTCAGGATGATCCCGGTATGGCTTGTGCTGCCTTGGGCCTCTGTCGTTCTGAGCAGAAAGCACTGGCAGAGTCCCAGCTGCTGTCCAATCAGATCCCACAGGTAGACTTCCCAGAGGGTGTGTCCCCCTTCCTTCTCAATGTCCCTCAGCTGCTGTATCCCCAGGAAACACCCAAACAGGAAGCCCCAAAGCCGGTAAGGACGGTGATCCTCTGAGCACCAGGAGTACCTAAGACTTTGTTGAATGCACATTGTCTGTTGCGCAGAAGGGACACGGGCAGTGATTAAGTTACTCGGGATCTGATGTAGAAAATGTGAAGTGTGGTTGCATTGGATGCTCTGATTTGATCTTTGGGTTATCTGCTTGGCAAAAGTGGAATTTTAGCTGCCTTAGTGAGACATTGTAACTTTGATTACTATTCATAATACATTTGCGGCATTTTCGGTAAATATAATGCCGGAATTTCTTAATTTTAAGTAGTTCTTGCAAGTTCACTCTAGGTATCCGGTCAGGGTGATGTAATTAATTTTTTTGAAAATCTTGATGCAGCTGGACCAACAAGTTTTGCATTGCTGTTACCATTCTGTTTGGTAAATCATTAACTGTACATTCTGCTGGTTCCTAGGAGAATGGAGATGTCTGCCAGGACTGTATTCAGTTTATCACTGATGCCCAGGCACAAGCAAAGACCAACAGCTCCTTCATTGACTCTCTGATTGCTCAGATTGAGAAACAGTGTGAACTTTTGGGACCTGGAATTTCTGACATGGTAAGGATGTGTGCCGAGAAATGAAAACTGAGTGGAATGTGGAACATGAGAATGCTTGATTGTTTTTCCACAGAGAAAAGGGGGTTAAAGTCTAACCCTAATTCATTTTTTTTTTCTTCAGTGCAAGACTTATGTTGGACAGTATGGACCACTGGTTTTCCAGCAGCTCATGTCAATGGTAAGCGATGTGACCTTAGGTTTGGGTGAAATGCTAAATAGTACACATCTGCTGGGCATCAGCATGTAGTAATTTCTCTCATTTGCTTTTATGTGTATCTGTCATGCCAAGGTAGAGAATTTCTTGAATTGTGACATGCTCTCCCCATGCCATGTCTGTCACCTGTCTGCTAATCTCATTATTTCTAATAGCTTATTTTGATCCTTTCTTCTGTTTTGCCTTCTCGCTGTGTCTTTTTCCTTCTGGATTTTTAACTTTGCTGCTCTCCAGGAACAGGTAGGTGCTCTGGTTGACTTGCAGTCTTGCCCTGAGCTTTTGCCCTCTGCTGTAGTTCTGAACCATCACCTGAGTTGTGTGCTACTACTGGTAGTGCTCATTCTAACCCCGGTAGCTACTGTATAACACAAGGGATCTGTGCCAGGATGGAGAAGTGATGGGTGAAACAAAGCTTTGAAGCAAGTGTGGAGATTGTGCTTCATTGACTGGTCTTGTTCCTATGGGAGCCAATAAGGGCTGGCGTAATCCCGTCGGCAATGCCGTAAATGGCACATTTGGTTATTTCCCACCAAGGATTTGAAGCTTTGTCTCCTATTTACTGATGGTCCTGAAAAAACCTCAAAATAACAGAATGCTTTGTCTTTAGAATTTGCACACTGGCTGTCAGAATTCCCCATAGCTGCTTTTTTTGAGCCGATTGAAACTTACAATACGTAACACAGCTTTGTGTAGTGGATCTGTAGAACATGGCTAAACTAATTTTCTTTTCAGTGTCACTGGGGAAGTCAGGTTAAACATGGATTGTCAATCTCTTTATTGACATTCTACTAGTTTAATGGCTAAGACAAGGGGTGATTAGAAGGCCAACTTTTCAGATGAGGGGGTGACCTTGCATGGCTTTCCTTGAGCAACAAGGGAACTAACCAGCTTAGGTCCTTTTGGAACAATTATGCTGTAATGCATGCTGGGATATTGTGACCAAAGGGGCTCCTTCACTGATAGTGTCTTTCTCAATAGCAAGCAAAGGATATCTGCTGTCGTGCTGGATTCTGTTCTTCTGTTCCTATGGAGAAGCTGGTAGCATCCAAGCTAATCCCTGCAGCCAAGGTCTTTCCTGCCATCAAGCTGGAACAGCCAACCAAAATCAAGCCTATGGCCCTCAAACCTGCAGTGGTAACCTGGAGACACTAGTTTGAAATGCTACTTTTTTTTTTTTTTAATAGTTTGATGTGCTTAAGTTTGTTTATTCTGTAAACAACTTGTATGGTAGTAGAATAATGCCAGTGTTTGTGTTCCCCCCCATCTTGCAGAAGATGGTACGTGCCCGTGAATCTCCACAATGTGCCATCTGTGAATTTGTTATGAAGGAGGTAGACAGTCTCCTGCAGGATGACAGAACAGAGGTATAGTCTTTTCGCCGTAGTGGCACTAATCTGCCACTTGGAAAGGACAAGCAACAGGGAAGTGTAATTACCCATCTTTGGTTTATACCTGTGCAGAAGGCTGTCGTCAGTGCTGTGGAGAAGGTATGCTCCATCCTTCCCTCAACCATCTCCGTTCAGTGCAAGGACATGATAGAGGCTTATGGGCAGGCCATTATCGACCTGTTGGTCCAGGAAGCAGATCCAAAGACCATCTGCACTGTCCTGGGACTTTGCAAGGGCGCCAGCCGTGCCTACATCCGTAAGTGTGTGTGTCTGAACTTCATGGTGTGCGACAACATTATAATCTAGCAGATCCAGATGTGTAACATGAACCCCCACCTACCTACCCAACCAGCGGAAATGGACAAGGCTCAGTTTGAAGCTGGAGGCTTCTGTGACGTGTGCAAGATGGCTGTGCGCTACATCGATGGGCTGCTGGAGCAAAATGCCACAGAAGCTCAGATTGAAGAAGCTGTAAAGAAAGTTTGTAACTTCTTGCCCGATGCATACAAGCAGGAGGTGAGTAATATTTTTTCCTTACTGTGACTTTACTGGTCAAAGTCTAGCTCTTAATCTGCAAATTTTTCCCCAAAGCTAATGTTTGTCGTCTGGTGAAGGAACTTAAAGCAAAAGGTTTCTTTGTTCAGCTTCCTGTAATTCTTCTCCATACAGTGTGATCAGCTGGTTGACCAGTACGAGCCTGAACTGGTCCAGCTACTGCTCCAGATGATGGATCCTGACTTTGTCTGCACGGTTGGTTTGATCATTTGTGTTCTACAAAATGGACGTTTTGATCTACTAATGATATATACATACGGTATGCTGCTGCTTTATACAGATGACCCTACAGGGTGTTCAGATTGCAGCTGGCTGAATTAGTAAAGTGTAGTAAAGTAGGTATTGTACTGCTTAGTTGGTGGATCCCTCCAGTTTAAATGGTAAAACTTGATGTTCACCTCTATCTGTCTGACTTCTACCTTGTAGAAAGTGGGAGCATGCCCTGGAGCTGTGAAGAAGCTTCTCGGTACAGAACAGTGCAGCTGGGGACCGGCCTTCTGGTGCAAGAACATGGACACAGCTTATCGCTGCAATGTGAGTCTTAAACCTACCTTCTCACCCCAAAATTTTCATCGTGCAATGACTGAGTATTAAATCAGTAGCTCTGTTACTCAACCTGTACTTTCCATCTTTGGACTTCTGAGTAACAACATGTATGAAGTGCTGATCCTGATGGCCTGAGCTGACATGTCTTGATTTTAGCCTGACCGTTGTGCTTTCTTCCCCTCAGGCTGTGGAGCACTGCAAACGTCACGTGTGGAACTAGGAGCATTAGGAAGCGTCTGAGGGAATTGGGGAGAAATGTAGAGCTGCTTTCATAAATTTTGGTTCCTAAAGTTTTACAATGATTATTGCAATAAGATTTACTTTTTTTTAACTTGTAGGTCTGTTTTGAAAACAAAGGGATTTTTGGATTTATTTCAAGAGTTATTTTGTGGAGGATTTCTACAGGGTACTAAGCTTTTGAAGCACAGAACTACAATCTCACTGCATTTTGGGTAAACTGGTCATGTTATATGTTGGGTGAACATTGAGTGTTACACTGGTTTTGTAAAGTTTGTTACTCTAGACAAGTGACATTGAACAGTCAGTGCCTTGAAGGAAGAGATGGATTTGATTTTAATTGACTTGAGATGCTGCCCCTGCAGTCATGGAGGAGGACCTATTAGGCCAGTGTCTGCTTTTAATGACATCTAACTGTAATCTCGTAGGTTGTGTGATTTTGTCTGTGAACCCATGGCTAGTCAAACTGAACAGCATTTCCATACTATTACTACTGTCCACTCCCAGCTGATTTTGTTCCTTAGTGATTTAATTCTCTAATGGGATTTTGTTTGATTTTTCGCTTCATTGTAAAGTTGTCATTTTTAAAAAAAACAATTAAAATCTGTCAAACTAAACAGTTCCTGTCTGTGTTCTGTGTACATCTGGACTTAATGTCACATGGGAAAACACAATATTGAATTTCGCATTAAGTGGAGGAATGTGGTACTTGTACTTATTTCAGTTTATCCTATACTGAACAACAAGTTTTAAACCCTGCTTGGGTGGGAGCTGTTGGGGTACGCAGTCTCCACCGGGTCCATTGATCAGAAGAGATTCACAGCAGAGACGTGGAAAAGTTGCAGGTCCAAGTGTATTCTCTGAGCAATTGCAATCAGGGAGCGACCGTCTGACATACATTCACAGGGTGTATACAGCAATCCTTAAGTTTAAATTTAATACCTTTTACTACCTTCAGAATTTTTTTTTAAAACCATCTTGACATGGTGTTGCAAGTGTTAATCTGGCCTTTCTAATTTGTACGCAGATTTTGACATATAACCCTATACAACAGAATAGATTTACAGACTCACTGATGTTCACCACATATTGTACATTTATTTCACTTTGTGGCTACAAATAAAACAAACTACATAAGATGTGTGACGAAGACAGTTCCAACACACTGGCTGGCATTCACTGCATGAACTGTTGATGCATTACAAACTGGCATCTGGCAAACTGCTAGTATTTGATCATGTACTATTGGCCTAATATAACATGAGAAAAAGAATCTTATGGCAAGTGTCTTAACTGCATGGCGTTTTCTTCAATTTTGTCAATTTTTAACAGTTCCTCTGTTTTCTCTTTATCTCCTTGTAAGTGTATTGGACTTAGTGATTAGCTGGGCCATTTTTGACCCAGTCTTCTCCTCAGCCGACTTGTTGGCATCAATTTCAAGAATGGCACAGACTTCGTCAAGGACTCTGCGTTGCTGTCTAAGCTCCTCTAGTCTT
>JAODKE010000068.1:13641213-13663712 GCA_026779605.1 Mormyrus hasselquistii
ACACACACTTCGTCAAGCTCACAAGGCACTAACGTGATTTTAGGTCCAGCTCCTCCCTGTGTCACCACAGGAATGTCCTCCCCAGTGCAAGAGGCCCAGTCAAGCCTGGGGTTTAACTGAGGGACAAGGCCCCCTCCTGCTGCCTCCGTAGCTCTGCAGATAGGATGAACACAGAGCTGGGTGAGCAAAAAGTGGTTCAACCCCTCCCCCTCCCCCTCCCATATGATGAAACCATGTGACCCAGCATGTGTCACAGCTTTAATGCCCCTGAAATAACATACAGAGGGTATGTACCAACATTCAACGCAAACACCATAACAGTCATTAAGTGGACCAACCTTGAATAAGTCGTATTTTACAGTAACTCGTAATATATCCAGGTTTAACAGGTCAGACTGTATCACCCTTCCAACTGCCTTTAAACACCCTTAATCTAATGCAAGATTTCCCTGTCTTGCACTACATCTGAGACAAAATGCAAAAGAAAATAAAAAAATAATACATCCTCACTGAAACACGTGTAGATGATGGGAATTGTTTTCCAAAAAATTACACTAGAAAGCAGATTTGCTGATATAGACAAGTGTTACAAAATCGGAGTTAAGTAAGGTTATTTTTCTTAAAAAGCTATGCACAGAAAGCATGGACAGAATAATGGACTAAGCTGACACATCTGGGGAACATATCGGACTGAAGGTAAAGATGCAAAAAGATATTTTTGAAAACTGACATTTGTTTAGTTTAACATGTTTCAAAATAGCTTTACATTGACTAGAAAACAGTCAGCAACATGGATGTATAAATGAAAAACAACATTTTTAAATGGAAGTGAAATCCACTGATGTACAATATGTGGACAAACCTGAGCCTGATTGTGGTTTATTTTATCATCAGTAACATGATGACAGTCGTGTTCATTCTGTGGTTTGCTTGCTTCAGTTTGTGCAAGAAATGGCATTCCCCGTGCGAGAAGTCACGTGACTCCTCTTTTCTCTACTTCAATCCCCAAAGACATTGGGGATGATAGGATGCGAGGGGGCAGCATGTGGCTCACTGTGTTAGGCCTTTGTGCCTGTGATTGGAAGGTTGCCAGTTCGAGTCCCATCCTCCACAGAATAGTCAGATATGCATTGTCCTTCAGCAAGGAACTGAACCTGAAATGCTCCAGGGTCCCCAGATAGATAGCTGACCCAGTGTTCCAACCACAAGCTTTTCTCTCACCTAATATATATGCATCCCTGTCTCAAATGAGAGCAAGATGAAAAGATGCATTCCAATATGCTTCAGCAAATAAAGCATGCTTTCATGATGAAAACGGGTTCATGTCAGGTCAGTATCATTTCATGTTTTGATTGGAGCAGACTGACCATAGTCAACATAGCTGCAAAATCCCTTACTGACAGCTGTGTGCCATTCTATGTACTATTCTGCCACTATACATCTATGCAGACTGTTCGATGTCCCTGTACCGGAATTGAGTTCCCAAAACGGTTGGCATTAAATAAACAGCTGAATGACACCGCAACCCAAAATTGCTTCCCACAGTCGATACTTCATACGCAGGTAAACATGCTGTTCTTATTATGGTCTAATTAAACAATTTTAAAACGTTAGGGGTAAAAAAACGGTAGAGGCAACGAAACCTACAGAAAACATCACGTGTGTCAAAGATTGTCACGAGTGTTTTTTTTTTTTTTTTTACACTTCTGGTTAAAAACACTTTCTTAGACTTCATATTGCACCTTCTTAGTGGGAAAGTTATATTCACTTTCGCAGCATTACTAAACTTTACAATTTTGCAATGTTAAAAACAGTTAAAAACACAATTTTAGAGCCAAACTATATGCAATGTGAATACATATACAAATATCACATTTAGGAATTATTTTCCGGCGATTTTATATTACTGCCTTAACACGCCGGTCTGATGTAAAGTGCGTTTATTAAGTATATATCCAATCGATAAAAAAATATCACATGACATATTGTTTATTGTAGTGTAAGTACATTAACACATTGACCATGTTCAGAGAGATCGCTCATTTACAAAGTTAAAGCCCACTTTGATCACATGACCCGAAAACAACCCATGAACCGCATCGTACTGTTTACTGCCGAGCATTACCACGAATGTGGAGTAAATGTAGGGTACATATACCTTAGTATATTCCCTCAATTTACCATGATCTGTTTCCTGCCTGCTCATCAACAGTGTCCACAGTTACTTCACGAGATTTTGGTGTTATAGACGTAAACCGGGCATGCACTTGAAAATCCTACGGCAAAACACAGTATATACTTTAATAAGAACACGTCTATGCACAAGAAACCCCAAACGTACTCACAAGCGTTCCAGTCACTTCAGCGTTTCAGTCTGCGGTCCCATCGTACCTCAGCCCTCACCGAAACCCAGATGTCCTGTCTCCATGTAAAGACCTGACAAATCTACCACGGGCGCCATCGTTCGCGCAGACCTAGGTAGCGGAGCGAAGAGCGCCGGATTGGAAAAAGGCGCCAAGACCAAGATACATTTTCGTCTAGTCGAAGTTGACGGTTTCTCAGTTACAGCCTAATTAACCTATAACTCTGCCGACGTGACAGAACCTTGATGTTTCATATAAGAAATTTAGCCAATTCATAATTAACGTGTAGCAGGAGACGAGAAGTTTACGTGAAATAATTTACATTTATAGCAATTCCATTCAATATATTTTAGGTGAACGTGCAGCAAATGAGGTCGCACATTTCCCCCCCACATTTATGTATTACAGTTGTTTTTAACTTTCCTGAATCTCTTCCCCACTCCGCGGCCACCAGCCGAACACCCCGGCCGGCATCTCCACAAAACCCCACTTTTAACGGTAGGTTAAATGTTATAAAATGTAAGTGAGGCTCGTAATGTTGAATGTTTGTCCATTTCTGTTTGCAAACGGCGTCAACACCATGGCGCTCACCACACTGACTTATTACCCATGTTGTAAGTTACGACTCGTAACACGTAAAGACAAAACACCCGCATATATTTTTCATAATTTACAATAAAATAGAACTGTTACATACGTGTAAATACGTGTGCAGACTGGTTTCGGATTGAAAATCTCACTCCAGCCAGCTGACCGAAGTTGGAAACCTTGCGTTGGCTACATATGATATACAGGATATATTTTGGGGTTATTTATCAATAGTCTTTTAACTGGTATTGCATGTGTAGTATTTTTAAAAGTGTTTCAGATTTACCTGTTGTTATCTTACGGACTGGTCCCTAAACAGAAGAACAGCAGTTACCCCCTGCGTCACCCTGACCTGTACTACTCCTCTCGCTAGCCAGTGGATGGATGTTGCAGAAGTGTGCGTTTCTCTCTTAAGCTGTTCATTTCATCTTTCATCATAATGATCTAACCTTTAATATATTTCTATGAATCTTTAGTAATTTATTATTAATTATATAATAATAAATACATAATTTATTTGAGCTCTTAAACGAAGTATAAGCGTGCGTGGGCAAAAATGTTCGGCAGCCCAGCAGAGGGCAGTGTGGGCAAGTATGTTGGTGAGCCCCGGGAAAAAAATGAAATAATGACAAATTAAAAGATATTCTATCAGTATTATTCAAGGGCTTCCTGAGAGCTTCTGTGAGTGAAGAGTCGGTGAAAGGAAACACAATAAGCCACAGGAAAAAGGCTATATTAGATTACACAACTTTTACATTATTATTAAAACGGGGTTTTGTACAAAACCATTGTGTTCAAGCCACTCAGCAGAAAAAGACATGTTATGAATCTCTTTTGGCTCTGAGTTTGAAAGGAAGATCGCATTTCACCAGTCGAGACCCAGACAGACTAATACACCTCTCTGTCTGTCTTTCCCAGGAACATAATTGAGTCTATTGTGGGGCAGATAAATAAAAAGCCCTTTGCTTTTTTTGCTTTCATATAAAGTCAATTGGCGCTGGGGCTAAAATGCTCAATGATATTTTTGAAATTTAGTAAAATGTTCAGAGTGCTGCTTTATTAATTTATGGCCGGAACAGTTGGTTGATGTTAAAAAGAAACTGTAGAGAATGTAAACCAGCAGGATCAGGCTGTAGCTGGATTATAACATAAGTGGGAAAGCTTAGGGGGTGTTTTTCCTGTTACCAGTTTAGTTTTGAACATAAAAGTACTTTTGCACACTAGATGCCTGTAATCTATAGTGTGCTGCTTTGTACAGCATGTGTAACATTTGTTGTGAATTATTATTATGTTAAGCATGGGCATTTTGTATAATCATAAAATTGAGTAGCCAACTGTTTAAACCTAGATGGGAGTATTTGCAATAACCATGCAATTATATCTGGTTATTGTTGCTCATTCAATAAAGATAAACTGCGAACATGTTACATTTTATAGCATTGTTTTGTCAGTTAAAGTTAATATACTATTGAATAATTTTATTGTTGGGCGTAAACTAATTTATTGACACAAATATGAAGATAATTGGTTTATCTTTACATTGCATGCAGCTGCACCTAAAATTATTACCATCTAGTACCTGTAATATTGATGTTTTTATAGTGTAATTTTGGTGTACAAATCAATGGCAGAATCTTTAAAGTTTATTTAATATTATTGTGTTGTCTGAAACGTGTGCTCTTCTCTCATATCTCATTTATTGTGATTTTTTTTCCTCAATTCCTTGTATTTATGTCCTTAGTAAGTAGCTTTCTTGTTAGAACATTTCGTGTTCCTTGACATTCCACAAAATATTCTGATATTATGCACATTTATAGTTGTTAAGGTTCTCTACATAAGCTATTTCATCTACCTGACCACCTTCCCCCCCAAAACAAGAAAACAACAGCACTCTAGGAAGCTCTGGAATTCTTGTTAAACTAAGAAATATAATTTATTGCATAAAAATTATCTTAGTTACAAGTAAGAAGGCTAAACATTTATTTACAATTGGTAGTTTACAGAGTTAAGGAAACATTTTTCTTTCCAATCTTCTCTTTACCTATTAAAAAATGAGGCATTGATTTTAATGGGAGCAGTTAAGTTCTCTTCCACACATTTTCAGCAGGGGGCAGTGGTAGTGAGCACTGACTGCTCCTCATGAAGAGGAAAGGAGGAAGCAGACAGGGGGACCAGAGGATACGACATAACTACTGCGTAGATCAAAACATGTCAGCCCCCATCATATTTGCATGGCGAAAAGTCATTACGCTCGATATGTTTAGCTCGAAAATAGCATAGACAGAAAACCTACAATTAGCGTCTGTGTAAGATTTATAACCTTTAAGACACATCTCATGGTTTCAGAGCTATACCGATGCTTCCTTTATGTTCTTCAAATTCTTAAGAATGAGTTGTGGTTACTCGTTTTCACATAGCAATTAGTGTGGCTCAGTGTTTACCTCATCTAAATTCCACAGCTCCAACAGCAGTTCAGTGATCAGGACATCCAATAGAAATATGCAGAGAAACCCATTGTAATATTGTGTGTTTTGCTCAGCCACAGCAGATCTTGATTTTTTTTCAGATTTGTTCACTTTTGAATGGTCTCTTAACGATTCATTTTGTGGTAGATGTTGAAGAATTGGATCCGATATACTGCTTGACCGTCATCTCTTCAGCAAAGTCTATCATTTCCAAGCCACTGCCCACTATTTTTTCTCTGCTGTTAAAATACACGCTTTTGTGCACTGTACAGGGAAGCGAAATAAAGAGAAACCAAAAATGTGGCCTTTTTCTCTGTACTTGCATAGTACTAACATAGAGAAATGACACAGGTGAGAGATGTGAAGCTTGCTCACACAGATACAGACAATTCAATCACTCGCTCACCCACAAAGAACGGTCACATTCTCACTGCGTCAGCGAGACGGAAAAGATACTGGGCATCTTTTTTTTTCTGTTTCCAAGATTCACACACTTTTGCTTAATAACCGTACAAAACATTATAATAAAAATAACATTATTAGTAACAGCAACAATAATAACACCTAACAAAAATGAAAACATGTAATATGAATGACCCCTGACTGTAGCAGCTGATTAACCACAAATATAACTGATAACCAACTTGAGAGTGTGAGAGGTAATCAATAACCAGCTTTAAAAAAAACTGATATCTAAAGATTACATCCAGAACTGATCGGAACAACACTTGACTTTCAGACTTTAAAACCAATTAAAATCAAAGCCAGATTTTCCCAGGGGCCACTGCAATCACTTCGAATCAAAGCATGATTATCATACTGGCACTGCAGCCAATTAGAATCAAAGCCAGTTTCTGTCCTTCTCACCTGTAACAAGGTCAAATTCATGCAGCAAGTCACAACCGATTGAACATTTAAGAGTTATACAGAATTAAATACAAAGTCTTACTTCATATACTCAATGGAGACTGTTGGTCAGACTGAATATTTGGAGTTTTGCTTGCAGCTGTGATATGGCCTTGAAGCCAAAGTGGTCTCTGTGAAAGTCTGTCTCTCTCCATTTCTGAATTTTGCCCTCTGCCAAATACGCCCACCCGCCTCTGCCCCCCTCTTGTCACTCCTTGCCTTCCCAAAATCCTCCATCTGCCTTCATATGCAAGAAAGCTCATTCAAAAACCTAATAATCAACGTGACAAGGACTCTAATTAAATACAAAATATATCAATTATAATCATAACAGGAAAAATAATATAGCCATTACAGTGAAAAATGGAAAAAATCCAAAAAATATGGATTAAAAACAGAAATTGCGTTCCCGATAGGAAACTTAAGTTTACCAAAATTCTTCTGCGACTTATTTTGCAATAAGAGAAGACGACAAAGGACACATTATATAGAAGAATTGAAGGATAAAAAATAAGCGATACATCCCATGTATCTGTGTGACAGGCTAGGTGACAGTATACTTCACCTGTTCCATCCCTGGTTGCTGTCACTTTAATGGACGTGCGTCCCCTCATGCCACCTGCTGGCCATGAGGACATACTGTGGCTTATACAAAAAAATGACTGTAATATGACTTGTCATCTGTCAGCTAGCAATGACACAACAGCCCTGGACAACTCAGTACAAGGCAGCTCAGCTGCAGACTGGTTTTCTCTGTCCACTCATCTGTATCAGCACGTTGGATGCCTGGGGGGGGACAAAGGGCCCTCGTTGTCGGCTAACCACCATGCTGAGATTTTGCTGCTGGCTTGAATTGTAGCTTTGAACTGGCCGTCGCTAGGAAACAAAGGCTTGTTGTGTGGGAAGATGGAATCCATCCATGTTTCATATCGATGCATCATACATGTGCATGTTTCTGTGCTTGGCTAGGTACGTGCTCACGTCCCGGCTGCTGTCTAATATAGCTCTAACCCCAGTACTTCTAAGTTCTTATACATTTATTTTTTCTCTGACTATAACATAGACAAATTCACACAGTGGTGCCTTCTTAAACTATCGTGCCTCAAATCTGTGACCTTGGCTTGTCGCAGAAATTGTCTCCAGTTGTCTAGCTGTGGAAAAAAGTTTGTCCTGTGAACATATGCTGACCTTAGGCTCCTGAAGGACGATTTGGACGGGGGTGGTCGAGACCATGTGAAATACTTAGAAAACCAAGTTGTTAAATTTGTGATGAGGTAATGCCTCTCTCAGCGGGAGATGCAGGTGTGGACCCGGCACATATCAGGGTGTGTGTGTGAGAGAAATGGAATAAAACAATCTGCGGCATGCATGGCCACATTGGTGGATGGGCATTGCTGGGTTCCCATCATAGCAGTCTCTGTGCCTGGGAGCCAATCAGCAGTCTCCATCGGTTGTCATGACAACCAGCACCTCGCTCTTGCCCATCTCTTCCAGTGCGGTCGCCAGGGAGACCAGGTCTGCGTCACCTTGGTGACAGGCTTCCCATAGGTCAAGCAGCACACCTGTGGGGCTGGGCTTTGTTGCAAAATAGTTCAAATACCTGAGGAAAAAAAAATATTATTGTATAGTCCTAACCTAGGAATTTCAGTTGTGCATTTTAGGAAAATTAATACAAACTTTGTTTACTGTAGAGCTCTTTCATCTGAAAACTCTAGTCAGTCACCTGTCCCTGAAACCTGATAATTAGGTAAACGTCATTAACATTAATTAGCTCAAGACCTGCAGTGCTCAAATTAAAGCATAAATTGTAAACTATAAATCAACAAAAATCATTATCTGCAATATAACACACATCTTGAATAACAAATAATGGGAAAATAAATGAATCTGAGGGCATCTAGTGAATGTGGTACTCATTCTTACAAGCTTTTTTTGGTGGGATGATGACAAATTCTGTTTTGAGGTTCTGGTGGATCAGCTGGTCGACCTGTACTCGCTTTATTGTTTTACGATATCGGATGCTTTATGTCTCTTCTCCATTAGATACGCGGCACACAGACATCACATGTTATCACACGTGTGAGGACTTTACATCGATTCATTCATGCATTAGATGGTTATTAACCAGATTCCAGTGATAGTGAAAAACAAAAAACCGATGAAGTTAATTAACCGATTAAGTGTATTATTTGTGTAAATAAAATCTATTTCTTTTTTACTGTGGACATTTTCAATAATGGTGAAGGTAAAACCTGTAAACTTTCTCTCTCACACACACACACACACACACACACACACACACACTGCACCCACCTGTCGAACCCCAAGCTGTGTGCTAACAGTCTCCAGTCACAGCCGCGGGAACTCGGGGCATCCAGACTGGCGCAGATCTTCTGACGGATGGATGCCGGTAGCCGGAAGGCATACGGCCCCACCTGGGACGAAGGAGCACAGGTGCCTCCCGATGGGAGTGGGGAGTGGGGCGGCAGGGTCTGCCAAGGGGAATAGGTCACACGCACAGGCGTCAGGGCTTTTTGCTCCTGGGCAGGCTTAAATCACCGTGAAAGTGAATTCACCCCACAGACTCGATTCTCAGGGTCGGGGCAATTGCCCTCAACCTTTATAAAAACAGATTAAAGTTTCATATTCTACAACTAATGTAATATGTTAGCACAATGCTTTGATCAAGAAACATCTTTTTTTTGTCACACTGCTTGCACTTTCAGCTCTTAGTTTCTCCTGTACCTCCCCTGAAATTGTTTTTATTACTCAGATAAACACTGATGTATGAATTCTTATCAGTTAAAGTCTCTACCCTCAGGGATCCATTCAATCTATATCTCTGTGTGTGACAGTAATGTGTTTTCCCCCTGCTTCTTCTTGTGCAGTAGAAACGTCTTTGTCCGCAACACTAGGTGCGGCAGTGATGTCCCTTCCTTCCTGTATTCCTGTGTGCTGTAACCCCTCCCCCCCAGTGGGATCCATTACCTCCTGGATGTCAGTGTTCAGCTGAAAGATCTGCCCCTCCCCCTCCACCTGGCGGACGCAAATCTTGCAGGTGAGCTGAGACACAGCCAGGCTGCCCCGTTCCAGGCTGAAGGTGCAGTGTAGTGGCCTCTGGCTGCCGCTCCAGATGTGGTAGAATGGGATCTCCTGTCAGAGTGCATTGCGCCGCTCAAAGTCATTCACTGTGGGTACACTTACAGACGGCATCCTAGAATATGGCATTAAATTGCTTCTTCACATTGGTGACTATGATGCTTAAATGAAAAGATACCTTTACAAAAGGCAGAACTGCATCACATTAATGAGAAGCTAGCTTTGTTTGGTATGGGTACAAGTCCCTTAGTGATAAACAAGTATTACAGACTGCCATGTAGCAGAGCAGTTAAAGGTGGGGATTGTAAACAAAGCAGGCCAGCTCAGGCAGGGTATGCGGGGATAACGTGAAATCACCCATAATTACCTCATTAAAGATACCCAGCAATATAAGAGCAGAACACTATAAGCTCAGATAAGAGTGCCATCTGAGCAGCACAGATGCAGCAGACTGATTTACTGGTCTGACCTGGTACTTGGCGAGCAGCTTGCTCCTCCAATGAGAGTGCGGGATGTCATGGATGGACAGGCGCAAGTTGTGGTAGCTGTCCTTGAAGAGGAGGGGCTTAGGGTCTTCCAGCAGAACTCCTCCTAGACTGCGTTCCAGCTCCAAAACTTCCTGCAGAGAGTAAGTGGGAACAAAAAAAAGGAAACTGTGCTTAGAATAGTGCAACAGGCCGATGTGGCTTGTTACCCAGGGAGAAAGAATATGCATGCAACAAATTAGTCACTAGCAAGTGTGATTTTTTAAAAATAGGAGCAAGGATTTGGGCACTGGAAGGGAGGACAGACCTTGAGGGCATGGGGCGTGTCCTGAATGCAGTATATGCGCAAACTGTAGTCCAGGGAGAGGCATGGGGCTTGTGGGGCGAAAAGAGCCAGCTGCAGGCATTTGCAGGCAGGCTGCGGGGCGGTGGACTGGCCCACAAGGCTATAGGTGCCCAGCTGCTCCATCAGCACATGGCAGCTCCGCTCCTCCATCTGGAGGTAGCAGGGTGACGATAGGCTCTCCTCGCCAACTGTCAGCACCTCCTACAGGCAGAAAGTAGAAATGTATAACAGAATAACCTCGTGAAGATCTAATGAAGTTTTAAAATGATGGATTTCCGGGAGTGATTCTCACCATTTTTTTCTCCACTTGACTCATACACTTTCTGCTTCCCCCTCTTCACTCCACTTTTCTTCACACTCACCCCCACATGCCCTTTCCTCCCACCCATCAACCCCCATCCCTTTCTCACCTCCCACTCGCCCTGGTGAGTCTGCGTCTTCAGAGTGAGCGTCCAGTCGGGTGGGTCCAGCTGGGCACAGTGGGGCAGAGTCAGCACCACGGGGCAGCTCAGCAGCATTCCTGTGGGCCCACAGCTCACGACGGGGCTCAGGGCCGTCTGGCTGCCCTCTGATGGCAACCTGCTGGCAGCAGACTCTGGGTTAAACTCAAAGGCCACTAGCTAAGGCTTGACCCCCTTTAGAACTTTGCCCCATGCTCCTGAGCTGTCCCTTTTTCCACCAAAGTTGGGCTGAAACCTACAGCTTTCTGGATACAAGTTCATGTTCCCCAGCCACTGAGGCACTTTTCAAGGGAACCACCTATAAACATCCTATAATCCAGGGTAAGCAACTTATTCTTGAATAAGCTCGACAGAGCAACTAGGGACTGAGCTTCTGCAAAAAAAAAACAATCCTAGATTACTATTGAGACCCAGAATTCTTCACCTCTGTCCTACGGGTAAATGTTCAAAATAAAAGTGGGTGAAAAACTAATGAGCCCAGCAAATATCCTCCAGACAGAATTTAATCTGAGTAATAAGGGACTTAGAATTTACTTTTATTATTATCATTTGCATTTTAGTGGAGATAATGAGAAATGAGTGAGGTTCACACCCTTTACTGAAACATTTATCGCTAGCTGAGCTTTGCAGACCGAAAGCTGGAGAGAGACCAGCGGCTTGGGGAGACCCCGTTCTGATATCCCATTTTGTGGTGGTGGATGGCCAATGACGTATCTATGGCCTGCTCCCCAGACTGCGGAATCAAATAAAGCTAGAGAAACAAACATAAAGCTAACTCTACAGTATCCCATAGGAGCACATAGTGCCTGCATTTAATTAGTTTCTCCGCTCCTCTGTGTTTACATATACCCAAAGCCCTCTGCCCACTCCTCTCCCAGCCATATGTAGCTCAGCAACCTTTTTTTCTAGGTTGTGAATATCGGTATTTGACTGATGCCCTGTGACAGGTTTTAGTCCCCTTAGTCCTTGACTGGACAGGACCAGATGGGGGCAGTCTGCAGCACCGGGCCCTGAGACTCACGTGGTCTTTTCCCACTTGTTGATGATGAGGTACATCTCATAGAACTTGCCCTGGGGAATCACTCCCTGTGGGACCAGCAAGCTCACACCTGGAGAGTGTCAGGGAGACAGAGGAAGGGTGAGGAGATGGTGTGTGTGTCTGTGACATTGGGGCCTGCCGATATAGATTCTCCATCTGTGTGTTGTATTAGCACAATGGCAAAAGCTACTGGTTTCCGTGGCATTAAGGACATTCATGTTTATGTGTTACCTGTGTTGGGGATGGTTAGGCGTCCTCCGAGGCACCCCAAGGTGGCACTGGTGCTGTTGCTGGGCTCACGGGGGAGGGTGTGGCTATGAGGCTCACGCGAGTCAGGCCGGGACCCGGAGCCCACCATCTTCAGGCTGAGGATCTCACCATCAACCGAGGCGCCCTCGGCTGGAAGTTCCAGTGAAGAGAGCGTGGATGAGTTGTACACCTTGATCTTTAGGCTGGGCAGGGGGTCTAACAGCGGTGAGGTGGTCATGGGGATCTTGTGGTGGCTGTGATCTACCACCCCCTGTTGCAGGGAAAACAGGGGCCCTCGGAGGGAGCTGGCTGTCGCCGTTAGGTCCGGGGGGGCCGAGGGGTGAAGCAGGTGAGGATTGTCTGGAGGTGGTTTTATTCGTGGAGGGGAGCAGGTGGGTCAGGAGACAAACAAGAGAGGCCAGAGATAGATTAGAATTGATTTTTTAATGCTTCAGTGCCACTGACAGTCAAGACATTTAGTGAACCGACAGGAGCAGAGGATCGTAGTGAGAGCAGGTGGGAAGTTAGGGACAAGGTTAGGGATGAAGACAAAAAAGAGAAAAAAGGACGTGTGTGTCAGAGAGTGCATGTGTGTGCACGGGAGCCTCTGAGGGAGTGTGCGTGTGTGGCGTGCATGCATCACAATCAGATACTTCTGTGGCAGCTGTGAAAGCCATTTCATATCCATTATGAAGCTAAATGCCAAACTGAACTAATCTAAACTCTTGGTGGCTCAGCCCCCTCCCAGGCTATCAGTGGCAAATATGTCTGCTTCTCACCTATGGGACTATCAGCCTCAACACTGTAGGAGCATCTAAGCAAGTCCGGGTTTTTTGTATTCATTTGAAGCCTCCTTAGGGCATATCCATGCTCTTTAAGCATGTTCTGCCCTTGTGGGGCTGGCAGCTCCTAATGACTAGGCCTTATCAGTTTAGATTTTTAAAGTGTTCCTAGCTGGTGCAGGAGCTACAGTCTGCTGTGCTGCTCCATGTATGTGGATCAGGTGCTTTTAGACATAATATCCGGCTCGTGGGAGCTTCTATGTGCCTCTCGGTGAGTCGTGTCATTTCTTTGGCGCCGCCTCGTCATTGGCTGTGCCCTAATTGTATGTGTCGTGCTTTCTCAAGGCTGCTTGGCGCTAATGGGTAGAAGCTTCCAGTCCAGCTGGCTGGACAGAACCATTTCTGGGTGTCCTTCCTGGTGCTCTAAAGTGATATGTGACGACTTTTGAGTGGTGAGAAGAGGAGAAGTGGTGAGGAGAGAGGATTAAAAAATAGAAGAAAAGTAGAGGAAAATGAAATATTATGGCATGAAGGGGTACATGGGATCATGGGATTGTGACCCACCCTGTCTTGGGGGTTTATAGTTGACTGGATGGAAGGCTGCTGTGAGGGCAGAGGATGAGTCTGTGATGTCACCACGGAGATGCCGGCAGCTGCGGCGGTATGCCAGCACACCCACACACAGCAGTAACATCCCGCAAAGGAGCAGTGCCCCCACCAGTCCGGCATATACGGCCACGCCCATCCCGGGTTCGAGCGCTGCGGGGAAGAGGTCAGAAGAGTGATGCTGCAGATCTCAAAAGGCATGGAAATACCAGCAAAAATGCATGCAGTCTTTAAACGCAGCCAGTCGTTCCCCCATTCCATCATCTCTCAACTATGCTGGAGTGAAGCTACACATTGACACACAGCAGAAAAGCCTTTTTAATCTGATAAATACATTCATAAATATGTCCAGAGAGATAATAAAGTTAATCTAAATGTGGTACATAGAGATATATAGCAGTACTGCCTCCTAGCCTGCAGGGGGAGCTGCTCACCAGTGTCAGCATTCCCCTCAAAGTACCAGGCTGGGTTGTAAACTTGCCTACTGCTCATGAGCTTCCCACACTACAGTTTAATTGCTTTTGCATACTGTAGCGGCCTGGAACAGCAGAGCAGAGATGCAAGTGCATGGGCACACAATGAAAATGGGGAACAAGAATGAAGGACACAGGAAGTTGACAGGAAAAGGTGGAGAGGAAAGGGAAAGGGGTAAAACTGCGCTGGGGGAGAGGTAGACAGCTGCCTGCACACATCACGAGCAGCCATCTCATTAATTTCCCAGCATGCAACAGTGAGTCCCCCTGCTTATGTGTCTAACCTCAGGTTATCTTCATTTTTTCATAACCAGTCCAGTCTATTTAACAGTTTTGCTATACATCCATCTATGAATATCAGATTAATAATTAATGGCACGTCTCTCTATTTTTAGTTGTAAGTTATGAATGCTGGGGATCATTTTGGAAAGTTTTTTAGCGAAGCAGTCAGTGGAGTCGAGGGCAGAAGTAAAGGCTATGAAACGCATGATGAGGTATGACAGGCGTCGTGAAAGCACACACCCAGGACACTGCATCCAGTTCCTACAAAACATAAAACGAGGATGCTGCACACAGGACAAGACTGCCAGGACCGATTATGTGCCAAACATGACAGAAAAAGGGGGTGACGCGTGTCTTACATAGTGGCCTAGATTTGGGACATTGAAGATACACACGCTATCACACACACACACATCTGGTTGGACAATGAGCATGAGGAGTGTGAAGATTTTATGGAAAAAGTGAACTTACGATGGCTGGCATGTTCAATAGAAACCTTTTTATCTGTTAGAAATGGAAAACAAAACAAAAAAAAGAAAGAAAAGAGGTAACGGATGGATTAATAAATGAAATTAATAAAATGAGGAAACATGGGAGTAAAATGAATAAGAAAAACAAAAACACTTTATCCAATTAATAAAACCAACACATGCAGTTTTAAATAAAGGAAGGTTAAAGAGAATATCTTATTAAAGTCCCTGTCTGGAAGCCCATCTGACAGCTGTATGTATATCTTAAAATAGTGGTCTGTCTTGTGAATGCACAAGCGAGTGAGTGACTGACTGTGTGGCTTTTACAGGTCAGTGGACCGATGACTCATCCTCACCAGCTTTTCCTCTGAAATTCTCCGCATACACCTGCTGTAACATATCTGCTTTTGACATGATTCTGAATGAAGCGCACCTCTGCTTCACCCCCCACACTCTGCCATTCTCCAGGCCCCGCCCAAGATGGCGGGATCATTCACCCTGCCTTGATGCGCCACCAACCCTGTCACAGACCCATGGGCATGGAAACATTTTTCAAAAGCACTGGGAGGTTTGAATAAAACTATCGTGGATGTCATCTGGTTGCAACTACGACTTAAAGGGTGGGGTGAATGTTCCCTGGTATGAGAGCTTTCGACCCCCATCTGCTTTTCCCTAGATCAAACGGATTAATAAGAGCCACTTTGAACAGGCCGTTGTCTTATAGAATGCCCACTTAATTCCCCCAGAAACCATATATACTGGCCCAAGACTTGGCTCACCTGGTTACACAGATATGTCAGACATCTGGGTCAGAAAGCTGCCCTGTCATTTGAAATTGTGTAAAAACACAGCTTGTCTCAAAAGTGAATTTCCTTCACTCTCAGTCTCCGTAACTATAGCAATGCATAGGACATAATTATCAGGCTGTGTGACTGTTGGCACATGCCCGCTCACTCCATCGTGTTCTGTTCTGTTTATGGTTTTGTCATGTGATCATGTAATGTCCTGTAGGCATGTTACGCGTAGGACCACTCCTCTATGAACGTTCTGAGAAGGAGAGACACTTTTCTATCCACCCTAGCGTGACCATTCCAACTTCCCTGTCACAAACACAACCCCTCCCGCTCCCGCTCCTGACACCCCTCCGACTCACTCCGTGCACAGAGCCCCTCGGTGCAGTTCTTGCTCTCCATCACACTGCCGATGCAGTGGCGCCCGCCGTTGCGAGGGGCAGGGGCTTGGCACTCTCGGCTGCGCCAGTGCGTGCATTCGGTCCCGCAGACTGACCACTTGGCCCACTCCGTCCAGCCACCATCCACTATGAGGGTCAGAGGTCAAAGTCAGACCCAGCAGTAAAAAAATATGCATATATTTTTTAGTGATGCACCGTTAAGGAAATTTCTAGTTGATACCAGTAGCTGATTATTTCTAAAACTGACACCAATACCGATTCCTTGGGAGGTTCTGTATAAATAAGTTTAAAAGGTCACTCCACCCAAATAAATTTTAAAAGTATTTTTTGGTAAGAAAACATCAACAGTCCCAGAACACTATATTTTATAACGGTATATGTTTTATATATTTATAACAGAGAAGTGCTGATCATCAAGTGTCACCTCCATAATTTTCCAAGTAATATCTTGATTTTGCACTGTCTGCACTGAATTTTCTTTTGCTATCAAATGCTTGTGTTACTGACAGACTAATAGTATCTGGCAGTACTGTATCCTTAATTGGACCGGATTGGTTTTTCATGAACTCTTCATGACCTTTCATGACTCCTCACTGTCTCACCTTAAGGCAGGGCTCTTCAAATCTGGACCTCAATTCCAAATCCAAACCTTGTTTTCAGTCAAGTTTGAATAATTACTGATTCTGATTGGCCAGAGGCCAGGTTCCCAGGTAAAAGAAGGCTGGAAAATAAGCAGGATTTGGACCTTGAGGACCGTAATTTAAATAGTTCTGCCTGAAGGTCACTGAGCAATCAAATTTGTTGTTTTGAAATGTTTATTAGTAGGTCCTTCTCATGGAATTTCAGCAGTACAATGTTTGTAAAATGCATTTATAATGTCATTTTTGTTAACATTACAATAATTCCACCCAGCAGACATTTTTGTCAGTTTAGTATGTGGGTGTGCAAAGCAATATGGATCACCATTTTAAAGGGATTTACTGGCAGGAATTATCGGCTAATTTTTAACCATTGGCTGATGGCCGTTTGTTACTGTATCAGCCAATACCGATAGTTAGCTGATACAATTGGTGTAAGTTCTGAAATCCTTGGAAATTATGAAATATTATTTCGTATAAAGACATAGGTGTGAGAAAGCCATTCATCTTCCAACAGCTTACTCTACTGAGGTTTGCTGGTGGGTGTGGGGGCGGAGCCCATCCAAGGCACCACAGGGCAAATGGCTGGGGTACTCCTTGGATGGGATGCTGGTCCATTGCAAGGCAGATAACCACTCAATCATACACTATAGGCTATTTAGAAAAGCTGATTAGTAAAAATGTGTGTCTTTTGACTGCAGCAGGAAACAACATGGGGATAACCCTCAAACTCCATAAACACAGGGCGGACGCAGTATTTTCGGCATGCTATAGCCAGCTTTCTTTTGTTCCTTACTGTCATCTCTGCTACCGTAACTAAAAGTCCCTGTTCATTTCTCCAGAGAGTGTCACATTGTCCAGGTCACTATCCAGCTGGGATGAAGTCATACATAGAGATATGTTTTTCATAATTTACATACAGGTGTACTGTATATGTGGCACAGGTGGGGACAGGATTTGTTGCATGTTACTTGTTTCGGAAATCCTCACCTGGACATAGTGTGGTGCAGGTAACCCTTTGGAACGGTGGGCCCTCGCAGACGGCCCCACCATTGAGTGGCGCTGGATTGGTACAGCTGCGTGTCCTTCGCTGCCAGCCCCTCCCACAGCGTACGTTGCATTCCGACCACTCTGTCCAGGATGACCATCCTCCACTCACTGAGGAGGAAAGGCAGGCAGATGGGCCAAATGCCCACAGAGCCCCAAATTTGTATCTGAATTTTTAGACATTTTTCCACTAAAGGACACAATCAGATGGGGAGTATTGCCGTGGTTACCATAGACTATGATGGTGGCGGTGCTGCTGCGCCTCTTGGCCACCACATTGTGGGCCACGCAGGTATAGTTGGCTGTGTCGGAGAGGCGAGCCTGCTTGATGATCAGGTCATGGTCAACGGTTATCAAGAAGTTGGAGTCCAGTGTTGGGTCGATTGTGTCTTCGTTCTTCAGCCAATCCACCTACAAGTGAAAACAGGTTCAGATTGCAAGTAGGCTACGTGTCATGGAATGATCAGTAGGACATCTGTCTGGCCTTGTGTGTTTACATACAATAGAACATACAATTTTGTCTCTATTACAGCCCTTATCAGTCTACAGGTCCCATGTCCTGTCCTTAACCACTATGCCACCTGCTGTCTGTATTGCCTTTTTTTCCAAAGCTTAAGAAGGTAGGAAGTCAGGTGTAATGATGGGGGATGTTTTTGAAGATGACTGGTGGGTGCTGGGAAATGAAGTGGTGAAGCAATAGCTATACCTCAGGAGGAGGGATGCCCTCTGGGGGGCGACACTGCAGCAACACCTCTTGTTCCAGGCGTACCTCCCTGCCCAGTGGCTCCTGCTCAAAGTTCTTGCGCAAGTCTGCAGGGGAAGGGAGATGGTGAGTTTGGAGTTAAGGTGGACAAAGACACACTGGTCTGGCCTCTACCATGTTATCATGGACAAACACACACAAAAGGTACAGGATCCTATACAGGGCTTAGGGGCTTCCCACTGATCCCCTTGTTAAAATGATAAATGAAAGAGCCACACGACATCAAAAGACCAGAGAGAGTTCTGGTTCTTTCACTTCCTCACTAGTTCAGTTTTTCAGCAGGGGGTATCCTGGAAGAGACACGTGAAAAACCCTGTGCACCTACATAAGTGCACACAAGAAAGCGTGTGTTGCTGAACTTACAAGCGATGCGCACGTACGCCCGGCGGCTCTTGGTGGTGCCAGCTGAGCTCCAGGCCACGCACTGACACCAGAAGTCTTCTAGGCCGAACAGCTCCTCCACCTGAGTCCTGGAAACGGAGATATCCACTTCCCGTACCACTAGGCCTGCAGGGGAAGGTGAGCTGAGCTGAGGTGAGGGCTGGTTGGTGACTCATTACCAACCTTTCAGTATCAATCTTTTTTTAATGTTTTAATAATCCAAATTATTCTTGGAATTGGTGTCATGTTTCAAAAGGCCTCTGTCTCCATGACCCTGACTGCTTAAGTGGGTACTTAAAACTTGAAAGTGGCTACATTAAAACCTTTTAGATTTAAGTTTGTGACACTAGATCGTACAGCTTTTATATGCTTTTATTAGTTTTTTCTGATACATGCAACCAAAATGTCCTCTTGCCATCCCAATGAAGGAGCTGGGGAAATGAGAGCAGCCTAATAAGTTAGTTACAAATACAAATTAAGTCCCTAATCAAAAGGTTTATCCTGGTTGCATTACCAACCTCAGTATTTAAAAAACAAGAGTTCAGACCCCACATCAAGAACTGGAAAAGGCTAACTTTGCATGGGGTTACTTCAAAAACATCTTGCAAGTGCAGATGAGCACAATATGCACTGTCTTGAACTGTATGGTATTAGCTTCCCGCTCAGAGTCCTTCATTTATTTGCATGTTCATTCCATTTCCTTCCTAAATTAGAGGAAGATCCTCTCTGGTTTTGTCATTTATGTAAACAGCATTGTCTGATCAAAATAAACTAATTAATTTTTTTTGTAAATTTTTGCAATAACATTACTGCTTATTTTGGGGGGCGTGACTTCCATCTGCAGCATACGGAAACTGGCAATAAATCTACATAACAGTGAACCGAGTGAGAAGGAGAGAAAGTGAGAAAGAGAGAGAGAGGTGGGGAGAGTCAGGGAGAATGGAGGGCAGGCAGCCTGGCCGTGTGTGGCGCTGCTAGACTGCGCCCTGCTGCATGCTTCTATTTTAGCTGCTAAGCCGTCATGACAGCCCATGCGCTGTGTGTCTACGCAACCGTACCTGTGATCTGGTCCAGGCTCTCGCGGGTCACATGGTCGTTCTGGTTCACCCACTCGCCATTGCACTTGAAGTAGATTTGAGTAGCAGGCGAGGCTCGGCAGCGTAGCTGTACTGGGCGGTTCTTTACAATGAAGGCATCCTCGGGCTCCAGCTGGAACTCCGGCAGAGGCTCCGCGGCAGCTGAAGGGAAGGAGTCCGGCAGGACCTCGCTGTAGTCACCTGCTGAGGACAGATGGAGGGTTGGAGGGAGGGAGGGAGATAGAGAGCAGTTCCGGTCAATGACCTGGTATGGTCTCTTTTGGGAATTTAACTCATGCCCACTGGTCATCTGTCCAGTGCCCTCACCACAGCTCTGCAGTGGGCACTGTAGCAGGAATTGGGAGCACAATGCAGTAGTTTGTGTTAGAAGGAGCACGGCAATGTGAGTGTGTGTGATAAGGATGTATCTGAAAGAGAAGCTACAGAATGCCATGTCTCAGAGTGCTTGGTAAAGATTCATTTTGGTAGTTTATATTCATGTATTAACGTAGCCGATTCTTTCCGTCCTTACAGCTTGAGGCCATCAAGACCTCAACATCAGCAGAGCCCTGGTTCTGCTCTCCTCACAATTTTAGTGGTAATGTTACAGAGATAGGCGAAGTGCCAGTCCCATTGCGTCCCTCTATGATGCAACATGAGTGGAGAGACTCCCCCCCCCCGTTTTACACTACTATCCATGGCATGGTGCTAGCTAGCACGTCACCACCAGACGTGATGATTGCAGCCAACGATTGCTCTGCCAGAACAAGGTTTTTAATTTACTGCCTCTCTTCAGGCGAATAATCAAATCAGGCCTCCCTGACCTTCACTTCCTCTCTCCCTGAGACGGACAAGCTCCTGGAGCATGTTGGCGAATGGTCGTCTGACACCCATAACTCCAGGCAAACTCTGAAAATCAATTTCAGTCAAACTAACGACGGTAGGGCACAGCAAAAACTCTATTACATTGGGCCCTGAAAGGATATTTAAAATATCACACACGAAGTCACACTCAACCCATGGCTCTCTGAACATTGGCTAAACCGACAGGTACGCTCCATGGTTTGATGGACCGTAACTCAAAGTGGGTTCTGAAAATGGCAGCTCAGTAGCTGAGAGAAAAAGGAAGGAGGATATTTGAGTACACCTCAAATGTGGACTGGCTCAGACTAGGATGAAAAGGCAATCCTAGGACAGCGAGTTCAACCCTGAAAGACAGGGCTTCATAGGGAATCTGGTATCCAGGGTGGAACTATTACACCCTGGTTCAGGAACTGCAGTCAAAGTCTTCTCACTCACTGCTTTTGTCTGGAAAGTGAGGTCAGCCAAGGAGGAAGGAATGTTGGGAATGAAGAGGTCCCAGACACTCTGCCACTTGTGTGACCATTTTTATCTCTTGTTCGTTGTCATAGTCTTTCTCTGTGCCATCCTTCCTTCATATCCCCAATCCCTTCTGTCTTCTGCCCATCCCATCTCTTTATACATCCCTAACAGCATATTCTCTTTTTTCTCCATCCCATCCTTTGTTCCCTAAACACCCCCCTTGTTCAGGTACCCATCTCTTGGCTTCTCTACAGCCTTGTCTGCACCGTCAATAAGTAATTCTGTTTGTCTGTCCCTCTTTGGGTTGCATTGATTGCTGGGCACAAACTAAAAGTGAAAAGACAGCCGTCGTTTGGGAGTTTGAACGAAGACGCAATCATACAAATCCCACCCCTGCACTGACCCTCCAATATCATTTGGGCAGCATTAATATCGAGCCGACCCGGACTTTCAGAACAGATGCAGTTTAATTAACAAAAGCAGACATGGGGCAAGCATGGAAAAGCAGTCTTTTAGAGAGTGAGGGAGAGGCGGGAAACGAGACGATTGTAGGGTTTTACTGGAACCTGTGTTTTCCACCGGTACACAAACAGCCGGCAATTTCTGTGGAATGCCCAATGCTTTAAAGACGAGTGCTCTTAAGAGGCCTTTACTGTGAGTCTTTTATTACGGTAATGACAGCTAGCAGCTTGTCGTGGAGCCCCAGGACTCTTTGGGGTATTCTTTTCTCAGAAAAATAAACACAGCCGCATGCAAACACAGACAATGGTTGAACTCTAAAGGCACACTCTCCAGTGAACACTCAAACACTCCATATCAAGGTTCCCAAATTCTGGTCCTGGAGGGCCAGAATCCACCACAGTTTGCAGATTTCCTAATTCATACACACTGACTAAACCTAGTAATTAGCTAATTAAGTGTTTGAATGGAGAAATCTGCAAACTGTGGTGGATTCTGGCCCTCCACTTTTGATGACCACGGACTGGTTTGCATTGTGAAAAAAAAAATTATGGACTGATAAAAAAGGATGTGGCTGAAAATCACATAAGCCTGGTTTATTTTTGTAAATTAAGCAATTACCTGGTGTCAGCTCATGGACCAGGGGAAACTACTACTGCATACGCATTACAGACATCTGCACAGTTGAATTACGGGAACACCACACATGCATAATAGGTGAACTTCAGATGTCCTTTTTCAACCCGCTTGATCCTATTGGGTCACGGGGGGCCCAGAGCCTATCCTGGAAGCAATGGGCACAAGGCAGGGAACAACCCTAGACAAGGGGGCCAGCCCATTGCAGGGCACACTCACACACTGTTATCATTCACTCACACATGCACACCTACGGGCAATTTATTAACTGCAATTAGCCTTTGGACTGTGGTGGGAAACCGGAGTACCCGGAGGAAACCCCACGACGACACAGGGAGAACATGCAAACTCCACACACATGTAACCCAGG
>JAODKE010000068.1:13663812-13683281 GCA_026779605.1 Mormyrus hasselquistii
CCCGGAGGAAACCCCACGACGACACAGGGAGAACATGCAAACTCCACACACATGTAACCCAGGCGGAGACTTGAACCTGGATCCTAGAGATTTTGAGGCAACAGTGCTAACCACTGCACCACCATGTCGCCCCCACTTATAAATATTGAAATTCACATTTGTATTTACAGTAATTTAATTAAGCTGAAGCAACTTTCATAACATCACCTACTGATGTTATAGGTTTGCTATTTTATACGGTATCAGGTAAAATCTCTTGCTTTCGGGCATTGCAGCAAGCACACATACACAATAAGCCCGATGAGTGTATTGCCACCTCAGACAGAGCAGCAAGGAGAGCGATGGGGTGCTATGCGATTTGGTATTGGGGGTGACTTAGGGAAGGACAATTGTACCAACATACACCCACAAACCGGCGGCCCTCATAAGCCCATATTTAACAGATCTGCAGCATGGCTCCAGTCGGAGTCTCTCTCCAGTGCACTTTGTCATTACTTCAGTGCACCCCGTCATCACCGCTCTCCTTAAAGAACACGCCGCCCGTGTTGCCAAACGTCAGGTCTCATCACTGTATTCCCTCTCTGAATCATATGCCTCCAGGGACCCTCCTGCTTCTCCACCTCCTCCTCCTCCTTCTCCTCATCCCCTTCATTTTGCTTTTGTTTCATCTCGAGGTCGAGCTTCCTTCTATTTTTCCGCTTTCCAGCTTTCCCTCCTGCTGCCATCCACTGAACACAGAGTATAAACAGTGGCCGCAGTCACATTTTATTATGCACTCGCACTGTGTGCTAAAGCTAGTCTGGAGCTGGATGCTGTACTGTCCAAATGCTTATATATATATATATATATATATATATACTGACAATGGGGTTGCTTTCCGATGAACACACTTCGGCATTTAGCAGACAAGGGGAAAATTCGGTTAAAGGCAGAAAATGCTGTATGATACATCTTTAAACATTGCATGGGATGTATGATTCCAAATCGTAACAGAGACTGGAAGTGTGACTGGGTGGATGGTGCCATCGCTTGGCATCAGTAGAAAGTATCCTACAGCGTATCGCTAGCCCAGGAACTACTGCATGTGCATCGCCATTTCACCATCATTCAGTAGAAATATTGTAATTAACACCATCCTAAAGTGGGGAGCATCTCTATTTTTGGGCTGCAGGACACCACACGACGTGCCAAAGGTCGAAGATTCACACACACAGCAGGGTCAGGAATCAAAGCCCCAACCCAGGTGGTGTGAAGCTACAGGGCCACATTTGGAGCTACTGTGCACCCCGTAGGATCTTATGATATGTATATGCATGTGATATCAGAATTTTGGCAGATGTAGCTTCTACTGTTCACTGAATCACATCACCTCCAATGGAGGGACATGAAACAGAGACGAGCCAGGAGCTAACAGAACGCGGCCCGTGAGTGATGGTTATTTGAGGTGACCTCATCGTCATCAGGAAGGCTGTGTGAGTCACCAGGCATCACTGGGATGGGAAGGCGCAAAACTGTGAGACGGGAACAGATCAGCACCCGAGTCAGATCTGCGGATGGACGATGGAGAGAGCAAGTGCAATAACAAGGACTAAGAGAGGGATTACAAGTGGAATTCACAGGTTGAGGACTTGGATCTGACTTGGATACAGAAGAGGAATTATTTCTTTGAGTGGGTGATTTTCAAATTACTGTAGGTACTGTTGGAAAAAGTGAAATATCATAAGCTGTTAATAACAAACTCTTCTAAACAATTACAGAAAGTGAAAGAGTCCAAAGGTGGATGGAGGTAAAGACACACTAGACATTACTGCAAACAACGTCCTTGAATCAGAAACTGTTTCCTTCAGCAAATCACTGGTTCAACCCATTGGGCAACAGGTGGTCCATTTTGCACATCAATGGGTGGACATTCATCCGCCTGGCTTCCCTGACAAAACTCGCCATGCACGCTCCAGGCAACCTTAATAGAGATTTTGCTTCTCTCAAGCAAGGCGTGTATTTCAATGGAATTGGTGGAATACAGACACGTACACACAAAAAGGTAAGAACTGGGAACAGCCAATCACACGTGCACATAGATGCAGGAATATACCAAAATCTCTTTCTGAACAACTACTAAAAACTTTTCTAAAGAGACAGATTTCTATGAAGGGGGGTGTTTTGGCCTCAGATGCTCTTCACAGCAGGGAGGACCCTGGAGCAAAGAATGGATTCGTCCAAAAAATAAATCAAAATTCAAAAGAAGAAGCAAACCTTCATGCTGTGAGTGTCCTTACAGGTATTGGAAAAGAGGCCCATCATCATGGATATGAATAAAGGGTTTAACTGACACAGGAAGCCTGAGATAAGGGCTGTTTTTCAGGGTGCTGACAGAAAGTGGGCCAACAGGGAAGGAAGGATTGGGTTACGGGGGTAATTGAAACATTGAAATGAATACAAGGGGGTCATCGGTGAGTAACAGGCACTCCAATGTATCATCAAAGAGACGGGAGCGAGAGCTCAGAAAATAAGGCTGAGGCAACACTGATCTCGTAGTCAATTTTTAAAGCGGGGTTTCACCGAGAATCTGGTAGGGAAGTTGTTAGACAGTCCCTGCACAGCTAATCAAACCTCACCTAAGTGAGATCATAAATAAGCTGCAGAAACCTTGGAAGCTTCACACCAGCCACCTTCCACACCCTCCCTGTCTTAGAGTCTTGCTTTGTACCAAAGCAGCAGGTTTCAAAACAGTTTCTAAAGATGCTGGCACACTTAAAAAAGCAGAGGGAGGAGAATCTTACCTGCTGAGATGGAGACTGTGACATCAGCAGTGGTTTACACAGGGGATGTATATTTAGTTTTCACGTCTTTTTTGCAGCATGCCAATATTCAGCTAAATGTGACATCAGTGAAACAGTGCAAATAAAATCTGCAAAGCAAGCGACTATGAGTAATGGCCCTACGCCCCTGTTTAATTAAAAGCCTTTTTTCCTGCTATGACACCCCCTGCTCCACACTCTCTTCATCCCCACACTCTCACGGCACATTTTTACCAGGGTGTGACTAATTGTAAGAGCTGACAGCAGCATATACTTAATTAAAATTGTTTGCACCCCCAGCGTTTTGTCGGCCCTGCGCGCGCGCACACACACACACACACATGCATGGACACACACAGAAAGCCTTAGGTGAGAACGTGTGAACAATGAGGCCCCAGGGATCATCACCGCCTCACAATCATCATGTCACTGATGGGCTGTCGGGTGCTAACGAGGGCCCGTAACTTGGGTGCCTATCAGTGGGCCATGGCTTTGTCTCCTGTCCACCAAAGGGCAGGCCGGGCTCATGGGGGTGGGGAGAGAGTAGACAGGCACACGCACACACACATGTTGAAAGCATGACACACCCTGTCTCTAATCGCCCTGCCCCCCTGTGAAGCTAATGACACTTAATCACCCCCTCATTCAAGAACTGTAGTCATTTCTAAGTCATGTGTACCTCTCCATCCAGCTGGAGTCCTTTAATCTTGTAAAACAACACACGAAGCTGATTATTAATTTCAGTTTCTTCTAACAGTCATAACAGTGGGCAACCTAAGTTCATATGACTCTGTGCTGTGGCCCATTGCCCCCACCCCACGTGTGTAAAGGCAGGACCATCTGCCCCCACTGTGGCCGCTAGGGGGCGCCAAATCTACCCTCCACCTGCAGAGCTCATTAATCAGGCACCATCAATAACTGCCCTGTAGCTCCCAACTGCAAGGAGGGTGCTGGAGGGGCTGCCCCCCCCCCCCTCTGGCCACCCGCTGCATGGGAATGGGGCGACACGGCTGAACTGTGATCAATCACTGAGGCCAGACAGAGACCATAACAGACAAGGAGAGAGAGGGTCGGCGCTGTGTGTAGAGCCAACTGGTGCCCCATCCAGTATGGCAACGGGATAAAGAGAGAGCTCAAGCAAGAAAAAGACAGAGAAAAGGAAGTCCATTATGTGTAAAGTCAACTGGTGCTCCACGTAGTATCACTCCTGCCCAAGGATGAGTAGGGCCAAATACTCCAGGGGTTGGGTAGAGGAATGTGAGTTAACTACAAAGCAGTGAAACACATAAAAACTTGGTGGTTATTTTTAAAAACCAGCAATGCACAATGGACCAAACAGGGGGGCTTACAAAACAAGCCACTAACTGTGCAGCACACCTGTAATTAACCAAAATAATAACAGGTGCAAACACCAAGTATCAGACACCCCACAGAAACAATTAGACAATCAACTCGAAGCAATGTGACACAGTTTAAGTACAAACATCGCATGGAGTCGAACCGATGAATGAATATTTACGGCCCAGAAAACAAATCCAACAATAACCACAATTAATTTGACAATATAAATCCTATTAAAACAATGATGTGATAACGGTTCTCCCACTAATGAAAAAATCGAGAAAGTATAAAATTGCAAATGTGGCCGTGAAAGTGTTTGATGCTCTTTTGTTTCTGAGAGCTTCTATAACAGGACAAGTTTGGAAATACAAAAGCCGACTGCAGTCACAGCTTGCAGTTAATGTCCTCCTTGCATTAATTATTTGTTTTCTGTTTACTGGTTATGTGACCCCCCAATCTTGGAAGTGGACTTCCTGCCCACTCTTTTTTCCCCTAATATGAATGGGGAGGAACACCCAGGCCACCCCACCCAGCCGTCTCATTTGGGGAAGTTGGGGTCCTTCGTTCACACAGTGGGTCCCCTGCATGCCTGTCGCATAGCACTGTTTGGAGATGGATTCCTCCAGACCCATGACACTTAGCCCCCCCCCCCCCCCCAAATCCTTCTTCTCATTCCCCTTACTTGCTGTGCTACATTGCACAATACAATGAGTGTTTGGACCCAGAGCCTTATAAATGCATGTAATTATATCACAAGAACAGCAGCATATCTTCCTTAGGGCACAGTAATTACAGGCTCCTCTCAGCCTCCCTGTAATTACCCACTCCCGTCCCATACCATGCTGACCTCACCCGGACTCCCCAAACCCTCCCCCACCCCCCACCCAGCCACTCCAAACCAACGAACGGGATGGGAGACAGTAGCTTCCCACACAAAAACAAAAAGAGTTGTTATTAGCAAAGAATGAAGACCACACCCAACACTATTCACCTGCCCACCCTCTCTAACCGACACTCAAAACAAGACATGCAGGCATGTGAACAATCAGCCTGTTGTTAACATGCAACCCCCCCCTCTTTGCCCTTTGACCCTGAAGAAACAACAGCAATGACCTCAGCAGTCAGCAACCCACCCCGTCTGGGCCCGGCCCATCCAGGAAACGTCGCCCAGGCAGGAGCCACTCTCATACAGTAAATCATGCCCCACAGGTGAGTGTGTTTGCACTGGTCTGATTTTCTTTGTACCCACTTCCACCCCACCCATTCTTACACAATACACTTACTTGACATGGCTCAAGAATGTGGGCTTCTGGAGTTAGTGGGGGTTGGGGACAATTGGTTAGTGTTCTTATCATTTTGCTGTATAATCATGGTGGCTTAAAAATGCCATGTGCCTCGGAAATTATGTCATTGATATAAACTGACATTTGGTGGTGGTTGTAGCCCTGTGAGTAAGCTGTCGAGCTCACTGTGGGCTCACTGCTGAGGTCCAATAACCGGGAAGTTTGGAAAACTGCTTACTTGGCCCCTGAGTGGAAACTGACTGCCCTGGAATATATTTTACCCGGCAAAGCAAGGTGCTGCACCGTATCATGGTGAGCAGAGTGGTCACCTGGGGCTACCAGAGGATTCATGACATCATGGGACAAGCAGAACCTTTTGTGTTAGGTGGGTGAGCTTGGTGGTTGATTAGCTCACATTTGCAGAAAAACACACTGGCAGTCACGCCAGGGTCCCCCTGAATAGCAGGCCAACCAAGAAGAATGACTATTTCCTATGACATTTTGTGGAAACATGGCCCACAGTTCATTTAGGGCTGTGAACACGGGTCCCAATGTCTTCTTCTGGCCGTCACTTTATAAGCTTTTAATTATCAGCCTGCCCAATGTATTCGTTAGAATATGTAAAAATGCAGAAATGTCCGGTAAAATGGGTCTAATTGGGCCACAGTGAGACAATATGAATATCCAGCTATAAAATGTGAATCATTTCCGTGACGTTTGCACATTCACAGGCTACCCCTCCGTGCAGCCACAGGCCGAATGGGGACCGGCTTTGGGGACGCCCCCATTTTCCACGCATAGACCGGTAAGCACAGCAGTCTCTGTTTACACTAGATGATGCCCCCCCCACCTTTCTCCCAGAAGGTACCCCGACGAGGGGGTGTGAACGTGAATCAAGCTTCCTGCAAAAATTACATCAGACACAGTGACCAGGTAACTAGAGGAGAACAGGAGAGGGGGGCAGGGGGGGGGGGGCAGGGGGATGCAGGTGACCAGGTTACCGGGGAGATTGAGAGGGTAGATGCAGGGAGAGTGAGAGAACAAAGCAACGTGGAAAGCCAAGAGAGCGAGCCAAGGATTACAGAAGGAAAACACTGAAGGGACAGGATCTCACACTTCACCTCACCTTAGCTGCTGTTGTCATTGTTGCCCTTGTTAGCGTCGCCAGCGACATAAGTCAGGTAATTCGCCCTGACAAGAACCAAAGCGGATGGCTAAGTGTTCTGGCAGTGCCATTTGTTGTGCACGGAGCCTGATTAAACTGAGCCAATTCGACAGATCCGAGACACATGGGACCAAAACAAGCCGATGTCTCCCTCACACACAAACACACACAAGCACACGCGTGTGCAAACATCATCTCTCCTCCTCTCCATCGTTGCGTCCTGCTTGCATCAGAGGCCTGCTCCCCTGGGTGTTGAGGGAGGAGCTACGGGTTAGAGAACAAGGTAGGGAGAAGGAGGGACGATCGATTTACTTGCCGCTCCCGACTCTTACCCCGGAGGGGGGGGGGGGGGGGGGGACGGCATTTTTTAATTAACAAGGGCCAGTGCTGGGGTCCCCTTTTCCCTCTGCTGCCACAGACCCAGCAATCTTTGCAGACACCCATGCACCAGACATGGTGCGACAGCTGACCTTCAGAATGTGACCTTTTACCTTTAGCAGGAAGCGGCTTACAGAATTGCACGAGCCAGACTCGTGCCGCAATTGAAATAGAGTTATAATAGAAGAATAATGAATGAAATAAGTCAAGAGCACAGCGCTGTTTCGCTCACGCAGCTCGGCATATCGCGGCAGGAATGTCTGACGACTTGCCTAATGTGCGTCTCTCACGATGTTGCCTTTCATCATACGTGACTCGCCCAGATTGTATGGAGGCATGAAGCAGACCCACGCTCGCCTCTGCTGCCTGCGGCCGCTTCATTTACGGGGATGCGGCGTCACCACTAAAGTACACATCGCTGTGTTTCCTTGCTGGCCTGCAGCAGGCACATCCTGCTGCGAACCATCCCACCCAGCTGGGCCACATCGCCGAATGGGCAGGAAACAACCTGGATGCTAAATGCCACAGCATCAGACCAGACAAGAGTTTGCCCTGAAATGAATTCTGCTGTTTTTTTCCAGAAAAAAAGGACAATATTCCCCCAAAGCAAAGAGAAGCCTTTCTATGTGATAATTATCAGTATTCTCTCATTAGTCCACAGTGCTACATTATTTATGAATGTCAGTTTAGCATTCCTTGTTGTTATGGCCTTCTCTACGGCATAATCAGCCTGCATCCCCAAGCTGCCTGTAACTGCAGTATAACACAATACCTGCTCCTGAACCGGTATCGGACTGATGTTGGTCGCTGTTATACGATTGGCCTGTTATACATCACTTCTGAATTATTTGTGCACAGAAGATGAATTGGAGATTTAGAGTTCTCAGAGGAACGGCTGTCGGGTTCGATGGTCAGCGAATAGAAATCCGAATAAACTGACATTAGGTTTTGCTTCAGTTTGCCAGCCAGTAGTACAGTTATATTATAATGGGCCGAATGGCCTGACGGTGCTTCAAAATACATGATGGCTTGTAGACAAGAAAGTGTGCTAATGAGGAGTCTTAAGGTTTGATATCTTCTCACATAGATGTCTGTGTTAAAGATTTTCTATATAAAGCAGAGGTGTTTTGTTGCTGTGCACATACATTTACATGTGGGACTGGCTGTTCAGTAAAACCTGCATTTTAATTGGAAGATTTAACTTTTAGATAAACCCACATGCATAGATAAATGCATGCAGACCGTGCCTCATAGTTCTTAAATTACTGTGTTATAATAATGCTAAGATATTAATAATAATCATTCGAATAATAAGAACAATAATAACACATCAAACTTTTGTACTAAAGTGTAAAAAGTGTTGTAAAGTTTAAATCCCGTGTTCTGGCTTTTCACCTTGTCCCAGTGTTGAGCTGTGAAACAGAGCGATGCCGAAGTGACCTTGAGATTGAGATTCAATCCCCCTTCTTCACGGATCAGCACATTTCATATCTTTAAGGTGTTTAAAGTTAGAAAGAAGTATAATTATTTTTTACCTGTGTTGTTCATGAGGTTTGAAAATCATGCAAATATATGATGCATGAATAGTGATACGTTATGCTTAATGTGTTACAATATTACCTATGAGTATTATGACTAACCCAAATGATTGCAGGAAAAAAAAGTTTAAACAGGTCAACTAACAACTGGCTGTTGTGTCTTAGGATAATGAAATGGTAATTTCAAACAAAATAAATCCCACAAAAACATTTTGGAGTGGAATCTGAGCTGAGCTCAGGGTAGTGGTCATTACGGGAGTACATGGTGTGTCATTGGGTCATGGAGCTGACGCCACAAGGCTGGAATGGAGGAACAGAACAGCAAAGCTAACCAAACAAAGAGACTCTATTATAGAAGAAACCACATTCAAAATGGAATCACAAACCCTTAAAGTAAACCGCAACTGGGAGAAAAACCAACTCAAAAATATGTAAAAATCACAAAGAAACACGGAAACATAAAACCAAGATGGAGACACCCTTCTCCACATTTTCCGTTCTCCAACATTCTGCTCATTACATCCATCCAGCTAACCTTATAAAAAACCCTAACCAAGCAATTAGTCTAGCCAGGCTGGGTTTCATTCACCTGTAGGCACAAGGCAAGTGATCAGTCGCTTTGGAAATGGCAATGTTGCCCTAAACCCTGCTGCTGCTGTAACTCCTGCTTCCTCACAAGGTGCACACATCAAATAGTGACTTAATCCACTAATATTAGATGTTGTTGTACCAAACACACTGCATATCCAGGGGGTCTATGGTGTCCTACTATGGACACACAGCATGGCGTCTGAATGCCACCCCCTTAAGAACATACTTATTTAAGAAGCTTGCATCTCCCATGAGGATGATTAAGTGCCATTTCATCACTGTTGTCCCTTAGGCCAGACATTGATGAGAGATTCACATCGGCCGGCCATTTTAATATCAACTACAGGGGACTTACTGTTGACCTGTATAAGAAAACATTGATCATAAAAGGAACAAAGGATGCAATGAGTTTACTCAACTCAGGAAAACAAATCTTAAAAAAACAGGTGAGACTATTTGAGGTTATTGCTCTCTAATGCTGCACTCCATTTGAACTTGTAACTTGGAAATTCTGAGTTTCTAGTCAGAAATTTCAACTGGAACACCCCCTCTAGTTGGAATTTCGGCTCTTGCACTTAGAGGAATTGACACAACCCGACCTCAGAATTCAAGATGGCTGCGCCCTTTATCAACAGAAGTTAAAGCTCTAGTTTTATACTGTTTATTAGTGCTTATGTCTGGTTTGTGGCTCATTAAATCAATTAGCACACAATACTGTCCAACTTATCTGTGGAGGGTTTACTACAGAGTTTTATGCTCAAAACACCAGGTAACTGATATTACTGGATTTCATGCTCAGTCAGGTTGTTTCTCGGATTTAAGGTAGTCCAGGCTAAATGTAAGCGAATGAAGATAAAGCCCATTTAACCCGAGGCTCCTTAACTCTGATAAGTTGTCCAACTAAGCAAAAAATGTCCCTGGTAATGTTAAATGGCTTTCTGATTTCTTGTATTAGAATGTGTTTAACTCATGTGTGATGTCATTCCCAGTTCTGACCTCCAAGGTAAATGGAACGCAGCATTAATTGCACAAGAAAACTTTGATCAGTAGGACATCCAACAGACAAATGTATGACAGTTTTGTTTAATTCCACCACTCTGTCCAGACAAAAGAACACTGGCATGGCTGTCAGACCCACTTAAATGCTGATTGATACTGAAATGGAAATTCACTGCATGATGAATATATCAGATGAAATTACATGCAATTTTGTATTTGTATGCTTTAGATGTATATAGTGGGATTTCTTACAATTGTATCTCCGTGCAGAACCCGTGATTGGTAAATGGGATGACTCTGGTCACACTAGATTTTCCTTGAATATAGCCTTGTGAGATCAAAACAAAAAATATGGCAGGGCCAGCACAGTGAGCCATGCCAAAAGCATTGGTCTGGACTTCAAAAACAATATGCACACACACATGGAGGGAAAGGGCGGCAGGGGGAACATGTTTAAATAGGCAATTCTAAGCTCTGTCCTAGCCTTCTCAGCCAGTAAACAGTCTTTGGAAGCAGATTGAGGCCTTTTGGAAAAGCCTGTCTCATTTCTGTCAAAAAGCATTGCAAAGGTTCTATGAAGTGCTCCTTGGAAGACTGCCAGAATGCCATGCAAGCACCCAGCAGTTGTTTGGTAGGACTCCTCCCAGAATGCTTGACTCTACCCTGACCGACCCCTGATGAATACCCATGCTGTCTAGAGGAAGGTCAAGCTGTGCGACCAGTCAGGGCCACCTCAGAAGTTTCTGTACAGTGCTGAAGGCAGTTAAGCCTGGCAAGTGGTTGGAAAGAACATCTGAACACAATTCGACCCTGGCAGAGTACAGAGGTGAACACGCACATGCACACACACAAAAGTCAGAGGGCAAGCGTCCCCTTCTGTCTGATGTGTGGTTCACAAGGCTATTCTACTTTATCCCAAGTAGTAAACATGTTACAACTGTGGATACCACAACCTTCTTATTCCTGGCTGTGTAGCACATCACATTTCCGATCCAACATTTCTCTTTAAGAACTTGACCAAGGTGCGTCATGTCGACGCTTCACCTGTACCATGCTGGAGGTCAGTAGAAAGCAATGGTCCCCAACACACCTACAACTTTTAGGTTCCTAAACATATACTCCTCCCTTTTGACCATTAATCTCTCACCCCTTGCGAAAAGACTTTGTTGACCTCTCAGCTCCTAATCGAACTGCCCAATGTAGAGGCGAGGAAACTTCAATATTGAACAATGGGAGATACCTCTCGATCAATCGGCTTTCAACTGGAGAGTCTGCTGTAACCATTAACAACATGTATGCAATTTTTCATGCAAACAGGCCTCGGTCTGTTAAACCATTTGGACTTTCACAGCAGCATGGCGCGACATAATAAATTATCCATAATTGATTTTTGTCATACCTGAAAGGCCCTTCCCACCAATGACAGACACGCACCGGTGGCTAAATCATGCAGTTAATGACTGCTGAAGCTCACGGGCAGGAGAAAGGAAGAGGCTTGCACAGTGTGCTGAATTGATTATAAGGATGAGTGGCAGACAGGGATGACTAGAAAAAAACAGTGTGAAAAGGCTTAGCCCTTGTGAGATGATGGAGTCACTTCTGTAAAGGGAATGATTTGGGTCCAATGGCAGCTCGGGTAGAGGGCAGCTATGGAAGGCGGAGGTTTTGTGCCCTGTAGCTGCAGGGAAAGGGCAAGGAGATGGGGAAGGGTTGCAGAGATAAGACCGTCGTTGCTCCACTGACACCTCCACAGCTTCGCTCTCCATAATGGATTCCTAATGTACGATATCCATCACAGGACTGTCTATGCATTGCTACTCTCCCCGGGTTGCTATGGCACAGGCTTTTAAATCCCCCTTTTTTCACCAAAAAAAATGAGGAAGATGATGAATGACGGAGGAGAGACAGAAGGAAATGAGACAGAGAGAATGAGAACAAGTCAAGGCAGGAATCTCACCATTTTCTGACTTGTCCTCAGAGATGTTTTTTAAACAAAACTTTGCGGTCAAACAGCTTACAAACGTTTGCTTAACTGCTATCTGATACCCCCATACTGCAGTCTGGGAGACCTATTTAAGGGGTTTGCTCACGGTTATGGACAGGTTTCAGAAGAAACACGTGAAACAATTCACCACTCACCATCTAATAAACACAGCAAAATAGTCTAAATATGTGGAAATGGAGGGTACGGTTTGACAAAAGTAAAATTGTCGCTGTAAATAATTATCCATTTGGTGTATCTGTTTAGCTTTAAATGTACATCATGTGGCTTGTGGGAAAGCAACAGAATTTGCAAAATGAGGAAATAGCAATACTGCTTTTATAACACAAACACACATCTCCCTATTATTCTGCCTTGGGCCACTACACTAAATATACTTGCTCCTGATCTTTGCTCCCTAATTCATCTTCATAGGAAGGTGAACCAGAACAACAGGATGAGAACTTAAGCACACTGAGATTTCAAGGAGTTCAAAACAGGGAAGGGAACCGAGTGGAAAGCGTCTTGGGTGGTGACCATACCATCAGGAACATGGAAATGAACATATAGAGAGAAGTGGGGCGTCCTTCATCTCTCCCAGAATTCCCTAGGGAACTTCTCTGGAATATAGAAGGCTTTGGATCATTGCACCAACTGCTCACCTGAACTTAGGAACCCTACTGTCCAAGGACTATGTAACGTAAGAGGGGGACCTTGTGGAAAGACAAAGCAGTAGGATATAACACCCTTAAACAGGAATCCCAGGAATCTTTCTCTGTTCCCCCACCTATTCCCTCCCTCCTGCTCACCACCACAGAAACTACAACTGGTAAGTTCCCAATGGCCTAAATACAACAAAACATGCATTAAAAGATGATGTATTTATTGAGTCTTGTATTGCTGTTCCGTTAAATCTGGGGCAACCCTCCAAAGGTTCAATTTTAGAAAGCAAAGTTATATGAAAACTATAGCACAATAAACAGAAATAAAAATACTAATCTAAATTACAGGCTAATGAAATTATGGCAAAGTAATCTGTGTTTTGGGGAAAAAAAGTGCTGAAACTGAGGTCTCATTAGGTTGCATTAGCTTTTCAAGAGCTGGCTGGTTAAGAGGAGAGGCAGCAAGAACCTGAAAGTCAGATGGAGTGGGAGACAGAGAAGGCATTACATTTCCCAAAGTCCTCCTCTCCCTACTGGCCCTCTTCAAGGGTTAGAGTACTAGGGGAACTAGGATGCACTGGAGAGTCAGATCACAGTTTGAAAATGAACACTGGGATGTAGGTCACTGGCTCCACTTGCCCTGCCAGTTTATGGCCGATTCATGGGCAGCAGCAACGTATTGTACTACACCAGCTCTCCACCGATGTCACTTGACTGGATTCCTCCTCTGTGACTGCTGCAGACCCATTAAAATATCCATGTGCTTGATAATAAAAATATATTGCAGCCCTGAACATCATGCGGCAGAGCGCCAAAGAGAAGTGGGCAACATGGATGGTGAAAAGCGATAACTCAAGCACTTCATGCCTGACCTTTGACCTTTGACCCAGCTTGTATCAGGCCCTCCCTCCTTAATCACAGAAGCATGAACTCGCTGATGGAACGCTGCCTCTCAGTGACATCAGCACTTCTGGGAAGGGAGCTGTATTATGATGCAACTTTTCTTCACAGCCAAGCAAGATTACGACTCCTTAATCCGAGTCGGCCCTTCTGGGAAACCGCTGTACCGTATTGGAGACCTCCAAAACTTACTAGGTGTGGTGTGTGGCAAATTTCACAGTGTGAAGACATCTATGGCTCACCAGTGCTCCCCATTTGCTGGATGGACACCTACTCCACACCATATTTCATTAAATACAGCTAAATAGAAGAAAAAAACAATAATTTGTAAAATAATATAATAATATAATATCTTAAAGTGCCAGCACAAATTTATTTAACAATTAACTTGCTTTAGGAGTTGCATAGCTGATTTTAAGGCCACATATAAATACTCATTAGGAATAATAAAAATTGCCATCATTCAGTGGGCTTGCATTCCTCTCTGCTGTAGTTGTTAAGTTGAAGTGCCATAAATGTACGATTTAAAGTTCATTAATGCCTTCTAAATATCCCTGCCAGCTATTTTTATGAATATTAGTACTGTTATGAGCCTCCATTTCTACTCGCGTTTATTACAAATGGGAGTGGCTCCAACCGTGAGGTTATCTGTCAGTACAGAACTAAATAAGCACGACAGAAAATAGCATTTACTGCGGCGGTAATGACAGAGGCAGATCAAACGGGTACAGCCTGTCATTCTTACCCAGCGCTATCAAAGTCCAGGTATTTATTGTAGAGATGGGCACCTTCACCCAGGATGTCTGTGTAATTATATGCAGGAAGACCTTCATTTTCTGCGTTCCACAAAACAGAACATAAAAGGAGTTGCGGGCAGGGGCCTGTAATTGTCTTTCTCATTGTGGGAGAGAGAGAAGGGAAAAAACAGGGCAGCCATAAAAATTCTTGCATATCCTGTTTACTGTGGCCGTCTCCCCTCTTGCCCTTCCCGCTCCTCCCACTGTGTCTCCACTCAATCGTCGGTTCATTATTCCTGAGTTTGACTGCAGTGGAGGGGGGGGGGGGGTCCATTGCCTTCAAGACAGATGTGTAAATTGTTGTGCTAATGCACTGCTTTGCCGGCTGGGTCCGTTGGAGAGAAATTTGTGCACTTGGGTGACACCATGTCACGGTCATTTGCTTGTCGTACTCAGAAGTGCGCACAAAAGTCTTTTTTTTCCCAACATTTATAAGTTATGGAAATGTGCCTATAGGGGTTGATTTTGAAGAACTGATGATTATTAATTAGTATTTTTCTGCCCTACAAAGTTTGGCAAGTTGTCTGTGGTCCCATGTTGGCTGGCTTATCAAACGTTTCTCTTTTCATGTGTGATATGGGCTCTGTCAGCTGTTGCTTTTGACTGGCTGTGCTTCCACAATCCATATGTCCCAGCATGTTCTGTTCCAGTCTCCTCCCGGAGGATCCACCTGTCAACCATGTGGAGCACTGACCCTGGCTCCTTGCTGGCAGACCCTTGGAGGTCTAGCCAATGGGATCCCATCTGCTGTCTTTCTGTGCGGCCTTCTGTCTGACAGACTCCTGGTCTCCATTGGCCAGAAAATCCGTCAATCAGTCCTTAGTCACTGCTGGCAACCTATCTGAAGGCCCAGGGAAGTCAATGAAGCTGAACACCCCCCGTCCCCTTCCCTGCTACTTTGATTGGTTGTTAGTGTCCAATACACCTGGAACTGAAGGTTGCCAAAATCATCCTTGCCCAGGCAATACAAGTCCACTGGGGATCAACAGACCGGTGTTAAACCTGTTTAGTCACGATTGCTAATGATCAACACACCCAATCTCACCCAGGGGCATTCTGCTATTTTTATGCCTGTGTCCCAGTTAACGGCGATGTCTTTTACAGCATCTACCTCTCACACACCAAGGGTACAGGCATGCAGAAACAAACAAAAAAAATGTAAAGAGCTACTACACTCAAGAAATGTATTTTAACCCAAATGGATCAATACAGGAATGTCAAAAATGAGAGACCCTCACCAAAGAATAAATCAATCAGATAGAACAAAAGCAAATCTCCCAGTTCCTCTCAATCAATGGATGCGTTTGCCGTCGTAATGTGAAAATGTACTTTCCTCCTTCCAGTATGGTGGGTGTCAGCCCCCAGAGTGCGTGTTGGCAGGGGGGGCAGACAGGGAGTTTGATCCGAGACGCGCTAAGTTAATGAACCCTCTCCCGTCAGCATGTCCGTCCATCTGCTTTTGTAATCTCGCAAACATTGCGCGGCGGGGACAGTACACGCTGTACACCCCGGGCAGTGGGAAGGGGGGGGGGGCATCTTTTATATGCATTTCCAACACTTTTACAGGGATATTGCACTTGGGATTCAGGACCTGATTTGGGGCGCTTGGCCTGGTGCCTGTCCTGTACAGTCCCAGCGCCACACTCCACAGCTAATCCCAGCGGAGCTGCAGTATGGAGGGGAGGTGAGTACGAGGGCAGCCATGCATCCCATCTGTCCATCGGAAAGCAAAAGGTTTGAGAAGCCAGGGGGACTGGGTGCTGGCACACAGGTGTCCTCATACACTCTGGTACACACACACACACAACAACACTGAGAACACTGACACAGAGCCATAGACAGAGTCACTCCTACACACGCACACTCACAAACTGACTTAGAAGGAAGGGGAGTGGATCTTGACACAGTAAATGCCAGATGTGATATTTCTGCTTCCTGGCTAAAGGAAAAGGTGTCGGGGGGAGAGAAACTTTACCAAGCGCAGGCCTAAAGCTTCGGAAGTGGTGGCATCCTCAGAGTGACCTTCAGACTAAAATCCGTCTCTTCTCAGCTCCGCTCGCAGCACATCACGCCTGGTGCCCCAAGTAGGATCAACCATTCTGAGATTAGGACTCAAGATGCATCGAGGGGAGAATTTAAAGCATGCCTCATGTGACAGAGCGGGGACCGGGAAAGGAAAATCTACACTAAAGTCCAAGAAAGATGCCACCCCTTAATTCCTGCCATTTCATTATGTATTCGCTCTGCAAGAGGACCCTGCCCACAGCACTGATTTCTCTCTATGGCCCGCCTGTTTACAGGGCCAGGCCAGCGTGGCATCGGCTGGGGCTGCACGCCTATGCGCCAAGAGATGACTGACCAGGATCGAAACCTACAACCTTCTCGCTCCCAGTCCGCATTCCCTTTGCGGCAAGCCGAGAATGTAAATTAGAACGAGGCTGCTGCACGACGGGTCTTTAAACGTCAAAGGCAGAGACTCTGAGGTATCAAATAGCACAATTGAGGGGAGTCGCTGTCATGGACGTGTTCTCCCTTCCCTAATGCACACACTGAGACATATGCCATCTGTCTCGCAAGCGCACACCTGCAGTGACGCATGGCTTTACCGTGTACAGGCACATTGTCACTGTTCGACTTATAACATGCATAATATGCATGTGCATACACATACAATGTGTCCCTCAGAAACACACACACACACACACATAAAAATTCCATTGTTTCTTTCGCAAACATGCACGCCTGCACACAAACACAACGCCACACACACATACACCATTTCAGGCTCTCCCAGGGGGTCTTTCCCCAATTCCTCTACACCAACACCAGCTGCACCGGGGTGCTAAGAAAAGCCCCCTCTGTGGCACCGATGCCCCTTGCAGAACAAACAAAGGAGCCCCCCACCCCCACCCTTTACTTCCTTACCCGGGGGGCAGATGGGATCTTAATAAGCGTTTAACTTAGAGAAATGTGATTTTCCACGCCAACTTCTAAAGCATAACTCTCAAACTGTGCTGGGGGTATAGACACAGGAGGGCTTGGGAGGGGGCAGTGAGGGTGCAGAGAGTGAGAGAATTTGGGGGGGAGTAAAGAGAAAAAGGATGGAGGAGAGAGCGGCAGAGGATTTGAGCACAAAGCTAAAATACACAAGATAAAATGGCAGAAGAAAATGAAATGGCAGACTGACTGGAAGAAACAGAAGAAAGAGAGGGATTGGAATATGAACGGATGGATGGCGGGGTCAATAAAGAGTGAAAGAAAGGTAATAAAGCTCGGGTGATGTTGGAAGATGCGGAAGTACAAACTCTTCGAAGGTGCAATCGCCCCTTCTGATAATCACTTTTTATAGAGGCACAGATACTTTTGTAAGCCTTTAGAATAAAGCCACACACACACACACACACACACACACACACACACACACACACACACACACACACATACACATACGAACTGTGAGTGCCATAATCTCACAGCATGGACCCAGCTGAACTAGCCTTTGAAGACAAAAGCCTTGCTAAGAAGATGAGGGCAACGTCAGCCCCCTCAAAAACTTTGAGACTCTCTCAGACTTGCCTTGGGGCCACTGAGCGGACAAATGCGCATCACGCCTTTTTACTCATATTTCTGCGAAATGTGAGAGTGGGAGGGTCTTCCAAGCTTGGCGTCCGGGAAAACTTTGCCATTCCCAGGCCAGCGGCGCTAAGATGTCACAAGATGAGCTGGTTGTTGTGGAATCTTCACCCCACCAATGGGCCTACCGTGGAGATGCACGACCAAAGTTATCCTTTGGCGTACCCGTGTGACTTGAGAAAGATGTGTAGACCACAAATATGAACCAGCCTAAGCTGAAGTAAACAGAGGCTGCTGTTTTACTAACCAGCCCGTGGCTCAAGGGTGTTCAGAACGGGGGGGGCTGGAAAATGTGTGAAAACTCTGGCACCCCCACACACAAGCATCGAGTTGCACACTGAAGTAGGTACGAGCTTTTGCATATGAACACACTTAACAACGTAAAGTGCTCAAAGGCTTGTCCGAATCTGAATGGCCACAACAGGATGGAAACAATCGAATGGGACACACTTGCACTCATGCTCAGTCAGTCAAACGCTTGCTGACACGCGGGGCAAGCTCAGGGCAGGTGACCCCCCCTCTGGCCTCTGCACCCCACACGACGTCACAGGAAAAAAAGGGCCCCCTTTTCTCAGCTGGCCCACCCCCCTTCAGCATTCAGTGCCCGCACAAAGAAATCCCACTGAGTAATTCATCCCTCTCTCTGTCCACTCCACCCCATCTGGCCCCACAGGGCGGAACAGAGGGGGCAGGGGGGGCTCATCACGGATCTCCGTGACTCCCATCTGCCGGAGTGGAGGGTCCTTCTCTTTTTCCTTTCCTTCCCCTCATCCCTTTTGGGCCTATGCTTGATTTACAGCCGGCACCGATGCACGCAGTATTGGCAAAGCATTAAACATGTCTGCCTTTAATACTGAAAGCTCTCTCCATCGATAAGGACATTAATAAAAACATCCTTCTTGCTGTATCCCTCCATTTCTCCTCTCTTTTTTGCTCTCTCTCTCTCTCTCTCTCTCTCTCTCTCGCTCATCCCCTTCTGTGCCAAGCGCTTAATGGTGCTTGAATGCCACTTCTCAAGACTCGTCTTTCCTTTTTTCTGGAAAATAAAGAATGTTCAAAAGTCAATCTCTTCACTCCCATCTATCTCAGATTTATTCCCCACTACAATCCCCCCCCCCCATTCGACCCATTTACTGCCCTTCTCTGGAAGCCCCCCCGGCCTCTCTGGCGAGGCTGATAAAGTTAGTGGCCCATCCTCCTGTTGGCTTCGCTATGGCCACGCTGATCAGCTGTCTTGTGTGAGCGGCATTTGTGCTACCCTTCCCTTCCTTGGATTTTGGCTGAGCTTTTGTTCACCCCCACCCCCCCCACCCCCCCCGCCAACTAAACTTTGTTCGGACCTTGTCACAGCAGGCCTTTACCCAAACTCCTGAAGCAGTCCACTCCCACTGTGCCCTATGGGG
>JAODKE010000068.1:13724381-13740412 GCA_026779605.1 Mormyrus hasselquistii
GGGGTGGGGAGGTGCAAAAAGGACAGATGAGGAATAGTGTGGGGGAGGTGGAGGGGGAGAGGGTGGGGGGGTGGGGGGGGGTGGGGGGGGGCGGGGGTGAGGGGGTTAATCCAGCGTGCCCCATGGAAATCTACTTCCCCAACAAACAGAGCATATTGACATGTTAAAATATATTAGCTATGTGTTACATGCTAGCCTCGGGCATATAAAGGGACGGGGCCACAGGAGCACTAACTGCAACTGAAAGCTGATTGGCCCTTGGAATGCCCCTTCGCGTGTCACTCACCGATTCAAAACATGTAATTGGATAATAGTCACAATGAGTATTGGCCCTTCTTATGCCCCTCCCCCCTGCTTAAAAGATCCTAGAACTGAAATTGATGCTGACACATTGCGAATGATTTCAACTCGGTAAATAATCAGAAAAACATGCTGCTGTACCAAAGATGCCTCTCTCACCCGCTCCACTAGAAGTGTGAAGCTTGAAAGCAAACAAGCACTTTTAGCCATGGGTTAACCATTTTTATTTTTGACCCTTCCACTAAGGACACCAGACTGGGGTGTTACTCCTCATAATGTTCTCAGGGACCCCTTGGAAGAAAAAAAAGACTATCAGTCAATCCACTTCAGCTAATTAATCCGGTTTTCTGGAACATTTTGAGGAAGCTGCCTTCAGCAGAGCGAGGCGTAACACGGTAAATTCTACAGGGTGAACATCCTCATCACCGGCGTCTCCCAGAATAGAAACAGAGTTACCATGGAGGCCTGGCGTTTCTTAACTCGCTAATATTTCCGCTCACTCTGAGTGTTGTGGAAGAGAAGCGTTCGGAAAGCTCAGCTGCCTTTTAAAGCTGGGGGGGGGGGGGGGTGACTTCAGCCTACAGCCATCCCAGATAGACCCTATCAATAGATGTAAATTTGGCCCCTGTCATTTTCTGACAATATCTGTGAAACTGTACCATTGCATGCAGTGCATTAATCAGTAAAAATCCCAAAACAGACCTTCAAGTTCACTTGATTGGCTCCTCTACATAATTTTGCAGTGATACTGGAAATTTTTTTTAAATACCATTTATTCATTTGTCTTCTGAACCACTTGTCCTATGCAGGGTCTGAAGCCTGAAACCTACTGGAGAAAGGCAAGAAATAACTCCGGATGGGGTTCCAAACCATCGCAGTGTGCTGTTTTAAATACCGATATTTACATAATCAATCCATGTCGGTGTGAAGCACACGTGTTTTCTTCGTTTGTAGGTACAGTGAAAAGGAGATGTGGCCAAATTAGATAACATTTAAAGAAATTAATTCACACTATTAATTTCAGACAGGAAAATTCACACGCTTGTAGAAGCAGTCACCCTGAAGAGCAGCATGGCGTAAGGTTATCGAATTAACGTATAGCGCTAATTCAGGGGAAAATGGCATGGTTCATATATTTTTACACATGATGTTGAAAAAACACAAACACACTTCCATGTACCTGAACTCTGCTCTTTGAGGCGGATCAAAAATCATCCCACTAGCAGCAGGATATATGACTAAACCCACGAGATCGAGGCTCTTTGAAGTTATTGACAGATGTAGCCGTGAAACATGCGAGAGAGCACCTCGACTAGGACCTGTGAAGAACTTCGCCGATTAAAATTTTCCTTTTCTGGAAAAGGAGAAAAGAAACCTGAGAAGGGCGGAAAAAAGGTTTGATATTTTTGGCACTGGAGTGTTTACATGTTTAACACTGGAGTGTCTAACAGACTTTCACATTAGCTTATGCTGTTTTGGCAAGATTTTAAAGGGTATGTTTGGGTTTCATTTTTGACTTGGGAGTTACAATTTGAGAATTACCCTCTGTGTTTTGCTTGAGCATTCACTGGGTGTATTTCACAGGCAGAAATTGAATTACGTTGCTTCTTCCTTTGAGCTGAAAAATCCATCCATCCATCCATCCATCCATCCATCCATCCATCCATCCATCTGCATTCCCCCTACCCACTAATCCAGTACAGTAGGGATTTCCAACCTTTTGGAGTCTGCAGACCATCTTATGCTGTGCGGAAGTTTCAAGGACTGGTAAAACATGTCGCCGGTGGTTTATTAAGTTAATAACAGGAAACCTCTAATATGATTTAATAAGTTTTGAGCTGCTGCTTCCTTATTTTTTCCAGATGTGCATGTCAGGGGTCTAATGAAAGGTGTGGCTTGAAAATATATAGATTATTATACATAGATTATTGCAGAAACTAACCCACCCATCCCCCAAACCCCCAGCTCTCCACAGCCCAGTGGAATACTGCACCACACCAGTGACGGTCCATAAATTACAGGTTAGGTGCCCCTGCGATAAAGAGTTGAGGTGAAATTGAAGCCTATCTCAAGAACGACAGAGCAGGGGGACCACATTGTCGAAGTGCCAGTTTGTTACAGAAAATGTCTGAAGGTTTTCACTCGTCCAAGACATGGCAATCTTAAATTCATATATAGGAGAGACCAAGCAACCAGTCTACGGACGTATGGCACAACACAGGAGAGCCTGCACATCAGGACAAGACTCAGCAGCACCTAAAGGTGATTCAAGATTCAAGATTCAAGAAGGGGCACTCCTTTGAGGATACAAATGTGTACATTTTGGAGAGAGAAGACAGGCGGTTGAGAGAGGATGTAAATGTTTCACACCTTGCCCCAAGTGATTCACACGACCTGTTGGACAGCAGGGTGTGTCAATGACCACTTTCATGGTGACGACCCCACTAGAGGATAAATACCGGGAACTCCCCATAAGACCTTTAGAACTGAAGTTGCCTTTCGGATGAGAGATGAGACGTCTTTGAGTCCATTTGACTTCGATTCAAGCCCTTAAGATTTGTTATACAACATTACTGGATTATCTTCACATAATTATTAACAGTTTACAAAGCTGTGAACCTCACTTGCTATTAGCTAAGGCCTTTGATACCTTCTGACAGCTGGCTGCCTTCTTCCAGAATCTGAACTGCTCTCTCCTTAATGTGCACTAACATTGTCTTTCTACCATCACTGTGATTTTGCCAGTGCCTGTCATCAGTGAAAAGCAGCACTTCTGTGAGTCATGGGATGCTCTATCTTTCAACGGCAGTGCATATATGCCTGCAGTGTTTACAGCAGGGCTATTCAACTCAGGCCCTTGATTCCAAATCCGGGCCTTGTTTTCAGGTCTCCCAGACAGTTCGTGTAATAATTACTGATTCTGATTGGTCAGAGGCTTCACACCTGGCTCACAGGTGAAGGAAGGCTGGAAAATCAGCAGGGCTCAGCCCTTGAGGACCATGAGTTGACTAGCCCTGGTTTACAGTCCAAATGAAGCATGCATTCTTCCACTAAAGATTTTTATTGTACTTTAGTAATTTTGTAATTTATTGTACTGCAAGCATTTTTGTTTTTAGAATACAAAATTCATGACTATTTTAGCCCTCGATATTTGTGTTACAAATGTGTGTGTGCATATTTTGTTTTTTGTTGGTAATTGTTATTTCCTAATCACTTATGCCTTAAAAATACAGAATATGGCTACTGTACTTTTCCTCACAGACTTTGCTTTTTTGACCTGGACAGTGAGAGTCATATTTTGAAATTTACCTATTTTCCAGAGCATTTCAGATAGATTAAGCACTGAGTAAACTTCTAGAATAACTTTTCTAGAACTTTTGAGAACTTTCTACAACTTTCCAGTAATGTAAATGGTAATATAAATACTAGGGCCTTAAGCCCACCAGTTCAGTTTAGTTCCAGCTGCAAGGAGTTTCCCAGGAAGCTCGCTGGGAAGGAGAAAGCGGCTTTGAGCAGCTTTGTTGCAGTGGGTTGGAGACTCCTTCTTGAGACCTAGGTGAAGAACTACAGCAAAATGGGCTGCAGATTGAATGTCCTTCAAAGTCCATATTCTTCATGCTCATCTTGATAAATTCAAGGAGAACATGGAATGTACTCGGAGAGCAAGAAGAATCCTTCCACCATGGTCATGAGACTTTGAATGTTGCCACCACAGAGCGATAGCGGGAAACTACTCACTTCCAAATCTTTTATGGTCATCTATATATAATTTTAGTATAAATACATGTAAATTTTAGTTTCATATGTTGTATTTTTCTGATTTTATGTTTTCTTATTGGAAGTAGGTACATATCAAAGCTTCACTGTCCTGGTCACAAAAGCAAAATTTATAATTCAAAACGAAGTTTATTTTCTACTGAAGTACAAAGACCCAAACTCTGTTCAGCCTCGCTGAAATCAGGTGTTGGATGGCTTTTAATTTCTTGAGATTTAAAAGACAGAGGTTATGCGGTTATGCTATTTAAACCCAGCGGCACCATTAGTTCCCCCTCCTTTGACTTGTCTTCTCTTGCACATCTTGAGAAATCAATTATATCAAATCTGGGTGTGAAAATGGATCCTGCCCTAAAACTGGATGTTCATGTTAAAACAGTGATACAATCATGTTTCTTTCAAATTAGAAGGTTGTCAAAAATCAAGGCCCTTTTGTCGAAAAGAAAACTTGAAACTGTGATACATGCATTTGTGACTTCACATTTTGATTTTTGTAACTTGCTTCTTATGGGAGTTAGTCAGACCTCGATTGCGCGTTTACAGCGGGTGCAGAATGCCACTGCACGTTTTTTAATCGGCACTAGCACGAGCACATTACACCAATTTTAGTCTCGCTTCACTGGCTTCCAGTGCAGTTTCGAATCCAGTTTAAAATCCTTTTATTTGTACTGAAGTGCCTTAGTGGCTGTGCTCCTCCTTATTTAGCAGAACTGCTTCACTCTGATGCTCCATCTCGATCACTTAGATCAGCAGACCAGCTGCTTCTATCCGTACCAAAGGCAAAACGTAAACAAAGGGGTGATAGAGCTTTTGTGGTAGTTGCACCAAAACTGTGGAATGGTTTGCCACTGCATGTGAGGCGAGCTCCATCTCTTGTTGTTTTTAAACCTCGCTTAAAAACCCATTTTTACTCTTTGGCGTTCGGTCCAGTGTGTTGTGGTGACTGAGACTCATCTTTTCGTTTTTTCTTTCGTGTTTGATTATTCTTTTGCTTTTATTTGTTTTTGTGTTTTTTTTGGTTGTGTTTATATTTGTATTTGTTTTATGATGTACAGCACTTTGCTCATCCAAGTGGTTGTTTTCATAAGTGCTTTATAAATAAATTGGTAATTGGTAATTGGTAAATGATGTGATGAATCACGAGCCACAGTACTCTGGACGTGTCTGTGTCCTCTGAGTGCTGCTCAGGGTTGAGGGATTAGGTCGTCACTGTCAGCTTGCTGATAGGTGACCAGCCTGGATCTGACAGGAGGTTTTTTTTCTAGAACGTCGATGACCTCTGACCCCTCCTCTGGCAAATCAGACGTCTGAGACTGAGTGAGGTAACCTGAAAGCTGAGGTTGTGATTTGGGCACTCTTGTTATTGGTAGCTCTGCCCACAATCGACAGGCCGTGTACCGCTGCCTACATTCTTAAGTGCTTCCTGGTGCTACTGTAATTATCACCTACAGAGAGGATTACAAATAATTTCAGCGTCTGTGAAATATAATGCATAAAATTGCCCCCCAGAAAAAAAATTGATTGTTAAATATTGATCAGAAATAATTAAGTGCCACTATATCCGGTATTCTATAAGAATCATGTATGATCATTTGAAAATGACAGAATGTCTGTCTATCCTCCAGTACCGCCAGAAAGCAACACCCAGGAAGCACAGGTTCTCAGGCAGAGGATACCTAGCATGTCTCAAACTGCCATTTATAACCTCATAATCACAAACAATTTCGGCTATATGGTTTGTGATTCAACAGTATATATGTTGCTGTATTTATATATTATGTTACATCACCATTACTGATCTACTGGGGCGCAGACCTTCTGTTTGAAGCATACAGTCATTACAGTGAGCACTGAGGTTTGAGTGTTTGGTGTCCATGCGCACTGCAGTACTGCTGCTGCAGCAGCCGCGGGCCTGCAGATTAGCGGCGTCGAGCCATGGTCCGCTGCGCCGGCCGCCGGATCTCGCAATGCGAAACGCGCCTGGCTTCCTGGCAAGCGGAAGGACAGGTGCGAAGGAGCAGGGTCCTTTGAGGCCTGGCTCGCCCTAGACTCTAATTACGTTTGGGACCAGGAGAATTCCTGGGATTTTACATGGGGGGGGGATGTTTGTAATTTAGTGCTGTGGGCATTGCCGTCCTTCCATGTGATCGGGTCTGGGCGATCGGTCCCATGCGATGGGCCCTGGGTGCGATCTGGGAATTTAATAGGCAAACGGGCTCAAAGCACGCATTAGTGCTTTCTTGATAAAAATGTGAAATATCATTAAGCCTGTGTGTGCTTTAGGTAGCCCTCTGGGGGTCCTCCGTTGAAGAGAATCTTATACCCCACCCCCACAACCCACTGTGTCTTCATCCATGCAGTGCACCTACTCCTGATTGTCTGACACAAACGCACACACACAATCAGTCGAGGGTGCCCGGGCCAGTATAAATTTGTCATTACGCAAACATTCCGTGAAAGGAATAAAGTACATTTGGAGGTTTAAACACTGGGACTTGTAATGATGAGGCCGTTTATCAGTCATTTTTATCACAGGGAACGAGGACGTTTATGGAATCTCCTCAAATGACAAGGTTAGGGTTAGTGACGTCCCCGAGCCGATGTGTTGAAGTCCAAGTCCTTCACGCATTTGTTTGTAATGAGGATTCACAATACAAACAACACAGAGATGTTGTACTTCTGTTTTTTCTCTACTCTGTGTCCACACAGACCATAATAGTCTGAGATACAGATCTCGCTCATTAGGACGATCAGCACTACAAACAGAGAACGAAAATGAAATTACGCTATTATTTATTTGCCCCTTAATTCAAGCTTGACTTACTTCCCTGAGGCCCATAGAACAGTCTTTTTCTGGACAATCTATCTGAAAGCCCTCACTGTCTATGGAACCAACATGGAAGTTAATTTAAATTCAATTTTTGCCAAAAACAACACTGAATAATTAATTAACCCAATGAGTTAGCACCTGGGCATATATTTTGAGATATGTTTCTTTACACATTTAAATAGTGTAATTAAATTTATTGCTCCTTGTCAATAGACAATGCAGAAATATGGTAATGGCATAAAACTGTAATCTACATATCAAATTATCAAGAGACTAAAAATGAGATCTCCAATTCTGCATTAATATATTCGCGAATATGGGGCACCCCGGCCCCCTCCACGTTCCACTAATGGGTCAGGTGATCCGACTTCTGAAAGATGAGATTCATTCTCCTTGTAATGCCATTGTTTTTAAAACTCAGCATTAAATAAAAACGGCTGGCAGTTCACCTGAGCCTGATCCTATAAGCTCTGCATAGAAAGCAGTGGCCCGCTTTCAAGGTTTATGGGCCAATATGAGGGTATAAGGGTGTCATCATGGAAAGGATGCTTACCTCCCATTCACCACACACACACACACACACACACACACACACTGACAATAGAAACTGAAAACTAAATTCCCTGGCAGAGATGAAACTTATTTTTTCTTGCCTCTCTCTTTCTCTTGCTCTCTTTCTCTCTCTCTCCTTGGCCACAGAGAGACACTATTGCCATTCTGAGGATTTTTAACAAGGCGGGATGTTTTCAGTTTATTCTTATTGTGAAAGCGCCATAAATTTTCAGCGTTTTACAGTCCACTGGCCAGTATTGACTGAGACTGGGGGGCTAAACTGGTTGGAGGGTGTGTGTGCATGTGTGTGCACATATGTGTGTGCATGTGTGTCTGCACCCGTGTAGAGCACGGGGAAAAATCCATCAATGACAAACTCTAAAATAAATCTTAAAAACTGTGAAAAAACAGGAGACCTTTCCCCTTTAATTGCCTGCTTCGTGCAAAGTCAGCCTTTCTGAACCACACACACGAGTATGTGTGTGTGTGTGTGTGTCGATTTGGTTTATGTTACATTGTTGGGACCAAATGTCTCCCACAATGTAATAAAAACCTGTTTTTTAATGTTGTGGGGCAATTGTTCGGGTCCCCACAAAGATCTGTGAATGCAATGAAAAAAATAAAAATGCCGAAAGTTTCGTATTTAGTTTGGTTACTTATGGTTAAGGTTAAGGCTGGGTAGGGGTTAAAGGTGACATATTGTGATTAGAATTTTCCCCATAGAAATGATTGGAGAGTTGTTTGTAAAATATAATTACAAACCTGTGTGTGTGTGTGTGTGTGTGTGTGTGTGTACAGCATGTGTAAATCGGAATGGGACAATTTGGAATGACAAGGTGAGGTGTGACGATGATCGCAATGGGAAATCAATATCCTTCAAAAAGGTTTGTGAGGAACAGAGTAATGAGGACCTGGGAGGGTCCTGTGAGAGAGAAATAGAGAGAGGAAGGAAAGAAGGAGGGAGGAGAGAATGAGGAAGGAGAGAGAGGGAGGGGAGAGAGAGTAGACTTCTGCTCATCACATTTAATTGGAAGCAGGAATCACAACAGACTCACCCTTCGACCCGATCCAAAAACTTGACCCACCATCTTGATATCAAGTCAATTCTCCCAAAACATCACTCGCTGAGTTGGCCCTGCAACACCTCCAGCCAGAAACAGCTCTCATCCTGCATGTCCTTTACGGAGAAGCTCTTCACAACAGTTAAGAGAATAATCATGCTCGCTAATTGATGTTTGTGAATAGATTTTTTCAAAATGTCACCCTATTCATCATTGGAGTTCTTTTTACCACAGGGAACCACATTTTTGTTTCATCGTAGTGCCTGATCATGATCATGATCCCTGCAGGAGTTACTTTCCAGGATGTACTTTTCCCGGCCTGGCATACAGTCTCACTTGTGTCAGTCCTCATCTTGGCACTCTGGACCGCTTGTTACTTCTGGCTGTGGGTGCGGCATGTGGTGAAAGATTTGGGTTTTGCAACACAGCAAATGAATTTTTACTCTATTGATTGTGGCAGTCAGGCTATCCATGGATTGTGTGCTGAATAAACTCCATCTAGCTTCATTATTTGTGACTTGTTTGCTAACTGAACTTGTGCTGCCGAAATCATCCTGTCGTTCAAACTCTTTTCATTCCCAATTCAGCCATTTAAGCCCATTTCGATTTTCTAACGTACATAAATTCCCAAACGGCTAACCCTTGTCTGTTGTCCACTATTTCAGCCTTCATGTTCTTTTGTGGCTGCAGAAGGTTTTAATGGGAAGCTTGTGCGAAAAAGCTGATTTTTCTTTAGCTTTTTAGTGCGGTAGTAATAGCGATAAATGTTTTTAAGGTGAGGGTGGGGTGACAGACAGGATTTAAATATAGATGGAGCCCGACGGAGCCCAGCTCCTCCTCCTCATGCCAAATTGCACCTTGCTGGAGTGCAGCTCCACCTCCTTCAACCCCTTTTTCTTAATGTCCCAAAATTCATTAAAAAATTCGGTAACACTGTATTTAAGGCCATGGATTCAGTAACGTATAAAGACATTCAGAACAAATAATAATGCATTCATTAAGTAGTATAAACATGGTTATAAATAATTATCAATAGGCATTACACATTATAACCATGTTTATTACACATTATGAATGTTTTATGAAGCTCTCAGCTATAATGCATTATAGATACCTTTATAATGCATTGTAATGATCAGTACAAGAATTAAGAATGCTTTGTACTACATTATAAAGGTATCTGTAGTGCATTATAGATGAGAGTTTCTTAGAGCATTTATAATGTATGATGAACATGGCGATAATGTGTTATGCTTTTTTATAAACAGTTGTAGCCATGTCGCTAAAGCTTGATGAATGAATTATAATGAATTATGAATGTGTTTATAAATTACTAAAGTATGGGTGGGGGTAAGCATATCCCAGCATGCTTGTGGGCAGTGTAAATAGCCCTAGTCTGTAATTGTAAATAGCCCTTCTCAATCGCGTCTTACGTGTACCCTCTCCGATCCTCTCGTGTTCCTAGCTTGTATGACTATCCTACTGTGTGTACACCTTACATTTCGGTGTCGTACCACCTTGTGGTTCTGCTGTGTGTGTTTGGGTTTGGTGTTCATTGGGTGCCTGTTAGAGTCCTGTTAATGACTACAATAAAGAGCACGTTCTGTTCCGGCAAGCAAGTCTCCTCGTACTTCGCTGCTCGCGATGCCTCAGTCCATCTGGTGCTACAGTATGCTATTTAATCACGTGATTGGTACAATACCCCTATCAAGTGAAAATTACTCTTTGATCACATTTTCTAGTTTATTTTATATTGCTTTAAAGTTGTAAAACAGCATCTCAAAAAAGACATACTGCATCTTTAATATTGTGATCATAAATACATATTATAACTAATAAACAAATTCACAGAGTGACTTATTCAGGTACCCCGCATAACAGACAACGCTCCCCCTCATCTCTGAGTTTAATTTCATACCTCCCCCAGTTCTGGTGAATCCATTCACTTCCCCAATCCTTTTTCCCAGTTCTCATGGTTCACCACCCGAACCTGGATTTCGGATTATTATTATTTTATATTATTATCTTTCTGGATTATCTGGATAATTGTCTTGAAGGAGACTGCAGACTGATATATTTGCACCTGAAGCTTCCCAGAATGTCACTCTATTTATAATGGTTTTATGTTTGGGTTTCATAGTGGAACCTGATCTCCACTGGAGTCTTGCTCTTGGGACCCACTGGCATCATAGGAATGTCTGGATCCAGAACATTCTGGAAGAGTGACCTTCAGCAGCCTATTGTACAGGGAGATCAAGGTGTGGCCAGAAAATTCTGGAAAAGTGATCTTTGTCGGCCTGTGGCTCAGGGAGATTGAGGCGTGGCCGGTCACGCGCGCTGGGAAACCCTCCTGCGCGGCTGAGATATGATGAGAGACAAAAGCGGCAGATGGCAGTGAGGACGGCACGCCAGGACCCAGAGGTGAGGCCAGTCACGCCGACGATGGAAACGTGGCGGACAATCGTTGGCCTCCATCACCGAATTAGATCACTGGATTATAGTGGGCGGTACCATAGCTTGTGGTAGGATCTGGATGGCTGCAACCCCTGGGGCGGACTGTGGACAGAGTAATCAGACAGGGTCTGCTCGGTCAAGCGGGAATAGGATGGCAGGAGAGGCATCGTGTGGAGTTAGGCTATGCGGTCGAGAGGGTGTGCTGGAGATAAGACAGCAAGCACTGAAGAAAGGGAAGCAGACAAGCGCATGGGTGACATCAGCGTGGACTTCAAGCAGGAGAAGCCAAAAGCTAAATTCATGGATAACAAGGTAAATGAAAACAGAAGCCAGGAGACACAAGAGTCAGACACCGGGCACTGCTGACGTAAACAGGCATGCGGAAAACAGCGCGGATCGACATGCGGGCCAAATCGTGAGACGTTTCTGTGAGGCCCAGAGCGACCAGAACTTCCAAGGTTCAGGAAATGAACTTGGGGGGGGGGGGGGGCAGAGGCTTAAGCTGGGCCGGTGGTGTCCCGTTACTCGCACCCCTCTCCTGTCATCCCTGCCACCTCTTCTCACACATATGTGCGCGGAGGGGATTAAAACCTCCACATCTAAAAAGGGCCCCGCCTCCTCGGACTGAACGCCCTGGGGGGGAGTGCAGGTGCGTGGAAGGCCTATCGACGCCAGACGGCATGTCAAGGATTACACACACCATAGATTAAACCAGAACCGTTGCCGCCATTTGGGAATTTAAGCAATTATCAACAGCCCCTCCCCCCCCATCCATGGGGTTCTGGGGGGATGAATTGGGGTAATGACGGGGGGGGGGGGGGGGTTAGGCACAAGGGTCCACCGTCCTGCTCAGCCCAGATAAATAGAGGACGGTAGCCTACAGAAAGCCCAGTGTCCCCGATGAGCCTGCTGAGAACTGAAAGCATGGTCCCTGCACTCCCCACCCCCCTGTCTCTGCCCATTCCTGACCCCCGCGCTCCAGCCTCCGACGATCCGATGCTCCATAGCAGGAAGGGGGCTGCTGTAAATTGAAGGGCCCTTGTGAGGGCAGCCAGGATGGGAAGTGTGGTAATGAGAACACTCAAACACCATATGCTGCTCTGCACCTTGCCCCCTTTTGCTCAAGGTTGTGTTTTATTTCATTTTCTCTCTCTCTAACTTTCCTCACGTTTTCTCCTCTCGTCTGTCATGCTTTCATTCACCCTTCTCTTTCTTCTTATGCGTTGTGCTCTTTCTGTCTGTCGTTCTTTCTCTAATCTCTCTTTGCCTATTATACTCACTTCCTTTCTGTCTGTTGTGTGTTTCTCTCAGTTTCTCCCTCAGTTGTCTTCTATGTCTTTCTGATTCACCTTTCAGTCATAATCCTTTTTCTCTGTCATGTTCCCTCTTTTCTTTCTTTCTTTCTTTCTTTCTTTCTTTCTTTCTTTCTTTCTTTCTTTCTCTCTTTCCCTGTCTCTCATTCTCTCTCCCTGTCTCTCTCTCTGATTCTCTTTCTATCTGTCATTATCTCCAACTGTTTGTCATTCTGTCTCTCTGCCTGTCTCTTATGCTCCCTGTCTCTCTCTCTCTGATTCTCTTTCTATCTGTCATTCCCACTGACTGTCATTCTCTCTCTCTGCCTGTCTCTTATGCTCCCTGTCTCTCTCTCTCTCATTCTCTTCCTGTCTGTCATTCTCTCTGACTATCCTATTATCTCTATCTGTCTGTCATACATTGTCTGTCTCTTTCTGTCTCCCTGTTTTCTCTGTCTCTCTCTTAAACTTACTCCTCTCAGGTTAAGAAAATTAAGGCAAATTCAAAGTCACCCCAAAAGGGTCCTGCCAGACAGCTGTGTGACTCGGCAGGCTGGAATAGAGGGCCTGTGCGGGTATGCTGGGCTTGGGCTGCACTGAACCGGATCCTTCAGGAGGGCCCCCACCCCCTTGTTCCCCTACTGTCTCTCCTTCATGCTCCTGATTTTGCAGGACATCTGATGGTCCTTTCTCATATCTCAGTGACCTGAAGAGAAGCAGCAAGTAGTGTAGTAGTTAAGGACACAAAGGTTGCCGACTTGAGTCCCATGACGGGCTCTGCTGTTTTACCCTTGAGCAATACTTAACCTGAATTTCTCCCTAAGAACATTCCAGTGAATAAAAACCTTGTCTGCTTTCTGGAAAACTGTGACATGCTTTGAAATTAAAATAATAAGAAAGTATAATAATAATAATAATAATAATCTTCTAATTACTTATTGCTGTTTAGGGTCACTGAAGGCATTTGGAATGCATGGAGGAAAGTCACATGACAACAAAGAAAGGATGAGCAAACTCGACGCATTGGCTGAATTCAAACCCTGGAGGTGTGAGGCATCAGTGCTGTACATTGAATACATTGAATGTGCTGAATAATAATAATAATAATGATAATAATAATGAAGATGATAATTTTCTGTAAGCTTATTCAATGTAGGACAATATGTCACTTTCTTAACGACTTGTCCCTGAATGTCTTTGTCTATCCTCCAGAGCTGTCAGAAAGGCTCTAATTTCACGCAACGTGCTGTTCCGTTGACCTTGAGCGTGGCTCTGTATCCAAGTCATGCTACAAAGTTGGACATCGCCCATCGTTCCAGTATGGGCGTGAGAGCGATCCGAGGTACATAAACCACAGGTTTCGGCGGACGATAACACCCACTCAGCAAACGAATCCGTGCAGAATAAAAATCACGGTGAGGATGATTACGTGAACATGAGCATCGCTGACAGCAGGATGGAAATCTATATGGTGTGTCTCCCCGCCTCCCATTTGCGGCTCGGGTGGGGAGGTCCGGCTCGGGACAGGTAGCTATCGATGGCGGCAAGATCGATGAGGCCTCACGCGGGACGACAAAGTGCTGAAGTCGAGAGACTCAAGGAAAAGCGAGAATGAGGGTGTTAAGGGAGACTGAGAGAGAGAGAGTATAGACAGGAGCCAAGGGGTAAGGGTAAGGGGAGAAAATTAGCTAAACGGGAGCAAACCTAATTAATATGTTTGCAAAGTGGCTTAATTGCTCCTCTTTGAAATGAACTGTCTGAGAGCCTTTGATTCTGGTGTGCGACTGAAAACGTGGATGGGACCGAGGCAGTTGATCAAACCTAGACCACAGAACACGGGAGTGAAGAAATTTCTTGGAAGCAGCTTTAAAGTCGTGTCCTCGCAGGAGTGCAGATATAAAAAAAATCGTATTTTTAAGTAGCACGAAAGCCTGGGGAGTATTGCTGGTTCACGGCTCTGGTTCAGGTTCTCTGAGAACCAAGCCTATATGTCTCTGTTTTCATTTTTTAGCCTGTTGTTTAAGCCCTGGTTTATGACGGCCGATAATTTCAGTGGCTCCAAAACCCATCCCCATAGTCTCCATCCCAATTCTTTCAGCATTTATGATTTTGTTTGAACGTTATAGACTAGGGGGTGGCTGCATAGTGTGTCACTTCTGTGGCCATGGGTTCAAATCATGCCCTTGTGAGCTCTCTCCTTGCAGAGTCAAGAACAATGATAACAGGCAAACTAGCATCCCCAAATCACACAGAATGTGATGTGCACCATCCGCTGTGCTGGAATCCCAAGCTGGGGGTGCCCTTGGCTTGCTGAAATAGGCTCCGTAGGCCCCCCCCCCCCAAATCATAATTTCAGTTACATTGTGATGATCGTGATCATCACTTGTGTATGATTATGTTAGTATGTAGATTCGTGTTCACATTTGTTGTCCATAAAAGGCTGATCGATTGGTCAGATTGCTTAACGATGGCATGTAAACATCTTCATAATCAGCACAAATTAAATGGGCTTTGATCCAGGGGGCAGAGATACAATCAAGCTGAGCTGCTGTGGGTTCCAGGAGGACCAGCTTTGGGGGAACACGGTGGTCGGGAATCCGTGCGATCAGAGTGCGAGCTTCCAATGACTCACATCGGTTTCCGTGGAGAAGCAGTAAGGCTGAGCATCATGTCACTGACAGCATTTGATGCTGGTCTCTGGCTTTTAATTGTGAAATTAATTGTGCATCTAGCTGTTAAATGTCTTTATGGATTGGATACCTTGTTTTTTGTGCCTTGTAAATGTCGCTTACATTATGTGAAATCACTGAGCTAACTCTGCTCTACAATTGTACTGGAAACAAGTTAATGAGTCACAAAAAATATTTAGAGGTGACAATACAATGTTTGGGTGTTCCATGCACATTAGGGTATAGACTTGGGGACAGTAAGAATATCTTATTACCAATATTGTGGGGGAACCAAGTGTGTTGAGGGAGATAGGCTCTGATTTCGTCCCGACATGCACACTCACAGACACATTTGTTTACCAGTCATTGTGAAAATGGCTCAGACTTTATTGCAGCATACATCGATAACTAGGTATGTAACGATGAATCGCGAATTGGTTAAAAATTGATGTAAATGTAGAAAATGAATCGCTACTTTAGGAGTACTTCACGGTACTTTACTTAACAGAAAAACTGGTGTACGTACGTTTTTGGTTTTGACCGAACGCGAGATAGCGAGTGAATTCCAAGAGCGCCTGGCTGCAGACACTGTAGGTGTGGAGCTCCACAGTAAGTGCACACGCTCCACGATCTTAGCTTACCGGTAATCACAAACCGAAACGGCGGGAAAAGCAGAGACAAGTCAAAACTGCGGACAAACATTGTGAGACTGATAACATACACAAATAGCACAACGAACACGCTTCAGCATGTCCACCGGCACCACAGTGAGCTCAATTCACCACCGCCAGAGCGAAAATTATTAAAAGGGCAAACCACGCTAAAAAGCTGCACATGCAAGCCTTAGTTTATTTGGTAACACTTTATATTAAGTGCACATTCATAATGCATTCATTATGCATTTATAGAACATTCAGTGCACCTTCATTGTTCATAGAACATTCATATTATAATGCAGTGGTTCTCAACCTGCGGCAAATGCGGCCCGCGATGCTGACCACGTAAATAAATAAATAAATAAATAAAATAATAATAAATGCATCCCATTAATGGTAAGTAGAATTATACTCTCTAATGATAATAATACATCTAATTGTAA
>JAODKE010000068.1:13773104-13789585 GCA_026779605.1 Mormyrus hasselquistii
TGGGTGCAACAAAGAAAGACCAGACGCCCCCCCCCACAACCCCCTGTGGCCGACCCTGTGTTGTAGTCCAACGCCCAACAAGCCGTGTTCCTACCCCACCTTCCAGACAACCCCTTTACTTTTTTTTTCTCGCCTTTTATCGCTGTCCCTCTTTCATTCCCTCCCTTGCTTCTCCTCTCGCCCTGTTCTGTGACCTAAAGTAAATCCCCAAAAGCGGAAAGCGGCAGACTTCTCTTTTTCTGGGTCAACATCGATTCAAAGTTACGGGCATCCAGTAAAAAAAAAAAAAAAAAAACGTCGTAAATGAATAAATAAATAAAGAATTGGCCCTCCCCGCCTTGATCTCATCCTCCCCGCTTTCCCTCTTCAATTAGCACCCCAGCAGTGACATCACAAAGGGTCTTCATCAGGAGAAAGGGCTCAATTATATCAGCTGATATTTGCTTCCAAAACTAATTATCCTGGTTGCACGGCACGGCTGACTGACTGAGCGAGCCGCTTCCCAGCCAAGCCCGTTACTGATGTGATTTGGTTTTGGCTCCAAGTCTTGGACCCCCACCCTTCTCCTCCTGCTTGCGCCCACCCCTCCCTCCCAGCTGTCCTCCTCTCAAAATGTCTGCCCATTTTTGCACTTGTATTTCTCTTGTCTGTCTTCTTACAGAGCTCTGCAAACACGCACATGCTCATATCGATCGACTGGCTACCCGCGATGTCCCTTATCCATGGTATTATTCTGAAACACTGTTGGACGGTGTCTTGTGATGATCTGGCAGCCTCATGTTTACCAAACAAGCTTCCTGCTCTCTCTTCCATTTTCCCAGCAGAAAGAAAAAATGTTTGGTCTGCATATTACACAGTCAGAGATAATGTTTCCACTACATAGATATACGAGTATAACATGTCAATTTTGTGATTTTCACTAGCTAGGAGAATTGAGTTGTTTTTGGCAGTTGTGTAAAGCGTTAATTGGGTAATTTATGTCAATTTTCAATTACCGTTACAGTTGACTCCAAAGGTTCCAGGGGTGCAATGGCACAATTCACCATGTAGAGGGTGCTACTGTTGCTCTCGCTCTCTCTCTTTCGCTCTCTCTCTCACTCTCACACACACACACTCTCACACACACACACACACACACACACACACACAAATACGCACAATAAATAGTAGTTCAATGGCATTCGGTGGCTGCGTCTCTCTGGCCTTTTCAGAGGACATTTGGGCTCCTGGGGGACACTGAATTCGAACCCACAACCTAGGAGGTCTGAATCACTACACAAGCTACTGTCCTTGTAATTACCATTCCCAAGGAAATACTGTAAAACGTGACCTGTCATTTCTCAAGGATGACTCATCATAGAAATAACACTGGCAGAGTAAAAACAACCAGTATCTTTCCAGTAATATATCAGTGACTAACAAATGCTAGCAGGCTGCCTGTGATCTAAACCCACTTGCAGGCTTCCTGTTCCAAGTCCGCCCGTGCACGCTTCGCCTCGCCGCCTGGGCAGTAAAACGTGCGCTGTCGTCCTGTCGGAGTCACGAGACGCTCGTGGCGACAAAGTCCCAGTTGGTCATGGGTTTGCCGTGAGCCACACGCCGTCTGCGTGTGAACGCAGGGGTTACCTCGGGTATGGCGCCACGGCGGTGCTCATCCACTAACTGGGCGGTGGCTCCCTAGGTGTGAAGCTTGCTTCCTACTTCTGTGTGTGTGTGTGTGTGTGTGTGTGTGTGTGTGTGTGTGCCCTCCTGATGCTGATGTGGGTTTTCATCCTGCAATCCAGAGTCACGTGGTTTGATGCATTTGTGTCTCTCTAAACATGTGTGGCCGTGTGCCCTGTGCTTCCCTGACTCCACACTCACTGTGACTCTGTAAGTAATAAAATGATTAAGGAACATAAATGGAAACGATAACTATTCATCTTAAATAGCATACATGGCTAGATGGGGCAGCAAGATGAGTTAAGTGCTTTTTCTAAGGCTACAGGAATGACCCTTAACTGCTTTTATATTTATCTGATGCCTTTAATCAAAGTGACTCACAATAGAGGGAAGGGTTACAATTTACTTGGATTTGCAGCCAACGCCTCTGTGTTGTTATTACAAAGTTCTACTTGTTGAACCTCAGGAGCTGCTAATTCCTTATCTGTTTTGCTCACGAGTTTAGATCATTTGAATAGCTGTCGCATTGTGCGCTGACACGCCAGAACGGCTTGATGGGACCTCACTTCATTTTTACTGAACGCTAACAATGCCAGACTGTGCTCCTCTGATTTACAGAGTCCGTCGCTAAAATTATCATTCAGAGTAAATGTCGTTAGGGGGGCATGTACCTCCGAAAGAAATTTTACGCAATGACAGCTTTTCCACCATTAGGATGATGTCTTACAGCTCGCGCTGATTAAATTGAAGCAGTTGATCAACCTCACCTCCTTTATGCTGGACTGGGTGCAATTCAGGGCTCTCATCCTCAGATTCAGAAGTTCAAATCCAAATGCGCGATGGCCTTGGTGGTCTTCGTAAGGAAACTGGTTGCTTGTTCTTCAGTCGTCTTGTACCGTTTTCAGACACGCAGCGTACGTCATTATGTTCTCAGACGTGTGCTAAAAATTCAAATAAAGGCAGTTACACATGTCGGGTGTCAGTCCTGATGACTTTCTCAGTTCAGAGGAGGATTTGTCTAGGATATGGGCCCCTGGCATCGCGGTTTACCTGTTAATGATGGAGAATAAAGGACTATTTTTACGTGAGGCACACGTAATATATTGTGGTGATAAAACAATACCTTTGAGATTTCGTTTCGTCAGCGGTTATTTGAAATTGCTTGCTTAATTTCGTTTAATTGCTCAGTAAATGAGTCTGCCAGCTCGGGAAATATTAAACTGAGGCTGGTTTTAACATCTCAGAACCCTGTTGGTGCTGGACTCAGCAAGAGTAGCGCAATCAGAAAACAGAGCAGAACCTTTGGCCTGTAACAGATACACATCACAAGTGACCAGTAAACATTGAGCCATTAACTTGAATTTAAGTCTCATTTTCCTCTGTGTTCCTTTGTCCTCAGATGAGAATCCATGCTAAAAATACACATAAAAGCCCCAAAGAGCAGGCCTTTTATGTATGTCTTGATACATTCAGATTATATGGCAGGCTGCGTTGATATGGATTCCTTTTCATGGATTACCTCACTTCCTGTCTACATCAAGGTTTACGAGGAAGAGGCATGCATTCATACAACTGCCGATAGATGGACAGATAATTATGTACGTCGTTCTTTAAATTGAAGCGTGAAAGTCTAATTTGTCATTGTATTTAGACTTAGTCATTTTTAAGGTCTTAGATAAAAAGACTAATTTGTATTCATAAACTGAATTATAAAACAACAAAACATAATTTTCTAATTGCTAATATCATGCGTTCATGCCATTTTGCAGCCTTAGAAACCAGCCTTTATCCGAACAAATTTTATCTCCAGAATACACTATGAGCTGTTTTATTACCACTCTGCATATCAGGCCCAATGTAAACATAAATGGATGTGAATATGAATTCAGCCACGGCGGCGGATTGGAGCGCGGGGAGCGGCATGAGGCGGCCGTGTCAGCGCCTTGAGGTCCTCGGATTCCTGAGCTACCACCCCAGAGGAGGAAAGCCGGATGCCACTGAGCCTGAGATTTTAAAGCGGCATGGAATCTGGTACCCTAATAAGAAAAACGCAGCCTCGCCAAACAAAGGCGTGGTGCGATAATCCTCGCATCCAGTCCATGCAGCCCACCGTCCTTCTGTTTGCTGCAGCCTCTTCCACTGAAATCTTGTTCCTCTCCGCGTTTAGTCAATAATATGCACAATAATACCTGTAACAGTTCCAGCTATCGTTTTCACACTCCAAAAACGCACAATATCTGGCTGTTTCAAAGACTGGCTTTCGTAAGTTATTTCTATTGCTTTTAGTTGAATTAATTGGATCAAATAATATATTATTACGACGGTTAAGGGCATACACAGGCAATAAGGGAAGTAATGCTGAGTCACAGAATTAATAATCACAAAATAGACAATTTGATGAGAGACTATGCCTTTAATTTTTGTACGTAGAAACATTTGGCTTGCAGCAATTCTTTCCCAAGGGATATAGGGTCAAGACATGTCAAATGAGGCCACATTCAATTAACAAGTTAATTAAATGTAATTATTAATAGCTTAGTGGAATACACAGGGGAATCCCAAGGTCAGGACTGAGAAATTGTTTAATATATTTGTGTTTGTGACTTTAATATTTCTTGTATTCAGATCCTTGCTTTTTAAAGAATTTATGTTTCTGCCTTCTTCCAGTTGCTTTTTTTTTTTAAACTATGCCTGCACAAATAATTTTGGAAAGAGTTCTGCATTGGCATTCTTCGGTGTGAAGAAAAGTTCAGTTGTGTAACTTTACAGTTATGGGTAAACAAGCCAGTTCAGGGGGCAGAAGACCTCCTATTTAATAAAATAATAACTGATGATTGACGCCCCGAGGGTATGGTTCATTCACTGCCCGACGTGGCTTCACTTCTCCAACTTTGAATCAGTCTTCCTGAAGCCTGGAGATGTGTTTCTGTCAGGAGAAGCCTTGAAACTGTAAAATTCACTCACTTCTCACATTTGCTCCTAGTATATATTGGAGTTTTATCACCCATCCATCCATCCATCTTCTATGACCTCCTCACTGGTGCAAGGTCACCGCGAAGAACATTTGGTCCCCATAATGTAATATAAACATAATCTTATACACACACACACACACACATATAAATGATAGGAGCAAGGTGTGAAAATTGGGGCCCCCAAGCGAGTGTTGTCAGCATACCATCATTAGTGTCAAGTGAATTTTTTTTTTAATTTTTTTTGGATGCTTGAAATATGTACTTTTATGAAGAGACAGCTCCGTGCTTCAGAAGGAATCACAAGCTGAACCAATTTGGTTGCTGTTTGGAGAAAATTATGTAAAAGAAAACACACAGAAGCCGTATGCTTTATGAAAGAATTATTTGAATGACAGCTGTTCAGGGAGCACTTGGGCTAATATTTCAGCAAAACCAACATCACTGTCATATCCCAACCGACATCTCAAGATCTAACGTTAGGCTGATGTTGCCATGGCAGCGGGCTGATGTTGAACTTCATTTTTATATGTATCAGTGATTCTATTACTGTCACAAGACTGATAAAAAATATATATACCAATTGGAAACACACGTATCTATATATAAGCCTGATTCCCATGACGTTCATGCTGTTTAGTTTTAGAACAGAGTATGAGGTCATTTTTTGCATAACAGGAATGACGCTATTCTAATACTGTAGTCAAACTTTAACTGCTCTCGCATTTTTATTAAAGGAAAATGTTCTCATGAAGTCACGATAAATTCGAGACTCGAGAAGTGTTTAATTCTATTAAAACCTTTGTGAACTTCACACTGTTCTAATTCGAGTATTGTGGTGGCTCATTGGGTAGTGCTGTTACCTCGTCGTATTCTGTCGCTGCTCTGCATGTGGAACTTGCACATTCTCCCTCAGGGGCTTCTCCCAGGATCTGCTTTCCTTCTAGCGTCTACAGACATACAGTTTAGGCGCATGGGCGCCTCTGAGTTTCCTGTAATGCGCGAGAGTGTGTGGGTGTGTGTGGCCTGCAGTGGACCGGCAGCCCATCCAGCTTGTCCCCGGCCTCATGGCGCACCGACAGAGCTCAGTGCTTTGATCTGGCAAACAGAGCGTGATTGTTGGGGCCTTTACTCGTTATTTTCTGTTTGTTCGAGCCCTGGTCAACATCTCGTCTAGACAAATCCTTGTTCTGTTTTGCTGCAAAATGTTACCTTAGATGTCTCTCTCTTGGAGAGAAGCTGGAGTCGACCTTTGACGTGGGTGTTGACTTTATCAGGTCTTGTGTGACGCTCTCTGTCTGTGTGTGAAGCGGTATCTGGAGCCCTGTACCATTCTGATGTTATACTGTATAGTGTGTCTATATAGTCTGACTCCTAGAGAGAAGGTCATGGGTGCATTGAATGCTCTAACTTTCTTTTATTGTGTAACTTCCAACCGATCTTCCTTTATTTTTTTCTCTGCTGATCTTTCCATCCCTGCCCCACGCTCCCCGCTAGTTACAATACTTTTCCTTGCTATTTTCTTGTCCTTTTTAGTTCTGCAATCTGTAGTCTGTATCCTGCTGGTGGGGGGGGGGGACTATTTAGTTATATTACAAAGTGGCCGGAATTGGCGAGGGTGCTGATTACACGCGATCCCCCCTGCCCCCAAACCCATCGTATTCCTGCCCATGGCCTGCGGTCCGGAGCTAGATCTCCTTAATTCTGCTTCAGGGATCTTTTTCAAAAGAGTTGGGATTGAGAGACCCCCGAACCCGTGACCGCTGGGTGAACCCTGCCGGTTGGCCAGGCCCCGCGCACCAGTACACATGTGCCGTGGCACCGCCCACTTCCTGCTCCCATTCCCGTCGGCCTGGTTGTTGACTTTGCTCCATCGAGACATCGTTTGATGTCATTGTGTGTTCCTCTGTTTGTTTCCTTGGGTTTGCTGACCATTATTATTTTATTTTTGTGGCTGAGTTCTTGGATTAATCTAAGCTCCTGATGACAGGCTTCTTCTCAAAGAAGGACGCTTTGTGAAAGGCGTGTTTTGTTGTCTTCTGGTCAAGTTGGTCTCCAGACTGCCCGCAAGTTCCAGCAACGCAAGCCGTGCCCTTTCCCGTGCAGCCGCTGTGTCTCCGAGAGCCCTGACCCCTCTGTGGGACATTCAATGCGGCCTTTCAGAGCTTACTGTGCCATCCTAGTGGCTTGTGTCTGATCCATGCTTAGACCAGAGAACCATTGGTTCCAGTCTCATATATGATTGCTTTTGATATTTTGAAGAGAGGAAGTAAGTTTTCCATTCACGTCTCCGTGACAAGCACAGCTCTTTCACAGACACTAGACAGCCCCCATGTATGAAGGACGTAGATGTTACATGGTAGAATTAAGACTGAGATATTTCATGCCACATGCCTTCCAGAGTCATCTAGTTCTTACAATACCATCCAAGACTGAGGTCTCCATGATTGGAAGGGTTGTGACAGCAAGTGATGTACAACAGGACGTTACCGGACCATAACATGTCTATATCAGCTGTAGAATATTTGGAAGCTGTAAGCCACTAAATGGGATAATCTGTGACAAAGAAGGTAGCCAGCTTCATGCTTCTTGCTAGTCAAGGTTTGTGCCACCCTGCAGCTTAGAATTATGGAAGGCAGAGCATGCTGGGAAGACTTGGATTAATTGTGTAACTATCCCTTTCTGGTTGATTTTTGAGTAGGTATTATGTCTATTTTACCTGGCATCATTATCTCTGTGTTCAATTGTCTGGGTTATTAGTTAAACTAAGCAGGTTTGTTATGGCACGGAGATCAAGAAACTACTCAACCATTCCAATGGGAAGAGTCTAGAGATTAGATGCCACACTGCGTTATTGATCGTTATTACGCATCTGATTTTTTCTGAATCCACGGGTATGGTGCGAGCTAGATTCACGGGCAAAGGGTGGAAACCGCATCGCCAGACGACAGGGAAGGGATTAAAAAAACAAAAACCAGAGACGCTTTGCACCATCTCAGTAAGACCTCGCGCTATTCCTGGTTCGCGTAACGACGACGACAACGCACGTCAAAACAGCAGGAGCCACTCCGCCTCAAACACTGTAATTTTTTTTTCTAAGATTTGTTCTGAATGTTCTCACCTGCTGGCTTACAATGCCGCAGCCACGGGCATCCGTATAAAAATGAAAAACACCATGTTTTGCACCCAAGCAGAGCGACGACAATGTAGGACGGAAACCTGCCATGTCAACAGCAGCACGTCAAAATGCTTGTTACAAAAAAAAGCTCCTCAGCCTTCAGGAAAAGGAGCAGTGATGGGCTGTTTCCCTCTGTTAATATGAACCCCCATCCCTTTGAAGTAGAGCCCCCCCCTCGCACACACACACACACGCACACACACACGCACACACACACACACTCTTCTGCCCCTTCAGACCCTAATTACAGGGTGAATAAAACTTCCAAATAAGACTGATTTGGAGTGACATGACTCTGTTCTGTCCCAGAAAATGTTAAGGGTGTGTGGCACACGGTCAACAGCGGGTTGGGGGGTGGCTCGACAGGACTGTCCCAGCGTGTCACAGTTTGGGGTCAGGCTCTATCCTCCTCCGGGGCGCTCCATTCACAGTCTCACACGTCTCTGTCAAAGGAGTGACCAGGGAGGGAGGGGGGTGGAGGAGAAAGGATGTGGGGACTGCACTGAGAGCGGGAGGAAGAGAGAGTAGGAAGGAAAGCAGAAGAAGTAGGAGAAAGAGTACGCAAGTGAAGGAAGAAGAGGAGAGAGGAAGCTAAGGGAGATAAAGGCTGACAGGATTTTGGGGGGACCAGCATAGGGGGGGGGACGTGACTGGCTTCACGCACTTTAAATAGTTCCAGCTTGAGATTGTTCCCCTGACACCTAAAGTAATGCAGAGTGGTCATATTTCTGCTCCCTCTCCTCTGCTTTGGGGTTTATTTTTATTCGATATCGTTACCGGGGAGCGGTATAAAGAGCCCGGCTCTCCGCTGGTTCCGGCCGCTGCGCTACCCCCCCTCTGCGCTGAGGGCCAGCTTCCTTCTGCTGTCACCGCACCCTGACACCCTCACATGCTCTCCCCGCCTCCAACGCGGCAAAGATTCCACTTGCTGCAACCTCTAATTCATCTTTCTGCCCGTGTTTGCCGGAGATGCACTAAAAAGGAGGATTATAAATAGGAAATCCCAGAGAAGTATGTGATGAAATTGGCACAAAGATCTAAAATAGCTCAGGTTCCAAACAGCTGTTTTATAGACAGTCTCTTGGCAACTGAATATTTTCCAGCCAACTCATAATTACAGGAGCTGTGAGAGGGTTGCATCCTGTATGTATTTTGCTGTGGTACTGGAAGTGCCTTTGTGGTTTGACTGCAGTCTTTTTCATATTTGTTGTCAATTTGTATTCCCAGGGATAAAGAATAAGCCATAGATTAAAATGGTCATCGGCAAAGCCCTTGCCACATTCTGGGTGTAAATGCTGCCACCATGTGTTGATGTGCTGTATTGCATCCTGGTCAGACAGCACTGCCAATGAGGTTGGGATTCCAATTGACGTCCAAGTTGACATTGTAATACGGACTAATCATCGAGCTTGATAAATAAGCACATTCTTTAAAAATACGGATGACTTATTTTCCAATCTCCAGTCTCAAAACCGAGCCATCAAAACCTGGACACTTCTTGTGCATCTAAAAGAAGGAGAGATAAGAGTTTACAGTCACTGCTGTGTGTTTTATTCAAAGAGGTCCAGCCTTGGAAGCCTCAGGGAAGCTGCCACAGTGATGACTGTCCGGTTTAGTCGCTATCTCACAGGAGATACTGGGAGGATCTTAGAGGAGAATATCTTGCTTTTTATTAACAACTCAGCAAATTATGTCTGTTGTCTGAATTATTTGTCAGAGTAATTCCCCAGGAGAAATAAACTGCGGAATTTTAAAAATGCATGAGTGAGTAATGTGAGAAATATTGAGATTTCAAGCAAAGAAATATTAAAAGAAATTAAATAGAAAACATACGACTACCGTCATTGGATGCAGAAAAGGAAGCCTCTAGAATAATCTACTTTAAGGATAGAGAGGTTCCCCAAAGACCCAGCAGAGATCAATTTTAGATGCCCATGGGCCTTCTGGAATGAGATGATTTCTCATGAGGTGTAATTTGAAGAGGATGGTCTCATCTTTATATTGTAGTGATCTAGTTTTTAACATAAGAAATACAACGGAATGACACCTGTTCTTGGGAATATGTAAGTTGAATAATTGAGAAAAAAAAAATCAATAATACAGTATAATGTAGAGTTCACTCTTGTCAAAGTTCTTGAGCTGCTGTTTTTTCATTTTTGACTATAGTAACTAATGAAGTGCTAAACTGCTCTTATGGTATTAGTGGTATGCATGATTTGCTGGATTGAGCATGTCTTAATTAAGGTAATAATTAAATATAAATGTCATCTCCCAAAGGCCAGCCTAAGCTTCCTCTCTCGGCCTGCCAGGCTCCTATACCTCCTGTATTTGCCTCCTTTTAACCACCAAGTGTTCTGCTGTTTGTCCACCTTGTTTAGCGCCCCAGTCTTCATGGACATGTGGACATGGGTGTAGGAGTCAGACGGGATTGTAGGAGTTTTATTCTTGATGAGGGGCCATAATTCATATGGATGGCTAACCCTTATTATTATCCAATGGTATGTGGGGGATGGCCACCTCACGGACCAATCACCTTTCAGCTGGGGCTAATGCCTGTGTGGCCCAGCCCCTGTATACACCCTTGATCGGAATACCAAAGTGAAAGGAGGACCCAATGAAAGCTGATTTATATTTTTCATTGACCTGTCGCTGGCATGTCCTTCCCATCCTAGAATGGGATTTCTCTAGGTATTCTGGTTTTCTCAACAGCTAGTAATGCGTGATTGAGGGCTGCGTTGCACCCTAGGGATCTCCTGCCCCCTGCTTTATGAAATCAGCCCCAAGACTGCTGTGCCCCTGTTACTGGGTAAGCAGGTGAACTCGCCCGCCCAGGACACCTGCGCTCACCTTGAATTGTGTGCCCCTGCCTCTCCCCTGACTCTTCGTGTATGTCCGGCTCTTCGCTGGAGCGGTGTTTCGCTGCGTGCGAGTCATCGGCGCTGTGCTCCAGATACAGCCGCGACTACGCCCACTTGTAATTGCAATCCCCATTGCCCCGCAGCACCTGCTCAGCAAATAGCATCGGAAGTGTATTATGAATACATAAAAACCCAATAATTTCATTGCCACTACGCTCTAGGGACATAGGTGATGTGTATTCCTTTTAATTTATACGTAAATGTATTTTGCAAGAGTTTTGCATGCGGAATTTGAAAGTCAATACGGTGTGACAGCTGTACCGGAACGGGCTTTTGTCTCTGGAATGTCGTAAGGTTCGGCACACGCGGAATGTGCGAGGTGTCGGCGCCGCGTAGTCACGGCAACATCGTGAGGACGGCTCGCAAAGATAGACCGCTTTCATTGCCCTTGCAGATAGCTGCAGTTTATTTTCTCAACCCAACAATATTATGCACACCAGGAGATTCTGCATAGATAGAACAAACAGTTTTAATGGTTTAATATTTACAACATGGAGATAATGAATTCCATAGTACTGATTAATGAATTCTTTCCTTGTGCAATGCATGCTGCATCTTCCAGGACGGTCGGTAATGGCTTTAGATGTTTTTTTTTTGTATTCACACATGCAGCGACGCTGCGTTGGAGTGGATCTTCACGTGTGGACATGTGTGTTTTCTCTGGTGTCTTTGGATGTGTACGGTTTTAGAAAAAACAACTGGCATTAATACTGAAATATAGACTTTGGACTTTATGTGCATTTTCGGATATTAGTTTTTTTATGTTACGTCTTCAATCATATGTTGGGTTTTGTTAGCATGCATTATTAAGTACATTTGGTCAGTGGCGTGTCTCCAAAAAGGTAGTGATGTGTGTGTTTCCGTGCGTCTGCATTTATTCTCCGTGGCGTGTTCAGTATGTGCTCCAGCCTCCGATTGCTGGACAGGCGTCAGAGAGGCTTTGAAGTGCTTCAGCCAAGCGGGATTAACTAGGTCCGCTACGCATGGCAGCAGTCTATGTCTAAGAGCCTGACAGCTTGGCAATGTGGCAAAAGAGGTCATTTAATCTCCAAGCAGCTTGCAGTTAGAGAGGCGGTATGGTTCCTATTCAAGTAAGGTAAAGAGGCGGGTGGAATAGGCATCACATAATCACGTCTGCACTCATTTCTGAAAGCGCCTCTCTTCAAAAAGATGCTGCCCTAATTAACCAATGACAGCTCACTCTGGCGTTTTCCCCTCTCACTATTGGTTTTAGGATCACTTTGGGTTGGAGGGCGGGCGAGGAAGAGGTCAGATAATGGTCAGGCATGAGCCACTATGGCTGTGTGGCTGGTTTCTCCTTGGGGAGGAGGGTGTAAGAGGCAGTTTGTGTGAGATGTAGATAAAGATGTGATATAGGACTAAGCGCATCACAGGGGTATGTGGCTTAGGGGGTGATTTTGGTATTTTAAAACAAGTCACGGTCAGTGCGTCGAGGTATCGTGGGTTGTTTTCGTCAGGTGACAGGGTGTCTGGCCTGGTAATGAGGGTCAATTGGAGTAATTATAGAGAATTTAGAGGAGAGCATGAGAACTCTGGGGGAGCCAGCCAAGGTTTGAGGGACGTGAACTGCTTTTAGTGGACGAGAGGGGCAGAAGGGGGTTTGCAGGAGATATTTGACCTTCAGGGTAAATGTGAGGAATATCGTGGTGTGAGGGGTATTTGTGGATGGTTGCCAGGGTTTACTGGAACACTTAGTGTCTTAGGAGGTTGTGTTAGGCTTTTTGGGAGTATCTGAGGAGATTAGCTGTTATTATATGGAAATGCGATGATTTGTCGAGAGGGAGTGTTTGTGGAGGCTGAGTGACGTCTCAGAAGAGCTTGGGGATGTCAGATTTGTAGCAGAAAGAACAAGGCAGGCAAAAGGACAAGCAGATAACAGGCCCCACCCCTGAGCGTGGAGGCCCCGCCCACAGCATTGCAGTTGTCAGTGAAACAGCAGTGAACTTTGACCTCAGGTGCTCGGTACCCATGGCTGATGGCCTGGTTGCAGAAGGTTTTGTAGGAGCAAGTTTTCATCACGCTGCCTGAGAGAGGAAGAGCCAGAGAGGCAAATGTTATCACAGATCTACGCTAGCATCTCGCAAAGCCATTGTGTCTGTTCAAAATGTCCATCCCCCCCCCCCCCCCCCACCAACCACATGCCACCATTTCAAATTGCCCCTTAATCTGATTAGTGTGGTACCTTCAGTCAAGTCAATGGCCTTAAAACTCATAGACGTTTCAGAATTGATGTCTTTGTGAGTCCAAAAATAAAAGTACTTGCTGATATACATTATCACAAATGTCACAGCACTTAAAAAATTTCCAAAACCAATGAGAAATATAGTGTTTAATCCCTTAATGCATATTGACATTTGAGCCCCATTCAGAGTGACAGCATAGGTACCGGGTGCATGAATCAAGGGGATAGAGTATAGAGTATATTTTGGACCCCCGCTGCACCCAAGCCCCGCATCCAGACGGCAGAGTCTGCCAGCCTTCCCGTCCCTAACGGCCGTCATAGCCGCCATCCCCGAGCCGCGACGTGCAGGCCCGGAGCTAAAGCTTGGTGCGGCAGAGCCGTGAGGCGTGACGAGCCGCGGAGGTGCCATTCGGCTAGTCTGCTGGCCTGCTGTTGCTGCAGGCTCTTTAACGATGACGACCTTCATGAAGGTTGTGTGTTCTGGGCTTTTCACTTGCCTGGCTGGATTACGGGAAGCAGGGCTGGCTTGAGCCCTTTCGGGGCCTAAAGCGAAATTTGGTTAACCTAGACGTCATTTGTCATCTTCCCTCCCATTCCGTCTGACTGAGCAGTAGGGGGCTGTCGCTTACTTCACCTGTGCCCTGGTCTGCCCTGATCAGGGGTGTGAGCACACACACACACACACACACACACACACACACACACTTTCCCAGGACCATGTGGCACTAGTGGGTAACTCACTGCTGGTGCCCCGGATGATGGCGCAGGCGTCCGAATAGCCGGGACATGACCTGGAGCCTTGACGGTTACACTCCTCTTCAGTGGAGCCCACGCAAGTGTAGCACTTCAGCGCCTCGCCTGTTGAGGGAGTTGGGCAGCGCAAGAGAGCCTCAAGTCAATGGGGAACAAAGGCACTTCAAAACAGACTAACACAAACGCCATCACGACTGAACCATACGCTGCAGGGACCTGCGGACACATCAGCGGTGACACTTCATTAAACCGGGGGGCCCGGTGGGGCCCCGTGGGGAGGCATAACGCAGTGACTCATCCTGGCACACGAGGAATCACAGCAACTTGGCGCTACACTACCGGGAGCTTGCCAGGGGGGCGAGAATCAATGGGGGGGGGGACTGTAGGGCTATGGGCCGGATCTTGAGCAAGTTGCACAAGGAGATCAGTTAGTTCTGAATGTGGGGGGGCGCGATCTCTGACTGTGCCTAATGGCGAAATGGCGGAGGGTCTGAGTGTGCGTCCTGACACATATTGTCCTGTCGAACCCCTGGCCAGGGAAGCTTTCTCCAGAGAGTTCTAGTGAAGTTACGCTGGAGCCGAGAGCAGGTAGCGTGTGGAGCGGGTCGCGGCTTTCTGCTGACCGCTGATCTCAAGCCGCTAACCCCCGATGATGAAGCCGGGAGACTGAACAGGTACCGCGGATGGCAGGAGGATGCCGTCAGGCCCTGTTACCTCTGCGGCGCTGCAGAGGCTAATCGCCACAGCTTTTCAAAGCCCGCGGTTGACAGTTTGGCGGAGTTTTCCTCGCGAAAGCTGTATAACTGCACGCCCCAGATGAGAGAGGTAGGGGTCTCTGTCAAGTGAGCCCCATTTACCGCAGAAGAAACACCGTGGATGCCGCTTGTCAATCCCAGGCGCCTTTTTCCAAAGCTGAGGCTTTCTCTCAGCGCTCCCACTATGTGGTGTTTTAAAAGAGGCTTTGAAACGCCTCTTAAACACGTTCTGTGAAACATTCCTGCGAAATGCTTGAGTGAAACCATTTTTAGAGCAGTGCTTTAAAAAAGAAACGTTTTTCGCCGTACTAAAGGACCTCACAGAGCTGGCGTGTCCATTCTCAGTGATCCAGAGGGTGAGTGGGTGTGGCCAGGATTCGGTCGATAAACCCAAGGGACAATTTTTTTTTGTCCAGCTTAAAGGTAGCTGCCGTCTCCCTGCACAGCCCAGTACTCGCTTCACAGGTCACGGCTCTGTACATCCACGGACCCCCACCCCTTACCTGAGTCACAGACCCCCTTCTGCTTTAACCATTTCCCCCCAGTTCCTTTAGTCTTTTTAATTTCCTGAAGTGAAAAGTCACCCTAACCCCAACAAGACCACAGATCTGACCCTGATTCTTTGTTCTGGCTCCCCCACCCTACACTGGTGTCTCTGTTGATGATGAAGATTACTTCACACATTTGAAGTATTTACAGGCATAGTAACACACTGTTAGGGTTGAAAAGACCATTTGACCGTTAACATTAAAAGTCAGCTGAGAATATATTAGCTTATAGTTCACAATTTAAATTGAATCAACCAAACCCCTACACACTGAAGAAGGATACATCGAGATGTCTAGCTCATCTCCATATGGAGTCAAACTGAGTCCCCTGTGGAGACCATAAGGCCCCTCCTGTATGTTAGTTACCCCCCTCTCCCCACCCGACTGGTGCCAGCCAGTACAGTATACCATCAATTACCCAATTAATATTATTAATTAATGCATTAAACAATGTGGAGAGGATGCAGACTAACTGACTGAGGTCGTGCCTCAGAAAAAAGCAGGAAGGTGAGACAAGAAAAAATAGAAGTGTGAAGGCAAGGAGGAGACACTTTCCGTGGAAGCGGAGAAGGGTAGGAGAGAAGGAGCGAGAAACTCGGGTGAGAAGAAAGGGAGGAGTGGAAGAGATGGGGGGACAAAGTGAATAAGTGAAAGAAAAAAGCACTGTAGGAGATGCTAGAGGACAACAAAGACTGAAAAAAGATGGAGCATGAGAGAAAGGAAATTCGAGACGGTATGAGAGGAGAAAAACATTCTTACTGTGGGCAGCGAGGAGGATGCAGAAGAGGCAGAGATGCACAGCTTGCATGGCAATGGTTTCTGTTGGAGCCACACAGCAACACGCGGCTCGCCTGTAGCTAAACCCCTGATGGTAATCCCTGCTATCGCAGCCCGATATCCTGGTGTGGATGAGCACCTAGATTACAGGCTGACCGCTCTTCTGAGCCGCTAACTGGCCGGGCGGATTGGGGAGGGACAGACATGGTGAAGCCCTCGGGTCAGCCCTGCCCCCTGCTGCCAAAGGATCCGCCGCCCGCATGGCCATGCCCACCCACACCATCCCCGTGATGCCGCTGCTGTCAGGAGCATCCAGAAACTATCGGTGTACCTACGCGAGTCCCATCGGCACTGTGAATGGGCCGGCTGTGTCCCATATGCTAGGAATTCCCGGCGAGGACACTGGGCGATTCTCCCTCCTGTTTTTTTCAGTTTTCTTCACTTCAGGTCAAATAATTTGTTCGCCTCCGGAGCTACTGCGGCAGCGTGCGTGGGATAGCGATGCGTCCTGAGTTCACAGGCCTCGGCCCCAGACAGCAGATTGCGATCCATGAAAAACCTCAGGCCTCCAGAGATGTAAAGAATGTTTCGGTATTAGACACGTTCTGGCCTACTGTGTGCCCTCTGCCCCCCCCCCACCCCCCCCAACCCCCACCCCCCCCTCCAAACCACCCACCCCAACAGCCGCACAACAACACCCCCCTCAGTACAAACA
>JAODKE010000068.1:13792843-13810792 GCA_026779605.1 Mormyrus hasselquistii
CTGTGTCTGCGTTGTGTCTGTGTGACAGTCAGCCTTTATTGGGGTCAGAGTTACCCCATTCAGAGTTTATATGGACCTCAGGGGGGTCAAAATGACCCGCAGCTCTCCAGTGAGAAAGGCTACATTAAATTCAGGCATGTGTCAGGGAATAGAATAAACTGCAAAGCCAATCAGTAATGATGTTGTTGTCACAGGACGTCCTCTTGTGATGGCTGCGTATCCCACTCCTCATGCTTTGCAGGTATATCTGTATGTATGTGTATGTGTTGTACATGCCTTCCTAAAGAATCGTAACCAACTTGAAACAAACAGAGCAGAGGCTGGTTTCAAGCCCTCAGCCCTGGGGGTGTGAGGCTACCTTTGTGCTTCTTTGTTCTGCGTCATGGCGCTGTTTGTGTACCCGCCCACGCATGTATCCGTGTGAGCGCGTGTGGATCTGCGCGGGAGCCTCACCTTCTGCTCCAGTGTACGTTCCAGGGACTCCACCTTCATCTGCTCCTTGCGGAGGCTTGCCTGGTAGGCCGCCTGCTCCTGCTTGGCCTTGGCTCTCACCTGTGCAATGTCAGCATTTGCCCTGCGGGGGCAGTAACTCACAATTACCACCTCGCCAGCCATCCGGACAGTAATGATAGCAGAATCCCAAACTGTTCTGTGGATGTTGTATTATTAACCCCTATGTGTCTCACCCTAGCAGAATAACTAATAACTAAGTTTTTACTGATATTTACTGCTGTACCTTCACGATGGTATTAATACCACTGTGTGTGGCTCAGCGGGTCAAGTCTCTGTGATACATTTGGTGACGGGTTCAAATCCCTTGACGGACAGAGTGGTTTCACCATTGTGTCCTTGAGCACGGCCCTTAACCCCCAATCGCTCAGAAATTTACGTCGCTTTGAGTAAAAGAATCTGCTAAACAAATGTGATGTAAATTTATAATGACGACACTGACATACAGCCAGTTACTGTCTCACATTCAGCAATAAGGAACAGTGTATGTGCATGTTTCTTTGGGTAACACATGTCAGGTACTTGTGAAAAGTGGAATCCTGATTGCCAGCGAAGATCAGAGTTGGATACCTTTCGATCCAGAGAGTGAAAGGCCAGACTAGAATTTTGTTTCAACCAACTAGTTGAGTACTCTGTGACTGTGACTCTTTATGCTCAAATGGTTGATTGAAACAAAATCTCGGTCTGGACTCTTACTCTCTGGACTTGAGTTACTCAACTCTGGTGAAGATGTACCCATGAGCTGGTGGAGGTTGGCTATGTGGCTGTTGTGATTGGAGATCTAAGTCTAAGTGAGCACCACACTTACTTGTCCAGCTTCTCTTCAGCATGGATCTTTAGGGCCTGGTAGCGCTGTTCCTCCTTCCGGACTCGAGACAGGTACTCCTGGGCGCACTTCTTCAGGACCTCCTCGTTCTGGCCGAGGAGGGGAAACACTTTGCGTCAAATGGAGAGCTGTTCCAAACCAGATCTCTTTCAGCATACTTTTTCAATATTTGTAAGACAGCCCTTTGGCCCCAGGATTCAATACAATTTTTACCACTAAAAATATTCTCTTGGGGCACCAAGATTCAAGGTTCTTGTGAAGCTGTAATAGGCCTTCTACCCAACCACATTTCTGTCCCTAATGGTTGTTCCTCAGGTTCGGGAGGAAATGATCACCTTGCGAAAGCCTTCCAGCACATCCTTCATCTTCTCGTAGCGGCGGAACAGGTCAGCTAGGGACTTCTCCACAGAGTTAAGGTCTGCAAGAGCCTGGTCCTTCTCCACAATCAGCTGCTGGATGGTGTGATGGGACAGCGACTTCTCCCGTTGCCCGTCCTCTGGTGAACACACGCACGTGCACCACCCGAGGTAAAACTCAAGAACCATCACTGCCCCCCAGCCCCCCCTCCCCTCAACACACACACTCACAGCAGCAGACCTCCTCACATACAGACATATACTTTTTTTTTCCAAAAACACTTATATTTTAGATGGTTTAACTGATTTCACTGGCTTCATAACTGGTCACATATATTAGGAATTTATATAGTACACTATATATATAGTTGAATAAGCAGAATAGATTAAAACTGAATAATAGAATTAACTGACCACATGATTCACAATGACAAAACCAACACTGAATTATGGATAAATAATGTTTCTGCTCATGAGACAATGTGCTGTTTAAGACAGCCTTTGTTAAAAAAAACATACAATTAACACACAAACATGCACAAACAGTGCATGGCCATCGCAATGTCATATAATCTCAATCAGGAAATGTTGGATTAAACTTCATTCCAAAAGATGGCCATGGGTATGTTGAGGAAACATCTTAGCAGGTAAACTTCTCTCTGATTTACAACATACAGTACAGAATCCCATGTCTGAAGATCTTCTAACCATGTAGGGCTCAATATTTTCTCATTGATTTCATCTGACGATATGTGATCGTGATGATCTGAAGGTTGATGGTATAACCAGTGTTTAGGATGCTGTGGTTTTAGCCTGTCCTCTGGGAAAGTCGTGCTCGACTCTCTGAAGCCTCGCAGCGACGTGGGCGGCGGCGTGCCAAGAGATGGCAATGGCATCTCCACGACAACACATGGAGGAATCGTGCGACACGTGATGTCAGCACATGACCGAGACAAGACGGCGATCGAGACAACAGAAACTGCAAACACGGATAAAATCTTAAAAAAAAAACAAAAAAACAAACAAAATAAATGAACAAACAACAATGCATGTTACTAGACGCAGAGGAAAAACCTCTCTTTCTCTCTCTCTTTCGCTCGCCCTCTCTTTGGGGCACAAGAAAAACATATATAGATATATATCCTTTTTACTTACCCGGCATGCCTTACGGGAATATCAAATTGTAAGAAGCAAACATGGGAGCAGGACACAAAAGAAGGGATTGTGTTAAGTCAGACTGAGCGGTGGGAGGTAGGGGGGGTGGGTGAGGAATGACAGACTTGGCGAGGATGGAGAAGACGTGAAGTGGCAGGAGGAGAATGGGAAAAAAAAAAAAAACAAAACAAACAAAAGCGCGTCGGACATGAAGGGAGACGGAGAAGAGAAGCTAATGGAAAGACAGAAGTCATGTGAGAGGCTGTATTTAGCAGCTAAGGAGCCCAGCCGACATGAATGATGTGCAGCGTGGTGACATGGCAGGGATGTGCCATTACTCACAGCATGGCGTGTACAAACACACATATATATGCATACAGCATGGAGATGGTCATTAGATGCACATTTTAGTTCCCCTGAAATACAGAGCTTAAAACTGCGGATTTAGCTAATCCTGCATCATTACCACTAATATGTGAATCACAGCGCATTTAACGACGTAGTGAGTCATTACCCTCATGAGCAAAGGAAGCCAGATAAAGGTTAAAGAGTGGAAGTAAAACGACTTTATTTCCTGTTTTTATTTTCTTTTTAATCTTATATCGGTCCACATTTGGACTCGTGCTGCGATTCAATCCGCCGTCTCATTGTGAACACTCATAAACCGGCGGCTTATCCGTCCATAACAGGTGATACAGGATGACGCAAACTAGCCTTTTGGCATAAATTAAAGAGCAGCAGGGAGAAGGAGAAAGCAGGGGCTTGGAGAAAGAGAAGAACAGAAATGAGAGAGAGAGAGAGAGAGAGAGAGGGGGAGAGAATAACCTGGAATTCTGGAGGAATTCCTCAGTCATACAGAGAGAACATGTCATCCCTAAAAATAAAGAACCTCTGAACGTAGCAGAAAGCCCAGCCTGTTTGTACACCCTACAGAAGGGCAGATACTCACCGATCATCTGTGCAATTGTCTTTTCATACTCTGTTACTATCCTCCTGTGGGGTTATAAAGGCACAGAGGGGATGTTTCAGTCAAAAAACACACAAAGCATATCTTTCAATATATGACCAAATGCGGCTGTAGTACTTAGGAACACGACAGTAACTGTAGCAATGATAATGAATCTGATGTAACAGCAGCTCGGTGTTTGAGCGGTAAGTGACCCTAAAACTTAGGGGCAAAAATCAGATTAATCTGGATTTTAAGGCGGTGAGGTTGAATCTCTTTCCTGGCTGAAAGCTCATTTCTTATCCCCAGACAATCGTTTTGTTCCTTGGTCTGTCCACTTGAAGTGGCTATTTGAATACCCCCTGGTTTACTCATCTGGGGAGCAGCTTCACCCAAAGAGGGGTTAATAATGCCTTTGAGAGCCTCTCATCCCTGTCTGATCCCGAGATGAATCAGGATAATGAGGTAAGCTGCGCCATATCTGCAAAATCCAGGGACTGGAAATCCTACCTACTGGCCAGCGGGCTGGAAGCATAAACAACAGTGTGTGTGTGTGTGTGTGTGTGTGTGGGGAGGGGACAGACAACCTGGTGTGTGAATCGTTGGCTTCCTCTCGGTTATATGTGCCTGCACTGGTTACAACACAGTGCAGTGTCCCAGATAGCCAGCGCCGGGGATGACAGGAGATGGCTGAAGTTTCTCTCTGAATCTCTTGTTTTAATCTCTGTCCATTAGAGGGCCTTTGGGAACTTATTATTGCTATACTCAGTCGCAGCGTTTCCCCCACTTCTCAAAGCGAGCATGAAGCCTAGCTTTGAATTAACCTGTAACTCATCGTACAAACCATAACTAACTCCAGACTTTCTCACAACACCGCTGTGACTATATGCTGTTGAAAATATTGCAGGAATGATGCACACTGTCTGCAATGGTGGTGACTCATCCTTTATACAGAGCCAAGGCCCTGTCACATCCCAAAATCCCCTTCTTCTTGAATGATTTGCGCTAACTGGTACCACCCCTTACTGCCAAATCTTCTCTGCCGTTGGTAGCTCTTATTCAAAGGGGCTTTTTTTTTTATTGGCTCAGCTTTCTGGCCTTGGCTTCCCGCCTAAGTGGTGTTTGAATGCAGACACCTTCTCCGTGTCTGCTTACGCAAGTCTGCACGAAAGTCGTATCAGTAGTAATGAGACAATAGAGGTGGTTGACAAAGCCACCTGGATTGAAAGCAAAAACTCGCCTCATTTCCACAACTTCCTGTCTGCTCTCCTCGTACTTCCTCTGCCACTCAGCCGCCTCCTTCTCCTTGGCAACAATCTGGGGAGAAATGGTTCCTCTAAGTACAACATAAGATGCCATCTTGCACCTTTTCAGAGGGACCACTGGGGGGAGGCACATATTTTATTTGTTATGAAATGGCATACCTCTTCACGTGCGATCCCCAGGGAATGGTCAAGGTCCCGGGGCATGTAAGGGTTCTCATCTTCTTCACTGTACCCCGTCCGGGAATACAGGGTGCTCTTGGTGACAGCGCTTTCCGCTGGGGACGAAGCCTCCCTCTGGTGCTGAGACAGCATGGAGCAAACTGATCAGGCTCTGCGTACCCAGCGTACACACGCAGTCACACATGAGCACGGCCAATACACGCCGCGAGGGAAACCTGAACCGAACCACAAAGCGACACAACCTCAGCAGCCCAGACGTCAGACTCGGTACAGAGCCACAGCAAGCCGGTTCAGAGGAAGAATAACTAATATCTGTGTCATCATCATCTTTTGCATCCATTCCCTTTGTAGTAACATGGTACGGGTCCTTTGATTGGCTGAAAATGCCGACAACAAAGTAGTGACCTTGAGATCGATTGGATGATTGTCACAGTGTGGCATGGTTGTGATTGGGTCCAGGCTGAAAAGGTGATGGAAGACTGGGATCTATGGTTATATGTGGTTAGGGGCTGCATCTGCAGGAGCAGAGGTGGGGGTGGGGGCATGGGCCGGGGGAACTGTAACAGGCTGCATCACTGAAAAGGTCAGCATGTTGCTATGAAGACCAGGTCACAGTTGACCTTCTCACAATGGCCTCCTACCAGATTGAAAGCAAAATAGATTAAAGCTTAGTCGGTGACATATTAAAAAAATAATAATAAAAACCTAAAGCATCAATATTATTAATGTTATCCTCCCACTTTTCTTTCCGGTTCTCTGTAAGACTAAGCTAATCAAGCTAATTGGTTTGGCTAACACACACAGCGCTGATTTGACACCAGGATATGCACCTTAAAGCTGGTATCCAGGAATGCACAGCTGTTCCCGAAACGGCAAGCCAAAGATCTTTTTCAGAGAAATAAGCACTGACAGCTGAACAGGTTTAATTGGGACAGGAAAATCTGCATGATAGCCCTCCAGGACCTTTTTTCCAGATCCCTGACAGCACTTAAGGGGCTCCCAAGATGCTTGGAGATAAAGAATACTATAAATTAATCAATCATAAATGAGGCAGTTGTGCTAAATTGCTGTAATTTTTAAACCATCATTTTAACTGTCAGAGGAGCCTCAGTCAGCAGCAGTGGCAGCCCATATCTTTCAAATGTGAGCTGAGAAGTTCAGCCTGATAACTTCAAATGTATGAAGAAAACGGCACACCGGAAATCTGTTCTGGAAAGTGTCGCCCTCCATGAAAATCTACAGGCTACTGTAACCGAGGTTAAAGATCTGTCTCCATAATCAGCACATTTCAATGAGTGTCCTTCAGTTTGAGACGACTTTTTCATCACTGATGCTTAGCGATGGCCTGATCCAGCATCTTGTAGCAGCAGACTTTTGAGTGCCAGCCCCCTAGAGCACAATAATCAGCCCAAGCAATGGAGACAGTCATGTGGGCTGTAAAGCAATTAAATCAATGTGACTCCTCATTATATCACTCTTATGCTAATACATATCTAACTGTTGACGTCAGACTTTAGGGACCTGAGAATGTTGAATTTTACCCTTAAAGCCCAGTATATGTATTTTGAAGGCAAACAAAAGTGTATCAAGAAAGATCATCAGCGTTGACTGTGAACGTCACAGTATTTCAACATTCAGCCTACACTTGCACATTTAGTTTCTGAGACCAGGGATTGTCTGTAGATGCTCTGGGGGGGAAGAAGAAGCAACAAAAGAGAGATGTGAATAAAATGATAGTTCAAACGATGACTGACAGTGAGAAATTAATACGGGCAAGACAGGAACATAACAGGAGGACAGTAGGTGGAGATAAAAGTCGGCCTGCTTTGACAAGCTTGGGTTATCGAGATCTTACTCTACTGTGGGAATTCTCCTGGTGGCGGTGCATCTGCTGGGATTTCTGCAAGCTCTGTTGGGATACACTACGCTGCCTGTTTCTGAGCTATCGGAGGAGAGGTTGTGTTGGATAGCTTACAAATAAAGGTGCTTTTCCCCAGACCAGGAACCCAGAGAGTAACAGCCGAGATCTAAAGAGTGAAAACATCATCACCCGTCTGGGGTCCCCAAGGACCAGGTTGAGAAACGATATTCTATGACAGGTTTTAATTTGGGTACGTCTTTATGTACTCGGGAGCTGAATGGGGAAGGGAGGTTAGATGTGGGAGTGAGAAGCCCTGGGTGTGTTTCTGGGTCTTGCTGTTTATGGGGGGTGGGGGGGGGGTGATGTTAAAGATGCAGCACCGGGTTTTGGTGCAACATGGGGCTCTCTGCTGTCTTACTTTGGCCATGGGTGACCCAGTGAGATCCCATTTGTGGTGGCTGGGCTTCTTTAGGTGTGACTCTTTGAGACTGGGTGCCGAGGCAAAGGAAAGGAAAAGCGATGGGCGGGATGAATAGACAAAAAATTCCTTAAGGATCAGTCCTCATAATTTAGGCTCCTAGTCCATCATGCAATTGATGAATGATCTTCCAGTGTTTTGAATAGGAGCAGCGACAGGGATTTGCAGGACAGAAGCGTGCGTGGCATTTTGTCAGCTCCCACAATTCAGCCTGCAGTACAGTAGCATGGACATAAATCAAGGAAGGGAGGAGGATTGTAACCCTCCCGAATAATCAAAACCAACCAAAACAACCCCCCAAATAAACACAAAATGGGTGGAAACTCGGCTCCCCAGTGTTCAACCCAAAGCTAGGCCCTCGTACAGTTAGCACAAGACTCCGATTAAAGACCATCATCATTCTGCTTTTACTGACGACACCACGGGAACTATGTGCAAACAGGCCCAATAATCACAGCAAAGCCACCCCATCAAAACCGGTGTTAAAAGCTCAAACAACAAACGTTCATGTCTTTTTCACTAATGCCCTGATAATGGGCATAGATGATATCACAAATAATTATTATGTATTCTGTTCAGTTAATAAGTGTTGTGAATGTCATTATCACTCTGTGGATGTGTGTGTGTGTCTACATGAGTGTGAAGATTACCGCTGTCAGTCTGTGTGCAGCTCTAGTGCAGGGTGGTAGGACCTGCCCTACCGAAGCCTCACACACACACACACACGCACGCACACACACACACGCACAAGTAGGGTAAACATATCCTTATGGGGACTGCTCATTCATTTCAATGCACGCATGCACACACACGCACACACAGTCCTAGATTACACTATTTTAAAAATAGACTTCCTTTATAAACTCTCCTTGGGAGTTTAGCTATGGTGTGCAGGGTTTTATATTTAGTCCCATGTCGGCAGCCCCTAGAAGGATTAAAAAGTTTAATGTGCTCCAAACATCTGTTCCCTCAGAAAGAGGACGAGTAAACTCACAGCTGTAACTTCTATTCTACAGCCAGTAAGGTTCTGTCAAGCATTTACTGCCAGCTGCTGGAATTAGCCTTGCCGATCTTCATCAGGCCGGATCGCTTTAATAACCCGGAATGTTTGATTCTAAATGTGGCAGCATGAAAAAAAAGTATGATGTAGTTCATTAGGGAAGGAAAAGTCACAGTGAAAATGCTTTCTATGAACAGTTTATCCTTTGTTTTTTGCAGTTGGCGCTGCTTGTGAACATGCACCCTGGGACTAAACTTGGACATTTTTGTAAAGGCCAAAGAAATTAAGAGCGCAACTTGTTTTATTTAAAAGCTAGCTGCAGGACAAATGTGTCAGGTATTAACAGAAAGAAAATCTCACAGTAAGAATTCTCACAGTAAGTATGCTGTGTCATCTAAAGCTCAGATACTGTATATAAACTAGTGTTAGCCCAAACATGAATACTGTAAGTTTTTCTGTTTTTTTTGGGGGGGGGGGGAGCATAACATGCAGGTTGTAATGAAGGCTGGAGGTTTCTCTTCTGACAATATCCACGTGAATCCCACGTCAGCTGAGGCCAACTGCGAACAAGGCAGGTTAGAGGTGTTACATGGAGAGCTGTGTGCTGCGAGTGAACATTCCTACGCGCCTGTGCGTCAGTGGGCACCAATGGCGGGGTGAGGAGGTTTAGTACGAGAGGTGAGGCTGGCTGATCTGTAGGCACACACGCGTGCATGCACGCACACGTGCTCACACACACAAAAGCGGCCTGACATATGTGCAAGACCAGCTCAGTGCAGTACCTCCGGGGTTACAGTGGGCAGGGTGGTCTGGGAGATTTTTTTGGCTACCTGCAGGGCCTCTATCCTCAGAGCAGCGAGCACCAGCTCCTCCTGGAGCATGAGGCCGAGGGGCGGGGGGAAAGCGGTGTCGTGGGGTGGGGGGGGGTTTCCCCAGGGGATGGAAGAGAGGGGTTAGAGGACAAATGCTATCACTAGACCTCATTTTGAAACGGGTACAAATTCACGCACGTACGTCATTCGCATTCTACGGCTCGCAGCACTGGACAGCATCCAAGAAATACCCATAATCCTCTCCACGGAATCTACACACCCACTCAGACGTTCACAGAAGGTGTCAAAGAAAATCTCAAGAGGAGACATGACAATAATAGAGAGGGGTAAGAATGGAAAAGGAAGACGACAACATAAGGAAGGCGAGGAAGGCGGAACGAGGCCTAGTGAGATTGGGACAGTGGGTCACATGGTCAGGGGTCAAAGGGCACTGGGGAGAGATCTCTGGGACACACACCTGCAGCTTCTGAGCAAATGCGGTGGGGTTGGTCTCAGCGAGGTCGGGTTCCAGGTAGTGAAGAGGGCCCCCAGACTCCACCAGTCTGTCTAACAGCAAGGCGTTGGTGGGGTCCTCAGGGTCCTGGGGAAGGGTCTACGGTAGGGGAGGGGATGGAGAGGTTGATGGGGGGGTCGGGGGGAGGGGTTTAGCCAGGCAAAGCCAGCTACCATCGAGCCTTCCTAAAGTGGCAGTTAGTTGTTTCGAACATGATGTGCGAAACATATGTCTTGTAATACCGGCATGCGACTGGATTGTGATTTGCTGAAAGGCATCAAAGTCCAACAGCGACTACATACTTTTAAGGTTTGCTTTAGCTTAGCTTAGCATTCAAGTGCCAGTAACTTTAAGGTGAAAAGAACAGATTGGAGCCAGGAAAAATGTATGCAATTATGCTAATTAATTCCATCCCCCATCAGAATCAGCATTTTTTTTTTATCTACTTTTGTATAAATTACTTTATCAATGACAAAAAAAATGTTCACAAGATGCTGGCAGATGATCTTTCAGATAGAGTGTTCTGAGAAAATGTCACAGCACCGCTTTGAATTACTACACAGCACTGCCACCTAATGGTCATACTTAAAATTACAACCCTGAATCGCTGACTTTAGCGGACAGGGCTTGGCTGTGGCTTTGTGTTCCATCTTAAAACAAATTCCCGTTCAGCAGCACTGTCACATTTATTGCATACATTACTGTGGTAAGACAGTTCAGTTAAGCAACTGCTAATTGGGCCAAATGAGCCGGGCCAAACCGGAAGTTCTATTGCCTACCAGCCTGGAGGTTCAGTGATAACACAGACCGGCATGCGCCCCACAGAAAGCACACGCTGAAATCACATCCCTGCATCTGCTTCGGGGCTCTGACTCACCACTCCGTCCCGCTCGCTGCCCGGGCCGCAAATTAGCGAGTCGCTCTCCCGCTTCCGGTTCTTCTCTGACTCCGGGGCTCCCCGGGGGGGGCGCAGCACAGGTGACTTGGCCCCCCCGGCGATCTGCGCCTCCATCTCCTCAAAGCTCCTGGGAGGAGGGAAGATGAAATTTGGATATCGCTGGTGGGCTTCCAAACTGTGAATATGCATCATTTCAGTGAGAGGCAGCGAGTATCTGAGTATCTGTGTCCTGGGGAAGTCGCAGGAAAATGGGAGAGTGGATCTACAGTACTATGTAAAAGTCTTTGGCAGCCAAAGAAAATGATGTATAAATGTTCTTCATGTTGATGTGAAACTATGTTATTATGCTTGTCAAAGTGTGTCAGCTTAGCCATTTCAGCCCAGCTTTAGCCAATCACAAGTATAAGTATTTACGGCCACCATCCAGTACTCCCCTATATTTTATGACTGGACCACTAGCACACCGAGTATAGCTAATCAATGCCTTATAGACTTATTAAATTAATTAATTAAATGAGCTGGTGGTGAAATTTAATAAATACATGAAATGGCTGGGGGGCCCTGGGGAGAGGTTTGGGAACTGAAGCGGTGCATATCCATGAAGATATCAGTGACATTTTCTAGAATGGGAAAAATACTTACTAATTTTTGTTGCGTTATTCTTCATTTGCGGATGTTGTAATACTAAATTGTGTTTTTTTTGCACTGAACAAAAGTGCACTTATTACCCAGATGAATGGTTTTAAGCATTTCTTTTGACTGCCTAAGACTTTTAAAAGTTACTACTTTATATGTATATAAATGCCAGGGTTTCTTCCCTTCAAGATATCCACCCCCGGGATGTAGCTAGACATTCTAGGCCTCTTTTGGCCCCCCTTACATTATATAATTTTATACTTTTACGGCTTCAAAGGCCCCTGTAAGGGACCTGGGCCCCCTAATCTGTCAGGGTATCCATGCCCTGTCACTTTGATGCCCTGGATCCTCCCTGAAGGTTTGCCTGATAGCCTCACTTGGCTTTTGTGTACACAAAAATCAACACTTTTAAAAATGACAATAAGTCTGTCACTCATCCTTGTGCACAACCAGAGGCAACAGCATATTTTGACAGTGTGATTGTTGACCTGTGTTGTATCGGTACAGTAGCTGTAGAGTGTGTGTAACTGTGTGTAAACAGGGTTAAGGTTAGTACAGGTAAATATATGTAGTGTACCCCACTAGATGGCGATCTTGATTTGCTTTGGGTCATGCATTGAGCCCATCATTGAATAAAGAGCACCATCTAGTGGTGTCAGAAAACATAGCACATGGTTCATGAAACTTCATTTGGCCATCACTAAATACAAATGTGTGTCAGAGGGATGTACCCTGTGCAGGGGGAGCTGGGCTCAGAGTTCCTTGACCGGGAGCCCTTGGTAGGGCTGTCTGTCACGGAGTCCAGCTTCAGATAAAGAGACGGCTTCTTCCCAGAGGTGGCCTGGGAGACACATGGGTCCAGGTTAGGTGCTTTTCACCCAAAGGGGCCAAAATGCAGCCAACCCCGGACACATAGACCAGTCAGGCACACGCAGACAGTCAGGCACACGCAGACAGTCAGGAACACACTGACAGTCAGACCCACACTGACAGTCAGGAACACGCAGACAGTCAGGCACACGCAGACAGTCAGGAACACGCAGACAGTCAGGCACACACTGACAGTCAGACCCACACTGACAGTCAGGCACACGCAGACAGTCAGGAACACACTGACAGTCAGGCACACGCAGACAGTCAGGCACACACTGACAGTCAGACCCACACTGACAGTCAGACCCACACGCAGACAGTCAGGCACACGCAGACAGTCAGGCACACACTGACAGTCAGGCACACGCAGACAGTCAGGAACACACTGACAGTCAGACCCACACTGACAGTCAGGCACACGCAGACAGTCAGGAACACACTGACAGTCAGGCACACACTGACAGTCAGGAACACGCAGACAGTCAGGCACACGCAGACAGTCAGGCACACGCAGACAGTCAGGAACACACTGACAGTCAGGCACACGCAGACAGTCAGGAACATGCAGACAGTCAGGCACAGCTGCATTTACGAAGACTAACACTGTCATGTCAAACTTATGCTACATGATATACTCACTGGAGTGGAAGATCCAATCTTCTCCATGTACTCAATCTCATAGTCTGATGACAAAAACAGAGGCACAGTGAATACCAATAGAAGCCTAAGGGAACACGTGCACAGCGGGATGAACGGAGGAGGCAGGAAGAGCTTTAACATCAAGTCAACTTTACCACAGCTTTGTGGGGGGAAGGGCACGGCCAGACCGGACAACTGGGACACTTTATTGATAGCTGCACTCATGATGTAACATGACAGTGTTTGTACCCGTCTGTATGTGCAGTGTGGCCCAGTGTGGGTGCAACTTCATGGTGCCAGAAATAATATTTCAGCCTATCTATATAGCTCCTTTCAGTGGCTGTGTCTGTCTAAAGAGCTGAAGGCCAATTCTATAATTTTCAGACTAGACTTTGCCAGTGTCTGGAAATGGGTTTTTCCATGGTCAAATGCTAAAATGCATACTGATTTCTGCATGCTACTTGCTGCTTTTGTTCATTCACTTTTGTTTGATATTCTCAAGAAGCAGCAGCCATTCTGTAGAGCCCATGTTGTGTACATGCCCCCCCCCCCCGCCCCCCAGACCAATTTCCATCTCTGGGCTGTCATTTCAGCCACAAGCCTGTTTGAATAACTCACCAACTTTGGCAAAACAAACACATATGGCCCCGCTGGCTTTCTTTTGCGCGTCGGTGTGTGTGTCCCGCACATGTGTGTTAACAAAGACACACATGCACAAACACCCGGCAGAAAACATATGTATGACCGCCAAGGCAGCTTCCTCCCTCTCTCAGGCTTCTCTACACCCCCACCGTGTTTTTGTGTCATTAGTACTCTGTCTCATGAATAATGTATTGAACATGCGGTTTAATAAACGAGAACAGAATGGCAGTCTGCCATTGCAGGACACGCGCCAACTTTGAGACTGCAGGGGAGCAGTGCATCATGGGGAGGGGATGATGTGTACACTGACAAACAGTTTTTCAGCTTATCTGCTTTTCGTATGAAAGAGAAAGTTTGGAGGAAACACCAATTACACTTCAAAGTGGTTTCAGACTTAATATGCTAAATAGCAAATACTGTATCGCATTAAAACATGGTTAGCTTGGATATATCTTCCGATATCATGTGCGTATTATGTTTCTAATATCTGCTTTGATAAATCAAGAATTCTAAACGTTTAAGTCCATGCCCAGGAACGATTCTAGAGACCCTGGGGGCCCTAGGCAAAAAACTGCTAGGGAATCACCTACACGCCCCACCCGACATGCTAATATGACCATTATTTTAACGTGGACTAATTTTTAGGTCTGAATTAATAATGTCAACAAAGGAAATTTTAAAAAACACAATTCCTTTATTTTCACTTTACTGTGAAAGCAGAATACCTAAATATAGCAGATTGGTCATTGCAATGTACTATGTAATTGGCCGCCCTCAGGAGCCCCCTCCAAGCTTGGGGCCCCAGGCCATTGCCAGCCCTGTCTGTTCTGTCCCTGCACCTCTGGCCATGTCTGGAAGAAGATGGTATCTTGATACTCCCCCAGCTCACACATACAACAACAACACACACTGCCCCCCATCGCACCATGGGTCTGTAAAGACAGGCTGCTCTCGAAGTCAGTGAGGTCTGATGGCTGGGGGTAATCCCGGGGGTCAGAGTTCAGCTCCGCCTCCACTCCCTGCAGAGCGGCCCACTTCTGATTGGAGGAGGAGGCGAGCTTCTCCTCGTCAGTGGCGTGTTCGTCCTGCGGGACAACGGGTGGTGTGTCAGGAGTGGCACGGGGGGTGGGTTCCTGAACGTAAGCGTGGAGGGGATGGAAGGGGGTGAATAGTGAAAAACACACAGGACACGACTGTTGGGGTATGGCGTGGAAATACAAGACAGTTGGCCATGTTAGAATGGAACATTACAAAGACATAAAGCACACGTAAGTGAACATTTCATCTTTTAAATTAAGAAAAAAAACATTTTACATAACAAATGGGCTAATAACATTTGTGCACAAGTGCAGACTATGACCAGACCAGTCAGGGGAGATTGATACTACAAAGAGTGTAAAATCTGGATCTAATGGTATCATTTCGTTAATGTACATGGAGATGGCAAGGTAAAGAGTCTTTCAGGCACTGTTTCTCAACCTGGTCCTCGGAAAACCCCTGACAGTCCATGTTTTTGCTCCCTCTCAGGTCCCTAGGAGAGGGAGCAAAAACAGAGACCGTCTGGGAATTCCTGTAGACTGGACTGAGGAACACTACTTTATGGAATGCGAGGAAAAGGTGGACATACTTATGAATGTAAAACCCTGGGAGGGAGGGAGGGATGGATGGATGGATGGATGGATTATTAATGCTGAAGGAAACTGCAGTAGTATACCATGACCAAGCACGTGTAGATGAAGACAAAGCATATTTATAGAGAGATTTGTTTCTAGGTTGCTATGGATAGACAGACAGATTAAAAAGCAGGAAAGAGTACAAGCAGAACTTGTGTTTTGGGAAGTTGACAGACAGACAGACGGATGGCCAGTTGTTATTGTAACTACAGGGATATTCGGAGTGCAGTTAGGCAGATCACCGGCAGATAAACGGGCATACTGACAGGCAGGGAGATGTGATTACCTGGGATGATGTCTCCGATAGGGAAGACCTCTTAGGAGACTTCTTCACCCTAAATGTGTTACTGAGAGACAAGGGAGAAACATGGAAATTCAGAAAGGATTGCGCCAGACAGTAATAAATGATCCCAGAATGGATATCTCTCTGGATCAATCATTTTTTTCGTTCTGCCCTCAGAACATTTTTGTGTAAGTGAAACTCGCATGAGTGAAGCGGACTAATAAAGGAAGGGGAGCTGACTGTGAGCCAGAGAAGTGGACGATCAAACACAGTGTAGAAAACTAGAGAGCTGCTGGGTTTAGTTTATGAAATAACATTTTGAAAGTAATTACCTGGTATGGTTATAAAAGCAGTGACCATAGTGGCAAGTAATAGCGAGTAATATTTTGTTGTATAAAGCAAATGCACTTCTTAGAGCTGCCTGGTATCATCTGTCACAAATCGGTATAGTGTACACCTTGTTACACCGTCCATGGTGCTGACACACACTGCTGAGGCAGCATAGAAAATTGTTTGCCTGCGGCGTTTTTCAGAAACACTTGAGGTTTCAATTTCAAATTCACATGGGCTGGTAACAGTAGTTAGTGTGGGAATTTGCTCCATTGGGCAGTGACATCTTTTGTGTCAGGTAAAGGTTTGCGTAGTGACTTCTCAGGGTCATGGTTACAGCGGGGCGTTAACTGGTTAATCTGGGGTTACTGCTGCGTGTTATACTTGGTTAGAGGAATCATGTTTGAGTCGAATGATTCTCAAACAGATGTTCTATGGGTGAAATGCAGGTGGGATAACGTTACCAGACAAGTCACTATCGTGGATCAGAGGCATTGGACATGTAGCCCAAACTACGCACTCCTTCCATCCAAATACATCTTGGCATATTCACATCTTGGCCACAAGAGTCCTCAAGATAACCCCTCCAAGTGCCCCCACCCTGACTATAAAATATATAAGCCAACCCAGACCTGAAAAAACCTCACATCTGATCTCCCAGCTGCTTCAGGACAGCTCCCATCTACAGCTTTGCAGGACACCAGGGAATCGTGGAGACCTGCTGCCATAGCAACAGGAAAAAAAAACTCCCCAGAGACCTTGTGTGTCCGTAGCTCGTTTCCACTGCACGTCACCCCCCTCCCCCACCGCACAAGTATCTGCCCAGCCTGTCTCTGCAGCATTTTCAGTGTGCTGTTTCCATCCCATGCCTCTATGAGGTAAGTGTGAAGTCCATAAGTGTGAACGTCTGACTAGTGTAATGGCCGCAGGGATGAAATGCAATGACAAATGCTTCAGCTGTTGAGCTTTTAATTAAAGAAGCAAACTATAATTATTGTTGTTATAGCTAGTAAACATCCATCGTGTAAATGTGTCTCTGTAAGCTGAATCACGTGGTAGTCATCTTCTGATGGGATAAATAGTGGCTGGAATGAGACATGGACTGATGGAATATGCAACGTCTGACCAGTAGAGGTCACTGTTGCATAGCCTGAAGGATCGCATAGTCAGGTGACACGAATACATCTTACTCCCTGGACATTTAAACAGCACATGCTTGCAGGTAAAGCAAATCCCTGTCCAGATATTACCATCATTCACATTTTCTGAAACCCATGCCCCCCTCCCCTTAGTCATAAGCTGAAAATGCAAAAGTAAAACAACAACTACATAGAAAGTCTTGATGTGTCTGTATCAGAATCAGCAGAGAGCTTGAAAATGTTGTGTAAGTGAGGCTGATTATGCCATTCTGAAGGAGAATACTTACTTACCAAGCAGTTTTCAGTATCGCGTTTTCAAACAGAAAGCCTGTGTTTTAGTGGTAACCAAAGACTTGGCATGAGGCGTCAGAGGGGGCATAATGGCTTGGGTGAGCAGGGATTCTGTTAATAGGGACTCATTGAGGTTTACTAAGATGACAGTCTCTTGTGTTATGGACAATGCTGTGAGGATATGCAGTTAAAGCAGGGCTTCATCATTAAACCTTTTCCCCCTTGCTGTCTGTCGGCCACGCCCAGCTCTGACTCCTCACACCTGCGCAGACATAACTCCTGACCCCAAACTATGGTCTCGCTCAGCGCCGCTCCCAGAGATGGCTGTCGGGTGGCAGATTGCAGGCTAATTGTGCCGCGGCTTACACGCCTCGGTGATTTGTCTTGAAACGGCAGAAATGGGAAACATGTTTCACCCAAATGGGAAACAGTGGCCATTTTCCCTTCCCTGTCCTTCTCCCTCTTTGTTTTGGCTGTTGCTGTGTAAGTCGGTAATATCATGTTTAATAATATTAATCATCTTCATCTTCATCATATATATCGACAGGAATGTGACTGTTCAGTTTTTATACATAGCTAAATCTATCTATCTATCTATCTATCTATCTATCTATCTATCTATCTATCTATCTATCTATCTAT
>JAODKE010000068.1:13811608-13821847 GCA_026779605.1 Mormyrus hasselquistii
GAGGTTAGCGGACGGGGGCTTACGGTGAGGAACAGGTGAACAGGACACCCTAACAGAAGGGAGACCATGCTGAGATTCACAGTCGGGGGTGTTAGCCGCATGAATCGAAGTTATAGTCAAGATGATTTTTTAAAAGTTTGCTCTGTGGGTGAGAATTTGGACTACCATTGTACTTACAACAGACAACAAAGAGATGAGCCGTCGCCGAACATCCTGCGACATGAGGACATGCAGACAGAGAGAGAGGTGACAGAGAGACAGACGGGGGACAGCACAGCAGGGACAGCGCTCAACACACTGTCACACACACCAATGCAGAGACGTGTGGCTCGCCTCGCATGCATGCTAACAGCTAACAGATACAGACAGAGAGGTTTACACCGAGCTGGAACACAAGCATCACACATAAGAGCCCTAAGGAGTACTGTTTAACACACAGTGTGCCGAGTGTTATAGACTGTATCTGGGACATTATCCTACCAATAAGTTTTTTGTAAATGTGATAAATTCAGGAAGAAACATCTTAAAGCCCCATATATAATAACAAATAAGAATCAGGAATGATACTAGGGCTCTGCTGGACACTAGGTGAAATTTGTAGAAGGCTAGGTGATCGTTATTGCCAGGACAACAAGCGACAGATATTATAAACACAAAGAAAATGTGAAACATAGTTAAAAGGAATGAAGCCCCAACTTACGATTTTAAGGGTGCCTTCTTTTTCTTTGTTGGCTTATTCTGGTTGGGATCCTCAAGCTCTCTGATGCTGTCATTGTCATTGTCGTTGGCAGGGACCTCAAACGAGGCTGGTGATGTCTTAGGCGGAGAATTCCCCATCTTACTGGAGGATCTGAATGGGTTGACGGAGTCATCAAAAGTGTCCGGGTCAAAGTTGTAGCTGGTGTGGGAGAGCTGCGGTGAGCTGGGTATCGCACTGCTGGAAGAAAAGGGGTTGAAGTTGGGGTCATCCCACTTGCTGGGGTCAAAATTATATGTGGCCTTAGGGATTGGCATGTCTTCATTGTTGGCTGGTGGCTGGGTGGGGGCATTGTCAAGAGGCTCCTCAGGGGGTGGGGGCTTCCGCATCCCCAACTTTGGCTTCCGGAGGGGCATCTTGGCTCCTGGTTTCTTGCCCAGCTTCTTCGGTGGGGGTGTGGAGTCTCGCGGAGATTCCACGCTCTCCTCCGAGTAGTCGAACTCCAGCCGGACAGACTGGCGCTTGTTCAGGGGCTGCTCGTCGCCAGGGGTGCTGGTGGTGACGCTGTCAATGGTAGTGAGGGTGGGCACCAGGGGCGAGGGGAGGGGCAGGGGAGCAGGGTCCTCGGGCACAAGTGGAGGATCAACGGCAGATGTAAACGATACCCCTTTCCTACTCAACACTGGGGAGTTGGCAATCTTACTACCTCCGGTATGGAATGGGTCTATTCCTTCAAAATTGTCTGGGTCCCAGTTGTAGGATGCCTTTGGGAGAATGGGAGAATCTTCGTCTGGAACCGGAGAGAATGTGGAAGTAGGGGGGTGAACAGGGGAAGTAGGGGCTAGTTTGTTTGGTTCTGATTCCTTGGCTTTGGGAACTGGGCTTTCTGGTTTAAGCTTGTCCTTTCTTAACGTTCCACCAGGGCTTGTGATGGCTGAGCTTCCCTCCTCCCCCTCCTCCTCCTCCTCCTCTTTGGGCAGTAAAGGGCTCTCTGGCCTGGTCTTGGCCGCCTTCTTGGCCTCTGGGGTAGAGCTGACAGCTGTGCCTTCAGTGGAGCTGGCAGTATTGGAGCTCTGCCTGGAGAGAGGCTTCTTCTTAAAGGAGGCCTGCCTGGGCTTCTTGTTCTTGCGGAGCGTTCCCGGAGCGCTCTCTGTGCCGACGTTGAAGGCCTCAGCCCTCGGTTGGGCCAACTTTCCTGGGAATCCCGTGTCGGACCCCTCTTCCGGATTTTCTAATTCCCCTGCCTGGAGGCTGAGGGACCGGGTTAGTGGACAGCGGGCCTGGGGCACGCAGTCTGTGGACCGGCGCCTTCCAGCACCGTCGTCTTTGGCCAGCACAGGCGCAAAAGCAGAATCAGGGAAAGGGTCGGAGGCAAGAAGGTCAAGGTTATAGGCACCGCTGCTGGCGATTGGCTTGTCCTCGTCAAAGATGACCGAGTTCGAGCGGCAGGGGGGCTGGAAGACCGGTGGGTCTGAAAGCGGCTCGGTCAGGGACACTGACTCTGACACATGTGTGGAGTCGGAACAGAACCCTGGGGAAAACACAGAACGGTCATAAGAGAGACCCAGAAAGATGTCCAGTCACATGCTTACTCAGAACAAAAGCCTAAACCAAGATTGCTGAACAACATTGATGAACAAAACATTGAAACTTCCTGATGTCCACTGGGACCTAGATTTTCCCACCTCTCAGCACAACTAGTTATATTTTACATGCATTTTTTCCTACTGATGAAGAACACTGGATGATTGCACCTCTTTTCAGGCATAACTAATTCCATGGTGATCCTGCAGAAAAGTTGTAAATAGCACCAGGGACTATCTGAACCACCTACTGTGCTGATCATGCTGAGGGAATGGACTAAAACTAACGGCAGTACACTAACGGCCCACTGGGGACTGAGCCTGAGGCTCCCGTTATGGAAATAGTGTTCATGAATATAACATCGAACCTTGGCAAAGATCTACAGCCCCAACATAGATTCTGCCTCTTACTTTCATTTATATTCTTAGAATTATCTAACTTCCCCAATTCATATATCATTCTAGGCGGTGATTTTAACAAAGTTCTGGATCCACTAATAGATTACACATCAGTGCTCTCCAACAGAAATCTCAGCCACTGGTAGGTATTGAGTTATGGAGCAATAGACTCGCATATTGATTCCTTTGTGATTAATAACTCATAAAAATAAAATAAAATAACCCATTCAGTCAGCTTTAGAATTGCCATCTCAGATTATGCCCCCCATCAGTATCACACTGTGAACTTCACCCCTCCCCAGATGATGCTATGATGATGCTATAAATAGCTCATTATCAAAAGACAATGGATTTCTCGACACACAAAAGAATGAACAACTTTTGCCAATATCAATACCATCCCTGGAATATCAGCAAGCACACTTTGGGAAATGTACGTCAACATCCATAGCAATAAGTCTGCCAGTGATAAAAGACAGCCAGTTGTTAGACATGACTAATTACAGTAACTAATGAAGACAGGATCACTAATTAAAATTTCCCCCATCATGTGATCAGTAATATCAAGCAGGAGAAATCAACCTTCGACAACGGAACAAAAGACTGGGATATATTTCAATATATATTTCCTTACACTGGACATAGAAAGTAGCAATCAAATGAGAAAAAAAGACTTGGAAAAAAGGTTTTGTTTTCATCCCCTGGGATACAGAAAAGCTATATTGTATTGCTGGACTATTCAAATCATAGTACTCAAGGTCACAGCTCTGCTGGTTTTCCAGCCTTCCTTTACCTGTGAACCCGGTGTGAAGCCTCTGTGACCAATAGGAATCAGTAATCATTAAACTAACTACCTGGGAGAACTATAAACAAGACCTGGATTTGGAATCGAGGTCCAGATTGAAGAACTTGGCTGTATAGCGTTATTTAGTATGGCTGCAGTATTGTCTCTGTCCTGTAGATGTCACTCTAAACTTGCTCTCTGTGAAGATGGATTGCAATGCAGCTGACTGATTTGATGCAATTCTTTACTAAAACACTGATTAATCAGTGTGTTTTTCAGCATAGAAAAAAATTGCAACACATTCCAGATATGGACTATAAAAGGATGTGACATTGGGTGGGACAATGGGAAAAGTACAGTACAATTTCTCTTCATAGATTATCAGTTATGTCACCTCTTGGCCATGTTATAAGGAAGGAATGACAGAACAGTGGTTTCCAGTTATCAAGTGCTATAAAAGATACTGGGAGTTTGACCACCCGTGTTCAGAGAGGAGCCGGCTTGTCCAGGCCTGTGTTAAGCCACTCCCTGCAGTGGGCAATGCAGTGCCGACACACCTGGGGAAATCTCTCTCCCTGTTCACGGCTCCATTGTACTAAAACATGCAGCAAAATCCATTCTGCAGGACCTCAGCTCAGAAAGCAATGAAAACGGCTCCCTGAACGAAGACTGTAATTTTGAACTTAATGTGCCATGACTGTGTTGAATAAACACGCAGATGGGGTGAGGGCAGGCAGGCCTCACCCGTGTCCTGGGAGGACGGCTGCTGAGTTGGTGCGTCTGGCTCTGCTTGGGGCAGAGGGGGCGTCACGGCCTTCACCGGGGTGGTCGATTCGGGGGTCTCAAAAGCGCCGTCCGAGTCGGAGCTCCTGGAAAGGAGAGGGAGGGGAGGGGAGACTCAGCATCAGTATCTGGGCCACATCGTCATGTCGGTGGTCAGTGCTGTCAAGTGGCGAGTGTGAGCAGACATATAAGCGCTAATGTATCCCAGGACGGCTAATGCTAATCACGCTACAGCAGGGGAAAAGGCAGAGCAGCGATTCTGGCTGCAGCCGGTCCCACAGCGTGAACCGGACAAAACGTAGACCTGAGGTGAAGTTTCATGACCATAAATGGAAGGTGCGGACTCTGCAGGGAGATTTCTGAAAAAGCTGCACGTACAATAAATGAAATAAAAACGGTGTAAGATTCATAGTCAGACGGGCCGGACAGAATTCATCCATGTAAACTTACAAATAAATGAAGAAATTATAAGGACTATACCGATGTTTAATTTGTACCGAATACTAAGCAAACCGATAACAGATTTCTAGCAGAAATCACGGGTTTCACCCGTCTTCCTTGCCATGATGGCTAATTAGTCTTATTTGACCACACAAAACCCATCTCTCAAAGAACTTAGTGCAGCATTGACACTCTGGCTTGACTGAAAGCATGCAATCAGCCCACCCCCCACCCCCACAAGTCGCTATCAACTACATCTGCTATCGAGCCCCTTGCACCAGTATGGGGGGCGGCCGCAGGGGGGGGTGATCACACATAAAACCACATCTGAAACATCACATTTGCATGCATTTACATAGCACTTAATGCAGGTTATTTTTATCACACCCCCTCCCAACTCCCCCTTTGGTTTTTGCATTGGTTTTCGACGAGCAAACCCACCCCCCCCCCGTGCCCTGCCACGCCCCCTCACCTCTCTTGGCCGGGAGCCACTCCTTCTCGGAGCATGTTGTCATGGCGCACTCCCCCAGCAAGACGCTGCAGGAGCCCCAGCGTGGGGTCTGCGGCTCCTGACCCCCCCAGAAGTGTGTCCCAGCCCCAGCGGGCCCACTGCAGCGGGGACAGCACCTGCCACGCGCTCACTGCCATATCGGCTCTCTGCCTCCTGTCCGCAGCTTATAGGCACGGCTCTGGTTGGTGGCTCTGGCTGTGTAACCCCCCCCCGGCTCTCCGCCCCCCCTCCCTCCGTCCACAGAGAAGCTCCGTCCACAGAGAGGTAGCGGCTCCGAACACCAGGACAGACGCTGTCACAGTGACTCGTATCCCCCCTCCTCACTTTCCAGCTCTCATCTCTCTCTCTCTCCTTTCCTCGCTCTGCCCTCTCTCTCCCTCTTTCTCTCTCTCTCTCTCTCTCTCCCACCCCCTCTCTGCAACGAATTTTAATGAGCGAATCGGCGAGTGGCACCTCGGCCACCATGCAGCGAAACGCATCCAACGGATTCTGCTCCACAAACCCATTTCTGCGGCTCTTTTACCCAGCAACACCGGGGGCGTTAAACCCCGCCCAGTTGCTCCAGCTGTACAGTGACATACGTGCTCGCAGACACAAGCGGAGGAAACACCGACACGCAGCAGTAAGTAATGCACTCCCACACACCATCACATGCAAGAACAATTCATTCATATGATTGCATTAATACTAAATTAGGATCGGAACAATATCAGCGTAAAGAACAGCTTACATGAATAGCAGGTACCACGACATAAATAGTGTCATGCTACTTAAAGGCCCTGGCTTAAGGGGGAATATAAGGGTTAAACCACCAGGAAGGGGCACAAAAAGAAATAAACGCAGTAGACAATATGCTTTAATGGCTCCCTGGACTGGGGATCAAGTCCACTATGGTACGTGAACATCCCAATATGACATTTTGCCCCACTTTTATGTTGAGGTCTATGGAAGAAGAAGGAGATTTCAAATGTAACAACCTGATTTGTTGATGATTACTGTCCCTGTAATGAAACACTCCAGTTGGGGAGATAGGCAGCGTTAATGACCCAGTGCGGGGGCATGTGGCACTCTGGGCCGGAGAACACCCACCCCCTGCAGGCAAGTAGTGAAGAGGAACGCGATCATCAACTGCAAACATGCAAGGGTAAGGTGTGGGGGTGTCATCTTCCTGCTGCCAGCTCCCTTGCGTCCATGAGCTTTGTCCAGATGCAAGAAGGTGTTACATAATAGTCTGTCTCCATTCAGCATGGAGATGATAGGGAACGTCAGGTAAGATCATTACAGAGGAAATCAATAGGCATAAAAGGTTCCGAAGAAGAACAGAAGATGAGAGATCATGAACTTGGGTGGAGCACATGAGGAACACAGGACACACGAGGGATCAACGTGAACAATAAACTTGGTTTATGACCTTGAAGCCCCAGGGGCAGGTCAGAGCAGACAGCATTCAAAGGTCAGGTACCCATTTCGCCACTATTGGGAGAAGCGATGTATCATTTAAAACAGCAATCTGATCGACTCGTGAAAATTCCATGAGAAAGCCACGTAGCCCACTGGCCCTCCATCAGAGAGCCATGTCAGCAGGCCGTGTGACGGTGATAATAGGCTTGCGGCTAGAGGGATGCTATCAGATGTTAGCAGCAAATGCTACCAGATGTTGGTTTTGATATATACAGATAGATAGCAGCTATTTCTGGGCTGGTAGCATGGAAGCAGTCTTGTGATGCATGGCCTTCCATTTTGCTCCTGGATTTGGTTCTGTAATTGCACTGTAATTACACCGGCACAGAACTGTACCATTCCAGACCAACGACATTCTGACCGCTGCAAAGCAGCATCTGTTTCTCAGACTGTTGCTTAGACTTACTGCTAGATTGTTAAAGTACCAATGGGCAGAAGGATAAGAAGGGATGTGAATATAAATCCCCAGGCCCCCGGAATCATTTTTAATTAAAACTCCTGACGGTACAGCATGCAAACCGCTGGCACCAAAATCAGGCCATTTTCTTGGCCTCCTGTCACTCCCTAAGCAACAAACACCAAGCTATAGTTATCTGGGTGCCTAAAGCAGCATGTTTCTGCTGAGAATAAGGGTTTTAAATCAACCTAAATAAGATTTGTGCATCAAATAACACAGAAATGATGGTCATTAACAGTGGCAAGTTGCACTCCAGGGTGAAAGTTAAAGAGCTGCGTGCTCTGAAAGCAACACCACACAGAGAGACACACACACACACAGGCACAAACAGTTTGAAGGAAGATAAACAAACAAAATATATAAAACTAGGAGACCCCACAGGACAATTTTTTTTTCACTCATTTCTCTATTTATGGGTGTGTGTTTGTGAATAATACATTTTTCTTTTGCAAACTGCAGCCTGGTTCTTCCCTGTTTCTCATTAATTTCTTTATGGGACTTCAGTCCTGCTTCTAAGAGCCTGATATGAAACATCCTAGCAGTGCATGTCACACCTGTACTTAATGTTTCCCATTCCTTTCGAAGATCACTTGATGACATCATCTGATTTATGAGATACTGCCAGATAAGTTGACGGTCATCTCTGGCATTACAAAGTCACTAGATAGTCACCTGGCTTGTTTCTGGTCGTTCCCAGTGTCTCCTCCTTCACCTTATTCTTGTGTCCTGCGGTCTTTGAAATTTTTACCCTGGAAGCAAGCTGCTGTTCAGCGTAGCCTTCCAACAGCCGAACCATGATTAAACCAATGCTGATTTACTTAAAAATATAGAGTGGATATATATATATGTGTGTGTGTGTGTATGTATATATATATAGATCTCAATGTCAATACAAGATTCTGGTGATTGTTTACTGGGATTAGTTAGCAGTTACCAGGCACATTTTCTATTTTTACAGAGCTCGTACACAATCTCCATGGCAACTACAAATAGCAAAAGCCATATGCTACTCTGTGCTTGTACTGAACAGTACAATAGTAGCCTGCAACACACATTGCATACTGACAAATATGCATATGCCAGTGCAATCACACACAGCCTCGTGCACACACCATGCGCACACCATGCGCACACCGTGCGCACACCGTGCGCACACCGTGCGCACACCGTGCGCACACCGTGCGCACACCGTGCGCACACCGTGCACACACCGTGCGCACACCGTGCACACACCGTGCGCACACCGTGCACACACCGTGCGCACACCGTGCACACACCGTGCACACACCATGCACACACCATGCACACACCATGCACACACCCATGACCAAACAATGTATAATACACAAGTCTACAGATACAGTGCAGCTATGCACACATACATGCATGCATAGACCCACATACAGACACACACACACACACACCATGCATAAAAGCAGAGACAATACAATACGCATAGAAAATCAGAGTCGGACCATACAGATTGCATTAGTAATTATTCATGGGCAGCTTGAGACGGTCTGCGGAGGCAGAGTTTCAAAAGGGTTTAATGCCTGAGAAGTACAGCCTGTAGCCTCAATATATAATCATTATTGCCAGATATTTTACAGTCCCTATAATGGTCACATCCCTGGGTCTGTGTCTGTGTGTGAAGAAGCGTGCTCTCGTGACATGGCAGTAACTAATTGGCAATATCACTTAATGGCCCTGGTACCATTACAGCAACTGGGTAAATATTGAGTTAAGATCGGCTGTAGATGCATGGTGGGCTGAGTTATGGAGGGAGGGATGGAGGGACAAAAGAAGAGAGCGCGATCGACGGAGGAGGGGAATGAGGGAGGAAAAGGAGCTCGAGATAACGCAGACAAAGAAGGAGACGAACGGAGAATCTCTGCGGAGGAACAAAGAAATGATAAGCTATCCCTGCAGAAAGGGGCAAACTCTGATGTAAGCCTAACTGCTGACTGGTGGAATTTTACCTTACTGGTTTTTAGTGTTACTACAGTTGTCTCTACAGTTACCAAAAATATAATGACGTCATTATATACGCAAATCAAGCAATTTAAGCGTGAGTGTGAAATGTGGGTTAATACATATTCTTCGTACTTAATCGGGTATGCTAATTCAGGATAATTATTTATATTTTCTGCTGCCTTCTCTGCTATACTATCATTAAAATGTTATGTTTTAATCGTGCAGAAAGTTACACTGGTAATATGTTCAGTTATGGCTTGAATATTGTACGGTCAGTGTAGGTGGACAGGGGAGGGAGAAGCGTTTGGCTCATGACTGTCGGCTGCAGTTGCTTTATTTTTCCCCATTAATTACCAGAGACAACCGTGGGCACCTCTCCTCCTTGCTGCCACATATGTGCCTTCTTCTGATGGGGTGTTATTAAACCTCGCTACCAGCCACGGATGAGACGGTAATGACGTTGAGAGCCGGAGCTCCGCAGATCAGCTCGCCATGTCTGCTTCATGGGAGCTACAGCTACAGGTCATGTGACTCACCAAGAGGACAAATGTGGACAGATTGTGTAGCGAGACAGACTGCAAACGGAAATGCAGGCTGTCTGTTTTACAAAAGTACTTCAAGGCAGATATTTCAGAATATTCCCAAAAAGTAACAAGGACTCTTCTGATTAACCAAGTAGATGTCTACAGAGGGATAATGCATTTTGGACACCTTCTCACCATCATTTTTCCAGCCAAATCACTTATAGCAATTTCTTGACCGCTGACTATTACCAGGTACAGCTTAAAAATGAAAATGAAAGCCGTAATACAGCTGTTCTGAAACAGGATGACAACCATCTGTGAGTTAAAGCCCAAATGGTACCTAAGGGAGGTTTAACATGTCGCCTCTTCCTTGTGTTTGTTATGGTCGAAGTCGGAATCGAATGACACTTATTGTGATTTCATGAATAATAAATGGAGAATTTGCTTTCTTTACTGGTGTTTGGCCGGAGGCCAGTAGTAGAGCATGAGTAGAACATGATTTTCGTTTCCTTATCCACTTAAACAACTTTGTACCGTTTCATAAAAGGATTCATGGATAACCAAGCAGATAGTGTTGACTGGTAGGAGATAATTAAACTTCAATTTGATGGGTGTTGATATTAAG
>JAODKE010000068.1:13821947-13831962 GCA_026779605.1 Mormyrus hasselquistii
ATATATTTGCTGAGCATATAAATCCCTTTGTCCTTACAGCCATCTGATGACACCAGGGACTAAATTTCCTGGAAATTAGGGCGGATTCTCAGTTCAGGTGCAACAAAAGTGCTTGAAGATACATAGGAAATCTGGGAATAAACTCATCTTGGCTGGGAGAAACTCCCCGGCCAAGATGAGTAATGCACAATTGACACTGGGCCTGACTTTCATGAGAATGTGGTTCTCCTGGGGGGTAATTTTAACAAGTTTTTTATAATCTTTACTTTTCCCTACACTCTGTTGTTTGCATTGCAGGTACCTAGATCCCTCTAATGTGTGAACATATCTCTAGCAGGTCAATGACCAAGCCACTGGGTCAAACCCCATCCTCTGGAATTGTTACTCTGGCAGATTACCTAACTCGAGCTATAGCTATCGATCATGTGACTCACCCTACTCACCTTCTAAGGCTTATTTATTTTTTTTGTGCAAAGTATAATAGTAAAGATATAACAGTGCTGTCCACACTATCATTTTGAATGTGAACTTTCTGTAACTAATATTGCTTGCAAAGTATGTGTTTTATTTAATTTATGGATCTTTGGCAAACAATTGTGCGAGCACATGAGTCTCTGTACAGGTTCTGGTGCATGTAAATGTGATGCAAGTGCATGTGGACTGATTCAGTGACAGCTGTCCCCCACCGCAAAAGCACAAGAGCCACTAGTTGTAAACAGATGTGTGGCGCTGCATGATGATGGGGCACGGTGACATTTCTCAGTAGCCTCTCCAGTGGAAAGTGGCCACTAAGGAGCCAACGAATAGAAGGGAGAGAGACAGGACAAAGACCACACTCCAGAACACACTGGCCCTGTGTATTACTAATGCAGTGACTTTCATTGTGTCTTTGTGCAAAGAGATCTGCAGTTTTGAATGCTTGCCTGTTGTTCAGAAATCAGTCTATATTTTATATTACAGTTATATTACAATCATATAATTGTCATAATTATATACATATATATATATATATATATTAGGGCTGGTAATTAATTAAAAAGAATTAACTAAATAATTGCACATTTTTATGTGATTTATCGCACCTTACATTAAAACTTATAATCATAAATATTTACATGTTGAATCCCCAAATTAATGTAGATTTATCACAATTACATTGGTCATTGTCACAAACTCATTACCATAAGATATTAATTTTTTAATTAGTTTGAAACAGACTGATATTATACAAATCCATTGTTTAAATGGTCATTTTTGCCTCTGAGGTAGTTAATCAGTGTTGTTTTGTTACCATTTACTTCTGTAATAAAATTATTTCATGAAATCCTGAGCAAGAGTTAATGAGATGGGAAAAATATTACAAACCTAACAAAAATATAAATATTATCATACAAACTGATTGCTTATGGGGTTACATGCAATGAAGTTGATAGATTTAAAACAGTGTAAGCATTTTGTCTTAGTTTTTTTTAATGGTAAAATAATAATCAAATCAGGGCAACAAAATACATAATTTTAATATACCTAAAAATTTAAGGTAGTATCTATTATTCTACACAAAGAAATAATGTTTTTTTTTTACCCATATTTTAATATCTTAACTTAAACTTACGTTGTACAGGTTATTTATAAATAAAAAGTTATAAATACTACTTGCAAACAAGTACAAGCTGAATTTCAATGCTTTTAAAAAGGCTCGATGTACAGATGACAATAAGAAAGGAGAGGGTAGTGTGTTATAAGTAGACATCTAAAACTATTATTTGTTTTAATCACACACCTTGGTGATTAATTGGCATATACCACATGTATACATATAACTGCATGTATTCAACAGATTGAAACGCTATTCATTCCCATGCGAGTGATGGATCTAAAATCTAAAACCTATTTCGCAAATGGCTCTAAAACAGAATCCTGAAAACCACGGAAAGTGCACTTAATAACATGAAATATTAATATAATATGAATATTAATATAATTTGACGTATAAGTATTCAGTAAAAACTAACATTTCAAATTGTAATATTTTTATCCTATATGCGCCTCCATTTGGCTATCATTATAAAAAAATAAAATAGAAAAAAAGATCAGCCTACCTGTGAGACCCTAACTGAATGTTTTTATTTTAGCTCTGATGTTTGGGATTCTGTGCAGTGTCTTGACCTAAACTGTCACACTGTTTACAACCAGGAAGAAATATTATAGGTCTCTGTTAAAATCTATGCTTGTAATATTCTCCCATTTGGGTAACAAAATACTGCATATGTTAACATGATTAAAGAAATAATTACGTGTTGTGACTTTAAAATGAGTTTCCTAGCCATTTTCCCCATTTGTGCTATTACACTATTTCATTATGACAGAATCTCCCAGTGTGTTATTAGGCCGTCCATGGTAAGAAAAAAGTTAACGCTGTCTCTCACTGCCTTACCTCGCCAGGTTGAACAGGAAGTTCAAAATCCTTTGAGACGCTAGTCATTCCCCCTGAATATCAAGATTTACCAGAGGTCTTTAGCAAGCAGATGGGTAAATGCCTACTTTTACATCGACCCTCGAATCGTGCCATCGATCTACATCCTGGAAGCGCTCTGCCCTAAGGTTCAGATTTATTCATTATCCATGTCCATGTCTATAGCCATAGAAAATATTGTTTAAGAGCCACTAAACCAGAGCTTTGTCCATTCATCAGCCTCTCCTGTTGCTGCCTGTTCTTTTTTTATGGAAAATAAAAATGTTGGTTTCCAAACTTGTATTCACTATTATGGCTGAATAACATAAAGGTCGAATAACATTATTCACTCCTCCTGTTTCCTGCAGCCCTAGAACAGCTTAAAGAGTAAAGGTGCTTCACAAAACCTGATCTGCATAATTCTTACAACTTACAGCTGAATATTTGAAGGCATTAAGTGGGAAACCACATTTCATACCAAATACTGCACACTACGAATATTTTGTAATGCCTTACGGTTTTGTCAGTGCACCTTTGGTTTTTCAGCCCTTCAAAAATACGTTTCTGCATGAATACCTTGGAAAATTCATCATTGTTTACATTGATATATCTTGGTTTCTTCACAAGATTTTCAGTTCCATGTCTGGTCCTACAGAAGCTTATATAAAATAGCTTTTGGTTCGGTTAAAGAAATGTCAGCTTCATACAGTAAGTCTAAACTCAATTTGGCAAATTTTATCAAGGATTTATGCACTTTGAGTTCTGATGCGGCAGCACACCCTGTTAAGGGGCTATTCCCAGTCTGACCTATGTTCTGCTGGTTGACCCTCATGAGACTTATGACCCTGTTCTCGTATTCCTCCTTGTGTTACAGTGGATGCATTTTGCTCCTAGTTCTGGTTACCCGGGTATCTGACCCACATGTTCATTGTTGAAGAAGACTTTCTGGTGGCCATGGTTAGACAGAAACATCCCAGTCTGTCAACACGTGTACAGATTGTTTCTAGTCAAAGTCGCTGCATCGGCTGCTCTCTACTATTATCTCACAGGCTATGAAACCACGTAGCCAATGACGTTATCTCAGACTTCCCCCTGCTCAGGAATCGACTTTTATTCTTGTGGCTGTGGATAGGTTCTCTAAAGGATATTGGCTAATTCCCCTGATAGGACTACCCGCTATATTGGAAACTGCAGAGCTTCTGTTTCACCATGTCTTTTAGACTTATGGGCTGTTTTATGTCTCAGGTTTTATGATAAGGTCCATGCTCTGGAGAGCCATCAGATGTAACAGCAGTGGATGCCCACATGTGTCTGCAGCATGCCATGTGACGACAGATGCACAACGCAGACCATTGCTGACATCCCGACCCCAGTCAGGAAGTCTGGATACCCACTTGAGATATCAATTTCAGGATTCCTTCTAAGATGTTAAACCCACAGACCTTTATTTGATTGTTAGACAGATTAAGCCCATGTCCTACTGTCTCAAATTACCACCTCAGTATGAGATCAATCCGACTGTTTCCCTGTTAAAACTGGTAGTACAACAACCTGCTTGTCATGGTGCCCCAGCACCCCATCCTCAACTGCCCTGCCCCCCCCCCCCTTACTCTGACATGATAGTCCTGCTTTCACTGCTCCCCTTTACTGTTGACATCGACAGATACATGCAGTACTTGATGGATTAATCGGAGGGGGAGGTTCTGTCATACTCTCACTACTATAATTTTACCCACGTGTACTGTAGTGTGTCAGCACACCCTGTCATTGGAAGACTAAACAGATGATCATTTTCACCTGTGCCTCTGCCTTTGCCATAGTTCTGTTTTAGTGTGTGTGATATTCTCTGTTAAGCACTTTTAATACTCAGTTTTGATCAGTTTGTACTCAACTGATGAAAACTTGCCAACTGACTCTGATTACTGGATTTGCATTTTGTATCTCAATGATGAAACTCCATGCCTGTATCTGACTCTCATGGAACCCTTCCATAAAGATATATGCATACTCAAATACATGTAAGCTGTATACACACTTGTCATTTATTTACCTTTTAGAAAATTAATTGGTAGAATTACACTCATATACGTACACAAATATACATTATTTAAGTTTAATTCTGTCATTTCTATAAACATTTGTGTGCCTTTGGCAAGACTCCTCATAGGCCTGCCAAGCTGATGATGACAGTGAGGGCAAAATTAATTTACAGGCTTGTCATGCAACTGATACAGTCAGTCTTGATGCCCTGATACAACCTCTGTCTGAGCATCTGACTTCACTGCTCCTGCCCCTTTGCTGATGTCATCAAAAATGGACATTGGTCCTAAAGCAGCCCGTCACCTTTAGCATTTTTACAGGGTGCGTGTCATACATAAATTCACCCTCGTTTGCATCTTTGACATGTTCGACAGTTTAGTTCTGAGCCAAGCATATGCTTACTTTGTACTTTATCTTTCGTCTGCACGTGTACGTTGACAGCGGATTAAAAACTCTTTAGCCTCGATCTGTGTGTTATTAGCGTGCTGATAACGGGGAGCCAGATGCCAATGCAGTGTGAAGGCAGCCCTGCACCCATCTCCCGGGACCATTTCAGTGGCTTCTGTCTAATTAACACAAATATTTCCCGCGCAGTAATTAGCCCAGAGACCAGGGTAAATAGACCCCAAATACATATGCGAGCAGTTTGAGTTGATCCCTCTGTCTCTCCATCACACAACGAAGTCTCCCAATTTCCATTATAAACACACATGCACAGACACGCACACACAGGCTGAGATCTGCTCTGATGCACTGCCACACGTGTTAGATGCCCCCCCACCCCCGTCATTGTTCCGCGATATAAATAAACATGCAGGGAAAGCTGAGCCCCCCCCTAGGAAAGATGGCGAGGAGTTGCACGGGCCAAAGGGCTGACTCCAGCGCTCCTGCGGTGAGAGCATCCGTGGAAACCAAAGAGACCCACCACCCCCCCACCCCACGCTCTGCACAACGATACCAATAGCGCCCCCTCACCCTGCACATACACATTGCACACACATTCTCATGTTTGCATAACAAAAACAGCACTCGATACAGTGCCCCCCTCTGTAACAAAGACAAAAACAACTGACGACTGAAGATAGCGTGAGTCCCAGCTGCTGCCCTCATACTGATCACACAGCCCCCCCCCCCCACGACCCCCAGGCAGACTCACATGGTCTCGATGTGCTCCGGCATCAGGCCAGTGGCCTGTCCTTCTTCCATGGACTCTGCGGCTCCCATCGTCAGTTAGGTGTGCTTTCCCTGCCCCCCCACCCCCCCCCACCCCGAGATCGAGTCCCTGCTTGTTCTCTAGCCCCTCTATCCGCCCCTGGCTCTGGGCAGTGGTCCCCGCTTCGGGGCGGGTGCCGCTTGCTGCTGCGCTGCAGTGCAGTGAAGGAGGACAACTCGCATCAGCGGCCGCAGCTCCGGCGGCCCACCCCCCCCCGCCGAGCCTCCGAGATCATCCCACCCTCTCCTCCTCTCTGCTCTCTCTGTCTCTCCAGCGTGGTAGAGTCGCCTCTACATCGCAGGGACGTCGGAGGCTGAAGAGAGAAGATGCGGAACGTTGCGGCGAGGGTGGGGGCGGGGGGGCCACGGGGAGACTAGCGAAGGTCTGGCGACGCTGCTGCCTCGCAGTCGCCTCCCTGCCTGGCTCTGCTCCACTCAGTGCTGCTCTCCAGCTCCCGTGTGTGCAGACGCATTCAAAAAACAGGCACCTTTTCTAACCTCCCTCCGCCAGCTTCCCTTGGCTGTCTTCTCCCCACCGGGGACCAGAACAATAGCTCTTCTCGGACCTGCTCACTATCTGTCCGTATTCCTTAGTAGCGCTTAGCCATATCACCACGGCTACCTTCCGAGCGTCTCACACAAAGGAGGCATCCAGCAGGCGGCGTATGCTCAGGACGAGAGACGTGAGAAGAGGTAAACAATGAGCAGGGATAACGCCAGGTCCTTTCCTGCCTTAACCCTTCGCGTCTCTCTCTCTCTCTCTCTCTCTCTCTCTCTCCATCTCTCTCCCTCTCTCATCTTATCTCCCCGTTCATCATCCAGTTTTTTTCAGCGGTTGTCTCCATATTCATTTGAACAGAAAGAAATCAAACACAATGGCAGATATCACAATAGGGTGCATCAATGAACTGTTTTTAAACGTCTAAATGTCTTACGATTTATGATTCAGAAAATCCTTTTTTTTTTTTCATTGTTATGATTCTGTGGCCATGCGGGAAGACAAGGTGTTGTCTCTGTACCGCACAGAGAAAGCGGTGTGTTTTAACTGGACCCCCCAGCTGTCATTTCTAAATGGATCGTGTCACCCCTTCCCTCCCCCCAAATCCCAAAGGACTTTGCTCTGAAGATCTAATTTACTCTCACTTAGAAATGTCTGCATATGTTAAAGTGTGGAGATGCTGGTGTGTGTGTGTGTGTGTGTGTGAACTGAGAACAGGTCTTGTGCCTGTAGGGTTAAGATCCACGCTCCATGTTTAGTAGGTGCCCAAGCATGGTATTTACACCCGAAAGCTTTGTAAATGTGGAGGTACTATCGAGGATTGCAGAGCTATTGTTCAAGCATGAGACAGGCAGACAAAGAACTCGATCACTAAAATCAAACCCATCTTGCTTTCTTGCTTGCTGGCATATAATAATAACGGTCTTCATAGGCGGCCATGTTGTCTTCACGTGGCGTTGGTTACCGTGAGCGACGAGTAACATTCACGCCGCATTTCGGGATGCGCCCGGCTCCTTGAGTCTGACAGACAGACCGAGCTTTTAAGCTGGCAGCCATATTGTTGTGCATATGTCACTGGGGAACATCTCCCCTTTTACTTTAAGCTGGTGGTATAGAAGCAGGTCCAGAGCGCACACACACACACACACACACACACACACACACACACACACACTCACATGCATAAACATAGCCCCAGGACTTCAGCGCATGTAGCTCCCTGTGACTCGCTTTGTGATCTATAGCTCCAGGTCATCCAAACACGGCATCTTCCCAACCTCTAAGGTTCCAAGCACCCTGATGAGCGTCCTGGGGCTCAGAATGCAGAGAAAATGGGCTGAGATGGCGATGAACCTCATGGGCAAGAGAAGATGGAAGATGAGACTACCGGGAAAGTAATATGCGTCGTTTATGAAAAATAAAGCATCATTTCATTTGCACGTCTGGGATGAGGAAGCCAGGGAGCAATAAAGGGGAGGGATCAGTGCCGCGTCTGTCTCTTTGTCTGCCTCCCCCACTGTGGGACAGCTGCACATCCAGCAGGACATCTACCCCCTACCCGCACACTCACCCTCACTCTCCCTGGTTGTTCTTGACACCCCCAAATGCTCACCAGACAGGGGACTCCTTGCCTCGTGCCACGCTCGTCCACGAGTGATACCGCGGAGGATAAATGCGGCGTAGCGGTCATCATGCGAAGCCTCCAAAACACGCCCTCGCGCTAAAGGTTGCATTTAACGGTAAGCGAGCACGGACAAGGACGGAGGAAGGATGGAAAAGAGGAAAGAGGTTGTTGCTAAATACCCGGAATCGCTCGGCATGCAAGTCGAGACACTTTCTAAATCCCGTCCATTTAGGTGCAGTGCCCTTAATATCAAGCAGAAGATGCAATATGTACAGCAGTTATTGTGGAATAGTGTTTGAGTGTGCCCTGCAATAGGTTGGTGTCCCATCCGGAGCCTCCAAGGCCCTGAACAAGCGCTTTCAGAAACTGGATGGATGGATGGATGGATGGATGGATATATCCTATATGTCCTATATTTGTACAGCATAGTTTTTAATGTTGTATTGTATAGTTATGTAATGTTATTTGTCTCTTAACAGAGGCAGCTACTAAGTTTCACTATACTTGTGTAACGCACTTGCACAATTCTTGATCTTTGATGGAGATGTTTTCTTGAGTAACCTTATACTGTATAATCTGATATTTCTGCATTGCTCACCTGCTTAGCACCCCCACCCCCACACAAACACACCTGTACCACCTGTGCTTTGGCTTGCACTCCCCCTGGGGGTGTCACACTCTCAGGTGCTTGGAGTGACAGACATGTACCCTCCCTTCAACAAAGGCTCAAAACGAGGAAGTCAGGCCATTCATTTTTTTAAGAAACGTAAGGCCAAAAGAAAACACAAGGAAGGCTTTTTAAATTAAAGATTAATATCCCTGCAGGCAGAAATCTAGGTCAACTATAGCGGGTGTTAAATTAGAAGGCAGGGGATCTGTGTTTATCCAATGCATATCTAGTTAGTGCTGCCAGGAAAAAAAAATACTATAAAATAAATAAATTAATTTAATAGTTGGTCTTCCTATCTAAATGGAGACCATCCATTCATTTCTATGGGAAAAACCATAATCTCAATCACGACACCCTTAACCTATACCCATCCCTAACCTTAACCGTAAGTAACCAACCCAGATACAAGACTTTTTTGATTGCATTCACAGATTTTTATAAAACTGAAGTTATCCAAATGGGGACCTCAAAAGATGTCCCCAAAAGTGCGGAAATTTCAGGTTTTACTACACTTTTGGGAACAATTTGGTCCTCAAATGTCACTTAACATGTCACTTAAAAAGCAAGCCGATTGCTGTCTTGGATAATGCTATACATAAAATGCTGTTATATCTCTTTTTGTCCTGTAGAGGGAGCTGGGTTTGCATGGTCATGGTTGCCATGGACACCATCCATGACCTTCCAACCAACCTGGAAGTACTGCCAGCTAATGATCTGTACTGCCTATATAAACAGCTCAGCTGCAATGTGTGGTTTTCATTCTTGCTATTTAGTGTGAAGTGTTTAAAATAGTTCAGAAATGTTGTCACTCTACTTTGTCTTGCATTATTGTTTTCTTAAGTCACTGACCATTTGGTCCTGATGTATTTTTCATAGTCTTTGGTTTCTTGGTTTAATCGATAGCTACCCTCACGCGTGGGTCCTGACTTATCCTGGTGGCCATCGAGAACCTTGAGGCTCAACTGACGGGAGAGGACAGTTGCCGTAGGCCGAAGATCTCCCTGGCGGCTAAGTTCAGGCTGCCTTGCGCAGGGCCAGTGTTACAGATCTTAAATAGCACCATGCTATGGCAGCATTGATTATATTTGAATTTGACTCAGACTGAAAGTAAGTCGGGTAGGGAGAAAAACTGAGGCGAAAAACACTGAAGTAGATTCTGGGTTTGAGAAAGGGGCCCATCTGGTGGAGAGCAGGGTCCAGACTGAGCATTGAAGGACAGATTGATCCAAATATGACCAAAAACCCACTGAATCAGAATCTAATCCAGATGAAACCAGCCTTTGTACCAGCCGGGAGCGGGAATGGGGGGCTAACCAAAGGGACTTAACATATATTAGTATGTAAATCCAATTTCAGAGCTCTTCTGCAAAACTCTTCCGCATCTCCAACCCCCTACATCTCTGCTGAATACACCCCATATCTTTCACCCCCGCCTCACCCACCACGCCCCCTTTTCACCCCGCTTCCGGCCCCCCTCCCCACGCGCTACCATTGCTGCCCATGTCCCGCAGCCCCAGC
>JAODKE010000068.1:13834365-13873619 GCA_026779605.1 Mormyrus hasselquistii
ATTATTAAACTAACTACCTGGGAGAACTGAAAACAAGGCCTGGATTTGGAATCGAGGTCCAGAGTTGAAGAGCCCTGTTCTATAGTGTCTATTTACACACACACACACACACACACACACACACTTTTTCATTTCTATAGGCAAAACCTTAATCCCAACAATGAGAACCCCACCCCCTACCCAACCCTAACCTTAATCACAAGTAACACAAAAGTTTTATCACATGGGAATGTCCCCATAATGTAATACATACATAACCACCCCTCCCCACCACTACAAACACACACACACACATACACATGCACATACTGTACCTTTATCCATTCTCTCCAACCCTCCAACAACTCTGCCTGAGTTTTGTCTAATGCATGACTGTTATATCTATGTATAGAATATTAACACATGACCATGAGAAATACCATTGCCCAAATTTTGGCAATACGTACGATTAATACACCTCATATTTCATTAAAACGTATAACAAGCAGTTTAAGTTCCAGCTAAAGCCTCAGTTCAGGATTAATAAAATAATATTCCCTGTCACAGCTTAAGCACACAGTCTTGATTGATATGTAACAGGGGCTAATCCCCTCCTTAGTCAGCACAGTGAGATTAGCTGAACAAGTACTTCTGTGCCTGGCTGCTGGGAATTTATGGAGGGAAAACAGAAAAGCCTGCAGTCAGGACTAGATCCTACCGATTACACCTCTGTCTCCGGCCCCACGACGTCCGGGACTCTTTGCTGAGCGTGGACATCTTTCTGGCCGTAAATAGGTGCTGAATTGCTATAACTTACCCTCACTATTGCTGCATCAGAAATTATTACTGTGCTGCTATTTACACAGGGAACCATCACTTTTCCTTCCAGGGCTGATCACAAGTACTGACGCTTTATGTTATTTGATGTATGTTCTCATTATAGCAAGCTGCATCACAGTGAAGCACGCTGTTCCGTATCACAGTTTCTATCGCCTGTGCCATCCATTGTTCCTGTTCTGAATTACAGTCCGTCTCATGTGCTCTCTGCATGCTACTGTCTCCCTAATCCCTCATCCTTTCCACACTAACAGAAACATTAACTACACTGTGTTAACAGCCTGAACAAATGTGCTGTGCTGTAAATGCACAGAAAGTGAATACATCCCATCCAGGATGTCCCTTCACTATCCTGGAATAATATCCAGAATCACAGCCCTGTACTGAGTAAGTGGCTATATAAGACGGATGGATGGAAATTAGACATGCAAAAGTCAGATCCGCCCATAAATAACCAGGCTGTTTAAGTCTCTAACACAGCTAGTCGAGTACAGATTCTATTTCACTGGTCACCTGTATCTAAAGCTGGTTCTTCAGACTTGGCAATGTCATATACTGTAAGGAGATATGAACCCCTAATCTAAACAGGATCCAAAGGCTCCCGAAATCACAGCATCGGTATCTACAGGCAAACATAAATACACAAGCTAATATAGTTAATCCATTGTCCGTGGTTGTGTTGCGTGAAGATGTTTATGGTGTTTATGCTCTCGTTCTGTTACCTTCTGTGGCCGTTCCCTGGTCCTTTTCTGTTTCTTACATCCTAACGACGCCGGCCGCTCGGGAACAGTTAATGGATTGTCGGCTGAGGTTTACTTATAAATACATATTAGAAGAGATGGACCAGCTGGGCACGCACCATAACCATGACTCCATATGCTTGAAGATTGAACTCTTCGCAGCATTTTCATAGGGGAAACCTCACAGTTTGACCATTCATTCCCTCATTAATGTCCTGACACTGTTTAAATGTTTCTCCTTTCCAAACTGTTATTGCCCTTTTATTGCTTTTTAACTGAAACCAGGGAGGCCATTGAGTACAAGCTGGTTCTTCTGACAAGAAAGTTCCAACCATAAAATAAAGTTTAGATTGAAATAAATGGAGAAGCCAGCAACTGATAGCGTAAAAGAGACAGAGGTAAAGTGTGGGGATGATGAAGAGGTTTTTAGCTGTGCGGGTTTTACTGTACCTGACCCCAAAATCCTGTGGGCAAACTGTGGGGCACTCTACCCGCACTGGGGTAGGTGCGGGGAGTTCAGGAACCGGAGGGGCTGGCGGGGGGGTCCGAGGTGCTGGGGGCTCACTGTGTGGAAGAGCAGGGGTGCACCTCTCAGGGGGCGTGGGAGGAGGAGTGGGGAAATCAGCACTCTCCTCAAGAAGGTAGCTGGGGAGGTGTGGCTGGAGAGCTTCTTTCTCAAAGGGCTCTGGCAAGTCGGGAGCGGAGCCTCTTGCTTCAGTCTGCCCAATCAGGGAACGCCTGGTGGGAAAGGATAAACAATGCCCTGAAGACTGGAATCTTCATTGGCCACAAGATGGCGCTCTTTCTCAATTTCACAATATGGAGTGGACCTTAACAGACAATATCGTTCTAGTAGTATGTTAAAAACTACATAAATGATTTGTTCTGCAGTTTGTTCTTACCGTACGTGTTTGGATTTTTTTGTACTTTTAGTAACTTAAACGTACAAGGCTGCTATTTGGAGCAGTTAATTAAATATTATACCTTTAAATGTCTTGGCTACACACGTGAGCACTGCATGGCCTCACTTCCTCTGCTGGGCATCTGAATAAGAGTTACTGCCCTCGGAGTGGGCACACAGCATCACTGGAGTTACAGTAGGAGGCTTCACAGCTATTGATGGTTGGATAATGATTTCTCTATACACCCAGCAGCACTTTTTAACACAACTGTTTGCGTTTAATGATGGTAATTTTGCATGAGGTCACCAAAACTGGCAGGGACACAGCCAATCGTCATGGCTGCAGCAGACCACAGACATTCCTGCTAACACTTTATAAATTTCGTTTTGTTTCTGAGCAGCATGACTAAGGCCACGCTATCGCTGATTAAACTGGAACCAAAAATTAAGCATTTTTGAGTGTTTCTGGACAAGTATGACCAAAAGGTGAACCACCAGCTGACAAATAGCCGTATACAAAGTGGCCAGTGGCACTGGTAGTAAGTCCAGTGGTCTTAAATAAGTATGTTTTTACTGGTTACATTATATTTTGAGTATCAAGATTAATTAAATGGAGAAAAAATTAAAACGAGCATTTTTATAAGCATTTTTATAAGCAACTAAACATGCCCTTGACATTATGGCTCTTTAGTAGTGTTTCAGGTCAGCAAACCGACACAAACCACGGCGCCGTTGTCATATGTTCACCATGTTTACCACAAGGTAACGCACACATCCATGCATTCCTCCATTTTCAGTTTTTCAATTTTCAGACAACCGGAACATTAATTAAGAATAATTAAGAGCAATTTAAAAATGTATTCATTTAACATAAAATTCACACCTTTGGAACACTTCCTCTATACTACATTAAGTGACAGTTAATGCACGTTTCGGCGTATGTTAATCTGCTTTTGTAGACATCATTTTAACGTTTCTGAGCCATTTATTAGTAGAAATATTTCCTTATTGTCGCAGATTGTGTTCTACATCTGGAATTTTAAGAAAGTTTAGTTAGAATTAAGGATTATAATCGCATATCCATTAACTGCTGTGATCTGCCTGGCTGGTGCTACATGTGCAGCTTTAGAAAAAGTAGTTAACACCCGTCTGACCAATCAGATTCGAGAATTCAACAGGGCCATGATATTCTATGTGTCCCAGAACATTGCTTGTGCTGGTCTGTGCCTGCAGCCTCGCTCTGTACTCCAGAACACCATGTGGCACCAGAGACACTAAAGGCTACGCCCCCCCCCCACCCCAGTCCCTCTCAGTGTAATGGGTGTCACAGGGCAGGGCGGGGTGTGGCGGGGTGGCGTAGGGGCAGGCGTCTCCGGCCTCTAACTCATTCCTTCGCCAGGCTCTAAAAATAGCTGGGCCTCTGCGCGAAGGCTGTTGGCACGCCCTCGACAACTGTGCATAGCGCGGATGTCGGGACTGAGGGAGCACCTCAGGCAGGGCGTGCGGAACATGCCGCGCTCCGTGTCTGGGGCATGGAGTCGAAAGCAGACTGAGCAATCGCTGGATGGAAATGGGGAAAAGCAGCCTTTTCACTTTATAGCCACAGAATAATGGCAAACATATCTCCATGTCAAACAGAACAAACAGTATGAAGTCTCACAGGGATCTAGATGATCCAGTGTGAGCCCCCCCCCCCACCCCTCACCCCCCGGCCTAGTGTTTTATGGGACACAGACTCTCAGGGACGTAACTGTAAGCGTTAGAGGCAGAGAGTAGGGATGTAACAAATGCTGCCTGGAGGCTGTGGTACTTACAGATCCTGTTCATTACTGGGGGAGAGGCAGCCAGACCCCCCCGCGGCCTGGACATCACCTCCAGCACCGCAATACTAACACACTAGTCCGTGTCGAATTAATGCAGAGAGAGCGGATTGGATGATGTCATTCTGACTGGCTGCGAGCCAGCAGTCCAGGCCCTCTCCCTTAAAACGGTCCGCAACTTGGCTTTTACAGCTGCTGTTAATCTTTGATATTGTTTCACCGTAATTATCTTTGGCTGTGCAGCACCAGTAGCACCAATAACTGTAGCTCTGTGATAAACTCACGCGTGAACACCACGGACAGACTGGCACATTACAACAGAACGCACAGAACGCTAGAACAGCCATAACACCTGTCAGGCGATTTACACCGGAGGCGTCAGCAGTTAGTTTACAAGAACACACAGTACCGTAAATAAACTCAGAGGGGTTCTAAGCAGCCTTTTATGAAACAATGACATTTACTAGGAAAGGGGCAGAACCACACCACTCTTCCTTGCATTTCCTCACACCCCATTGGTTAAAAGCCATCAAGCTGGTTTTTTATTGGTTGATAGCTACATGTTAATGCAATGACAGAAAACCGATAGGTTTGGATATTACCCAGTTTTTATTAAAGCATTTGATTGTGTTTCTGTGGATGCAATCATCAATCCATCCATGCAGTAATGCTTTTGCAATACGTACACACAAACACACCCCTACACACAGGACACACGCTCATAAATTAGTCCTGAAGCAAGATTAGTTGAGGTTATTTAACTACCGTAGCTACATATAATTTTAATAATTCAACAGTGTTTCCTGCTACCTTATTTACACATATCTGTATGTTGGCGTGAGTAAATAGAGTCAGTTCAGTGACATATTTAAACGCACTCAATTAAAGAATGTGACTTATTTACAATATGCCTCCTCTTCGCCCATGAAAACATGCATCACCTTCGTTATTCACCATGGCAATGGGCAGATAATGGCCGAGACCTTGGGACACGTCTGGCCAGCGATGCGGAAGACAGCCTCGCTGTTGAGCTTGGTGGCCACCGGTGACAGCAGAGAGATCACTGGGGTTACGCTGAGATTTGGCAGAGTAACACAGGGGTAAGCCCCCTCCGCAGTAATTACACAGAAATATATGTGCCCTTAGAAAAACGTACTTCTCACCGACTCGTCCATCTCCTGCGAGATCCTGATTTATAATAATAATAATACTAATAACACAGGCTGTGTTATACACATTGTTTCCTGCTTTGTGCCCTGTATATCCTGGGATACACTATGCTTTAATTCTATTGGATAAGTGGGTGGATGGATGGATGGATGGATGGATGGATGGATGGATGGATGGAGCAAGTAATTTTCAGTGAAGGTGCTGGGGATGTGTTTCATTTCAAATCAGCCATTCAGCAGACGGATAAATGCAGGGAGTCCCATGTGATTCTCCGGGGGCAGGGGTGACGTTTTGCTCTGAGTGTGTCACCGGTGCCTTACAGTGGCTTGTTTTTGACTGGATTTCTAGAACAACTAGTGAGTCTGATTAGACTATCAACAGCCACACAAACTTCCGGTGCATCTAGCGACAGACACTCAGCGTCCACTGTGGCTGGTCATGTGACACATGTTTGATGCTTGGTTTCTCTGCTGGAGCAAAACAGGAAGTACAGCGTGGATACGGATGCTATATCTGTCCTGTCATTATTATATTCATCGAAGGGTTTGGGACCCCCCAAAAAGAAAAGATTTAATGCCATGCTTTTTTTAATGAGCCATTTTCCAGTTTTAAAAAATAAAGCTTCATATTTTTACATATATTCTATATATAGAATCTATTACCTTCATATAATCTATATATGCTGCTTTATGAAGGTAGTAATTCTTAAAGGTAGAGCTAGCCAGATGTGTTATTTAGGATGATTTGAATTATTACAGATTTCTACCTAACCATTCGGCCAATGACAGAACAACTCCACACAATTCCGTATTGGAATCCCCATTCAAACACCCAAAGACACGCTCCATGATCTCATTCCCCATACAGTACAAGCCACAACGATGCTGCCAAAGCCTGGTGCGGTTGCAGGAGCTGTCCCCCGTCTGCACACTGCACAGCTGCACAGTTCTGGGGTGTATAGCGTGCTAAAGCTCACCTGACTGTAATCCACATTTTCAGGGGATTACCTGGATAACATTCATTCATTTGGATTCCCTGAACCCCTCATCCAACATATGAACCATAGTGAGCCTGGAGCATTTCCCACAATGCACAGGGGCATTGGGGGCAGGAAACATACTGGACGGGATGCCAGTATGACACAGACACCTGAATAACTCAGGGGACTGAAGGTACTTATTTACCACAAATAACAAGCACCAGGAAAAGAATCAGGAGATAATACAGATAGATGAATCTCTGTATTTTCCCCCCAAAGGAAAAAAGCGAGATGTAAGGAGGTCATACATGTCAGTTAGAGGGTCCTCTTGCCTCAATTGAGCCACCAAAAGGTCCCGAGGCAAGTGGGCCTTTCTTTGTGACGGAGATCGGAGACAAAACTCACCCGACGCTGGGCAGCGGAGTCTCACCCCCCACCCATCCCCCGGAACGGCGGAGGGAGAATTCCAGAATGATGGGAGACCTCTCTCTCTCACGGCGCCACACTTAAAATACCAGGGATACTCCACTCACCAGTCCTTCCCCTGCACCCTTCTCTCTCTCTCCTTCTCTCTCTCGCATACAGACACTTTCGAATCGCAGGCACGTGCACACTGCGACACGTTACATGTTCACAGTGGGGCCCCTTCCCCCCACCAATGACTTCATGTGAAACTCCTGCCGGAAAACACAGCCCTTGCCCCTTGTACACCCCGCCCCTGTGATCCCTAGCAAAAGGGGAAGAAGAAATCTTCCACCCATTGGGATTAAAAGATCCAGTGATCCAGGCTGATCTGAGATCTGATTTGAGAAATGATTATGCAGAGAAGTCAGAAACACTTACCCAGAGATAACCACAGGCGAGTAACACTAACCTCACACACATTTTGTGTTTAGTCTGGGCTCTCGGCTGCCCACCCAGATCTCTCACTCCCCCCCCCCCCCCCGCCTCCCCCCCTTCTCTCACCTAGCCCCACCCTATTGCTTCTGCAGGAAGTGATTGGACTGTCGGAGTGACGGACAAGCAGCAAGTGCTCGAAGGCATGTGCTGTGGCTCTGGCGGGGGGGTCTGGGTGAAAACCAGACGGAGAAAAAAAAGGGAGAGAGGAGGAAGGCATCAAGGTAGAGGATAGTGACAAAGTTAAAGGGGAACTTTTAAAATGGCAGGAAAGAGAAAATAGGGTAGATAGAGGAAAGTGAAAAAGAATATATCCCACCATCCATTAAGGCTGTAATACTAGCAGAACTGGTGTACGCACACACACACACACACACACATGCAGGTTTGTAATTATATCTTTGTGGGGACTCTCCATTCCTTTCCATGGGGAAAACATAGAATCTTAACCCCTACCCAGCCCTAACCTTAACCATAAGTAACCAAACAAAATACAACAGTCTTTGCTATTTTAGGACTTTGATTGAAGTCATGGATTTTTAGCACATTTTCTTTTAGTAAGTTTTCCCTTTTCTGGACCAGGAAACTAGTCCCCATAATGTCCAAAAAAAACCTGGATATTCATTACGTTGTGTGGACATTTGGTACCCCCAAGGCAAGGTATATCTGGATCACACACACACACACACACACACGCACACATTGGCATACAGTACCTGCCTTAATGGGGACCCTCCATTCATTTCTATGGGGAGTCATGACACGCTTAACCCCCACCCAGCCCTAAACTTAAGCAACCAAACAAAATTCAAGATTTCTTGCATTTTTACTGTTTTGATTACATTCTCAGATGTGTCCCCAAAGGATTCAGGCTTTACTGCACTTTGGGGACATTTTGGTGATCTATGCAAACCCCCACACACACAAGCTATTGCTGGGGCCTGAACGGCACAGACAGGGAGACAGCATGCCTGTGTGTTTTTAATCGAAGGCATTCCTCTGTACTTGTACAGGAGACACGGCTTTTTCCAGGAATGCTCGGAGGGTCCGTTGGGCTGATACAAGGAAGGTTTCGGACCATAATTCCCCACACCATAGTGTTATGATTACTGTTAGCAAATCCTCCAGTGCTACGTTTATCTTCTGCAGATCTCTGGCCTGCATCATGTATTGAAACATTCACAGTCCAGACATTGTAAGACCCAACCAAGAGCTGATACATTTAAATCTGATCCCTTCGCTAAATTCAAACCACCTGTGACACATTGGCTTTTGGTCTTTGGGGGAATGTACCGGGATTTTCAACACATTCTCACCCAGTTAACTAAATCCATAAAAAAAAAACAAGAATAACTCGATAGACCAAAGAAATAAATAAATAAAACAAAAACCACTGACCCTTAACAGCTCCTCTGTGTCACTTGGAAGTCTCAAAAGGACCCAAGCATTAATGTGATCTTATCATCGCTATGCGAACATTGCAGTGAAGAGAAGCCACTGGGATACCTGAGATCAGACTGGTCTTCCTTCTTGCCTCCTGGGGGCGCTGTTTCCTCGTCAGCCTTACAGAATTCTAGGCTGGCTTGGGGTGAAGTCAGATGTCGGATGGGGCTACAGGATAGAACAAACATTTGGTATCAACCTCCTAAAATGGCAATTAGTTGCAATGACCCCCCCAGCTGAAGCACAAGTAGATGAGCAGTCAGACTGTGCCTGGATCTGGTCCCCTACACACCTGACGCGTCACATCTTTTTGCTAACGTCTCGCGATCAGTGTTCCATGGGCTCTTCGCTCTTTTAACCCTGTGTTTATTTTAGTTTCATGCATGTTAAGTGTGTTGCACCCTCAGATAAAGTGACGACAGGTTCACACTGCGCTCAACAGCTGGCTGCTTAGCCTTGCTAGGAAGCAGGTGGCTTACTGGGTTCATGGCTAATGGCTTAGGCTGAAGCAGCCAAGTCATTTTTTTTAACTGAAAATATCAATATTAGGAACAATGTATGATATAAACTTTATGGCTTCTGTTTGTGGGACAAAGAACTTAGCTGACATATCTGAAAAATCTGCTGTGAGCATGTCCGTAAAGACCTATGTGTGTGATTCTCAGTGCTTGTGTGTGTGGGACGCACTGTGAGGATTTGCAGGCTCTGTTGTTCCCCCAGTGCTAAGATACCCCAATGTGTGAGAGCATGTCAATAAGCCCATTCTGCTCTTGGAACATCAGATGATGTCAGAGATGATGTCACTCCCTGGTGATAATGGTGATTCCATTGTCACTCCACTGTTTCAGCCAGAAAGAATGAGCTCCTTTCTTTGCTGTTTCTCCCCTCATATAAACACCATAACAATACACCATACATACATATTATTTGTAACCGTCACCTATTAAGCACCATGTTTGTAGTAAATAATGCATTTATAATGATAATGATCAAAATGTCAAAATCTTGTTTATGACCCCTGTGCAACATATACAGCCCTGAATTTGCCTGGCTGTCTGTTTGTGTCATTTCACATATTCACCATAGTTTTAATCATCACAGATTTTTACCACTATTTCTGTCACTAGTTGCCAATCATACCACGGTTGAGGTTCTCCAATGTCTGTTTTAGAAACCATTATGCCACAAGGTTGGCTGCCATATGGGTGGACTGTCACTGAATGGTGTATAATGGATATGGAACTGGAGAGAAACCAGTACAAAACGCAGAGAGACTCACTTGCAGCCAATGCGGTGCATCCCTAAAAAAATGTAAACTCTTAAGCTATATTTCTGATACAGGAACTAACTCTTTACTATATAATTTCAGATCCAGTTTTTGAATTTGCCTTTTCACTGGCTACAAGTTTCATACCCAACAACTCTCTAATCATGCCTGTCAAGATGACAGGGAAGCTGACAGTGCAGTAGGGAGACAAGATTAATTAAGTCCTTTAAAAATATATATTAATATCTTAACTTTCATTTTCACAAAGCAGCTATGGATGAACAAGTACAGATATAAATAATGAAGTTGCACACACTTTTTCATACACATGGGTGTCTGGGTAGGCATTGCACACACACACACGTGATGTACGCTACCTGTCATGGGAGACTTCTTCAGTGCGGCTGCCTGTTTGCTCCGTTTGAGAGAGAGTGGCTGCTTCTCGCAGGGATCTTATCAGCCAGCCTGTATCCTCCGAGGTCACTCCAGCATGCTGCTCTCCATCAGAGTCTTTGCTCTGACACACTGCCTCAGTCCCTAAACCTCCATCAGAGTCTTTGCCCTGACACACTGCCTCAGTCCCTAAACCTTCATCAGAGTCTTTGCCCTGACACACTGCCTCAGTCCCTAAACCTCCATCAGAGTCTTTGCCCTGACACACTGCCTCAGTCCCTAAACCTTCATCAGAGTCTTTGCCCTGACACACTGCCTCTGTCCCTAAGCCTCCATCTGAGTCTTTGCCCTGACACACAGACTGTCTACCTGAGCTGTGAGCCGTGAGATGAGCTGCGTCTGGGTCAGCATGGACACTGTCGCAGTCTGCACCAATGGGCTCTGGGGGGGAGTCCGTTGCAAACAGGGGGCCGTGTGCCTGTAGTGACGTCGGTGTGTCACTCGGGTGCAGATCCCCAGCCAGTGTCCCTGTGGGAACCGTGCCAAAGTCGTGCTCCTCCTCTACCCGCATCCCATCAGACAGAAGATCCTCCTCTTCTCTGCAATTAGGGATCTTGTTGAGCGTCACACTGCTTCGGGAGCATTCTGAGAATGAGTCTTCTTCAGCTCCAGCAGGGACTCCGAACTCCTTTTCCTTCAATAATTCCTTATTTTTCTCACTGAGAGGCCCGAAAGTAAGCTGTCTCTGGGTGTCAGTATCAGTGTCCTGTACGACCTCATTGCTGTCTCTCACACCTTTTGATCCTTTGCTTTGATCTTTAAAATCTGAAAAGGATCCACATTCAAGGGACACGGTGGGAGTGGCTCTGTGTTGTCCTTCCTTAGTAACATCAAGAGCTTGCTCATAACTTATGCATGCTTCCTGGATTGATTGGGGCACCACTTTGTTACTCTCTATGGAACTGTTGGCCTGACTGAGCAGATGGCTGCCCTCAGATGATTCCGAGGCTAAACTCTGCCACCCTGTGGTGGTGTTTTCTGGCTGCTCCAGTTCCACACTTTCCCTGGTTGCTGCTGTGGATAATGGGCAGTCCACTTCACCCTCAGCAGGAGGTCCACACACCAGGTGTTGCGGGTCGCATGAGTCACAGGTTGGAAATATGCTCAAGGTGGGCTGGCTGGCAGACTTATCTGTTAACGGTGGGACTGTAGGGCACTGCTTCACATCTGCCTGGGCTCCGTGGCATTCCTGAGCCGCACTGTGAATGTCGAAACTTGCAGCAACTTGTTGTTCCTGCATTAAAGGATCTGAAAAGGCAAGAGAAGCAGCGAAATGTGTATGAGGCACCACAGGGTCTTGAAACAGACTTGTCGCTATGTTGTCTAAGACAGAAGCTGTCGCAGGAGAGCACTGAAGGGGGATCTCCTTCTGGATTGGTGCTGCAATGTCATGGTCATGGGCTATGGCATCCCTCTGCTGAGATGTTGTAGGTACAACTGCCACAGTGTCTACTTTCATGCCACATATAATTTCTTTCTCTTTACAGCCTGGCGTCAGTGTGTCTCGATCATTTTTGTCCTGGACACCTGACTTTGGAACAGATTCGGTCGAGACTGAAACATCCGGCTCCAGGCTTTGTACTGGCCCATTCTTGCTCACTATAACCTGAGTGGAACCAGCAGAGACCATATCTGATGCATCTGTGCTGGTTCTCCCTTTGACATCACTTCCAAATTTATCAGATTGGTCTGAGACTGAGGGGCAGGATTGAGCGCCTCCTAGTGGGGCTTCGATTGCCTTCTGTGGAATCTCCTCCCTGGTAGCGCCGCCTTCAGCACATTTCAGGGCTGCTGCATTCCTGAACTGCTCCTCCTCCTCGTGGAAGCCTGGCACACCTTGCCAGTCATCGGCCGAGGCTGCGTCACGCTCCTGTGAATCTCCGCCACCGCCTGCCTCCTGCTGCGGATACTGGGGGATTTTTGGGATGGGATCCAGACTGGAATGGCTCATAGCTGAGCTTCCTGCCCATGTGTAGTCACCGACATGGTTTGAGGACGTTTCTGTCTCTGTTACTGGGAGGGATTGGTTCTGATCCGCAGACAGATGTAGCCCCCCGCTTAATCCTACATTCCGATTTAATGGGTCTTCAGACAGCTCCACGCTAGCCGAGACTAATCCAGGATCAGGGCTGTCTTCATATTTCTCCTGTCTGCTTGTGTCTTCCTGTTCCTTCGGCACGGGTGTTTCATCTATAAGCATTTCTCTCTGCAGCACTTCCGTCTCTTGCTGTCTGTAATCTTTCCCTCCGTAGTCTTCCTCCTTGTCCTCCTCTGTTTGGTTACCGGGGGTTACATATGGGTATCCTCTAGATGTGAAATCAAGGCCAGTGATTGGGGGTTTGTGTTCAGCACTGCGGCAGCATAGCATACCACTGCGTTCAGGCTGAGCATTTATAGGTTCTGCTTTAAGGTCAGAAGCGCTATTAATTTTTTCAGCGTTTAATGGCAGAGAATCAAGCATTTTAACCTGATGGAAAGGCTTGGCTGGTGAGACCTGCCCAGTTTCGATGGGTTCAGACTCCGTGGGGAGCACTTTGGTTTCGACATCTAGCGTCAGCTCGGAATCCACGGCACAATGAATTTCAGAAGCTTCTTTGGAGACTGGCACAGTGTCATCTGATTCTGATAAAACAGCATTTTCGGTGCTGGATTCAGAGGGCCGGGCTGCCACAGACTTAGGTTGTACTTCGGCTCCCATTTGAGGAGACGCAGTATTTGTGTCCCGTGCAGCAAGGTTGGATGCAATTGTTAAAAGAGATTCAGATAATATAGATTCCACACAGGAAGGTGAAGAGGCGGCATCCGCTGCCAAGTCTCTGGGAGGATTTGTGTAGCCAGGGCCGGATAACTCGCTTGTCTCGGTGCCTGCTTGTCCCACACCCCCTGTATCACAGATTGCTTTGTTTGCCGCATTGCTATCATTAATCTCGGCATTCAGGCAGCCATCATTTTCCACTCCCTTCACCTGAGTGTCTCCTCGTTCTGTAGTAAGAGGACATGAGAGAGGAGCTACTGCACTTTGATGCATCTCTACAGTGGATTCCTTGCCGCCAATTATCTGTTGTTCCTTCTCCCTTCCATTTAAGGTTCTGTTCTTTTTCCCATCTTCCATCTTGTCTAAGTTGACATCATTCAGCGTGGGAGCAGCAGAGCAGATCTCCTTCCCGACCTGATCCTTTTCTAAAGCTACGTTAGGGTGGTGTCTAGTGGGAACTGTGGCTGTAGGTAGACTGATATCCATCTCTGTTGCTGCTGTTTGAGTAGGGAATGAAACTGTATCTCTTTGTTCATCATTGGTTGCTAGGTCACCATGGGAGACAGCAATGGGGATATTGACATCTGTTTCTTGAAGACCAGGAACCCCCTGAGACCCACTCTTCCCATTGGCTATATCTGATAAAAGGCCCATTTCTTCTTGTCTTGTCCTCTCGTGTTCATTTCCAGTCTGCAGAATCATTGTTGGTTCCAAATCATTGGTTTGCTCCCTGTGGCAAAGGAGAGACCCATGTGAGCTAGCAGTGAGTGAGGTAAGGGCATCAGCTTTTACTCTAATGGAGCCCACGTGGCCTGACTCTAGATGCATTAAGACAGGAACCACTGAATTTGCCATTAATCTCGCAGTATCAGAACTGCAATCTTGGAGTTCGATGGGTCTGTTTTGAATCAGAAATGGGTTCTGTTCTCTTGGAGTTTCAGGGAAGTGGCAGGAGCTCACACCTAGATTCTGGTCTTCAGTAAGGGCAAGTGAGGCCTTCTCTAATTCACTTTTGGAGTCATTCTGAGTCAGGGGAGAAGCATCGTTCGGCTGTGCGGTATCTGACGATGCTGCAAGAGCAAAACCCTCAGGGAAACCCTCAGACTCCAGGGAAAAGTCAGGCGCCCCCACTGAGATGGTCAACTCCTCCTCCCTGTCTTTGGACCCTAATCCTCTCAAATTTCCTGCGATTATTTTCGGTGGCTCCTCCACAGCAGCTGACACAGCCTGCCCCTTAAAATCTTCTCCACCTGTCTTTGTTCCCTCCTCGGTTCCTTCAGTTTCCATGACCTTTGCCCTTTGACCTCCCTCCTCCTTTGCCTCTGTGAGGTCAGCTCCCTCACACTCAGCTGTTACTGAGAGACCAAAGGCTCTACTCTTTGTTACTTCTTCCACATGTCTTATAACATCTGAGACCATTTGGCTGTCAGCATTCAGCGAAATGGCTTCATCTGACAGCAGCTTGGCTGGATCTGGCTCTGCATGCTCTATAGATATATCCTTCACGATATCATGCTTAGTCTTGTCCTTGTCCTCTACTGTTTCTTCCACCTGGCTGTCCTCCTCTGTGTGCTTAGTGCCAATGTCTGGTAGATGTGCTGCTGTAGGTGTCTGCATCTGGGGATGCACCAGCACTGCATCTGCCTTGTGATTTAGTTGGTCAGGTTCCCTCAGCGGTGGCATTGTAGTTATACATGTTGGGGGTTTCACCACCTCTGCTTCGAGGCCTTTTTGGATGGACTCCCCTTCAGCTCCTGGTCCTGGCAGCTGTTCCACTATCACCATAGCTGTTTTGCCTCTTTGCTGGACAGGTTCCAGTTCAGGCTTGCTGACAGATGCTAGCAGATCTGCTACTCTTTGAAGTGGTTCTACCACCTCTGCATGAGCCTTGTCGTTCCTCGGCTCAGCCTGAGCAGCAGCTGGTGGATCTGCCACTGTATATGGCACAGGTGGCGTTTCTGGCTTCTTGAGGGTGAAGAACTCTGGAAAGGTGAAGCTGCTCTCCACCACTGGGTGGTGCAGGCTCTCCTGCACAGTCAGGGGAGGCAGGGAGGCGCAGCTGCCCACGGCTACTGACGTGCCATCACATGCCCTCTTCGGCGGGCCCCGTTCCCCGTGGGTCTGTGGGCCTCTCATGGCGCCTGCTTGGCCTCCGGTACTGTCCTTCATCGAGTGTGAGTTTACCCCAGAGTGCTCGATTCCAGGCTTTCCAGCAGGAGTCCCCCTGGGCCCCTCTCTCTCAGTGGGTAATTCACCTTGTGGCCGAAGATGCTTCATGCACAAAGCCTCCTTGGATCTTTCTGGGCTGTCGCTATTTCTTAATCCATCCGCCTCCGAGATGCTGGAGAGCTCAAGTAGCTGGTTGACAGTCGGGGGCCTTGGTGGCAGGGCAGGCTGGATGGGGGGTTCTGGAGCCGAGTCCGGCAAGGTCTTTCCCAGCTCCGTGTAGCTGCTCCCTATCAGCACCCCCACCTCCTGCCCTTTGATGACAGCTGCTTCCGGAGGCTGTGGAGAATCCTCCGGTGGATTCTTTTGCCGTCCGTTCGTTTCAAGATGCAAGTCCCCTCTCTTCCTTTCTTCCGTGGGGTCAGTGGGTCTTTTCTGGGTGGTGGGCCACGGGGGAGGGGGAAAATGTGTCTCTGAAAGAGCTGGCGGCTGCAAAGCCCTTTCTGCAGAGTCGCTCTCCGGCAAGCCGGCGAGCTGGCGGCCGCGCTGTGGCGCAGAGTCGCTGACGTCAGGGGGCGGTCCGGCGGTGTGACGTGCTCCGGCGAGGAGTTCCGGCTGCTCCTCTGTCCCTGTTGCCCCGCTGCCAGGCCCCGCTGCCTCTCTGAATGCAATGCGCTCTCCTTCCTTCTCCTCCCACTCTGTGCTGCCTCTCTCTCTCCCTCTCGCTTCCTGGCAGTCACATCGCGGTGGGCCAGGCAGCAAAACGTCAGTCTGGTCCTCCAGACAGAGAGAGTCCCTTTCCCTCCCCCCCTCCCCAACCGGCGAGTGAGCACTGCTCCCTGGGGAGCTGTCAGCAGCCCCGCCCCCTCCCTCCCCCCCCTCACTCTCAGCTGAGCTGTGTGGCATTTCAATGCAGCTGCCCGGCAATGGTGCACTGTCACGCTCGCCAGCCCCTTCCGCCAGGGCAGGCGAGTGGCTGATCTCCAGTGAGATTGATGATGGCTTCACAGATCCACCGGCAGTGATTTCAGATGCTTCTGCTGCTGAGTTCCGAGGCAAAATTAATTCCTCTCTCCCTGCTGCTGCTGTTGAATTGGCTGCCGTAGCCGTTCCCTTGGACGAATCGCATCTCTCCTCCGCCTCTCCCTCGCTTTCCCTCAGTTCAGGCGCCGTGGGTGTTGTCAGTGGCAACGCAGCGGCAGTGGCAGTCAAAGCCTCTCCAAGGACACTGTGTGCCCCCATGCCGTCCTCGCCCTGAGGTGGACACTGGTCCACGTGGGCCCCCTTTCTTGTTGTCACAACAGAGCTCTGGTCCTGTCCAGCCCTGGACAGGCCCGGGTCGACAGGCACCAGCTCAGCAAATGTCTCCAGTGCATTTTTGTCATTTTCGCCCCTCCCAGGGGGTGAATCTTGACTGCGGAGTGGGGCTCCAGCCACTGATATCAGATTGCAGGTGCCATCTGCCCCAACACAAGAGGACTGCTGCTCAGATCCCTGGTAAGGGGGCAGGCTGAGGGCAGGTGAAATCACCAAGGCAGTAAAATTATCCGGCCCAGCCTCAGGGCCTGGTGGTAGGGGGCAGATGTTTGACTGTCCCTGGAGGCTCAGCTGTTCCTGGTAACTTGACCACTCTTGGGGTGGCTGTGCCTTCAGCCCAGCCTCCGCATTTGTTGGTGCATTTAACTCTTTCCATGTCTCCAAATCCTTCTCCGTTGGTGCATCAAATTCTCCTGATGTGTTCTCCTGATCCTTTAAAACTATCCCCCTGTCTGTATTTGAGCTCAAACCTCTCTCTTTGTCTGCTATTATATCTGTTCCCATGATCCTCTGTAAGCATAAGCTTAACTCAGTGTCGGTTCCTGTACCCGCTCTTGACCCCGTCAGTGAGTCTGTCTGTGATTTTAACTCACATGTGTTATTTATTTGTATTTTTAGTTCAGTTTCTGTATTTGCTTCCATCACTAACTTGGGCTGTGTGTTCGCCCTGCTGCCTGTGTGATCACGCATGCCTTTTTCTCCTCCTGTGTCATTCCCTGGCTCCGGCTGTGGGGGTGACAGTGGGCCCGTCCCCGCCTGGGAATCCATTAGCATCTCTGCTCCCCCCTTTCGGGACGCCTCTGGTGAGCAGCGCCTCATTTGTGGCATTGGTACAGTCACCATCTCAGCCTGCGGTCCCCGTGTCTGTGGCTCAGTCTCTACAGGAAAGGCGCTATCTGAAACTCGCCTCCTCTCTTCCCGAGTTTTTACATGCCCCTTCCTTTGCAGGTCTCCGTTAGGATCTTCCTCTGCATCTTCCCAAGAATCAAGGCACATTTCATCTAGCTGGTCTCTCTGGGACACCACCTTTGAGCTCTCTGTCAGTTTCACAGGGTCCCTGCCCTGCAGCACATCCTTAAATGTCCCCACCTCCATTTTTGTCTCGTCTGTCAACCGTGTCCATGTTTCTGGCAGGATGTCTTCATTATGAAGATCTGGGTTTATCTCTTGTTTTCCTGTTCCCACAAAACCTGAATCTCTTGATGTCCCTTTTAATAAATTCATAGTCGACTCTGTCATTGTCTCCCTCATTCTACTTCCTGACTCCTTATCGATTTCCATGTCCCTCGTCTCAGCTACAGAGTCCCCCTCTCTCCCACACTGTCTCTCTGTATCCTGGGCAAGGACTTCTGGTTCATTTTTGAGAAAATGCACAGTTTCCCCTGTTTTTTTCTCTGCCAAAGGGTCTGTGCCCCCCCCAGAATCTGTTTCTTCTGTGTGCCTGGAAGGCGTCATACAAATGAATGCCATATTTTGGAGATGCATTGGTTTCTCTGCTGAGGAGGTGTTTGGCATTATGTCTGTTTGTGTAGTTTTAAAGGAACCTGTCATCTCATGCATCTTTATCTCGAGTTTGGTGTCACCATTTGCTTGCTCTGCTTCTGTGAGAAAGTTTAGCTCGGTCTTTCCGCTGTACAAGCTGGTATCTGATGGGGCTGCTGCACCGATGTCCGCCTCCTCATCCCTCTCGCTCATGGTGCCCATGATGTAGTCTCTGAAGCTGAATATCTCTACTGCCCCCTGGCTAGTCGGCTGTGTGTTTATGACCCCCACTGCCTGGGGAACTTGTGCTGGACCGGGATCAAAGAGGTGGACCTCATCGGGGAGACGGGGTGACCGGGTGTCTGGCTCAGGGTCTTGGGGGAGGGTGGATGGGGGTGGGGCCAGGTCGGAGGCACCGAAGTCTGGGCTGTCGACATTGGAAAATGGAAGTGAGAATCTCCCAGTGAAAACACGGCAGAAGTTTTCAGATGCCAGAACCCATGCACAGATAAGCACCACACTCTGCACACGGCACACGCAGGCAGGACCACCTCCGCTTCATCTTAAACGGGGGCCGTGGGACTTCCATGCAGGCACAAACCCACACTCTGAGCTCCACACATGGCACACGGGCTGCTGAGTGCTTCAGAATGAGCCGGGAACTCCGGGGGAGCTGCACAGCCACCCAGCTCTGGAAAATGCACCTTCTACTGATGCCTGCGCAGATATTAACTCACAAGCTAAATGCAAAACAGTAGCTACATGCTGAGCTCCGGGGCAGTTTTGCAAACCGGTTCAATCTGGCCCACACTGTTGGGTCTGTTCATTCATTTAGTATCATCCAGTGGGGGCTGCTGGCTTTTCTTTCTTTTTTCTTTCATAGAATGCAATATTTTGGTCTTTATTTTTGGAGGCGTCAATCATTTTGACTACAGGGAAGGCTGTCATTGGACCCTGACCCACCTAGCCTCATTCCACATACACCTCTGTGGCTGATCACTGCGTACTAAATGTGGAAGTAGCAAAAAAAAAATAAAAAAAAATACAAAAAGCAAATTGTTTTAAGTGAGGGTGTGTGTGGGTGTGAGTCTGATGTAATCATTCACTTAGTGCCAGCCTTTGGTTCTGGACGACTCTGCATGGACTTCTACCTTCAGCTTCCCCTGCACTGCAGCAGAAGGAGTTTGACACAGGTGCTTGCATGCTGAACATCAAAGGCATTCCCACAATGCACCAGTCCTCAGTATGGGCATCTCCAGACTAACCACAGACGCAGGGAGCCTGTCAGACTACAATCACATACATCTGTTCAGGATCAAACATAGTCTAGCCCAAAATGGTTTATTACTGAGCAATTTCCAGCCAAAATGTCCCCCTGATAAATGTTCCAGGGGGCTGTAACGTTGCTGTTTTTGTTTGCTCATCCAGTGTCTCATGTGGGTTAATAAACTGCCCTGACCTACATCGACATCTACACGACTCCCTCTCTGGCACAGAACCTAGATCTCACAAGTGTGAACATGAAGGACCAACATTCCTTGACTGCCTCTTCCGAATGAACTGCAGCTCGCTACAGGAATACGATATCCCTCCGCCTTTTTTCCATAGGCCCGGCACATGCATGACTGAATCTTAATGGCATACTCCACCAAACACGGAGATACTGTTTCTCCCGGCAACCGCCTTTTCCCTGAATCACAAAGTACATCCCTAAATAACCACAAAGAGGTTATTGAATCGCACAGATTTAATGTCATGATGTAAACATGAAGAAAAAATGAATAAACTGAATTAAATGCGTGACTTACATCAGCACTCTTGTCTTTTCCACCCTCAGTTTTCTCTCTGTTCTATCTTTATGTCCTGACTGCCTCAAGAACCAGACCAGAAGTTCCTCCACCTGGTATTTCTAACGCCTAAACACTCAAAGCCTAATGCATCCAGCCATAAGCATTCTTGCTGTACCGTCCAGCTATATCTCTTCAAGAGCCTGTTCCCTCATAGCCACAAAGGCCTTTCCTTCAGCAGCACTGATAGTCACACAGAGCATTTCCTGGTGTGAATAAAGTCAAAGGCAACTCTTGCTGAGTCCAACTCTCTGACATTTGCCCCACACAGGTGACACTCAGGCCAATGCAAAGAAGTGAAAAAGCAAATGAATAGAAATTATTATTATTATTATTAGAGAACCTTCTGTACCAAAACAGTGATTACAATATGGAATGTTCTAGATATGGCAATGCATGTTTCTTCTTGCATATTCTCCCAAAAAAACAAACCTGCCCCAGAACGAGCAGCTAGTGTCAGCTAATTTTGTAATGTTAACCCATCTAGGACACCCCTTTGCAGATTTCTATTTTATATAAGTCAGCTGTCAGGTACAATAAAATTTAGCATGAATACGCAGCACAAACATATATGCAGGGATGCTACACTGCATTAGGCAAGGCTTGCCAAAGCCGTAATCGTTAATTTGTGGGACAGGCCCCAGTAGGGAAGCTAGGCCCCACAGCCCCCCCCAACACATGCCACACAGCAAACTCAGTTTTATGGCCGAGAGCAAACCTCACGATGCGGTAACAAATCAGAGCAAGGCGAATCCAGAGCCACACGCAGGCCACAAGAGGAATCACTCCAGATGCAAGAGCACAGACGGAGGCCAAGGCCTCGCGCACGTTCCAGACAACTGAGGCACGACAGACGAGGCACGGCGTCAACCCAGAGCAGCCGCTCTCAGAACCACAGATGATGCCAAAGGAGAAGTGTGGCCGGCTCGTTCTCTCCCACCAGAGATGGTATATGACAAGATGGAATTGTAAACAAACGTGACTGCTTAGAGTTTACTTCTTGGTATCCCATGATTCAATGCAGATAAATACAATTATAAATTTAAATGATTGCATACAAAGAACACCTTGTCTTTGACCATCTTTGACCATCTCACTGTCTCCTTGCAGGGAGACAGTGACCCTTCTTGTCTGATACCTTTTCATTAAGTCTGTAACCTGGTGACTTATTTCCATGTACTGCTGCAGCCCGGCCAGCAGGGGGCTCTCCTCTGTCACCTGCTCACTCTTCATCTCATCTGAGTTTACCTGCGTCCTGTCCACACACACAGACACGCACAGTGAAGCTTCAGCTGCCACCAGAGTTTCAGCACATATACTTACGACTTCAGGCTTTTTAAAACACTTTTTTCAGTCATGGCCGCATTCTTAATATTAGCCTAGCTTACACACCTCAAGATACAGACACTGTTGTGGTCCATGTTCAGAATTTCACTTTTTACTTCTGTCTTTCTGAGACATGCACGCCTTTGTTTTCTCTGTAGAACGTGTGTGTGTGTGTGTGTGTGTGTGTGTGTCAGCAGTGCTGCAGTGGACTCACCTGGTCGCCCGTTAGCGCTGTGTAAAATGTGTGGCCCTCCCGTTTACGCCCAGTGACTTCCCGTCTACCAAAATTTCAAATTATGCGCTATAAGTATGTTTTAACGCCACCCCCCACCCACTCCTAAACCTTCCCAGTTAAACTTCTGCTCTTTTTGGAATGTCAAACCACAGCGGTCATTGAGAACAACTTGAGAAGCTTAAAAAAGTGAAAAGTCTCTTTCTCTGCCTTTGACCTCTTGCCTTCTGTCTCTCCCTACAAACAGAGGGTATGAATGGGCCACATTTTCTGTAGCCTGTTTGCTAAGCAGGATGGGGCACTTCTGACTCCATATCTGCAAGGCTGAACCAGACACAGTAAACTGCAATATTTTGATTTTGAACTAACAGAGACAAACACGGTGAGTTGATCTTTCCTGTTTTATCACTGAAATGTCTCTGAAGTGGTCTAGCTTGTTGAAGTTCTGTTGTGACAGCATATACGTTTTCTCTACTAACATGAATACTCACAAGCATGTCAATGAGTAACTCATTAATGTTAATAAATGAGTAACTGTTCACAAATGAATAACAATGTTTTAATGTTTTTTAAACATCTGTACACTTTGTTACAAAAGTTAATCGAGGGAAAAAACAATAATTTTGTTTGGAAAACTCATGTTCATTCATGGTTATTCAAGAAAAATATGTGATGATTAATAAACAATACGATGCAGGCAATGGAGAGCTTCTTTACAGCACTTTAATTTTATTGTCGTCGACCCCCGGGTTTAACCCATAGGAGCAGATCAGCGTCTGAGTCCATCTGGACATCTGTCATTTGTAAAACCCACAGGTGGTTCCCTACTAAAGCCACACAGACACCCTCAGGCTCACAGAACTACTGTGATGCTCTCTGCTCCGGGTGATAAATACACCTCTGCTGTGTTGTGTGGTAAACGCAACCGCTGCACTAGTCCGGGTCACTTCCTGTGTGTAAACAGCTGGTGAGAGTGACGTATCCGAGAAAGCTTCTCAGTTTTCATTTCTGGGTTTTGTCTCATGACAAAGCTGCCTTTATACCAAGTTGCGGACCCTTGGATAGAGGGCTGGAGTTTGATACCTGGGATCAGTGGGCGTAAAAAGTATGTCAGTGATAAAGAAAGCACGGCCCGCCGTGTGTGTGTACAGGCCAGCGCCTACCTGAGTGACGTCTCCCAGCTAAAGAACTCGCTGCTTAGGTCGGTGCTAGGCAGCAGGTCATGGGGGAACAGTAGCTCGTCCCTGTCCTCTTCCTCCTGCCCGCGCGCCCCCTCCTCTTCCTCTGTGGGCTGTGAAGCAGCCGCTGAAGGCCCGTGCCCCGGTCCCGGAGGCACCTGGACCGGCTCGTTTCCTGCCTCACCGTCCTTATTTTCCTCTGTCCCTCTGGAACCTTCAGGACGGCCTGTAACCTGAGCAGCAGAGCAACAGCACAATTAGAGAGACACCTTCACGCGAATCGTGAGGCCTCACCAACTCACCGACCCACAAGTAGGCTCACCTCCATGCCTGGAAAAGGGCACAATTTAGGATGCACGCCATCGAAAGCCAATCAAGTGACAGTGATTAAACCTGTATCTATCATCATTTTCACTTCACATTCTGAGTCTTTTGTTACAGACCACAAAACTCAGTATGAAGGCGTATGACTCACATTGAAAAATGGCCGATTTTATCGACACAAGAATTTTATCTGCCAGCAGTACAGCAAATATACAGGAAGAGTGGCCAAATGAGCTCACATGTGGGAAGTATAATCATAAATATTTTTAAAGAAGGAAATGTTTCCACTAATAATGTGTATAAAATCCTACACAGAGGTATAATGGTTCAGTAGACTGTAACACTGTGGCTTTGCACCATCAAGGCTGAGGATCTATTCCTGCCCCCAGCGCTGTGCGAGGGTTCGCCTCATACTTGCAATGTTTTTTTTTCTAGATATTGCTGCCTCCCCCCACACCTCCCACTATCTGAATACATCCTCAGTGTCTGATTGTGAGCATGTGCCCAGTCTAGCATGTACCCTGCTTGGCTCTTCCTGAGATCCTGAGATTCCATGTTCACCGTCATCCTACACTACAGTTATGGAAGATGGATGGATGGATGAAATTTAATCCTCTCCCTGGCTGAATTGCCAAGCAGACATGTGCAGCATAATGGATGGGGTTGGTAAGACAAGGATGCCTTTGGGAAGAGCCTAAATTACATATTTTACTGGGTCAATATCACGCCCATGTTAGAGGACTGTGGTGTCATGGGAACTATGGACAGCAACGGCAGCCCCTGCAGCAAAAGGAGACCCCAACTCCTGTTACCAAGTCCATAATCACACAGCTACAACTAACAGAGGGCTATAAAAAAATGCCGCAAAGTATCCAGGTCCAATTATGTCTCATTGTGTTATAATTACGTTGCAAAACAGGAAAATCTGTGTAAGAGTCCTGCTACACAAATAAACTGCACACTTCAATTAAGATTTTCTTACATGCTTTGGATTATTTTAAATTATTACACTTTGAATTATACCGCTAAAACAAATTCGGATGCGTTTTTGTTCCAGGCAAGAATTTAATTCTTCAATTGTATAGCCCTCTCACTCACATACTCAGCAAACATGTTGAATACCAACCGGGGTTGGGGCCATTCCAGAATGCATTCATCAATTCCAGTGCAAATCAGGAATTGGAAAAAAGCCTATGGTGAACAGAATTGAATTAAAATTTCAGGGAGATTTAAATTTTAAATTTAAACTTCAGTTTAATTTCCTGATTTGGACTAGGATTGACAGATGCATTCCGGAATGGTCCCAAACCTTATCCCATCCTTAGCTGATCGTTACTGCCACTGTCTAACATTTCACTGAAAAACTGGTGTCACAGGGGAACATAATCACACCCTCCCTCAGAAAATCTGACAGATGGAGGGCACTATAGGCAGGCACTACATGCACTCAGAAAGTAGCCCCTTGGGTATGTGAGCTGTCATGGGTCATGTGACTATTACATCACCTGGCACACATTAGGAACACTGCCCTTCAGCGCTGGGATGAGCGGGGATTGCCCCAGTCAGGAGCCCATTGATCAGGGGGAAATGGATCAATGTGTGCACAGCCCACCCTACACACGGCTACAAGCAGTATTTACTAAAACCTTCCACCCGCTGGAAAATAAAGCCATCGGGGTCAGAAGTACAAATACCCACAGAACAAAAGCTATTTAGCAGTTTCACACCTGGGCCAATAGGAATCAAGCTGGCTGAGCTAAAACATACATTGCCGAGTACTGGACCTAGAATACGAAAACGCACATAATACAAAAGCAATATTTCATTTCACAGCACTACAGCAATTCTTTGCTGTGATTATCTGCAAGTATACCAGATTATACATTCTGAAAAATATTCACATCAGTAGTCAAATAGATGTATTTTTCTTACAGTGGCAGTTTCTCTGTCATATTTACAGGTAATGGCAACTCGTGCAACGTCCTTTGTCATCCCCAAATAACAGAATCTGGTTACAGCTAAAATCACTTCAAAGGTTCCCTTTATTGTCCACTATAAGGTTCTGCATAGGCTCTTTTGTGGTGAGTCTCTATTAATGTGTGAATAGAATCAACGAACAACAAATGCATTTCTATCCTGACTCTCACTCCCTTTTTCTAGTGATTTTTCTTGTAATCTTTCTCAGCTGATAACTTCATGTGTTGCATTTTTTGCAACCCTAGCTCTACACTAAAGCCTTTCACACAGAGATGCGTCTCATTTTGCAAACAGATACTATTGCAAACCGCCACAGGAATTTGCAACTTAGCTAAACCTTTTTTTTGCCCCGCAAAACATTCATTAAACACCATAATTCTACTGCGATAATAACAAAGTTAACAGTTTGCACGTAACCTTCAGTCGCCCTTAAGAAGGGTTTTCTTTCCATGCAAGTTGTTTTCTGTGTTAGAAAGTTCAGGTCCATTCATGCCTACAGGACAATTAACAACACAAAAGCAGAAGCTCATCAAACGCTCTCAGGTTCATATACTGTATAGGTGAGCTCGCAGAAGTTGACCAGAGCACAAGAGGAAGCACGGCAACAAGAACACAAGAGGAACCACTGCAACATCAGCCAGCAGACTTCACAAGCGTCTGATATGAGCGAGCTGACTGTGGACTTTACCTGCACACTTAGAACATTTGCCCTGGGTGCGAAAGACCTGCATGCACTCCAGGAAAAGGTCCCTGAGGCGAGCGATGGATCAGCCCACTCCTGATAAACAAGCAGCCATTACTGTCCTCTACACACCTGTGGATCCTTCAAGTGAGAAAGTCTCGCTCTGCCTTCCTGGTGAAAGACTTTGACTCCCAGTCGCTCTGGAGACACACAGCTGCCCCGTGACACTGAGGCGCATGAAGTGCCTGAGCCTCACTCACGCCGGGGAACCCTGCAGCTTATGTGCCAGAACCTTCTACACGTGTTGGTGTTCGCACACCACGCTCCTCCTCACACTTACTGTGTCACTGCCCTTAAGGAGTGACCCCGCTCTTACCGGCCGGCTCAAAACTCGCAACGGTGTCTGCGGCTGCTCGCCGCCCCAGCGGACTCCCGATTCACACCCCCCCCCTTAAAAATGTCCATTCTGCTCCTCAGTGGGAGATTGCATGCAGAGGAGAGGTGCAGAGGAGGGAGGGGGTGGGAGAGGGCAGGTGGAGAGCTTACCTCGGGAGCAAAGGGGGGGGGGGGAAGCCAATCCAAGCTCTGGCGAGCCTGTGAACACTTGGTCCAGATGTATGACAGTCCAGAGACCAAAGAGTATGACCAACAATCCAGCAGCGGCCGCTGACTGTGACCAAAGTACTCAAGTTCAGAATTCCCCACCCGTCCCGTCAAACTCTTTCTACGCTCTTGACGGACTCCTGCTCTCTCTCTTGCTGTTTCTCTTACTCACTCAGCCCCTCCCTCTCTCTCTGCCTCCCTCCCTCCCTGCCTCTCCCTCTCCCTCTCTCTCTCTCATTCTGTTACTTCCTGCTCTCAGAGAGTGGGTCACACAGTCGCAGTCTTGTTGCAGGTGAATGCTGGGAACTGGGTCAAAGGTCACCTTCGCAGCGTCTGCGGGGGGTGGGATCAGGTTACACGGTAGGAGAATTTGGCTGTGGAGCCTGGCCCAGAAACACACAAACAGGCATGCTCCCACACACACACACACACACACACGCGCACGCACACGCACACACACACACACCCACACACACTGAAACACCCATTGCTGGTGCAAACTGAGAAGAGTCACCCCACCTGACCCAAGGCCACACTAAGCCCTCGTTCCCTAACAAGCTGGTCTGTCTCTCCCTCCCTCCCCTGGGGATCATCAATCTGTCCAGCGCTGACTCTCTCATTCCCTCAATTATGGGCTGCCACACAGGGACGGAGGCTGTTGAAAATGTACAGAGTGTATTTTCTCAACTTTTTGGACTCTGAGCCACACTCAAGTCCAGATTTCTGTGTGTGCAGACAGGAAGACCCAGTAACCACAAAGTCCAGGATTAAAAAATCAGCCAACTGGCCCAGAGGGCAGCCATGTGAAGCTTCTGTCTCACACACACGCCAGCGTCTTTCATGACTATCTGTAAAGGCACACACACATGCATAGACATGGAACTCATAGCATCAGCAAACCTTACCAATGGTACCTTCTGTTCTGTATTTGTGTTAGCATTGCCCGATGCACCCCCTTGTGGCTGAAAAAGATATTACTCACATCACACTTTTCGAAATGGCCATTTAAATTTGGAAAATTACTGTTGCATTTTTTATAACAAGAATAACAAGAGGAATATAACCCACTTAATGCAATGATTATTGCCATAAATGCACAACGACAAGGTAATGTGTCATTGTATTTTTTTTTTAGACTTATCTTCTCTGTGAAGAAGGCATCTACTTGCCAAACATTGCTTCATCATATCATACATTAGGAGGTCAATAATGGTGATACAGAATGATTGAACCACATATTGGACCTTAACTCAGCAGCCGAGATTTACTTTAGCTGAAAATATCAGAAACGTACTGGATCCACCAAATAGCATAAAAAAACTACTCACACATTTCACTCCTGTTAATTCGCCTATAAGAACTATTTTGGCTCTCATGAAACCTTGAAAGTGCTCATTCGCAACATATCTGCACACATCTACAGCTGTATGGTAGTTTCAGTACCTTTCAAAACAAAAAAAGTGAATCACTCCAATCATGAAAAATGCGTGTAAGCCAATAAAGTGACAAGTTCTGATTAAAAGAGCAGAAGGGATACCAAATTAATCTGGAGCTAAAGGTTAATTTAGCATTTAGTTTTTAAGCATTACCCCATTACACCTTCACTGGATACCCCACACACAGCAACACACCCTTACCAGATCTGCTGGAGAGCTGCTCTCATTCCCCATCACGCAACGACTTATCAACGTCTCACTCTATCCATAAGAGATCCCTGTTAAGGCTGTAAGAGACCAGCAAAGTGCAAGAGTCACCATCACGCAGGACACCAGACAGATCTATACGGACGTCCTAGAATGGCCTAGAAGGAATATGCATCTTTCACACCGATGACTGAAACAGCTGTGTACAGAAAGAGGACAGTTCAATATTTTGTCAACGTGTGTCAAGATTAGGGGCTTGTGCCGCAAGAGGCTTCTTCTGCAATCTATGGGAAACTCCCGCCAGAGGCAGAGGCTTGTCCAGCTTGTCCCACATAGGATTCTGATCTCTCCTTACTCCCAGAGAGAAAATCCCCACCTTAAAAAAGAAACTCATCTCGATCTTTATGCCACATGTGTTGAAACAGAAGATGGCTATGTGAATCATCACTCACAGCATCAGCGTTCCAGTGACAAACTGACCATAGGATGTTAGTTATATGTGATGCCTCCCTCTTAGGGCAGTTTAGCTAATGTAATAAATTCATAAATCAATATCTCAAGTGCTCTTAACTGTTATGATGTTGCCGCTTGAGTGGAGATGCCATCAAACTGTACACATATATAATGCACTTATACTGGTTTGAGGACCAAAGTACCTCAACTCAGATACAAAGAGCGATGTTATTTCTATGGATTGTGCATCTTCTAGAGCGTTACAATGCCAACAACGAGACAGAAAGGCCAATGATGTCTCTCCTTCATCAAGTTTTAGCAATGTCTGACCATCCCATCGTTAATCGGACGCCAAACAGCAACTGTGACATGGGTTTAACAACGGAATTAACAATCTCCATTCCAAACTGCCCCTGGTGCATGTGTCAGACATTCACTTCCTGTTTGTCAGTTGTTCCATAACAGCTTCTACTGAGGAACTTGGATCTCCAGCCCTGTCCTGTCTTTACCCCCCCCCCCCCCCCCACTGCCTGTGAGCAGTCAGATGAAAGAGTGGGTATGTTTGAAGTCAGTACTGCCAGCCTCACAATAACAGCTGTGTTTGTGTACTTGTGTACTGTGTATGTCTGTTTGTTATTACCTTCCCAAGGTGTGGTGTCACAATTGCCAGGCAAGCTGGAGTGGGCAGATCGGACAGGCAAAAGAAAACATGCCCAACTGGTTTCAAAAACATATTTTGTTTCCTTTTGCAGGATGACATTTGAATGCAATGACTCATGATGCTTGCAGTCTCATATTCTGCAAGCCCTTTGAACTTCTACAGTACTGTTGGGCAACCAGTCATTAACTCTTATAATGAGGATTTTCCAAGACCATATCCTCAAATCTCACACAAAGAAAGGTTGTTCCTGACTGGAAGTAACAGGATGGAGTGTTTACTGACCTTTAGTGAACGGTATCATGACCGTAATCACAAAAAATAGTAACGCAAAGCTGAAAGATCACTATGGAAAGCAGCAGAGAAGCTTAAATAAATTGCATGGTTAAATCTGTGAGGTCGCGTGCCTGTATTAACACACGCACACACAATCACGTGCAGAGGAGAGCTGTTCTTTGGAATCGCGCCGTAGGCGCCATGTTGAGACTGCAAAAAACAGTGGGAGGAGGGACAGATACAAGGCAGTGTGTGTGTCTGTGGGTGTGTGTGTCTGTGTGTGTATGTGGGTGTGTGTGTCTGTGTGTGTGTGTGGGTGTGTGTGTGGGATTACATTTATATTGCATTGTTGGGACCAAATGTGGGGACAAAGTGCTATTTCAATGTTGTGGATACCAATGCCAAAAGTCTCGTATTTTGATTGGTTACTTATGGTTAAGGTTAGGGCTTGGTAGGAGTTAAACTCATCATGTTGGGATTAGAGTTTTTCCCATAGAAATTAATAGGGAGTACCGCAAAGATATAATTACAAACCTGTGGGTGTATGTCTGTGTATGTGGTTTACTTTGTTCAGTCCATGCTTAAGTTCAGGAAGAGCATATGCATGTGCCACTGCTGCTACACTGTTTTTGCCCCCCCCCCCCCCAAAAAAAAAAAAATATATATATTAGTATGGCTAAATTTGATGTTTCATTCAGCCTGGGTCACAAGCCTCTGAATACATTGTTTTTCTTCAGCTCCCATGATGCCCCTGTGTGGCTCATCCGTATCCAGGATTCCTGAGGCGTGCCAAACGTCATAACTCACGCTGCCTTGATTCTAATCCCCTTGCATAACATCCACACCGTGCGCAAAATCAGCAGGAAGGTGGGGCTGTAGCCTCGTCCCTGCCCTCCTCATGGGAGACGCATGTCACTTATCTTACACGTGCTCATTCACAAATGCTGTTTGCTGCACTGTCTGTCAGTCAGTCTCAATATTGGTCTATTTATTATATAAAACCAAACACTGAGAAATCACTATCAACCTAAACACAGAAGTCAAGTCTGATATTTCATTGCAGGATAGAAGTACTGCTTAAAATAGAACAAGCATGAAATTGTAAAGCTTCATAAGGGCGGAACTGGAGTTCTGACATTTCGCGTCAAAATGAATCACTCTCATCGTGCCCTTTCTCAGCAATAATCTCAACCATTACAAACAGGTTTTTATTACATTGTGGGATAGTAATTTTCTATCTGCGGTTTTGTAGTGATCGTTTTTTATGATCGTTTATCACAACTTTTTATGATGAAATAAGCATTTTTCTATGCCAAACTATTAATAGCAACAATGTATTACTGTAATTATAACATATATATATATAGGCTTACATGTACTGTATATAAATAAAAATGGAGTAAGAATTCAATAAATGCACCCTACCTGTAATGTACTTTTCAGCCCATTTATAAAGCACAGATTCAGCAGACACTACGTGTGCTACACAGAAATTCATTAGAACAATATTATAATTTATAATAACTAACGTATACGTGACATTTAAATAATACATTAGTAAATCATAAAACATACTGATACATACAGGAATATGTAGACATGCGGTCGCAATTCATAACGAAATGTACATGCGATTTTCATTTCTCACTACACGTGCTAGACAAGAGTTTGTTAGAATAATACGTATTATAATTTATAACTATAAAATAACTAAATATACATATATATTACTTATTATTATTATTATGTTACTCATATCCTTAGCCCAACATCCAGTGGAAGGACTCTTCCCAAATATATGCATCAGTCTGCATATTCTGCTGGCAGATCCTGCCACTGTCGCCTGTGCAGAGGACTCATTCAGCCTTGGGTCTGATCTAGCAAAACAGATTCATTTTGATTATGTTGAGTCAGGAAAGCACCTTTCAGAGTTGAGCCAGGAAAGCACCTTTGTTCAACAGACAATAAATGCTATTATAAACATCTTCTACTATTATAAATATATTACTTTATTAGTACATTTATACCTATATATACTTATCTAAATGCATAAATGTAATCTACACACCTTCTTTGTACCGGGGCCGGGATTTTCTCTCGGTGGCCCTGTTTGTATTATAAGGTTTACATACTGTTACACCTCCTCCTGTCCTTCAGGGGGAGCTGGTATCATAACAAATAGCTTTTGTAGCACAAATCCTCCATGACCAGTAAGCTAACCTGGAAGTGCTGCCAGTTAATAAGTGCTGCTGCTTATGTCAGCAGCCTGGCCGCAGAGCCGTATGCAAAGTCTTGTCAGTTTTTTGCATCGAGTACCATGCCTCAGTCTGCACACATGACTGTGTCTGTGCCGCACTGTTCTGCGTGGCTGTCCACATCTTTTATACATAACTGACCGGGGAAATGTTTACTCTAGGCAGGAGCATTTGCAGCACAGAATGTGCCAATTCATAATTCATGGCAACAAAATCAAATCAAAAATATCTGTGTCCTCCTGTTCAACTAAGTGGCTGTCCTGAGCCTTAAGGTTCACTCATGAGAGTTTTGGGGGTAGAAAGAAAAATGATTGGTTCAGAGAGATAACCAATCAGATTGTAGGGGAGGTGGATCCAAGCAACTTCCTCTACAATGTGATTGGTTATCTCTCTGAACCAATCATTTTTCCTTCTCCCTTCAGAACATTTTTGTGTAACTAACACTCCCATGAGCTTAAAGTTCAAATAAAATGGGATGAGAGTTACTAAAGTATAAAACAAATTGTTAAGAATATCTCCAAACACCACAAAGGATTATTAGAAAACATTTTCAAGAAAAGCTGCCATAAAGACTGACTCTGATAACACTCATTGGTAGGGACGAAATGATACACTCAACTCACGATTCGACACGATTCTGTGTCCACGATATGATTTTCTCATGATTTTTTAACAGAATGAGCTGCAGACTAATTTATTCAGAAATATTCCTTTATTTATCTTTCTAAATTGTGCAAAACGTGCCCTTAATTTTCTTAACAGTGAATTTGAATAAAATACTGCATCTTAAGAAAATCTCAAATCAAAATAAATTTTAAAAATATCTTTAGATTAAAAAACGGTAACGCTTTACATTGACTGCACCTTCAAAATGCTTTTATATTGCATTCATAAAACGTTCAGTACACCTGTTAAGGGATGTTAGGATGTTGCAGTGTACTTGCATGCTGCTTATGCATGTTCTATGAATAGTGCATTATGAAGGTGCACTGAATGTTCTATAAATGCATAATGAATGCATTATGAAGGTACACTTAATATAAAGCGTTACCAAATAAACTAAGGCTTGCATGTGCAGCTTTTTAGCGTGGTTTGCCCTTTTAATAATTTTCGATCTGGCGGTGGTGAATTGAACTTACTGTACTGTGGTGCCGGTGGACATGCTGAAGCATGTTCGTTGTGCTATTTGTGTATGTTATCAGTCTTTCACAATGTTTGCCCGCAGTTTTTGTCTTGTCTCTGCTTTTCCCGCCGTTTCCATTTGTGATTACCGGTAAGCTAAGATTGTGGAGCGTGTCCTCATTTTCAAATTTGCTCGCCATCTCGCATCTCAAAACTAGAAACTAAAGTACGACGTCGACATGAATACGCAGTGACATCCGACGTCGAATTGACGTTGTGATATTAAATGTAATATTACACCAGCAAAGTACCATGAAGTACTCCTAAAGTAGTGATTAATTTTTCACATCAGCCGGTTTTAATCGTCATTTATATCGACTTTTAACCGATTTGCGATTCATCGTTACATGCCTACTCATTGGTTAGCAATGCTGCCTCAACCCCCAAGGGTGGAGTGTTTGATTCCTGCCCCTTGTTTTTTTTTTTTTTTTTAGGTAAATTTGAGCAGTGCTGGTATCATTGGGGTATGGCCACCCCCCCTAAATGATCATCCATGGCTTCCCAAAAATAATTACCCAAAGATGTTTACAAAAAAAATTATCAACATATATTGCGCAAGCACAGGTGACACGTCTTTCGCATTGCGGCATACTGCTGCTGTCAACAGTTTTTACCCTCACGATATTTAACTATTAGTGTTCCATGGTTTTCCTTCCCATTACTGTCAGGGCAAATAAGAGCAGCTACTTCATTGTCATTCATGTGAACAATAAATGTATTAACCAGATTAATTCTGCCTGCAAAAGTAAGGAGCTGCTCAGAGAGGACACCAACAAATTCAGGGGAAAAAAAAAAAAAAAAAACAATCACCTGGAATCCTGAACTCACCAGTGAATTAGAGAGGGGAGAAAGAAATGTTAGGTAAGACGAAATGGACCAAACAGCCAACAGTGATCCTGGAAAAGAAGCATAGTTCAGGTGGAGAGATATGCAGAATAATGCATGAACTTGGGAAGGATTCGGACACATTTCACTGGCAATATCACCATTCTAACCAATGTAACAAGTGTCATGATTAACCGCGCCCCATTTTGGACATGCTCACCATAATGTTTCATATACATAGTGAAAACTACGTTTGTTAGAAAGGTTTCCCACAGGGTTTCCAACTTTCACGCATCTGGCGTGACACTCACATTTTCCGATTCACGCACAAAATTGTAAGGCGAATCTATATTATTCCATTATAAACCTAAAATTAGCTACAGTACATCAAAAGCTTTGGGGTAGTTTGCAAAGCATGTAGAATATTTACAAGGTAATAAAACTGTAAACATACATGCAAAGGCATGTGCAGACTTGTCTCAAATTGAAAATCTTGCTCCAGTCAGCTGACCAAAGTTGACAAGCCTGTTCCTGTGAATTTAAGCTTGGTGCCCTTTCCAGATTTGTACGGGTTCAGTTATCAAATGTGTAAACGTGTTTGTTTTTTCAACAATGGCATCTAATTCAAATGTAGGGGTAGCTGCTCTGCTCAGTGCTAGAGGAGGGGTCTCACAGGTGGGGGGAGGGGGGGGGGCAAAGTCCCTGAGAACCAGTGAATTATTGTGAATTTTGCATGATCATTTGAAACCAAAAGGGGTACTCCGCAAATTTGCCAGCCGGTAGTGTGGGTTCCCTTGGTAAACTGGTAAAAACAGTCAAATCAATATCAGGATAATCATGGCTAGACTCAAGCATATTTACCTTAGGAAAAACAAATGTAACAATTTTCACTAATAGTGGGCAATAAATTACCGCAGTGAAACAGACTTAAACACTCGTAAAGTATAGAATGTAAACGCAGCCTGAACTTATTTCACAGACAAGACAGAGGAAAGGTGAGGAGGTCCCTGCACTACAAAATTACACGGAATTTCCCACTCAAAAAGTTCAAAAACCTTGTTGCAGAAGAGCAGAGGTTCAAACGTGAATGTCAAGGTTGTGAGCGATGAGTTTTAGCTGGAAATTCAGCAGAATTGCTTTCCACAGTCTAAGGGCTGGTGCTGATATCGGGACTTGTGAAAACTTGAACGCCTCGATGCTAAAAGCGGCTGCTGGTCCGCTTCCTGCGAAGACGGGGCCTTTGGCTCCTGCTTGCTCCCGAGACACTGCCTCCAGAGGTGAGAGAAGGCAGAGGTGCTTACATCATAACACGATGTCATCACTACATGCCATGAGACACGGGACATTGCCTTAGCCTGAAGGCCTGCATTTTTATTCACTTGATTTGTCCAGAAATAAACTGGTGTAGCTATGATAGAGGAATACTCTGGTTTTCGTCCAACTTCATAAACAGCTTTACTACATATATTCACTCCCCTGCTATGCAAACCTACTGTTTAATGGCTTATATTTTTCATTATTAAAAGCTACTTGGATGGATGGATGGATGGATGGATGGATGGATGGATGGATGGATGGCATAATAATACTTATTTTTTTGTTACTAAAGTGATGGATATACATGTTTAGAAATAAACAAACAAAATATTTTGGGATCACTTTTGGTAAAGGAAGAAAAATGTCTCAAGACTGCTTTTACATCAGTCTGGATCTGAGCTGGACCGCCCCTGACCGTCATTCATGCCTGCTATTCGGCATGGGTGAGAAGGCGTTGAGCAGGAGAGAGTGCTGAATCGCCACCTTCAGCTGGGTAATTATACACCGCTGACTCTAAACTGGCCTTTACTGCACCAACCAACTGTGTCGCTGGCTGCTGTTTATGCTTGGGGTTCATACAGCCCATGCAGCCCATATTAAACGTCAAGGCAGAAGAGCCTTAATTGCTCACTGTCTCCTCCTGCTGTCCTTCTTTGGAATGGATACTGTGGCCCAGTCACATCAGACCCATACAGGAATCTGTCCTTTAAAACAATATCCCGCCCAGAGGGGATGATTGTCTGTGAGGTGGGCTGGCATCTCTTCCAGGGTCCCTGTATACTGCAGGCTTTAGGCTCACGCTGAACCTGCACTGGGTGGATGGGAAATGCTATCCTAAATGTGGTTGAAGTTGTCTTTGAGTCTCAACACGGTCAGGCCGTCAATCGCCAGCGCAGTTAAGAGGAAAGGGAGCTGTTTAATGGAGGTGACCCGGGTGTCGTGTGACAGTGGCAGATGCCTGAGGGTTTTGCGAAAAGCACCAGCTTGCCTATGAAAGGCCCTTATAAATAGACCCCCAGCCTGTGTCATTTCAGCCCCCACGGCGTCCGGCCCCACATGCTCACAGGCTTCACCCATTTTACAGAAAATTGACTAAATCCAACACACCTCACCTAACTTCCTGCTCAACTCTGAAAGTCTTAAGTGGCTGGATCTGAAAATTGAGACATGCATTATTTTAACAGGGAGTGAGGCTTCTCCGTCAGGCATTATGCACAGTGTACACCTAACATCTAATATCTTTTTTCAATATCAGCTTACAAGCGGATCTAAAAATAAAGAGCTGACAGTTTTAAACTGGCAAAAAGGTATTCATAACACAATATATCGATTTCAGTACTTATGAAATAACTATCTTAGTTGTGATTGACAATTCTATTCCCAATCTGCTCTTTAGGATGCTGGTTGTTACGTGTTATAATGTGAACTCGCAGTGACATTCCTTGTGAATTCAATTTTGCTTGTCATACGCACAGTATGAACTAGAAAATGATCACATGCTCAGGTGTTGAAACAGGAGCAACCCCCCCCCCCCCACCAGCACCCCCCCCAAACACACCACAGGGCAACAGCACTTAACCTCCCATTGATGGTATCGTCCATGAATGCAAAAGCATCCTGTGACCGAGAACCAACCCCACCATACCTGATCATTACAACCAGACTCGCACCCGTGTCCGTATGCACCCAACCCTGGCTTTACCTCTAATTACACATGCCACTGGAGGGCGCCCACACAGGCTCAGAGATGCTGCCTCCTTTCCCTTCGGTTCAGCTGTAAAGGACGCACATTTGCTTCTCTTGACAGGAGATTGTAAGTTCTAGACCAATTACCTTTATTTTTTTCGGCACGCAGAGACGCGGTGTATGAGTTTGTGTGTGAGCACAGTAAGACGCGCACGGCCCTGCGAACGCGACCTGGAGACGAAAGACAGACTCACCACGGAAGCCTCCCTCCGCTCGGTCTCCTCGCCCAGACCGTCCCAGCGCTAGTATCACCGGTGTGATTGCAATGGAATTATGTATGGCTGGGCTTTCTATATCTGAACTCTGAGCGAGAGACGGGGGGCCATGGGGCAGGCGGGTGGGGGCCCAGAAGAACCGGAGATGAGAGCAGAATGTGCGATGGTGCCAGAGTGGGATGGCAGAGAATTCAGGCCCTGACATGTGAGGGGGATGAGGTGCGTAGTAACCCTGTAAACAAACAACCCCCCTCACCCAGTCACAAACCCCTGCAGGGTGACACAGCAATCAGCACCTTCAGGATCGTCAACACATCTCCACCTAACAAAATCAATAGATCACCCTCTCTTTCTGTTCTGGCTGGATTACACAGTGATTATTGCCATTGCTGGGGGTGAGGGGGGGGGGGGGGCACTTGCGGCATTGCAGCAGAGGTAACCAAAGTGACCGTGAAGAGGTCAATATAAAAAACACCAGAGAGGAGAGTTTTTCTGAGAGCTGGATGAAGAGATTCCCTGCTATGACATCATAGTGTGGAGGTCTGATCGTAGTGTGGAGGTCTGATCATAGTATGACCCACTAATGAGGAATTGACCAATAAGGAAGAGAAAGAGAAAAGAAAATGAGTTGCAGTAAAACTGAGTCAGTAACTCAGTTCTGAGGAGATGTAGGTCCCGATTCATTCTTGAGTGTGTCCTGCATACCAGCACCGGCAGATAACACTGTGGACTTGAGTCAGCAGCCTCTGCGCCTCCCCAAAGATGAACCTGGATAAACGTTATGGCAAATGTCACTGAAAGGACCTTGTGTCCACAGATTGCCACGCTTACACATGGGGAACATGGTGACTCTGTGGGCAGCACTACTGTATCACATTTCCGGGGTTAGGGGTTCAATGGCTGCCTCTAGCTGCGAGTCTGAGAATTGCATGTTCCTCTAAAAGCCCCTGCTCAGTTGAGGTGGAATCTGTGAGCTGCCTTGCTGCCTAAGTTAGGGTCGTCATCGTTAACTAAAACTTTAAGAAAGTGCGCCGTTAACGAAATACATGAAACACATTCTGTTACTGTCATTTAGCTAAGACAATGATCTTTAATGACCATTAGTAATATCTAGAACATATTTAGCCCATTCTGAGTACATAATGTGCATGATTTTTTATGTAAGCAACAATTCATGTAGGATCCTCTGAAAATCAGGGACAAGACTGTACAGTTTTCAGTCTATCCCTAGAAAAAACATTAATAAAACTTAAACTGAAACAAACATAATCTTTTTGAAATCATTAAAAAATGTAAATAAAAAAATGAATAAAACCACACTGCAGACTCAAATTGGATTCTAATAATATAAAACTATTATAAACCAGACATAAAATCCGAAACTGCGTGTGCATGTACCCGGCGATAGGTTGGTATACTTCGGTGTGAGTGCGTGTGCCCTGCGATGGGCTGGTATCCTACCCTCTGTTGCCTGGGATAGACTATATGTGACCCCCAATAAATAAAGCAGCACAGAAGATTGATCAGACATGTTATAAATATCTGTCTAGAGCTGTTGCTTACACACAAAGTAATCAATTAAATCTTACAAGACCAAACGAGTATGGCAGCTCTTGGGAAGTCTGGAGTTTTTCCATTTCACATTCACTGCACCCCCTGCATTATATATTAACAATAAATGCCTGCGGTGATGGCTGGGTCATTACTAATAGTGGTGTAGTGGTGAAGGATGCACTATTTCTGTTTCTCACCACACAATGAGGCTTGCAGACTGACACACACCACACTGCCTTCAGATTAGAGCACAGTAGCAGTAGCAGTATCTGGCTTTTCTAACATGGATCACGGGAGTCATGATGGGGCCGCGTGCGATCTCGGCTGGACGCCCCCTCCGAACCTGACCGCGAGCATTACCGGGATCCGGGGATCCCCCCCCCTCTCCACCGAAGGACACGCGCTGCCAGGGAGCGTCTCGCTCAGCTCCCTCCTCCGCCTTTAACTCCTCCTTTACTCCTTTGCTCATCTCCTGTGCTTCCTGTATGTCTCCCTGTAAAGCTGCCTCCCCTCCCACCCTGGTTTTTCTACTGTCCACCTCCCTATCTCCACTGTTCATGCCCCCACCCCAATACCCACGGGGTTGCTTCGCTTCCAATGGCGCGGGAAGAGTAAATGCTACCACATAACCACCCTGCTGCAGCAGCGAAACCACGCCCCTAACGACACAAAACCCCACCCCACCACCACCGAACACCCCCCAACCTCCCACCAACCACAGCCCGAACAGCGCACAACGCCACCAAGAACGCAAG
>JAODKE010000068.1:13897451-13914998 GCA_026779605.1 Mormyrus hasselquistii
TCTCTCTCTCTCTCTCTCTCTCACACACACACACACACACACACACACACACACACACACACACACACACACACACAGGGCCCACACATCCATAAATTTATGGGGACTTTCCATTCTATGGCTATGACCCTAATTCCAACTATCACAACCTTAACCCCTACCCAGCCCTAACCTTAACCATACAAAATACAAGACTATTTTAGTTTTTTGATTGCATTCACAGATTTTTATAAAAGTTATCCTTGAGCGGACTGAAAAAATGTCCCACAAGGTAAAAAGCTAAAGGTTTTTATCACAATGTGGGTAAATCTGGTTCCCACAATGTAATAATTAAAAACACATACACACACTCACACACACACACACACCTGGAGGGTGGTCATGTCCACTGGGGCTTTCCTGCTCAAGGCAGGCTGGACATCCAGGACGTTGTAGTTTCTGAACAGGTTCCTCAGCTGCTCCTTGTTCTCGTCGATCATCTGAATGACCCTGGCAGCATTGAGAGTGAGGAGACGGAGCAAAGCTCCCGTCATGAGGCAGTAGTACCACTAGGTCTGAGTCATTAACTAGGATAAGATAGCTGGATTATTGGGAGCTTTGGATATTCGATTAGTTTCACTTTCTGGTTGGACCTTTGCTGTTTATGCTCACTAGAGTTTAGGTCAATTTGAATTTAGTTGTCAGCAGCTTTCAGTTGTTGCCTATAAAAGGGTTACATCCTCAATTCTCAAGTAAAATTTTGTGAAGTTTTTTGGTTTAACCCAGCTGTCATGAGCTGGAAGAATGGAAGGTACGGCACATCCGCAACATTATCTTTTCAACTTCCTCTGCTCACCTCTCAACATCAAGGATGCGATTGGTCTGCTTGTTGACAACATGGATAAGAACGTCCGTTTGAGCAAAGTTTACGCGACCTTTTTTATCCACGTGGAACTGAAAATGAGAAACGAGAGGAAGGTCAGTATAGATGTGGGCCAGGGATGTTGTGCTGGCCTGACAGCAGTAGGTCCTGTCTGACACACACACGTACTTGCAGGTCGTCAGTATTGACAATGGCTCCGGTGATGTTGGCCAACAGGTTGACGAACTCTTCTTGAAACAGGCGCACCCGCTCGGGGATCTCGTTGATGACGATCTTCACTCGCTGGTCATCCCGCAGTATGTAAATGCCCACCAGCGCCATGTCACTGTGCTCAGCCAGGTCTCGTGCCAGAACCTCCACCACAAAGTATCCCGGAGCGTAGGCCGTGAAAAGGTCAAAGGTACGAATGATTCCATCTGTCTCACCTGTTGAATAAGGATTTCCGCAAGGGAAAAGATACCACGTACTAGGACAAAGACCTGATAGACACAATACAAGCAACTCAGCATTTCTATGAAGTGCAGGATGATGACTTACCGATGATGAAAACGTTGCCGACGTCCTCAGAATCATTGGATTGCAGCCTGATGTAGCGGATGGACAGTACACTGTACAAGACCAGGCTGTTGTTACCTATATCATTGTCCACAGCTTGGACCTGAATTAGGTCCGAACCCACCTTGGCATCTGCAGCCACACCTGGGGAACAAGGGAGATCAACATAGATGTGGTGCCCACTTTGCATAATGGATCACATTCAGAACATAGGGAAGACTTAATCGGGACCCACCTGCAGTGTACTCTGGCTTGGTGAAGTGTGGAGACTGGTCATTGATGTCCTCCAGGTGGACCCGCACCTCCTGCAGGGTTGGGTCACGACCGGGGTCCAGGCTGAGGAGCTTTGATGCTCTCTGGCTCCGCGGGGGAGTCCAGTTGCGGTTGCTTGAAGCCTTAATGATAATGGAGTACGCAGGGATGTACTCCCGGTCCAGGTCCTTCCTCACCCGGAGGGCTCCAGATGAGCTCAGGCCGAAATTTCCCTCAGTGTCGCCCCCTGTCATCGGTGTGTCATCGGACTCAGGGTTAGGGGCCCTTGGGAAGCTCCAGCTCAGAGAACTTCAGTAAAAACTCAAATGGCCTGGAGTTGATGCTCAAAGCATCATTGTCCATCCACACTCAATGCTCAGAATATTCCATTATTTCACATAGTTCATCTCTAATCTCTCCATGATTTCACTCTTTGAATATAATTCCCTATCACGCTCCAAATCCTTTATTCGCCTTCCTTCATTGACTCTTTTGTTGCTTTGAAGATAAAAAGCTTTGTCTGTTTATAAGTCACACTGAATTAATTCCTTCTATTGTTGAGGCTTATCGACAAAGTATTTTATTATACATATGCATCTCTGGGTCCTGGTTCTAAATTCCTACTAATAATTCATTCAGAGCTTGCCTATTCATTAATATTCTCATAAACGCGAAACCATTACTTCCAGAGATAAGGGCGTCTGCAGGCCTCTTAAAGCATTTTTCTACAGCTCCTCTAAACTGTATATGGCAATTCCTCATTCAACTGACCTGCTATGAAGTAGTACACTAGAGCGTTGGAGCCTTCATCTGCATCGACCGCCCCTGTCACGTTGCCCACCAGAGTGCCTGGAGTGGAGTGCTCCGGCACTGAGAGCACCTGGTATGGCAAGCTGCCCCGCTGGATGATGGTGGGGGCACAAAGACAAGGCCAAGGAGACTCACGAACCACGAACCAACGAAGACACACATCACCGACATGCAACTGAAAGCATGGACCTTTCTCCACGCAATAAGCCCACAACAACACAGTAACGACGCACACACCGACTCCCCAGTGACACTGCACTGTCAAACTTTAAGACCAAAAGTAAAACTGAAGCAGAAAATAGCATGGAAATCTTGAGGAATCTCCTGTTCTGCTCATTTTCTATGGGTAACATTCCCAACACCAACCGGAGGCTTCAGGAAGACGGGCTCGTTGTCATCGATGTCTGTCAGTGCCACCTGCAGGGGCTGCGTGGTCTCGTAGGGCACTGGCTGGCCAAGGTCATAGGCCACGATGATCAGCTGCACAGTCACATAATCATGCCACACTTCATCAACTGATGAGATTCAGTTCCCTAAAGCCATTTACATTGTCTTTTACACTTTAAGACAGTGTCAGTCTTCCCCTTTACTGAAAATGGCTAGTTCTGCACCCTTATCAAATTCCAGGAATCACTCACACTGTGCAGGGCCTGCTTTTCCCTGTCCAGCCGCACAGCCGTGGTGATGACTCCAGTTAGGGCGTCGATGTGGAAGTTCTCCCAGTCCCGGTTGCCGGCACCAGTCTGAAGGAAGGCGTAGCGGACCTCGCCGTTCACGCCCTCATCCCCGTCTGTAGCAAATACCTCATATACCACCAGTCCTGGGGGCTGTTCCTGGAGGAGTAACAGATATTCAAAGGAACTCTCCTGGTTTTCAGTCAAGTGGTCTGTTGGATTTTAAGTCATCACATTTGGTATGTTTGATTTTTAGTGATTTAAATGTAGCGTCTACAAAAACTACTGATCACCCCTAGACCAGAAGAATCAATTTACTCTCACAAAATCTTAACTTTAACAAATATTAACAAAACATGAAGAGACACTCTTGTTCATAGATCATCCATGACCAGCTTCATGCAAATGAGCCTATATCATATATGACTCTAGTCCTTCTGGACCAGCGTGAAAACCCAAGATTTAATTCTTCTTCTATAATGTAACTGAACTGAATCCTGTAGATGTTTATCAAATGGTAAATTCATTGAAAGTATAATGTGTAAAAAAAACAATCTCAATATATCAGAGCATTCACCAACTCTACATGTCATATATACAATCGTCAAAATTGTGAAAACACCAAGCATTTTGTGATTACAGTATACTTTAAAACTATTAAATAAATAACTGGAGCAACAATTGAACATAGTTCTGCAATCTCTAAAAACTGGAAGTGTTTCCACACTTTACTGGCCAGTAGTGTACACCTAGACAGGCCAATACTGGACCTAACCTTAACCCTAACCCTAACCCGAATCAGTGGGCCGACACTCTCACGCACCTCCAAGATGTGCATAATAGTGCCGTTGGCAGGGCGCACGAAGACGGGCCGGTTATCGTTGACATCGATGACAGTGATGAGCAGGGTAGCGGTGCCCGACAATGGCGGCCGTCCGTGGTCTGAGGCCACCATCGTCAGATTGAAGCTCTCGAAGGACTGCAGCAGGCGGAGCGAGCGCACCAGGCCGGTGTCCGGGTCCAGGGAGAAGGCGTCTGAGACAGCACAGGGGGCAGAAAGATGGAAAGTATGGGTCACGGTGGGGGACAGGCAGCTGGGGCCTGATTTAGGCCACAACTGGTCTGCTGTGCTTAGATTTGCCCCTTTAACCACATACTTCCACATCTGCAAAGAAATGAATTTGTTGAGATCTGCAAAAACAAAGGCTACGCATTCGTGGTGACTGTTATTTATGTTACCAATCCTGCAGCAATGACTAATTCTGTTTTGACCCTGCAAATATTCAAGCACACTGTCAGAAAAAAAGAGTACCAGTTAGTACCTTTGCTTGTCACTGGGTACCATCAAGGATCTGCCAACTGTACCGTTTTAAGGTACTGAAATTGGGCGGTACATTAATGTTGATTGTACCTTGGGGATGTTCTTCAGGATCCATTTCTGTACCTTAAACAGTACATTTACCTACAGCTATGGTACAATTAACAGACCCATGAGGGTACAGAGGCAGTGACAATTAAAGGTACAAATCGGTATTCTTTTTTTCTGACGGTGTATGTAAAATCTTAAAAATAAATTTTCCCTTATTATTCACTGAAAATAATATGATTTTGATAATTAACATTATTTTATTGGTGCCTGTGGTGTCTAAGGGAAGCTATCCCTTAAAATCAAACTCAGACACTGTAAAATACTTTTTGCTGTGTTTGGTGTATTTTTTGGCGACATAGTATTTAGTATTTGTAAATGTTTATTAATGTGATATGTTCTTCAGGCATATTATCAGATATTTCAGAGATATTACCAGCTCCATTTCCTTTCAGTGAGTAGGTCAGGATTCCATTGTCCCCTTCATCCAGGTCGGTGGCGGTGAGCGTGATCACTGACGTGCCGCTTGGCTCGTTCTCAAACACACTGGTGCTGAAGACTCGCTCCGAGAAGCGAGGTCTGAAATCGTTCACGTCCAAGACGGTCACCAGCACCTTAGCGGTAGTGAAGGGGAACGGGAGAGAGGTCTGTGTTTACATAGCCGTGCAGCGGAGGTAGATGGATATGCTGAAGATATGCAATTTTCTGGTCGGAACAATTTCGGCATTTGATGTGCATTCTGGCTTCCAGCTCAGAGCTGGAAAAACATTTCAGAATAACGCTTTTCAACAGGTGCTTTTGTGGGTGCAGCTCAGCATTATCATGGATGCAGGGCAGGTCTTGGCAGAGGTAAAACGGGCATTTTCCAGAAGCATTTTCTTAGGGGGCATTTCCTGGACAAACCACCACCGCCCAGCACATTCTGAGGCAAAGTGAAATTGAGCAGTGAGGTTTTCCAGGGTGGGGGGGCATCGGTGGGTAAGTTTGCTTAGGGGGCTAAATGGGCTTTGACTGGCACTGCATGAGTGGCAGCGGAGAAAATCAAGAACAGATAACAATTACAGGAACATCTCACCTAATGACCCAGGAGGAAGCAGAGAAAAATGTCATTCGCACACATTGTTAGAACCCATAGGTGCCTACTTGAACTGAATTCTCCCGTCGATTGTTGGGGCTTCCCCCAGGGTTGTCCCGGGCAACTGCCGTCAGAGTGTAGAGGAACTTCGTCTCGCGGTCCAGAGGGGAGAGGATGTAGATGTCACCCTGCAAGAAAAAGTAACGGTGCCAAATGAATGTGTCTTAGGCTGCTTCTGTGCGCCAAAATGTCACCAAAGTGTGGCCATTTCTGCTCATAAATTCACTCACGGTGGCAGGGTTGATCCCGAACTTGCCCTCTCCATCCACCAGACTGTACTCGATAACGGAGAACAGCCCGGAATCGGCATCTGTGGCGCTCACTTTCACAACTACAGTTCCCAGGGCTATGTTCTCGAAAACTGACCTCTGAAGAGAATCCAAGAACACACAAAAAACACATATCGAAGTTACACTGGGATTAGAAAACTTTTATTATAGAATTTCCCTTGGTGTTAGCATACCTTGAACATAAATTTCAATTTTAACTATTTATTTTTACACTGTATCCATTTATACAAATTCAAGCTTGTAGACATCGATCTGGTTCATTAGCTGTTCTCTTTAAAACGGTAATCATGATCTTAATAAATAACTTGATAGTTCTCTCAAAGCTTCCCTCATACATTTTGTTTTGGAGCTGAGCTGAGTGTTGCTTTGTAATCCGGGCATATTCCACGTCACTGCTATGTGTGCTAATGCTATGTGAGCGACAGGGAGTTTCCAGTGACCCTGTACTTTGTTGGATTAGCTGAATTGGGTGACCTGGCACGGTCCCCTCAGGTACCTGATAGGAGGGCTGCAGGAAGATGGGGTTGTTATCATTGACGTCGACGACACGCAGGTAGACGGGTAGCTCTGTGGCCCGGATGGGGCTGCCCTGGTCCTGGGCTCGCACAGTGAAGTTCAGCCACTGAACCTGCTCATAGTCCACGGTCCTGTTGGCCAGGATCTTTCCTGTGTGCAGGCACCACACACAGCATGGATATGGCAACATGCCAGGTCTACACCCAGGTTATTATTGTTAACAAAAACTAAAGCTATAAGAAAACATGTTCATATGCTGAAATAAAATAAAATGCAAAAATAAAAAAAAAACTACAACTAAAAAAAAAATTATAATAATGTGTAAAAAAGCTGCTTGGACCCCTAATTATCAATATAGATTCTGAAACTAAATGAAATAAAATGAAAACAAATGGCAAATACTGTAATATTTAATGAAAGTAATGATTTGTTTATCTTTAATTACCTTTAATGATACCAGGTACATGTTTTGGGGACATTAATATATAACGCGCACTGTGTATTCATGTAAGATTCTCTAAAGATAAGACACATTCAACTTTCAGTCTATAGAAATAAAATTATTAAAATTTCAACAAATTATATAATAACTAAATAAAAACACATCTTCAAAATAAAAAGCAATACAAAAATAAAAACACACTGAAAATTAACTAAAACAACTAGATTTCAAATGAAAATATATAAAAAACTTATAGAACATAAAAAATTAAACTTAAAAAATCGAAACAATAAAAACAGCGGTCTACACTGGCCTAGTAGGCAGTTCTTGTACTACCAGGAGAAGATGGTGATGGATATGACACACCACACACATTTTGCTTAGCACAGATTGATAAAATTATGGTAATTTAGAAATATTGGGGCCTCTGACCTGTTGTGGGCTCCTCGAGACGCAGGTACCCCCCGTGGGGCAGGTGAAGCAGGGCATAGGTCACCTGGCCATTTGGGCCCTTGTCTGGGTCCACAGCTGAGACGGAAAGGAGTGTGGTCCCGGGCTGGGCCCCCTCCAGAATCATCTCTGAGAAGTGGGTCACCCCGAACGGCCGGAACCGAGGCGGGTTGTCATTCACGTCCAGCACGTTCACTGTCAGCCTTGCTGTAGATTGTGGAGTTGGCGCAGGACAATATTACATTATGGGTTTTATCATATTGGTATAATGATCCTTTACAGATCTATTCATCATGAGTCAAAGTTTTATTATGCAGTCGTCCCCCAGTAACGGTGGAGGATCGGTTCCAGTTTTGTTTTTTGTAAAATGTTTTGTGAAAATTGAAATTTATCTGATGCCCAGCATATTTCAAAGAGCGAAACAAATGGAAAGTCTATAACAGCAATAAAAAAATTATTTGAATGTATGCATAAGTAATAGCAAAACACCTTTTATGTCTGCCTTACCATTGGGCACGCTGACTGACTGATCAATGACATCGCTGGCATTGTCGTGGACGGACACAATGATGTCGAAGCTGGCCACCAGCTCTCGGTTCAATGGCTTGCGCACGAACACGGCGCCTGGAAACGCACACTGAGGGTTAAGCTCCCGAAAAAGCTCAGCATCTGAGATTAATTAAGCATTGCCTCATGAACATCATTTATGCTTCCAACAAGCACAAAAAAATAGGAACTGAAGGTCCCTTATGCAACGCTGCACACGTCTTGGTGATAAAGAAACAGAAACAGTAGGGTGAAACAGCGCTTAATAAACTAGCCCAGAATACTGTATCACAAAGTCACTTTAGACAAAAGTTTCAGCAACATAAGCAAAAATGATGCCATGATCAGTTATGCCCAGATGAGGTTGCATGTGTGATTGAAGGGTCGAGCATCCAACCTGTATGGAAGTCAATGCCGAATGAATCCTGCAGGCCGTCCACTGGTTTGTTCCCGTCATCTTTGGCCTCAACGGAGATGATGTAATATTCCAGGCGGGGTCGGAGGTCAGGGTCTTCGGCAGCGAGAGTAGCCACCACTACACCAGGAGGCGTGGACTCGTTGACGTTGATGGTGTGCACCAGCTGCAGGAACCGTGGTCGTGAGTCGTTGATGTCGTCGAGGATGACCGAGAGGGTCGCCGTCCCGGAAAGCGGCGGCGTGCCGCGGTCGGTGGCCACGACGATGAGGCGGTACGAGCCGCGCTCCTCGCGGTCGAGGGTGGAGTTGCCCACCAGTACTGCGCCCGACAAGGAGTCCACGATGAATCTGTCTTGGGCGCCACTCTCCAGCCTGTATATCAGCCAACCGTTGGAGCCCGAGTCAGCATCACTTGCAGAGAGCTGGGTGACCACCACACCTGAGGCATGACAGCAATATGACAGGGTGCAGCAGACCATAGATGAGGACAGACATGGAGGAAGAGGGAGCAGGTTTTGGGGGAAATGATATAGGACATCTGGGAAAGGTTATGAGTATAAGAAACACACTGTTCTCATCTCTCCCTTTGCAGGAACCTTCGACCGACTCATTTTAATATAATCATCAATTCCTACCACATTAAAACAAATCTCAAATAGAGAGGAACACTGATAAAAAATGGCTAGTAAGCAGATTACCGTGTAAAGAAAGATTTTGTTTTGCAGAATGATGACAAGAAAATGATATGAAAAAAGGCATAAACCTCATTGTCTTCTGTCTCCCATTATAAAGAATTACATTTATAAAAATAAAGGAATGAAATGATGCAACTTGTTCTCCTTTGAGACACACACACAGTTGAGAGAGAAGCTTTGGGGGTGGGTCAGGCTATTTATCCGAAGCCCTTGAGCGTTTTAGGGGGTTAAGGGTCTTGCTCAAGGCCCCAACAGAGACGTGACTATTCTGCTAAGGTCGGGATTCAAACTGATGGGTTTCTGACCACAGGCACGGAGGCCTGACCCAATGAGCCGCGGCTCTCCGCAGTACAGTTTTATGATTAATCCAATATATTTTTTTCCACACATCAGCAATCCAAGGATTCCCAGTAACTCGATCTCTCGGCTCCTTCTTGACCGCAACCATCCCTTCCTACGTTCCGTCGGCGCATCGCGGACATCACCGGCACGCCTGCGGTGTAACCCCCGGCTCAGAGTTGGGGGGGGGTGTCTCACCCGAGGGGCTGTTTTCGGGCAGGCGCACGGTGAGGCTGGGTGGGCTGAAGACGGGCGGGTTGTCGTTCTGGTCCAGGATGGTGATGCTGATCGGTACGCTGCTACTGAGCCCACCCACGTCCTCCCCCACCAGGAACAGCTCCAGCCGAGGGTCTGAGAAAGCCTCCCGATCGAGGAGTGCTCCCAGACGCACACTCACCTCCCCTGAAGGTCCCAGCGATAAGAGGGAGGCGGCAACAGAGGGAGGAATTAAAAATACTCAATATTTGTGGTAACTGGTATAGCTATTGTTATCATCATATTATTATTATCAAGGAGATCACACTTGCATTCATCTTTTATGTCTCAAAAGGTCCATTCCTGGTGTGTGAATATACATTAAAAGTCTGCCCGTACCCTTAAATTTTAGTTCTTACTGAGTTCCGTCATTGAAGTACTGTACAAGTACATTTGAACATTTCCTGTTCTGTTCAGAGTCAACCCATCTCAGTATTGAATGTAGAGCGATATTTGTCAGCCAGTGCGGAAGTGAGGAGATACCTGTGGTGGAGTCTGCAGTAAATAGGTCCACCCTCGGCCCCATAAGCCGATAACGCACCACAGCGTTGGGCCCGACGTCTCGATCTTGAGCCAATACCGGGCCGTTCAACACTGATACCATGCTGCCTGAGGGAGAGGAGATGGAAGGAAGGTATGGATGGAAAAGATGAAAAGAGAAATGAAGAGAGAACATGATTTTATCCTATGGTGCTTCACTGGCCTTCTTGACGTTCTAAATCGACATGAGAAAAGATGGAAGATGGGGGCTCACTCGATGTTAAAGAGACAGAGTCACACACCGGTCAGCATGATACCTGGAGGTGAATTCTCAATGATCTCAGCCCGGTAGCTGGTCTGACTGAAGACGGGGCGGTTGTCATTCTCATCCAGGATGGAGATCAGCAGCAGGTCCGAATCCTACACAGGAGGAACCGAGATGGGAGCAAAATGACCATGTGATGAAGGAGAAACAAGCAGACAGGAAAGCAGGAGAAAAGGAGACCGGGAAAGAAGAGGAAAGGCTGGTCATGTAACAAACAGCACTGACTCTGCTGTTTGCCTGTTATATGTCCCTGATGCATCCCAGCCCTCGTCTGACGCTCTGACATCATTCCAAGGAGCCACAAAATGGTCATCTACAACTCATCCACTGCATTTCGTAGTTTGTGTGATAATAACTGAGAGTTACTGAATGGGAGGACTTTCTGCCACGCTGTCATGCAAGGTCTCGGAAACATTTTAAGCACTTACAAAGTCATATGTTGTAAAAGTCATGAGCAGTTACATATTGGTTGAAGCTACAGTACATGGAAGTCTGTGGTTTGCTGCCTTTGGCATTTGTGTGCGGAGTAACATGCATTATACATATCCTGAGGATACATGTATTAACTGCAAAGGAAATTACTCTTTGTGACAACAGCCATCCATCCATCTACACTTAACCCAGCAACAGCACAGGGCATGAGGCAGGGGTACACTGTGAACACAATGCCAGTCCATCGCAGACCGCATGCACATACAGTACGGGAGACCGACAAGTCTAACAGCATGTCTTTGAACTGCAGGTGAGAACCAGAGCACTGGAAGAAAAATGCATATTTCAGTGTGTCTTAAGGTCTAGTCAAAGTCACCAGTTCATATTTTTCCCAGTGGAAAGGAGTTAAGAAGGCAAAGGGGCTACAGCAGTTGAACAGGGAGATTCATTGTGGACTAAGCTCACTCAGCGACTGCAAAAGCCAGGTCAGCAGAATGATCAAATTCCTAAGGCAGGGAAAGTCTGCCGCATCTCAATATGCTGGTATAGTGAGGTTTCTCAGTTACAAGCTGCGAATGAGAAGCTGTCTGGCTGTCAGAGGAACACCATCATCTCTGCTGCAAATAAAGAGTACTGATGCTGAGTCGCCTTCCAAGTATGAGTGCTGAAAGGCAGCAAACCTGACCGTCATTGTTCAACCAAGAGTATTTAGTAAAAGATGCACTTTATTCCATCATGGATGAGAATGGCGATGGAAATATCAATAAGGGCAATGTTCAATAGCCATTAAGCTGCATTTTGTTAAGCTTTTGGGCTTACCTACTTCACAATACTTGCTGAATACCAGCATCCTGTGCATCAATGGAAAATGGGCAACAGCAAAATTGAACACTTTGTTGCATTGTGTTGCATTGTTTGGTCATGGGTATTTTACTTACACAAATACATTCTGAGGGCAGAATGGAAAATGATTGAGTCTGAGAGATAACCAATCAGGTTGTAAAGGAGGCGGGACCAACCAATCAGATGTCCTATGTCCTCTACTTGCTTGGACCCACCTCCTCTACAATCTGAATGGTTGTATTGTGTTGCATTGTGTTGCATTGTCTTGCATGAGCTGGCTGAGGGCAGCTGAGGTCCATACCCGCCGGGCAATTCGGGGGTTCTCTGGATTGTCTTTGACAGTGATTGTCAGTCTGTACTCCGCCACCCGCTCTCTGTCCAGTGGCCTGTTCACCTGCACAACACCTGTCTGTTGAAAAGAGGCAGCCGATGAAAGCTTGTTTTTATAAACGGTGCCGATTAGAGAAAAAGTATCATATTATCATTTTAACCACTAATATGTCTGCCTAAAGTGCTCTACTGACTGGCAGGCCCACACTAAAACACGGCTGGGCCGCCTGAATAAGTCCCCCTCAGGAATGACACAACCCTTTTCATAACACTAAGCAGAATTTGAACTGTGGCCCTGGATTAAATTTTGCCGGGGGTGTTGACAAGAGAATTTGCTGAGCTGGGGTAGAGAGAAGGGTGCTGATCATACAATTTGCTGATATTTGCAGAATAATATAAGAGCCAGGGCCCTTTTCCCGATTGAACTACGATCTTTGAAACAAAAATCGAGTCCTTTAGCCACTCTGCTAGCTAACAATGTTTATTTAGCTATTAGATGCTAGCAGCTTTCCCTTCTCATCTCTTTAGTGTTAGGCTCACCGTGTCATTTATGTAGAAGGCTCCATCCGTGTTGCCAGCGGTGATGTTGTAGGTAAGTAGGGAGTTGCGGCCGCTGTCGGCATCCTGCGCCAGGACCTGTGTTACAGAGGTGTGTATTGGGGCCCATTCACTGATGCTGCGGTTCTGCGGAAGGTTCAGGAGAACCGGGTCGTTGTCATTTATGTCGAGAACTCGCACGCCGACAACCACCTACGGGAATGTACAGGGGAATCAAGGGTTAACAAGTAAGCTTTTGCTGGTGGATAGAGAGCAACGTCGATAAAAGAAAACAAGTTATACAGAGTGAGTGTGTACAACTGTTTATGTACATCTGTGTGCAAAACTTAAACCTGCAGGTGGCATGAGTTAGAAAAACCGGCCTGAGACGGAAAGATCTGGTTAAAATTTGCGGCTGTGTGGGAGTGTGCATCAGTCTGTAGGCGCAGAAACTAGATTACGTATTACAGAAACCCGAGGCAATGGAGATTTAATGTGTCACAGACAACGGGAGACAAGCGGGAGCTCAGTGTGGAGGCGTAAAAATTTTATCTTGCCGAATGAGAAATCATAAGACCGATTATGCAGCATGATTTTTCCACATTGAAATCACATCTAAAAGTCAACAGAACAGAATTCTGTCTTTTTGCACACTTGCATTAAATTAAGTATGAAAACATTTATTTTTATACTTTTTTGCCTTATGTCCATACAGGACAATGTTCATAACGTTCATTGTAGTTAGGCTGATTGCTGTCTCTGTGATTGTGAATGCGTGTATGTGCCCTATGATGGACTGCCATCGCCATGGATACCCCGATTGATTGAGGGGAGCCAGCACTTGACAGAATCCCCTGAATACTTAAAATTATATCGTCACTGTCTGATGAAAGATCTCCAAAAATCCATTATTTCCAGAGCGTGAAAAAACACATTTTCTCAGAAACCACTTCACAAAATAAATCTAAAACGACGTAGTGAGACACCCTCGACAGCATAAATAGAAACCTGATCTTTACACAGCTACCAGTGAGAGGTTTAATGTTTTAAATGGATTTGTGTGGATTGTTGTCAGTAAGGCAAATATGTCAGTGTCAATAACATATGAGCTAATCTCGTTTTTATACTCACAATTAACAATGATGTCAATTAGCTATCTAGTTACCAGCGTTATTTCAATTAGTGATATAAAGTAATCCATACCAAGGATCACCATGAATACAAATGTTAAATAGTACAAATATGAATACTAGTTAAATATCAGTATTTTTTTACGTTTAGCAGTTAGAAGATGGATGGATTATGCCTGTATGTTTGTTCATAAATGTACTGCTACATCTATGTCCATACATATATGTACCAGTTGTGTTGCACAACACGCCTCATATTCCGGTGCCAGTTGGTCTTTACGTGTGCAAATATGCTAATCGATATTATTCACATTTGTTTCTGCGGTATATCTATGTAATTCCACGTTTCTCGAGTTCCTAACCGTGCTGTTCAGTGATGGTGTCCCCAGGTCACGGGCCATGACGGTGATGTTGTAAAACGGGACAGCCTCCCTGTCCAGCTCAACGTCTCTCTTCACACGCAGTTCTCCGTCCACTGGAGACACCACAAACTCGCCTAATGGGGCGGCATCCACACTCTGCTGACACACTCATGTATTTGTTAGGGTTTTTCCATTGACTTCTCCTGTTCCTAACCTGACAAAACTCAACAATTAATAAAAGCTGATAAAAAAGCTATTATTTGTGTACTAAGTTCACTCAGCGTTTTTTAAACAGTAGACATAAAATCTGCGAAAGAAACGGTGTTGGTTTGATTCAGTGTTTAGCTCTCTTTACAGTGCTTGTTGTGTATCTTACGTGTGACTTACTGTGGGGATCTCCCGCCGTGATGCTGTACTCCACCTTGCCGTTGAGTCCCGAATCCTCGTCTGTTGCTTTCAGGGTCCACACACGGGGCCCTGGCTGGCCCTCAGTGATGTCAAAGGGTCCCTCGTAAGGCCGAGGGAAGGTGGGCGTCACGTCATTGATGTCAATAACGTTCACTATTACCTGGTAACAATAATGGCAAATGAAGAGCAAAACAGAAGTACAGCAGCTTAGAATAAGCTAGATTTTTAACAGCAATAATTTAATACCAACATCCTTGATTTTATGCTTTTATAATAATAGAATAGATAGATAGATAAACTTTAAAAACCTGGCAGCAATATCGGCTAAGACTGACACATCAGACCGATGCTGATATCTGGATTATTAATCAATATCAGCCATTACTGATATATTAACTGTTATATTGTCAACTATAAGAGAGGTATAGGAACTGGCGTACCCCAATATTAAATTTGGATTCATTCATCCCCACCAATAGACCTTTATATTTAAATGATTAAGTTGTGTCCACTCCCATTATAAAATTGCTTTACACTAGTACCCAAGACTAACATGACTTTGCACTTAGCTAGCTAGTTAGCTACATCTTGACCATTTCTAATGTAGCTAAAAAAACAGAACTACTTTTTTGTGCCACAAAACTGGGGCAAGTCCCAAAAGCATTGTAGAGCAAAGAAAATCAAGTAGCACCTTCCTCATGAGTATTATTATGAGTAATATTATTCCTGAGTCTTCCCCTGCCACAGTGCTTTAGAAAAAATCGCTTGCTGGTGCTGCAACTTTGTGCGTTTACCTACAGCCTGTGAGCAATGCCTGGAAGTAGGAATATCTTTACGGAGAATTTTGTTTCCTAAAATTTATTATAACCAATTCTGACATTACATATCCATGCAATTGAATCGCCACCTTAATAACTGATTAATCGTGATGTATCGATGTATCATTACACTCTTACTTTAATTAATATTTATTTATATATCGCATTTTTTATTAATACTAAGGTTGATAAATCTGTATTAATATTTATGGCCCATTCATTTTTTCTAGGTTATCCACTGTATCATCCAGACCCTCCCTCCACTCTGGACAGCTTTGCATTTTTCAGATGCAGTGGACTTTGTGTTGTATTGGAATTTGGGACTTGGAAAGACCGTTGGGCATCTCTACATTATAAGAACACAGGGACTTGCAGCTGGAAGTCAGTCACTAGTTAAAAGGCACAAACTCATACAGTTTAGGTCCTGTTTTGGGACACTAACCAAAGCTGTCTGTTTGTGATGGCCGACACAAACGCCAACACGGATGAACATGCAGAATCCACAACAAGGATCTGAACCCACAGCACTGGTGGGCATGTGGGTACCTTGCTAGCCGCTGAGTCAGCATTTTGCCCCTATTCGTGTAATCATGTAATCATGTGAGTTTACTGGGCATTCTCACCGTGGTGCTGGATGTCAGGCGAAGTCTATGGATGGGACACTGGTCAGTCGCTGTAACTATGAGTGTGTAATGTCCACTGCTGATCTCGTAGTCCAAGGCCTTCACTGCTACTATGGTCCCCTATGCATGATAAAACAATCAATACATTTAACAAATCAACCTAAAACATGGCCAAACGTAACTGTCCTCCCTCTAACCTGAATCTGTGGAAATCTCATGATTTATCAGCACACAACATTGTTACCTAAATAGAACAGCTATAATAAAACAAATGCACTGTTATGGGAATTAATAAATAATAATAATATAATAACAATAATAACTATCATTATTCTTATTCTTATTACATCAGATTGAAATATAAAGTATTCTTTCTAATTGTGATCTTCATAGGATGCTTCCCTTACCGTGCTGTTGTTAATTTGGAAAGTCTGAATTAAATTTCCTCGGGCAATTGAGTAGCGCACAGTGCCATTAAGGCCCTCGTCCAGGTCCAGGGCCGTCACCGTGGCGATGGTGGCACCCTGAGTGCTGGGACCTTCACTCAGCACCGTGACGTACTCCTCCACTGGGAACTCCGGAGCATTGTCGTTCTCATCCACAATGTAAACCAGGACCGTGGTAGAGGACTGGAGGAAGATGATTTAGGGGATAAGCACGAAACGGTACATTTCAGTAAGCATTCATCACTAATGAACAGTAACCATCACTCAGGTTGGGAGGGGGGAAAAAACATGTGACACAGCAGTGTGGCATGAGGGCAAGGGACAATTCCATATGCCTAAGCTAGAGTTGTAAATTTTTCATTCATTTATTCATCCATTAAATCGGAGGGGGGTGTGTCCCCCTCACATTTCATAACCATCCGTTTGGACCCCGCCCCCCACAATTAACATAAAATATTAGTTTTATGCCAGTGTGCCCCCCCCCCCACACACACACACACATTCAAAATGCTTCTGATGCCCCTGGGTCATTCTTGTCAATGCATGAAATCAGATGTTCAAGCCTAATATATGACTTTAATTGCCAAAACTTGTATTTTTTTAACGAGAATTTATTAGCCTTTGAAGTATTTCAGACTACTTCATAACTCTGAAACATACAGTACACTATTTTCACTGAAATATTATTACTGTGACAATACGAAATTCATTTTACTGCAAAGTATAAACTTTTAAACGAAACAAAACTTTATATAAAAGCAACAATATAAGTTGAAAATAAGACATTTTCATTACAGACCAATTTCCTGCAATATACAGAATCCTGGGGGAAAAAACTGTAATATACCTAAAATGCAAGGCGATGTCAATGGCTCTACACAAAAAACCAAACACTATTTCATTGTGATTTTTATTTTAAAAATCTCAAATTCGTGATAATGACCCTCTTGTTGACGAAAGTGTAAGACTTTTGTTCGAAACCAGAACTTATCTGGCTCTGCATAAATACAAAAACATCTGACTTAAGATAGTTCATAATTTACTAATATAGTTTGTATTCATATGTAGACCTACTAATATATTGTAAAAGGAGGACGTTTATAAAGGAAAATAATGAATTTGTGGAAACAAAAAAGGTAAACAGCTTGTTTGAATATTGTATTTTTCTTTTTAAGAAGACGAAAGAGAGAGAGAGAGAGAGAGAGAGAG
>JAODKE010000068.1:13919715-13933136 GCA_026779605.1 Mormyrus hasselquistii
AAATAAGATTGAGGTCCGTGATAGTCGGGGGGTGTGTTGTGGGGGTGGGTGGGTGTGGGGTGGGGGGGGGGGGGGGGACGGAGTGGGGGGGGGGGGGGGGGGGGGGGTCATGGAAAAAGCATTCCATCTAATTCCATTCACTATTGTCTGACATAAAAGTTGGCAGAACTTGCATCCACTGTTTCTGGGGGTGGAGAAGGGGGGGGGGGGTTAATTATTATGGCCACAGAGGACTGAGGGTCTCGCTGTGTGCTGGTAGGAAGGCAGCTGAACGAGGACCAAATATCATTACAGTGCAAACAAACGAAAACGCAGATGCAGGGTGAGCAGAAAGGCCCGTGCGGCCCGGCTGCTTGCAGGAAGATGCCGCTGCTCCAGCCCCTCAAACTCCGTATGAGCGCATTCATGCTCAGGTCAGTAGGGACTAAATAGATGGAACAGGGTAATTCTCTGATGTCTATACAGCACAGGTGTGCCTGATCATTACATTGCGGTTTCACACATACAGGAACACCCTGTCGAGCTGGCACCATATGCAGTGCCAGAGGGGGGGGTGTAAAGGGGACGTGTTCTACAGGGAAAAACAAGGTAACGTGGCCTTGCGGCTTAAAAAAAAAAAAATAGGTGTTAAAGTTAACTTCACTAGTCACTGAAAAAAACAGCGCTGTCAGATTCACCCTTTGACAGGAATATATAGTCAGTCACGCCATCACACCTGCAGATTCATGTACGTGCGCAGGGCATCGCATCAGAAGCGCATCCCAGACAGAAAGCTGTCCTGCGTGAGCAGGTGTGCGTACACGCTCGCGCTCGCACGCTGACCACGCTAAGCACTGGCTCTGTGCTGCCTGCATGGCACTCGTTAAGGTACGGTAGGCCTCTCTCTGTCTCTCTGTATGCCACTCACGCATACAGGGTTGCTTTTGCCTGCGCGGCATTTTCAGTTTCGGAAAAGGTTCAGGAAGGTTTGCTTGCTTTTGGCTCCTGCCGCCGTGTTTTTCCGAGGATGTTTTCTTCATTCCTCGTGGATAAGATGTGCATTACTTATGTTTGAATTCTTGTGGAAACATTGGTTTTATTTACATAAAATAACCCCCCCCCCCCCCTGCCCAATGGGGCAGGCAGGGCAGGGGCCTGAGGACACATCTGTTTTCTTCCCAGTTGTTTTTAATATAATGACTCCCACAAGCTGCCTCAACACAGCATGTCTCATCGGTGAGAAGACATTATTATTTTCTCTGAGTGCTTCTGGGACTGCTGTGGGCTATTAATTATACAAGCTAACAGTCGTGACTTAAGGGAAGATCAGAATAATACAGATACAAACACTCCATAAAAGGGTAAAACAAGTTTCGTGGAACACAAAAAGTACAATACAAGCACAGTCATCTGTGCTTATTCCTGCTTCAAATCATCTTTTAATAATAAAGTTCCGGTGGACCTGGAGGCAAGTAGGCATGCTGGGTGAGATAAAGGTAAAATGCCCTAGTAAAGCCACACAGCGATTTCTCAGGAAATCCATCCGCCCGTAGTTCTCCTTGGCCTGTGTATAAAATATTTGTTGATAAATCAGATCTTTAAAATGGCATATCTCAGCATTTATACTAAAAGTATGACTAGTGGTCAGGCCGACCAGACTGAATATGTGCTTTCTCATTACCGAGACACGTGCTCATGGGTGCAGAAATTCCATGATGTGATCACTGTCGAGATACGGGTACGAGGACAGGGCATAAAACATAAGGGTGACATGTGCATGTTTGAAAAAGATGACTCGAAGACTAAAAAGAAATCTGCTTCTTTAGACTTACACGGTAAGATTTTAAAACTTTGCATGTAACTCAGTGCGTGCCGCCCAAAAAAGCCATCCATGGCCTGACAAAGTTTTCTGATAACTTTGCTCTGTAAAATATCTGACAATTCATGCCCGATTTGTACCTTGCACGTCTGTGCATAGACTTACACTTTATGTCGTAGAGTACACGATATGCATGATATGGACCGCTTCGTTTCACGATCCACTCAATCAGATGTCTTGGTCCTGTCTCCTCTACAATCTGATTGGTTATCTTTCTGAACCAATCATTTTGCGCTCAAAACATTTTTGTTTAAGCCTGTCTGAGCACCAGTAACAGTGCTCCCAGCATCTTAGCGCTTAAAACCCCTCCTCTTCTGCCTCTCTTACAGCTAGCAGTGACCACCTAAGACTGGTTGGCGTGCACATGACCTACATCTGCCCAGAGGGCGCCAACGTCACCATGCAGTGCATTTCTGAGGGCTCAGTCTTGTATGGCGGCGACCTACTGAGGCAATTCTGGCTTTTCACCCCTCACTTGGATGATCCCTGCCAGAACAAACTGCACCCCCGCAGAGGTAACCACTCGTCCGGGCCGCCCCCGGGTGTGGTGTACAGCTCCTTGGAGAATACCATCTCCATCACCCTGACCAACGTGACACGTGCCGACCAGGGCCGCTACTGCTGCGTGGAGGTGGAGGTCCAAGGCAGGCACCAACACATTAAGGTGCCACAGAAGGCCCACGCCCACGTGCTGCTCACTGTCGGCCCCCGTAAGTGCAGGACCCCCTCATAGTCCATCCTAGGGCAGTGTCTCTCAAACTGGTCTCTGGGGACACCCAGCCAGTCCGGGCCCCAGACCTTCAACAACAACAAAAAAAAAAAAAAAATGTGGACCGTCTAGGGGTCCACGAGGGCCGGGTTAAGAAACACTGCCGCAGGGAATAAGTCTATTTTGGCACCTGTGTACACCTCTGTAGCCTCACTGTATAGCAGGAGCATCACTGCAAATTTGAATGAAAATGACTATTTAAACTAACTATTGTACATTTCTTTGGGGGGAAGGGGGAGAGAACATTTTAGGTGGAATGAAGCTCCCATAAAACAGCCATAGTGACACCCCAAGTATACAGAACTGTCACATTTACAAGTTTTTGCTTAGGTCAGTTATAATAAACGCTTCCTGCATTCAGACTCTCGTAACAAACTGTCCTGTTCTACTTGCGTATCCGAACAGCTGCTCGTGCAACATTTGCACTTATAATCAGACTTACTCAGGGAAAGTTAGAGGAGGGATGCAAACTTCTGTTTGACTGATTGTGCCCTAATACCTTTGCAGGACGAAATCAGACTGCCAAATGTTCATTCATGGACCATAAACCCACCGAAGGTACATTCGAACACTTTCACTGATGCATTGTTTACTCCAACCTTCAACTGGAAAGCATTCTTAGCCATACTGGTACCACATCTGTGTGCTACATCACTTCCTGTGACTATGTTCATTACTTCACTGTTGGAATGTAAGTTATTTGGAGAAAGCCAAGACCACTTAACATACAATAACCCAAAAACATACAGGACTGCAGGTGTGGAGGACAATGGCAAAACCCTTTAATTAAGACTTGGATGTCTCTCTTGCCTCCACTCATCATTTCTTCCCCAGGCACTGTGGCAGCAGGGCTGGCGACAGCAGGGTGCATTATGGGTATTCTTTCTCTACCCCTGATCCTCCTGCTGGTGTACAAACAGAGGCAGACGGCCCACTCCAGCAGACGTAAGCAACTATGCCCAAGCACACATATGCACTATAATATTTGCTTAACTATTATTGCAGTGTTAATTATGTACTGCAGTGTTAATTATGGAGATCAAACAGGCATAGTGTTAGTGCATGTTACTATTTGTGTTCACCAGGTGGTGTTGACACAGTGACACATACAGTCTCTCTATGCCCTTGTGGGGCTGTCGGGCTGCTTGGAAAGTGAAAGTTCATGAACAAGGTGCCTGCCACCAAGCTGCAGAGCCCTCTGTTTGTTGCATTGCGGACAGCTTGCCATGTCTAAGCAGCACATGTGCATCGTGATTACATAACCTCTATGACATCAGCACTAAGATTTCTAAGTTTCTATGTAACCACCTTTCATAATTGTTGCGGCAGACATATTGGTAAACTGATGTGCAATTAATTTGACCAGAACAATACTATCTATTAAAGTCTGCATTTAGAGACATTCAAAGGGCAATAACCCATATCGTATATAAAGAATGAAGCTCATGTTTTAGTTACTTTAACATAACAGAATTTCTTTTTTCAGTAATTTTGTTGTGCATAATATATATCCGGAATAAAGACAACATATTACCTTGTACCGTGTTAGAAACAACCTTTGAAGACCCAAGCAGGTGTGATGTTGACTTCCTGTTCTGTCTGAGATTCATTTCCTGTTTCTGAACATCAGACGCTGACACTTTAGGCACAACAGTGTTTTTCTTCTTGATACTATTAATCATGGCTGCTCCTTTCCCCCCGCCGCAGGTTCACATGAGCTGGTGAGAATGGACAGGTGAGTTTCTTAAAAACCCGTAGAGTGTCACGAGATGATCTCTAAGAAAAGAACCCTCTGAGTTCACCTTCATATCTGGAAATCCCATGTGGCTGTCGTCCTCCGTTTGCACCCAACAGTGAAGCCCAAGGTCACGAGAACCCTGTGTTCCTGGGAGACGGCCCCCAGCCGAAGACGCGTACCGTGTCCCAGATCCTGACGAGGCAGTCCTCCGAGACGGGACGCCACCTGCTCTCTGACCCCGGCACACCCCTGTCCCCCCCCACCCATGGGGACGTCTTCTTTCCGGCACACGGTGAGTCCACGGTGTACCTGAAATCAGCCTTGATGACATCATGACCACACGATGCTGATGATGCTGAAATTCTCACCCACGCCGTTGCTATGGAATCTGAAGCTATATCTAACGTCACATCAACTGAGAATTCAAGAATTCTAGAGCTTTTGAAAACAATATTAATGGCCTTATATCCCAAGACACTAAGAAAAGAAAACTCAAACTGACACCACGACACGTCAATTCTGACACATTCAGATATCAGATATAGACCAAAATCCCACATTAAATGGTTTCTGCGGTCAGGCCAAGACAAACGGAAACGACGGACGCACAGTTGTGCCATGAGACACAGGCACCACAAAGCAGACCATCTAATGTATGTCCTGAAGTAATGGGTGTAGATCAGTGTTTCCCAATCTGGTCCTCAGGGACCCACAGACAGGCCACGTTTCTGCAAAAATGTGGGCTGTCTGGCAGGGAACTCGGAGGGAGCAAAAATATGTGGATATGTGGATGTGCATACTGTGGATCTCCGAGGACCGGATTGGGAAACACTGTCAGAGATGCTTAAAGAAGGGCCAGTGTTACACAGCTGTGCTGACTTACAGATGCACACACAGCAACCATGACGATCCCTTTCCGCCTCAGTTCAACACGCACCCCACAGCAGATACACCAGGGCAAGCCTCTGTGCAGCTGGAATCCAGAAGTCAAACCCAACATCTTGGCCTATTCACCAGTCCTCTTTAAAGGCTTATTTTAACTTCAGAGCATCTGTCCTGGAATGTCTTCAATTCCTGACTGAATTGTTAATTTCCTGAAGATCAGTATCCAGCTGGGTGTCTTTGGGCACACGGAGCAGATCACTAATTTAGATTCACTTCTGGATTCCTTCTCTTTGCTCTTTTATGGACATTTAGGCATGTTTTTGGCTAACTGTCGCAGTGTCCTGACCGACACCTGTACACCAGTTGTCCTGTGATGTCACTTCCCCCTTTTCTTCTTCCTGTTTCTGACCCGGAGGCCTGCTCTTGGTTCCTCTTTAAAATGTCATGTTCTGTTTGTCATTTTCTTACGGCGAGCCGGGGCCGTGAGGAGACTGCATGAGCTGGGTATTTCTGTTTGTTTTTGCTTTTGCAAACCATCCAGCAACGATATATCTGGGCATATAATAACTGCTGTTCTTAGTCTTCTCTTTTTTTTAATGTGAGCCATGGATGACGTAATAGCAGCCAGAAATAGTACATAATATGTTTCCAATTCTCTGGAAACCATTAGCAGTGTGAAGGTTTGTACAGCAAGTGCTTTCGTGCAGCGCCCATTGGTGATCTGCACGCCTAAGTCCGTCTGTCCTTCCAAGAAAAATAAGCTATTGCAAATATGAAAAGTTACAGTAACTAAGACCATTCCTTGTTTATTTTTCAGAACCTATCCCAGAATCCCCTGATTTCATGCAGGTATAGTGGAGCCAATCCTTGGCAATCGGCAGATGTCTACCCCCAAAAGAAGACTCTTTCTCCTGTGCATGCATTTCACCACAGATATTTCATATTTCATATTTCTTCTCACTGCTTTGCTCTTAAACTTATTTTTGGAAAAGAAAGGCTAGGGGGTTGGCAAAACCAACAGGATTTCCCAAGCTCTTGTCTTACAGCGTGTCCATCAAGTCCCAAATCCTCAGTTGACCATAAGGCAGATTGGCCACTAAAAGCCATGCTAGAACATTCTTAATGTGCTGAATAGCAAGTCTTTGGTTCTGCCTCCTATGGCATGTCCAATATTTCAGCAAAATACCATATAGCTTATGTATAATGGAGTTACTGCGGTTTACTGCTGTATTAGTTAGGGTAGTAAAGTTCTTAGGGCAGTAAATGTACACGCAACGACTATTTCGTCAGTGAGGACTGAGCATACTGGTTTCTGACTGGTTTTCTGATTTAGTACTTACTTGTAGCACTGAGGTTTATCTCTTTGAACAACACCTCTGCCTCACTTGTCCAATCAGAGCAAGCAGCCAGCATGCAATAAGGGAAAAGTGCAAAGTCAATGCTGCACATGACACTGCCAGCCGCATCCGGCATCAGTGGCAAGCAGCCTGCAGCGTGGTTGTCAGGTAGCACGAACCCATAGTGAACTGGTAAATCCTACCACATCACTGGGAATGAGTGTGATGTGGGCATTGTGCTGCACTGTTTCTGCTTCAAAGGATCATGTCAATGCTAAGGACTCAGACATTTCTACAGTGTTCATGTTCAATATTTCTAACCAAAGTTCTATACAAAAGTATACTTTTACCGTTTAAAAAGTAATACAGGACTTTACATATTGATTTGTACTAAGAATTTTGACATATACTATATTCTAAGTTTTCTATATATAAAATGTTTCATGTTTTGATACTTTAATGGCTTTCGAGATGGATGTCTTCTAAAAGTTCTCTTTTGTATGGCATTGTATGCTTGTGCTAGATCCTGTTATTGCGTTACTGCTGTACAGATAATGTCCTCCCGCCGGAAAGACTCCGTGTGATTTTGGCTTTTGAGGAAACGCATCAGGGATGAAGCAGTTAATATTTAGAAGGACGTATTGTAGGTCAGAGAGATCAGCTCTCTCTGCTGACATTAACAGCAAGCAGTGTAGAATCCTTTGTGTTTTAGAGACACTGTATTTCCGGGAAGGACTATTTGTAGAATTGTATCATTAATGTTCATTATAACAGGGTACACTGAGTGTATGAATGAGAACGTTGGCTAAAATGACGGGTAAAAACTGGATGTCGGTGTGTCTATATGGATGGATCCATGTCTTATCAGTGATATTACTGGCACACTGACCCTGCTGTGCAATAATTTGTTATGAGTGTGAATGGTACTGAGATGTGAATGTGAAATGACCTACAGCAAAATATGTGTGCCCATGTGGAACAACGTGTGCCGGGCCGTTAATCAAGGAAAGGCCTCTGTTAGTCTGCCTATGGAAAGGGTGCTACACTTTATAAAGAGTATTGTCACATGAAACCAGGATACTCGTGCTTGTGCCACTGAAATTTCGCGGTAGGCAGCAGTGGTTACATCATGTGTGTGTGTCTGTGTGACTGATAGTGGGATGAATGTGCATGAAAAAGAATAAAAGGTGTATAAAGTTGTATATAATCTCTGAACAAAATAATAGTGATGAGCAATTCAGTGAAGGTTTTTGTTCTGTTCTGATTATTGTTTTTTTTTTGGCAATAAAGTCGATTTTGTCTTTCTTTCTGAGTCTGCAGTGAATTCCTCCCCGGCCATTGCAGCTGCCTTGGTATTACGACGGGTTTCGACGCACAGATGCAAGAATCACTTTACACTCAGCTGAAGGTCGACACGAGCTTCTGAATTGGTTTCCGACAAACGTGTTGCATCGCTGGGGAGAGGGTGGCTCACGGACAGCGAAGGAGCTAAAAGCTCAGAGGATGAGGATGCTGATTATCGCCAATCTGCCCTCTCTGCCCGCAGACACGCTACATGCCTCACCCGCCTTCCACTGAGCTTTCTGGGGCAAACCAAAGACATGGCGTGCAGAAGAAAAATGCTCCCTTTTCAGAGCTTATTATCTGTCTGATGCATCTACATCACTCCTCTACCATAACCACTTACCCTATATAAAGCAAATGTTTATGTCTTATATTTGCATTTAGAGATGTGAGTCTGACAAAGTGCTCAGGGATACAACAGCTGAAAACCAGGAAAGCGTGTCACTACCCTGCCAGCGAGGGCTGTCCCTCCGCACAAACTGCCGTACTCACGCAACAGCTAAACTGGGACAGTGCGGATTGGGGGTGGGCGGGGCTTATCAGGCACCTCTGTCAGAAGGAGGAAGTTGCAGTGCCATTTAGTATGCTACTTCCTCTTAAAAAAAAATAAACACCACTGTGGTTTTCCTGTTTTGTACTTTTTGCTCAGCTATCATGTCACCCCCCTCCCCCCACCTTTGAGACAGATAAGTGACTACGACAGATAAAAGTCAAATGCTTCTGCAGGAATGTAAGAACGTTGCATGGGGACAGACGCGAGCGATTTGCTTCCACAAGCTCAAAAACGTCAGAGATCTTCAGGGCTGAGTGGAGGGCAGACGGTTAATGAGTCTCACAAAGCATGATGCTGGTATAATGTGATAACGAGTTTCCAGTTAACTCTCTCATTCATCTCGGAAAGACCCCTGACAGCTAGATTCTGAACACGGGGAGGAATACGTGACCAGGTTCAGGACAAGGGTGACTCCAACAGAAGAACAGGACGCAGGTTTTCAGTAAAGCTGAGTGCTGATGGTTCAGCATGCATGGTGTAGTCATCTCTCAGATAAAGTCCACCCTGGGCCTCAGTTTATTGTTATCACTCCAACCATCCTTAGTGCCCCCCACCCCTGGCTCACCGACAGTGGCGGAGTGCCATCGTCCTCCACGGTCACTGTAAGGCGGTACTGCTGCTGGCGCTCACGGTCGGGTGGCGAGGGTCGGGTTACGATCTCCCCGGTGACGCGGTCCATGCGGAAGGTCAGGTCCTGGTTGCCCCCGGTGATGTAGTAGAAGAGCATGGCGTTGGGGCCGATGTCGCGGTCAGTGGCTGCCACGCGCAGCACAGACGTTCCTCCACCCACATTCTGGGCGCAAAGACATTCGGGGTGTGAGGCCTATGTGTCAGTTCTGTTTGAAGATTCCACCAGACAAACTGCTTCCCCAGACCCTCCATCATCAAATCATAATATCCAGTGCACTGTTCACAGGTATGTTTACGCAAAAAATATTTCAGTTTCCTAAACCAGATAGATGAACTGGTTTCAAATGAAAAACAGCATGACTTTAGACTGCAGGTGAAAACTGGAGTAAGAGTTTTCTGAATCTGTGCTTCCCAATGCGGTCTGCGGGGACCCACACCCCACGCAGGTTTTTGCTCCCTCCCAGCTCCCTGCCAGACAGTCCACATTTTTGCTCCCTCCCAAAACAGGAACTGTCTGTGAGTCCCTGAGGACCGGATTGAAAAACACTGATCTAGATAAATAAAATGAATACTAAACTGAATACACAAGAGCTGTATGAATCCAGGTCTCAAGGACAGCAGTTTAACTGTCCAAGTGCATTGACGACATCTGTTGTTATTAGTCTCTATGAGGTGTTCAGTGAGGCATGAAGGCTGAGACACTTTGACACTCGGGTTCTAAGTGTAAATATGGTTCAAAGCAATACCAGCCTGAAAAGGGAATTAAAATATTAACTGCTGTGAAGCTGGTAAGAATGTCAATTGAACTTGCATCTCTGTGATTAGAATCAGGAGTCGTTTCCCATGCATGTGACACCGGGGCCCCCGTGTTCCCTGGACGCACCTCGCTCACGCTGACGTTGTAGCCGTTTCGGCTTTGGATGACCGGGGGGTTGTCATTGATGTCCAGGATGTTGACGGTGAGGGTAAGCTCACTGAATCGGGGAGGGGAGCCATTGTCTGTTGCCCTCACCTGCAACAAAAGACGTGTGAATGCATGAATATCACAGGTATGACGCTGACATGCAATGTAAAATCTGACGTCCATCTGTCCATTTTCCATACTCGCTTGTCCTATGCAGGACTTTGGGTGTCTGGAGTCTATCCTGGAATCTGTGTTGGCAACCCAAAGACCAAGGGGGGAAGGCAGAGGGCAAGCCAGGACTGGGTAGCCACCCTTTACTGGGCACCCACCCCTTATCTCGAAATCTAACCCTTCCGATCACAGTCTCAAGCCGCAGAGCCCCACGCTGCTTATCCTTCCAAGACGACACACGATGGTCTCACCCTAAGAAGGTAGCGATCCACAGTTTCCCGGTCGAGGGCTGAGTTGACATGGATCTCCCCGTAGGTGTTGTTGGTGGTGCGAACCTCAAATACGTCACGCATGTTGCCGGCCACCAGAGTGAAGTTAACCTGAGGCAGCCAATTAGACACATAACGGAAATAAGCGTACAGGTATTTCAGTCCGTCTTGTGGTTGGATATAGGGCTTACACAGGCATGTTTGAGGGCAAACCTCAACACTGGAAACTCAGTCTCTTCGATAAACAATCAGGATGCCTTTTATAAACATGCACTCTGCTGCCTACAAGCCATCCCGCCTTACCAGTCCGTTATTCCCAGCATCCTTGTCCCGGGCCAGCACCACTGCCACCCTCTTCCCGATGGGAGTGCTCTCCGGAATCTCGACGGACACATCCGACGTGATGTCAAACTCAGGGCTATTATCATTCTCATCCAATATAGTGATTGATACCTGCCAAGAAGTGCACAAACAGCCACTGAATGCTGTACAGTAGGTTTGGGCAGCCAAGCTTCCAGTCCACAAAGATAACTCCCATTCTTCACATCAAAATGGGAGGTTCTCCTGAGGTCAGGCTTCTCTATAAACAAAAGTGCTATTTTTCATTCCATCCACTCCAAGTCTCCCCATTAAATCACTGCACCTTTTTACCGTCATTTTATCAGAATTATATTTTATGACTATATCTGACAATGTACATCATGCATTAGGGGATATGTTCAATAACTGGATCAGCATGTATTCTGGCACGAAAGAGATTCTTAAATAAGGTATAAAATCAACTTCTTATGTAATTATACAAATGAGATATAAACTGCCGAAAAAAACATTTTCAGATCCACAAAATATGAGAGAAGTAGAAAAAGTTAAAGAAAGTAAAGAGGAGAAAGGAAGTATATAAATAAACAGTATGAGTGGAGAGTCGCACAGGAACTGATGTTACCTTCTGCAAATCCGTGAGGGCGAGGGAGAAAAATGAGAAGATGGATCATTTCTATGAAAAAAAATTATCAAAACGTTTGCAAGACTGTCAGATTTTGCACAATGTTCCTCTATTGTTTTGGGGTAACATAACACAATTGTTGCTCAATTTAAGAAACTGCATTTTAAGAAACTGTAAACACAACAAAACTACTGATATGAGAAGAAAAATATATATAATGATTTGTCCCTCTCTCTGTAATATCAACGGGATCAATAAAGTATCAATTATTATTATCATTATTATTATTATTATTACAACCAAATTCAGTTTGGGGTCATAGAGTGGAACTGAGGGCTAATGCTTTTTAATGATGAAACACAAGTAATAAACTGCAAAGTAGAATTTACCACAGTCGAATCTTTTTTGGGTCCCCCGTCATCAGCAACCACTGTCAGGGTGTAGAAGTCCCCTTTCTCACGGTCCAGCAAGCCTGTGACGGTGATGCGTCCCTTACAGGGAGACAGACAGAGAGACACAGAGGGGGCAGGCACAGAGGGGAGGGGGGCAGAGACCAAGTCGAGTCAGCCATAGGATGTGGACAGGCCCCTGCTTTGACACTACCTTCGCAAGCTGGGCTGCTGCCATTGATGGAGGCAGAAAGAGTGTCACAGGCGATCAGCTAGTAAGGTCTGTGCAGGCTCTCAGGCAGTGCTCAGAAAACATGGATCTCAAGTATGTCGTGGTTAAAATCAATGTTCCCCAACTCATCAGACCTTCAATGAGGTGCAGGGTACAGAAAAAATGTTACTAATTTGTGCTGAAGTCTGTGAGTCTAAAGGCTATAGCAGAACCCCTGATGTAAACTTGCCGGGAAATCTCCATACTTGGCAACCCAACTGCATTGCTATTCTGATGGTGTTCCTAACATAAATAACCCCCCCCCCCCAGACCCACTGTGACAGAAGTGAGGTTCCAGTTACTGAGTGCCGCAAAGAACATCAAGGCGGATTCACTCACAGTGACACTGTCTATCTTGAAGAGCGCCAGGGCTGCTGGAGATGTGTCAGGGTCAAAGCGATACGACAGCTGGTTGAGGTTGTCGGCGGACTGTGCGCGGACCTGCACCACCTCTGTGCCGGTGGGGATGTTCTCGCGCAGTGTGGCCTCGTAGGAGGCCGAGAGGAAAGCCACCACCTCATCCAGCTCATTGAGCAGTGTGACGTAGACGGTGCAATAGCCACGGTGGAAGGGGGGCAGCTGGTCCGTGGCTGACACGTTCATTAAGTAGCTGGTCTTGGTCTCGTAGTCCAGATAATCCACCGTGGTCACCAGACCGGTGCTCACGTCCACCTCAAACTTCCGGTCCGAACCTGAAACTATGGCATAAGCGACGGCTCCACCGTCGCCTGGCAGACGTGGGCAGAGGGATGGAGAAGAAGTCAGAGACATTTTATATGTGTTTCAGGCAGTGACAGACATAACATCACAGTGATGACAAAGGAACTAAAAAAATATTAGACTAAAAGGAAGAATTCCAGTTTGAGCAGATGTCTTCCGTAAGCCTCGCTAAAAGCTACACATACCTTAAAACCTCACTCTTCCCTGCAACAAAAACACAAGCAAACCTACTATTGTGTTTTCAAATTTGCAGACAACACCAAGGTATGTGGTGTAGGAGATACTGATCTAGCAGCAGGGAGGCTACTAGGGGATCTGGATTTAATTAGCGGCTGGGCTGATACTTGGCAGATGAAATCTAACACAGATAAATGTAAGGTAATCCATGCAGGGAGCAGAAATATAAGGTACAGATATTTTATGGGTTCCACTAAAAATAAAGGTAGCTGATCACGAGAAAGATCTCGGTGTGTATGTTGATGCTTCCATGTCCGACTCTCGCCAGTGTGGGGAAGCAATAAAAAAGGTCAATAGAATGTTGGGTTATATTTCTAGGTGTGTGAAGTTTAAGTTAAGGGAGGTGATGTTACATTTATATAATTCCTTGGTAAGACCCCACCTAGAATATTGTGTGCAGGTT
>JAODKE010000068.1:13944593-13963716 GCA_026779605.1 Mormyrus hasselquistii
TAATGAAGGTGCAGTTACGAAGATGCCATAATGATGCTGCATTAATGAAGGTGCAGTTACGAAGATGCCATAATGATGCTGCATTTTTGAAGCTGCAGTTACAAAGATGCCATTATGGGGCCGCAGTTATGAAGTTGCAGTTATAAAGGTGCCATTATGCATCACTATTTGTAAGTGAACAACATCTAGACAGACTTTTTGCAAAAGAATTTTGGCCTTGTTACATAGTACAAGAGTAGGTGGAAAATTTAGAAAGAATGAATGTGAATCTAAATTGTCTGGCACGTACAGGGTAAAGTACCCAAATATATTCCAAAGTATTCATCACGCATGCTGTGAAAATGAGGCGGCAGTGGACCCAGACATTCAGCTTACCCTAATGGGGCTGTACTGCTTCACTGCAGATTATCGGATTATTGGCCATGGCGAAGCTATCGGAGTTATCGGGACCCTAATGAGGTGTGAGCCCGGCCGGCTACTAGGCAGCACACGGCAAACGATGTCATCATCCTCAGCGAAATCCGCCACTCATCCAAGAAGTCATAAAGTCCAGCATTAACGTTGTCCACTTCATTGACTGGGGAAAAAATAGGCGACGGTAGTTGGGGCTGTTTGAAGGTCAGTTTGTCTTTCAGATGTACATTCAACTATGTGGTCGCTAGGAAGGAGTATGTTAGCGAACACTCTCTGTAATCTCTCGTGCTGATTCCTGGAAACATTACTACCTGGGTCTGGAGCAGTCGCCATTTTCTCTGCAAGACAATCCTCCTGGTTTATTAACCCACAGAAAATCAAATAATTTCACCACACAGCTGTTGACTGGGTCAACCATATAAGAGAGAGATAGCAGTGATGAAAATATCTTTGCTTTGCTGGTGTTCAATTTTTCCTCTCTCATTGGCTGTTGGCTTGCAGGGTCTGTTTCCGTATCCTGAAAGATATTGTGTGATGTAATGCCTGCAAATAATCACATGGAGATACATATGAACCATTATGTTGTTACGAGTCACTAAAAATAATAAAATGTGAAAATCCCAAAATGCATGTGAGTAATACAGGCATCAGATCCAAGGTGGCTCCCTGTAAGTGGACTGACAAAGACTGTTTAATTCGGTTCAGTTCAGAACCGGCTACCAACCATTCTATTAAAATAAGTTCTGCACTCCTACTGGAATTACACAAATATTCTGTACATGACACATCATTTTTTGTGGAATTCCCTTGATGTTCAAATCGACACCAGAAATTTTGTTTCATCTAAGGACCAGACCATGGATTTTACGACTCTACACTCTCCTGTCTCCATGTTTGTCATACATCTGTAGGTAAAATCGTACAAGCCCACTTGTGATGTCATCTCGGCTCCCATTTTGGGTTCTCAACGCAAACCTGTAATTGGGTTCAGAACCTGTTTTTTTTTTTTATTGGAAACATGCAGAACTATTCAAAAGTTTGCGAACAAGAATGGAACTGGTTCTCTGTCGGTGGAAAAGTGCTTTGTGACAATGTATTGATTAAACAGTATGAAAGGATGGATGGATGGATGGATGGATGGAGGCAAGTACCAAGTAAAAAATGAATAACAGTCATCAGGGGTAGATCTGAAACGTATCTAGTTCAAAGTAAAGAATTACTACACATTCAAATCTATTTATTTTACATAAAGCACTCTCCTTTACATTCACTCAAGTCAGGAGTGAGTATGACATTCTAAGTTACAGTGAAGCACTAAAGCTCATTCACAGGAGGATGGGGGGGGGTACATTCCTTTGAATGGGAAAAATCAGTGAAACTTGCTGATACTGCCGGCACTGATTAGCGGAATGACGTTACAATGTATTTCATACCATAGAAAACAAATTTATGATTAATTCTGTAGAACTGCAGAAGCTGGGTCTTTAGCTCTGGTGCTGCTAACTTTGAATATTGATAAACAATGCCAGATGGGAGGGACAGTGCTATAATTTAAATAGAAATGCCAATTTATTGGGGGGGGTTGAATGAATCGCAATTAAATATTAAGGGGACACGTTCCCCCCATCCTCCCAGTTCATATGCACCTTTTATAAAGCCTAAATACTCTCTGACAATATTGGTATATTTACCGGTATATCTCAACATAGGCATATTGCTTGTTCCAATTTGACAAAGACAATGTTTAATGCAAATTAATAATAAGAAGAGAAAAATCTATTGCTCAAGTATGGGGAGTGATAATCACAATCTCAATTCTAAGTGAACAAAATTGCGATTCATATTTTACCCAGAATCGTGCAGCCTTACACTCAAGTGTGATGCATGGTTTTTGCAAATAGTATTTTTTTTATTATTAGTATTTTTTAGGGTGAGTGACAATGGACTCCTGTAGAATGTATCAGAGTAAAAAGTGATTATTTGGCTCAGAAATATGACAAGTCAATGTCGTAACAACTCAAAATACTCAAATAAAGTACAAATCCAGGAGAAAAACTTAATTAGGAACAGTAAGTAAATATTTGCACTTTGTTACTTTACACCACTGCTCCACGCAGAACCCAGAGGTGCTTGCTGTCCTGTCCTGAGACCTGAATCGCAGTTGGAAATACACAAACTATGGCTCAGGTTCAATTTATACTAGTCATCTGTAACCTTTTTGGTTGTGGAGACCGGGGTTACTGATGTAAAGAAGAGTCGACAATAACAGGCAAAGGGTTAGAATAGACAGAAAGATCAGAACACAGACAATATCTCAGGAAAAGGCTTTGGTACAGAGTGACTCGCAATACTTCACACCAGGGAAACATGACAAGGCAGTATTTATAGACGTACTGGTGAAATTAACTTCAGGTGCTCAAAACTCCAGTGAGGCTGACCAGAGAATGTTGGCTCACGGATCCGGTTCCATGATTCATTATTGTCGAGGAGAGCAACTGTGGGATGGCTAAAAGGACTGAAACAGCAGCATAGCATGCAGGCCTCTAGGGCTGAGAACGTCACATTTTAAGCAAAAGCAATGGGGTACAGCCATCTGATGGGCGGGGGGGAGGACCCACCCCAAAGCAGAGCACCATCGGCAGCAGAGGTGGAATGAGTTATGGCAGAAAAGGCACTGCGGTGTCCCGAGGGCAAAAACTGGGTGAGGGCCACAGCCAGTGATGTATGAAGGTGCGTTCCTGGCTCTTACGCCAAGGTCAGGGTCCAGCTGGGGCTTGTGGGATGACGGGTGACATTACAAATGCACAAATGTTCTCAGAGGACGGGAAAACAAACATAGAACTTTTTTCCTATCGCGTTGAGAATTTTATGCAAGTGTAAAAGCGTGATATTCCAGCAACCCCGCTACAGAGCCATGGTGACAGACAGTAACTACAGAACAGTATCAAAATAAGGCCTTCAGAACCAACCAGAAAAACCCAGGCAGTACAGGAAAATAGAACAACTGCCTTCTTATGTTGTGGCTCGTTGGGCATCACTGAACCTTTTATCTCTGGGGTTCAGGGGAGGTTCAAATCCTCCTACTGGTTTTTGTGTGAGTGTGGAGTTTCCTCTTGTGTCATGTGAATTTCCCATAGTCCAGGTGTAAACAACCTTGACCCTAGAGTGCAGGTGTCCAGCAGAGTTGCCTACTCCTGCCATAGTCCAAAGACACACTGTTAGAGTAATAGATGCCTCTTGCCTATTCTGATCCTGGGCCAGTCTGTACCACAGTTTGCAGATTTCCCTGCTCAACATACATTATTCAGCTCACCAGAGCCAATTGTCAGGTTTAGCAGGTGTGTTTCAGCAGAGAAATATGCAAACTGTGGTCCAGACTGGACTTCAGGAATGGAATTGGGGAGCCCTGCTGTAAATTCTCCATAGTATGTGCCCTGGCATGGACTGGTATCCCATGTAGGGTGTCCTCCTGTGCTGCCTGGGATAGGATACAAGTGGCCCTGAACAGGATAAGTGTTTGGAAGATGGATGGATGGGTAGCACCTCATGTTTTCAGTAGGCAATAGCATTATGTATTCTTTCCTGTTCTGGCTTTTAAAGGCACTGTTGTCCAGACGCAGACCATGACGCTACGATCCACGTACACAGTGAGTGTGAATGCCCTGCCAGCTCACGGCAGACGTGACAGGTTCCTTCAGCTAGCCTCTTTCAAATTCAACCTCTGCAGAAGATCAGTGAGACAATAAGGCAGAAAGATGAACGGCGTTCACAGCTCACGGGACGGCAGTGAGGGCAATTGGGGCCGCGCCATGTACATCCATTGAAAACCAATTGCGTGGAAAGTCAAGTATGACGTGCCGCCTTTATGGTGTCTAAGCGGGTATCTTACATCCAGCCCTCGGACACTTCAGGGAGCTCTTGCGTGTCAGGCAGTGTAATGGCCCTGCGAGGCTTTTCAGAGACCCAGAAATTGCCTGAAAATGTTCTATTGAATGTCTGACATTGCCCATGTTGAAGCCATAAGTGATCAATCCTCACATCTGGCATATATATCTTTTTTCCAATAAAAAAAGTAAGTATTTGACCTCGGTGTTCCTTAGTCAGCAATCACGTGTGAAGTGACTAGCATGACTAACTTATTAACTAACTTATTAATTAACTTTTGCCACACCTGCACCCTCGGAAAAGCCGGTACATGCAACGTCATTCTTATATTTAAAAGAAATTATGAAAACAGGGCGTGTGGCTGGTAAGGGGCGGGGCAAATTGACGTGCCAGCCCATTCACTCGCCTGTGAATCATTAACAATAACAGGAAGTGGATGCCACGCGCCTGGACCCCGCTGCCATGCCCCAGTACCCGTCTGGTTTCCTAGCCTATTCCCCTAAAGCTGGAGCAATAATGGCTGAGTTGTTCCCAAACCCCTGCAGCATTTGTAAGAACCATACCCTGTTTACCAATGGTTCTGCTCCCCTGCCCCTAATGGAGCAAAACTTTAAGGAAATGATCTCCTCAAATAAGGCACAAAATACAGAATTGTGCTTTTTTATATCTATATATCAAAGTGACCCCTTTCCATCCAACCATCCAATACACCAATGTATTTTTCACTCAACTACTTGCTCAGTTCATATGGCTAATCAAAACCTCATTAAGTTATTAACTAATTAAGGTAACCTGTTAGCCTGCCCTGCCCTCCTGATCAACCAGTCTGTGGAAAGCCTGCTAATTTCCAGACTTCAAAACAATCTATGAAAAACACTGTAGCTTAAAAAAAATCTGGCCGCAATTAACTTATAATAATACACAAGTTTCCAACATTAAAAAAACATTATCCAGACAAAAAGTCACTTAAATAAAATTATTGATAGAATTATTTAGGTTTTCAACATGGCCGCTACTCAGCACTTCCTGTTTGTGTACATGAATAATATAACACTCACCCCGCAAAGTACAGCAGTTGTATCTCCCCTAAAGGTCAAAGGATCAATAGCCATCGTAGGCCTTCAGGCTAAAAACAAGCTAAAATGCTCAAAGACAGAAATAAGTACCCCTGTGAAAAATGGTGTCCATGATGTCATCAGATTTCACCCATGGATTTCAGCACGTAGACAGTACACACACACACTTCACAGCATTCAATATGTAGCTTTTTGCCTACTGAAGAAGAAGAGCCCACAAATGGGCCAATCGCTTCCATTCTTCCTGAATGGTAAGACTTTCCAGCCAACCAGCTCGTAACACGGGCAGTACCGGCCCTCCCTTTTGATGGACCTCTCAACCACCTGACAACCTGCAGCTCCTTGACACAGGAAGGAATGAGCCCAGAAAAAGAGGAGTTTGATGACGTATCACAAGTCCCACCTTATTTTAAATCTAGCTTCATGGCACTAGTTACTCTGGTGGTGGGATAGGTGACAACTCTTCAGGAGAGGATGCCCAAAATAACTCTTAAAACTTAAGATACAAAGTCAGGAATGGATTTAAGCATAAAAAGCTACAATTAAACACAGGGTAAAAGGGGTTAATCGGAGTGATGTGGAACAATGTGACCTGAGTGTTGCTAAACCAATCCAGACAAGATTTATATTGATTGTTGCTAAGCGGTAGGGCTTTCAAGTTGTTGTCTTGAGAAGTCTCCAAAATGCTTTTAATGGCCGGGGAAACCCACATTACCATGTGTATGACTTTGTTTACAGTTCGAGTTTGTTTGTCCGTGTATGTAAAGCTCTTGGAAGTTGTTTGTCTTTGGTTAGCATCCTGTGACTGTCAGAATTTAAACTAGGCCAAGTTTGTGCATGTTGTCTGGGTGGTTTAGGCGCTTGACTTCAGGAAGGTTGGATCCCTTGTGCTATTTTCAAGTAGGGGGTGAAGGCTAGGGTAATTACTTAGCTTAGCTGGTGGTGAAATATGCGCTGTATGTCAATCCATAACAGTATGGACTGTTTCCGTAAACATTCCCCTGCATTAATAATATAGACGTCGCACTGTAACCTTCATAAGTAGCTTTGAAGAACCTTCATAACACAGCCTTGGAGAAGAATCTGGAAGATTCTGGCGGCACAGGTCTGAGGTTATGGCCAGGCCGGCCCCCCCCCCCAGCACCTTGAGAAAGTCAGTCAGCAGCGGACTGCCACTCTGTGGCCTCTGTTGGCATGGAGAATGTCAGGTGGGAGAGGTGGGGGGGGGGGTCACGCGTCACCCACAGATGGCGCCCCACTGTCTGGCAGTGTGTTGAAGCTTAAGGAGGCAGCAGTGGTGGGAAGGCCTCCCCCCACCTGGAGAGATCAAACAGATTATCAGATGCAGCCTGCTTGCCAGAATTATTTTACAAATGCCACACACTATTTTTATTTTTGTTCTTCAAGTTCATTATTCTTCTAAAACCTGTATTGGGTTAGTGCCCCATCCTGGATTGTTCCCTGTCTTATGTCTGTAGCCTAGGGATAGGCTCCGGACGCCCTGCAAACCTGAATAGGATACATGGTTACAGAAAATGGATGGATGGATGGATGGATGGATGGATGGATGGATGGATATTTTTCGAAAATCTATTAAAAAATCCTTGGGCTATGACTTTGTACAAATAAAGTAATTCAAAATGGCATTCAGAAGACAGACTCTGACAAAGCATTATTAACAGAAACTGGACTCTTTTTTTAATCATAAAACCTCCCATGCAAACGTCCTCCATCCTGCGCCCTGTGCTTCCAGAGAGGGGCTTACCATGACCCTAATTGGAAGGACGATGGATGGATGGAAATTATAAATGTTAAATTATGTACGGAGAGCTATTATAAATCAGTAACGGTTAGGGCTGAAAAATGAAATGGGAACACCTTTGACACAGAGTCATTTATCAAGAGAAATTCCCCCAGACAAATAGAGATGGCTGATCGTCAGGAGCCACTCTGGTGAAGAAGCCTTTTTGGTTCTGGAGCATAGACTTGTGTCTGCGCCAATCCACTTATGCGGGGGCTGATCCTCCACCAGAGCAATTAGCGATGCTCACCAAAAAGTACACCCCAGGCATAGAAAATTTGCGCATGGGGGGGGGCCAATCTGCTAAATTGCAGACCCCGTCTTAAGAGATGGCAACGTCTTGGCCTGGGCACTTGACATGATTCCGAGCCTCGCAGATGGAGGCGACGGAGCAACCTGTCAGTCTGCGACAGGATCTCGCCTGGCCAATTTCACAAAGTGCTAAGCATCTATTAATATATTAAGGACAATATCATTCCGGCATAAGTCAGCCGGTAAGCAAAAAATGTACCAGTGCTCGTTAATTAAATGGTGGATATGTCAGATTTTAATCACAAACATGGGGGAAGGTAGAACATAGGAAATATTATGTTATTTCTCTTAGGATGGACTGAGATAAAATTGTGAATTAAATCACTTGGAACAATCTTTGCATGCATGTTAAAATGCGGAATAGAAGCGTTTTAAATTAATGGAGTCCTCCCCCTTTTAAGTAATTTTTGCCATGAATTATATTACCTCTTGTTAAATTGTGGCTGCAGACAGAGAGCTGGAAAAAACAACAGGAGACGGAAGTATTGACTGTTGGGGGTTGTCAGAGAAGGAAAGATGAGACTTTGTTTGCTCTTGGTCAGTCATCGGCGGTTTTCAGTTTTTGAAAACTGAAACGCTTCTCTGAGGCAGTCAAGGTGCAGGAGAACTAGGGGGGGGGGGTCACACTAAGACAGAAAACCTTCATAACAGTGTTGAATAAAGACAGAATGAGTCTATTTTCAGTTAAGATACAGAATTAATTAACACATGATAAAGCATCTAAGTGAGGGCTGAACAAACGTTAGAGTAACACCCACAGCCCTCGCTAAAGGCAGAATGACACCTCCGAGATCTATTTTTCCACACGTATCTGGTCCTTCCAGGGAGAACTGACCGTTGCCTAGTCGCAGTCATTCCCATGGTGACGAGGCACAAAGGGGTCAGGTGACCTCACAGGCAGGAGAGTAGCAATTAGATGAATCCAATTATTTCCCCGAAGCCTTCTCAAAGATAAGAGAGCCAAAGCGATGTACTTTTACTTCTTTATGTATCTCGATGGAAAATGAAAGGGAAGGATCTGGTGTTTTAAAATCTGACAGCACATCCCATCATACTCATCTGTCTATTTTAAATGGCATTAGTCACTTTCATCTCCATAAGAGCCGTCCTATTTAAAGCCCGTATCGGCTCAGTGCTGCTTTACCACTAATTAGCTGATAACGTCAAACTTCTGCAGTCAGGCAGAGCTCTGGACGCCTTTATTTGGCGCCTGGATAACAGACGGCCGCGAAGAGTCAAGTCCCTTCTAGCTTTGAATGGCAGTTACTCGGCTGATGCGACCGGGGCTTTCAGAACAGGGGTAAGCGCATCCTTCCTCTTAGACCAGGTCCTTGCTCAGCATGGGAGGGAGCAGCTGCCTGGGCCTGCGCTCAGGGCGATGAAAGGACTGGGGGGGGGGGGGGGGGCAGCCTTCCTGTCGAAAACAGTGCCTGTACTCTGATCACATCACCTGCTTCACACCTCGGACATGGCGCACCCACTACCCACTGCGTTTTTTTATTTATTTGTCCCTGCAGACACATGCTGCTATTTCAGCTTAAGTCTCTCAGGTCACCCCCACCACTGACCTCCCCCCCCCCTCTCCCACGGACACGACTGCTGACCAGATCGGCTTCCTGTTGCCAGACTGCATCAAAGGAATCTACCATAACATTCGGGCGGCTCGGATGCAGAGAGGATGATTGGAAATGAAGTTCAGAGTCAGCTTAAGCCTCACCTCTCAAAGGCAATGTCACAATATTGTGACTTGCAGGGTGATGTTAATTCAGAATGAGGCTGGGAGGACTGTAGCTGTGGGCAGTCAGCACCACAAATTGGGAAGAGGCTGCAATTATGCTTAACCTTGCCTTTATTATCCTCTTTTAATGGTTAAATGGATGGCCTTAATGGTTTTAATGGTTAAATGGATGGCCTTAATGGTTTTAATGGCTAAATGGATGGCCTTTCTTTCTAAGCTCAAGACCCCATCCCTGATGCGTAGTTTGGGAGAAGCTTCTCTCTATCATAGACAGAACCCAGAAGTTACTCCACGGCAGTCAGTCTGAGGCACCAGGATGTAGCCATACACAAATCACAAACCCATTGAAACTGAATAATTTTCTACATGCTAAAACACGGATAAAAATCAGTTTCCTGCAAACATCTCAGCAAACAAGCTGGGGCAGTGCACCCTGACTTCTTGACAGATCTGTTATAAGTTCACGAGAGGCCAGAGGGACCTGCACGTGAACTTGTAAACAAATGCTGCGCAAAAGAAGGCGGTTTGCCCTGCTTTTGCTCTTCATGAGAGACTGCGCATTTGGCTCTGCCTCGGCACTAATGTAGTAGCACTTCATCTCTCACTTGACTGTTTACACAAAAACCTGTCAGGCTTCCCAGCCGGTAAACTCCATCATGCGAACATGCTCCCCATGAATGGGTCGTAACATGCCGGACTGTACCATCTCAGCCAAACTGCAGAGAGGAAGGGTGTGTCTTTGGACCCTACCATCACAGTGTAGCATCTGTTTGAGGGGTACATGTTCCTCCTCCACTAAACTGACATTTCTTGAAAGGAGCTTCTTAAGTAACTAATTTTTGAGGCATTCCCCCTTAGACAAAAGCTGGGGGGATCTGATTTTTGATTATTTTATTTTATTCTGATTATTTTATTTACTACTTGGTGTAGATTATAGTGCTAATATTGAAAGCTGCAGCAGAAGTAGCACAGCTGAATCATGATTGGGATTAACGGTTCATTCTAGGGCAGTCTCATTATCATTATGCAAGTGCTAGCATAACTCCATGACCATCTCACCATTTTCTCCGTAAACATATATACACACATAGCTCTACTTCTTTCCAAAGTTCTACAGCTGTTTTCCAGCAAGTGCCTCTATTATGATGTAATCCTTCCATTTTTACAAGGCAATAAAAAAAGAAGACTTTCCCGGGATGACTGAGTATTCTGTTTTGCGAGCATGTGTGCCAGTCTAGGTGTGTGTACCTGCAGGATGTTCGTGCCACGTGGAATGGTCTCCAGCACGCTGGTCTCGTAGCTGTTCTGAAGGAAAATGGGCCGGTTGTCATTGACGTCGAGCACCTCCACGTACACGGTAGCCGTCCCAGTTCTCCTACTTCCAGCCGGGCCGTTGTCTGATTTGAGCACAGGCAGAAGGGCGGTGAGAGATGGACAGGCCCAGAGACAAAACTGTGGAATCTGTTCTTTGTTCAAAAGGCCTCGTGTTTTTTTTTTTTTTTTTTGCCCGTGTGCCTACAACTCATCAGGTTTCATGCAAATTCGAGGTCAAAGGCAAAGGTGTTTTACTCAGATTTTTCTCGAGCAGCAGATGCAAGCAGCTCAGTTACTCAACAGTCTGAGGATAAACAGGAAACCTCAAAGATCTTAAGGTCACGCCAGTAAAGGGAAACAATGGAACTGCAAAATCACTTAAAAAATAAAATAGAAAGCGATGGATTTGCATGCATCACCTGACTGCTTGACGGCCGGGTGTTAAGGGAGACCTCAAGGATAACCACGACTACCGAAGAAGTTTTAAGTTTAACGATTCACAGCTTTACGAAACCCAAACATCTGGCAGGAAACAGTTAGCGGATGTGTGCAGATCACATATTTGTGTATCTACGGTACAATGAGCTTCACACATACCCTCTCCCATGTATGGAGCCACTCACCGATGGCCTCGATGACAAGGGTGTAGGACGCCTGACTCTCTCTGTCCAGGCCGACCACAGTGCGGACGACACCGTTCCGAAATCCTACGCTGAACTTTCCGTCTTCGTTTCCACCTGGGAGAGGGCAGCTGTTTGTGATCGCGGGGCAAACAGTCTCCTCTTTTAATTTTTATTTAGCCCTGCTGGTTGTACCCACTAACAAATAGCGAGGTAGTGTGAGGCTCACTAGGTTAGAACACTGTCAATGTGGCCTGCTATCAGAAGGTTGTCGGGTTCAGATCCCACGGATGGCAGACCAATGGTAACATAGGGCCCCTGAGCAAGGCCCTTAATCCCCATCTCCAGCATAGCTGCAGGCTGGCTGATCCTGTGCTGTGACCCCAAAGTTTACTGTCACCGGTGTACAGAAAGGGCACTTTCCTCAGAGGGATCAATAAAGTACCACTATTCTGTCCTTAAGGGCTGTAAATAACCCTGATGTCCATGCCTGGTGATTGTTGGGTAAGTTCTGGTTCCTAGACTCTTTCCCCATAAATACAGAGATAAAAGTAACGTGTGTGGCCGGCCACACTGTGGATTCCAGCAGTCATGGGCTGTGACCTCTGTGTTGCCACCGCATTCGCAAACACATGGCAGACGTCAAAGACGCGCTGAGCTCTGACGGCGACGCGACATGCCACCGCGAAAACCAACACGACTTGCTGCACTCAATACAAGTCGGCCGAAGACCTGCATCTCTGATCATGTGACGCCTGACACACTGCAGACGCTGCGTCGCTTAGCGGCAGACAGGTTTCAGCTGCACTCAGCCACCGTCCCCCACAGCCGCTGAGTTTCCTGCGCTGACATGCGTGTGAGACTTGCCCTCTCTCACCGGTGATGAAGTAGCTCAGCTCTGCATTGAGTCCGGCGTCGTTGTCCGAGCAGTTCAGCCGGGTCACCACGAAATCCCGTGGCACACTCTCCAGGACCGACACGTTGTACACTCGCGGGAAGAAGGTGGGAGTTTCATCATTTACGTCCAACACTACCAGACAGAGACGGGGAAAAAGGAAGAGGCACATTAATGCCATCTCTCCTGCACGTTCCTCAGGCTCTGTGCCCCTAGAGACTGACCCCAGGCTTGCCAAAAATACACTTGTATGCGTACATAAGCCCTGCATATGTTTTAAAAAATGTAGGTGCAAATGTTCCTGCTGCTCTGATACTTAACTAGAATTTTATCAGAAATACTATTTTTGGAAAACAGCTGCTCCGGGATTCAGATTCGTAATGTTGGAAATACGCCACTAGGTGGCAGCAGTTGCTTATTTTTCTGAGTTCAAATCACATGGTTTAAAAACCCGTCATCCATCCATCCATCCATCCATCCATCCATCCCAAAACTGCTAATACTGGTCACAGTTGCATGGGGGCCTGGTGCTTACCCCAGGCAGCATAGGGCATAAGGCAGGAATGCACCCTGGACGGGATGCCAGTTCATCACAGGGCACATAAATGCACACGTACACTTTCTTTAGGCAATTGAGACACACCAATTAACTGCGTTTGTGGACTGTGGAAGGAAGCTGGAATAAATTAAGAAAAAGTCGTACAGAACAAGCCCTGTTACATGCCAGCCAGAGGGGCTGCAGGCTGAACCACTGTGCCAGCCAGGGTGTTAATTATCATTTTTTGATATTTTATACTTGGTAGCTTGTCACTCACTCCCCACCCTAGACTACCCCCTCCAGCGAGGTCCACCCTTTAGACTGTGTCTTTCTCCTTCTCCTGCCCCCTCCTCAGTACCTGTGATGGTCAGGGTACTGGTGGAGGTGCGGGGAAACTGGCCAGCGTCATACGCCACCACCCTGAGTAGGTACTGCCCGATCTGCTCCCTGTCCAGCGTGGCTGTGGAGGCCAGGACCCCCGTGGTGGTGTTCAGGACGAAGTCCAGCCTGGGCATGCCCATCTGCAAGGCCATGGTCACCTGCCCGTTCTTATCCTCGTCCGGGTCCGACACTTGTATCTGCGGGAAGTGTGCGGGGCATTGATGCATTGTGAGGAGTGCAAAACAACCACATGCACAGAAGCTCCCGCGGCAGGTGAACGCAGACACAGAGGAATGCAGCATACAGAGGTTAAAGCATCTCGTAGTCCACGGGTCCATGGGTTAAGAACATCTTACGGACGATTTGCACGTACAAACGGCCTTAAAGCCATTATATTAAATATTCGGGTTAAATAAAATAGTTTGTGATGACAAATGCAAGTGCTTCTTTGCTTGTGAAAACATTGCATGGCTTCAGCAGTTTGTCAGCTTGAGCTACGGCGCAGTATTGCTTTAACTTACTGTATAATAATTATTATTATATAATGCATTCTTTTTTTCTAACTTACCCACAAATTTAACTTAAAGACAGACTTATGGCATAGATCTCGTTCATAACCTGGGGACTGCATGTACAATGCACAATCAAACCGCATACACTGTCAAAACCCTAAACCCTCACATGAATGTAATGTGACAAAAAACGACACAGTAAAACAATCTCACACTCTTTTGAGCAGAAAATGGTTTTAGGACGGATGTCACCGGCAACGGACCCTGAAGACTGAGGATCCGATCGGAAGCCCCTCTGGCACCTCGGCAGTGAATGGGAGGTTCAGGAAGGTGGGGTCATTGTCATTGAGGTCCAGCAGATTCACAAAGACTGTGGTGCTGACAGAGGAGCGCTGTGGAGGCCTTCCGCCTGGGGGGGGCAGCAGAGACACAGTAAAACCTTCCAGCTGTTTCATTCAAATAAACTTTTAAGTAGAGGAAAGTCAAGCTGAGGCTGTTCAATGCAATAACAGAATCTGAGCTAGAATACTGCGCCCAGCTTGCTTAAAAGAGGTTATTACTGCGCAGAGAATTCAAGAAACCATGAAGGATTACCAACTGGAAAAAGCAATTAGCAGGTTGCAAGAACTAGATCTCTTGTTTTGTAGAAATGCAACTGATAATTGACATGATCTGAATGTACAAAATCCATCGTGTTTTTACCTAATGGTTCCATAAAAGAAACCTCCTTTGATAACAGTAAACTGAAAAATTTCAAATATTCTATTCTGCTCCATACGCACAAGCCTGGATTGGGGGTGTTAGGTGCCCCTGGGCAACAGCACAGATGACAGAAAGAACTGAAGCTGGTAGGTGGATCATGAAATTCAGAAATGCCCCTACAGTTTATCCGGGCCAGCCTATGAAGCAGTATCAGAATCAAGAACACAAATGGTATATATTATGAATCAAATATGGCTGAGATTGAAGGGAAGAAGAGAAGGCAGCGGGGAGGGACACGGGACAGGAAGAGCCGTCCGTCTCACTGTCTCTGGCGGAGACCACGATGGTCCTCATGAGCTGCGTGTCCCTGGGGATGGGGCTCTCCCTGTCCAGCACGGCCCCGCTGGTGCGGATCTTGCCCGTGCTGCTGTTTATGGAGTAGAAAGGGTTGGCTGGGCTGATCTGGTACACCACCGTCCCATTCTCCCCGCTGTCTGGATCTACAGCCAGTACCTGGGAAAGTGTGTGAGGTACTGCATTGGGACCAACACACGAGCCACCAAAAAAAAAAAAAAAAACCTAAAGGCCACAGGAAACTACTTAAAAGGACAAAACAAGAATATTGAATAAAGTCCATTTTTATTACACATACCAAAGAATTACTTAATAAATTTTCCCCTAAGATCAATAATGCGTCACACTATCCATTCATCCATCCACCCACACATCCATCCATCCATCCATCCACCCACACATCCATCCATCCATCCATCCATCCATCCATCCACCCCCGGTTAGCACCTTCTCACCAAGTCAGAATATACCCAATGGCTTCTAGTAGCAGGCAGCAACCCCTTCTGTCTCCAGAACCACCAGCTGTGTGGAGACTTTTTGTGGCCTTTCTGCTGTACTGAGCTGTTATTTTCGCACCTGTGACCTTCCCGTCAGCTTTCACGAATCCAGTCATTGTCCCCTGACCCCTCTCATTAATAAGGGGCTTTCAGCAACAGAACCACTGCAGAATGAATGCTTTTTGTTTACTGCACTGTTTTCTGCCGCTCGAGAAACCGAAGCGAGGGAAAATCTCTGGAAGGTGGCTGCTGCTGGTAAGTCAGCCTCCAACTATTACACCAAATTCCAAATCACGCCAATCTTCGGCATTCTTTTAGATCGTCAGATAGTACCCGAATGGCGGCGGCCGTTGATTTTATGTCTGGTTATGTTCTGCACAAAACAGGCAACGCTGGGGCATAACACGCTGAATGACAGTTTGTGTTGGTTCCTAAATAAACCTGCTTAAGTTTCTTAAGAACGGGGCTGTAAGGGAACTCACCCCCTCGGAGGTGAAAGTATCTCAGAAGGCGCCGTGAAGAAGATCCGAGGACGGCGTAAACACATGTGCCACCACCCAAGCGGCAGAACCGCACTCATGTATGGCGATTGTAACCTGGGAAGAGGCGTCTATCCCTCAAGAATATAACCACAGCCATGTGAGCACATGCACCACTAAACGTTATCTCGGGGGAGAAATTAGCAACACGGTCAATTAGCGGACTGTTAAGTGGGCTTAAATGGAGGGAGACAGTGAGTGAAATGATGGGGGGGGGGGGGGGGGGGGCAGACAGTGGAGGAAAGGCAAGACTGTGATTTGGTGCCACCCTGCCACCCCCCCCCCCCATCCCTGCCCGTCTCCCTCTCGCTCACCAGCCCCCTCAAGCTTCACCCTCTCGCGGTGCCGAGCAGCGTAATTAATTAGTATGCGTCTGACTGCGGGCTACGTTTTAATTACCAGTCGGACCTCATTAATTACACTCGCTGGCGCATTGTTAATTTGGAAGCTTAATTAGCACCGGCACACCTCCGGAAAGCATCGCCGTCAATCGCCGTGGGAGGAGTCACGGTACCTTTGCTGGGGTGTAATCCACACCTTATTGGCCTGAGCTGGCCTCAGGATAGCAATGTTTAAATAACCTACCAAGTCACGCCTCTTATGACAAAATAACAGTAAATTATACATTATATTATTGGATATAATTTAATTATATTATAATGAAAAAGTAATTATAGGTAATTACACCAAAACTCTGTGAGAAACTATTACAGTTTTTTTTTTTTCTTAAGCTGTGTGGATTAATCCAGACAAGTCCTAAATTCATTCCTTATCTTAATTATCCAATTAGGGTGGCGCTGATCTGAAGCTGGAGACGGGGCAGAAACACAGAATAGTTTAGCTCTCCCCCATCATCCGGACCCACGGGAAGTCGGGAAAACATGCACTCTCAGCACACACAGCTGGGTCTGACTGTAACACACGCGCCCACTCATTGTCACCGGAAGGCATGTACTCATACTAGTGTTTTTGGTCGGTACGTTGGGAGATAAAGTCTTTTATTCAAAAAGACTAAGAACTCCTAACTAATATCACCATTAAATCGTTCGTTTTGATAGATGGTCCTGAATCCATGCTGTCCAATGAACGTGCTATTTATTTCAAGAAATCTGCATAAATCCCTCATCTGCATTTGACTCCTGGAGTCTAACCTACAAATAGTGTATAAGTAGAATGAACACTAATGACGACCGAAATCACTTTTTTACTTCTTTTGAATGACACATGACATCGTTCTAAGGTCACTGGCTGCTGTTCCCAAGCTATGCCGTATTTGTGGTTGAGGTCACGAGGCCAGGCTGTCAGTAAGAGAGGTCAGAGGTCAGGCTCTCAGTGATAAAGGTAAGATTTCAGACTGTCAGCGAGAAAGCTCATCAGGCTTCAGTGACGCTCACCGTAACCACGTCAGTGTCTATGGGGCTCATCTCCACCACGTTGACAAGGTAGGGCTCATCTCTCCACACAGGGGCATTATCATTGATGTCTGAGAGGGTGATGTTCACCTGTAGCAGATTCAACAAGAAACTCAAATCCCACTGGGAAACACTGACACCAATATAACACCAAATAAGCCACCGACACAGTGATAGAAAGTGAAACATCAAGCATCTGCTCAAACCCCAATGAAAGCCCACAGCAATCGTGCAATGATGCTGTTACCGTGGCAATGCCAGTCTTCTGCAGGGGTCCGACCCCCCCATCCACGGCTCGTACAATGAGGATGTACTCAGATTTGACCTCACGGTCAAGCAGGGCAGTGGTGGTGATCTCTCCTGAAACACACACAAGCTGAATCAAGAAAGACTACCTTATACCTGCATACAATCCTCCACACACATACTTGAATTGGAAGTACTAGTTCTCCCCTATGAGAACTTAGCCACAGACAAACACGTAATACCCAGACACTCAGACAGTGCACTCCGCAGGCACAACCTCCCCCCCCACACCTGAGCGAGTGTTCAGGCGGAACTGGGGCGACCCCTCCAGGGAGTAGATAAGAGATTCCTGGCCAAACTCTCTGGAGGCATCTTTGTCTGTAGCGTTCACATAGAGAACTGTCGCCCCTGAGAGCGCAAGAGGGAGAAGGAGAGATCCGCAGGATGAAGAGGAAGACACACACACCACAAAAGAGCACCATTAATATCATTACACAACGATCCCGAAAACCCAGAAGCATGAGCCCCTTTCCAAACACCCAGAAGTGTGGCTGAGCTAATTAAATTTACAGTCCCAAATTAGACTTAAACACACTAAGGTCTGAACATCTCAAACAAACATTTTAAGCACATAATTCAGGATAAGTACAGAATTCAAGAATTTTAATTTCAATCAGCAAATCTAATCTAATCTAATCTAATCTAATCTAATCTAATCTAATCTAATCTAATCTAATCTAATCTAATCTGACACATTGAAAAAGGAACACATTTGTTTTATATTTATTTTTAAGAAAGACCAGAGATATAATTCAGAACATTAAATAATGAATAAGTTGTTATGTCGTTTTTTTCCCTAGCTCCCTAATGGAGCTCTCCTCACGAGAGACAGCGGGTGGCGCTGTAAGTGCCCTGGCACAGACTGTGTGATGCACTCTCCCATCCAAAAGGCCTGACTCAGCTTGCAGCCCTCAGCCTGCCGGCTAAAGGAGCAGCATCCGGCGAGATCATTAGCTCAGGAGTGTAACAGCTGGGCCTCACCGGGAAACTTGAACCAGGCTGCTGTTTGGTAACCCACAGCTGAGTCTTACAGCTGCCGCAGACAGCGGGAGGCAGAGTTGTGGAGCAGCCCCCCCCCCACCCTGAAAATCTGCCTAAAAGTCATGTTTAGATGTGAGCTGGTTTGCTCTGACTGGCTCAGTGCCGCCCAGATGTAATTTCCTCCTGCTACAGAAAGCAAATCTACTGTCTGAGATAAAAGAGACCCCTGCATAAATGCATAATAATGCATGATAAAGCCGGTGATTTTAGTGCGGGCACCCGGTTTATTTAGTCGCGTTTTGGAAATAAAACACAAAAACAAAAGTAAGACGGAGGGGGCATTTGAGGAGAACAGGTCTTTGGTGACTGCGCTTAACTGACAGGCAGAGGAATGATAGAAAAACCTGAAAAAAATAGCGAGGAAGGTATGAGCGAAATGCGGTCCAGGGATAGCTGGCCAGTCTCCGGATCACTGCTGCACCACCTGTGAGAACAGGTGGGCACTGACTCAGTCCCACCCCCCCCCCCGCAGACAGGGGATGGCTTCCAAAATGCGTGTGAGGGTCGGGACAGAAGGGCTACCGCCTCGCGGCTGCCCCAGCAGCTCTCTGAAGATCCTTCCTGATCATTTAGTACCGCGGGACCCACCCAGCTAGAGAAGCTTGGGGTCGAACGCACACATCCGACCATCAGCGAGAGAGACATTTCAGTCAGCAGCTTCTACAGTTTCTCCAACTCCGGAGTACAAACGTGTTACACTCCAGAAAATAATAAATAATTCAAACCATCCTCTCTAGTTTAGACTCTTCAGAGTTCAGCTGAATATATTATAGTACCATTCTTTTT
>JAODKE010000068.1:13990233-14001393 GCA_026779605.1 Mormyrus hasselquistii
GTTTGCCTGTGCTACACTAGCATTTCCAGCCGCATGTGAAAGGCCTGCCCTGTGTTTGCCTGTGCTACACTAGCATTTCCAGCCGCATGTGAAAGGCCTGCCCTGTGTTTGCCTGTGCTACACTAGCATTCCTGTCGCATGTGAAAGATCTTCCCTGTGTTTGCCTGTGCTACACTAGCATTTCCTGTCGCATGTGAAAGATCTTCCCTGTGTTTGCCTGTGCTACACCAGCATTTCCTACCGCATGTGAAAGATCTGCCCTGTGTTTGCCTGTGCTACACTAGCATTTCCAGCCGCATGTGAAAGATCTGCCCTTTGTTTGCCTGTACTACACTATTATTTCCTGTCGCATGTGAAAGATCTTCCCTGTGTTTGCCTGTGCTACACCAGCATTTCCTGTCGCACGTGAAAGATCTGCCCTGTGTTGGCCTGTGCTACACTAGCATTTCCTTCCGCACATGAAAGATCTGCCCTGTGTTTGCCTGTGCTACACTAGCATTTCCTGCCGCATGTGAAAGATCTGCCCTGTGTTTGCCCGTGCTACACTAGCATTTCCTATCGCCTGTGTCTGCTTCTCTCTCCCTGAGAACTCCTTCATAAACTCCTTCCTACTGTCTCCTTCATAAATGCATCACTGTCTTCCTCACTTAATTAAACTCCATCCTTCTGTCCCTCTCTTTCTCTGCTCACAAATTCATTTCTTGCACTTGAGATTCATTGCATTATTTTAGTTGAACATCGGTTTATGTTTAATGCTTTGGTGTTTTATGTTCTTTTACGGATTTGGCGGTGATTGATTGTTGATTGTTAAATTTTATTACAGCTGTGTAAAAACACGACAACATTCACTGTACCATTCCTTACACACAGCCAGGCTCTGCTCCATTCTCCGTGTTCTTCCTTACACCATGCCTCTGATTCTTCTTCTCTCGCAATATATTCCCTTCGCCCGTATCTCCTTATCCTGCTCCCCCACCACTCTCTCACTAAGACATTCCCTCACAAGTCCGTCATGGCTCTGCCTCAGAGATCCACACAGGCAACAGCTGAGGTCCACATCTGTCGATGACTGTAGGACGAAACCAGGAACATTTCGGGAAAGGAAACACTAGAGAGTGGAGGGTGACAAACCAGATCCAGCTGCAGAGGTATATACAGAGGCGGGACCACTGGGGCACTGACCCCAGCTGTAAGCTGATTGGTCCCAGAGTGCCTGTTCCTCCATCACTCGCCGATTCTAAACATATCATTGGCTAATAATTAGGGTCAGGGTTAGGCTAGTAATTAGGTTCCTCTGTATGAATTATGGCCCATCTTATGCCCCCACCCTTAAAAAAATCCTCGAATCAGCCCGGCCCAGCAGCCACCTTGGCTTCATCCTGTTGGGGCATTACCCCACACACTACTGACCATCCCACCCCGAAATGGAAGATACCAAGCCCTCAAGCCGGTCTGTTAAGAAGCAAGGCTCCTCACTTCAGAGACGCGTCATAAATGTGTTTAGCTACTCCGTCTGACATCTGCTTCTGAGGACGGCATCAAAAGGCTGCCTGAAACGGAAGCGATGGAGGATGGATGGTGATCCGCAGCGCGTCTGGGTGCTGGGCCTCAACAGCCAGGTCAATAATACATCAGACGGGATGCTGGCATTAACGCCAGGCCGAGCTGCTGCAGACACGATGGATCACAGAGCGAATGGCCGCGAACAGAGTGACGAGGGGAACCGGTCCAGCCCAAAGTACATCTGTGATCTACAGGGGTCCGCCTGAGCTCACATGGCTTTTCCACCTATCCCGGCTTACAGCAATTCCTTCCTGATCCCCCATCCCCAGTCTACCTAGCTCACATAACCCACCCATCACCCTACACTGCTCCAGCTTGATTCTCCCACACCCCCGCGGACAGGCCCCTTACCCTGACAGTCAGGATGAAGCCCACAGAGTAGAGGGGATTCTCCCTGTCTAGCTGCCCGTTCACCGTGAGGGAGCCACTGATGTAGTCTAGGGCAAACATGCTGTTGGTGTTACCTGTATGGACACAGAAAGGTGGTTAGTTGCAGACAGGAAAGACAGCAACAAGGATGCAGCAAACCCTCTGTCTCTCAGCTGCCAGGCCTGAGCTGCTGTTCACAGTAATTTAAAGCCCGTTTTCAGGGCTCATCCTCTCTGCCGCTGATTACAGTCATTACCTCCAACCCCACGAGTATCTATAATATATACCGATGCCGTAGTTTATAAGAAATGGGCCACAGGTTGCGACGGCGCCTCCCCGCGTGCTCCTTGCGCCTCCTCACTCGCTCCTCGCCCTCTTGCTCCCCGCCCCCCGTCTCTCCGCAGCAGCTGGCTTCAGCGCTCGTTGCACACTAATTACGGTCGGCAGATGGGGCCGGCAGACAGCAGCCGATAAGATGTCGCCGAATCCTCCGGCTACACCCCTCCCCCCCCCCCCCCCCCCAACGTGTGCGTGTGGACCACGCCCCTTATCGAGCCCCTGTCACCTCCCGCGGGAGGCCCCTCCGTTGCTCTCGCATCAATCACTCCCTGTAAAAGTCTGCTAACTGCCGTTTGTGTATATATTCCTAATCAATATCTGATGTAATTATGAGCAGAAGAACAGGATAATTACTGTGCATATCTGTGCACATGTAATAAAAGCTATTTCCCAAATAAACTCATTAATTTTTGATGCCCTCGCGCAAATGCACACACACGCACACACACACGCGCGTGCGGTTAGAAATCCCCCATCCGGATACAGGCTTTGGCTTTTGCGAGCATCACGGCTGCCAGGCGGCTGGGCCGTGTTCCACTCCCATGGTGTGCGACACAGGCAGGGGCCGCGGATGGTGGGCGGGGGGATCCATGGAGCACCGCCAAATCAGAACCGGGCCGTGGCGGAGGCCGCGGGCTGTGAGCTTGGCCGTTGGGCGTCCCAGCAGTTTGGCTCTGCTCAGTTCCCCAACAAGGCCAGGTCGACAGTGAGTCTACCACGAGGGTGCTAAGAGTAATAACAACACTGCCCCCGCCCCCGCCCCCCCCCCCCAACAAACCTCATGCTGGCAGCCTGCACAGCTCTTCTATCCATCAGGCCTGTAGTAGAATATATAAATTCATGGGCAGGTGCTCCTCAGATCAATAGCAATCTGACCCGGGGATGTACAGTCCTCGGAAGAGGTGAGCAGCACGACTCCTCAGGACTTCGGAGAACCGGACTTCCTGTGTAAAATCCAACATTCGCCATGTGTTTTAATTCAGCTGGACTAATTCAGCTATATGTCTCTTCAGCGTGCTTCTCCAGGACGTGTGTGGGTTGCAGTCCACTGCAGAGCTTCACCACGTCTCTCCATGAAAGTGAGAGAATTATGGATTAACCCCCCTTGTGTTGGGGGGGGGGGCAACCGCCTTTTCAGCCCATTGTTGTACCCTACGCGGGAGAGAAGGGGTGAGGTGAAGGTCCTGGGGGAGTCGTATAGGATGGGATGGGGGGCACTGGGCCCACAGGTAATTACTGTGGATTGAGGGCAACGGTAAAGAGGGGGGAGGCTGGGTGACAACAATGGCCCCGCTCACCTGCAGAATGGAGGTGTGTGTGTGTGTGTGTGTGTGTGTGTGTGTGTGTGCGTGTCTCTGCACTCTGGTGAGTGTGAGATATAGTATTTTGAATTTCGTCTGATGAATTATAAGCCTTAATATAAGACAGACAGACACAGAGCACAGTGGCAGGCCATTATAAATGCATCTGCCATCAAATCACCAGTGTCATTCCTCGTCAGGTCATTCGCTCCCCTGACGTGAATATTACACCTCTTGATTCTGATAATTTATGGTTTGCCGTCTCCTCCCAAATGTCCATTTAGGAGTCTGCTAATTACCAACGGGTAGCACACCTCTTGTAAGTACTGTAATGGAAGCTGCTACAGCCACCTACCATTCCTCATGCCTGCAAAATGATCACGCCGGCGTTACATCATGCAGTTCATCAAGGATACAAAAAGAGGGGATAGACTGCTCCTCGGGTAGGCGTGACTCTCACCCTGGTGACGTCTGCAGAGCAGAGCTGGGTTTGGTCCCTTATCCCCGAGCCACCGCCTGTTGCGGAGTATGCGGAGTGTGCATAGTGGGGGCCTTTGCTGGTAGCCTGCTCCCCCCCCCCCGTGTATACTCATTGGGGGCATGATGGCTGTAAATTGGTTTGCCTGTTCAGCTGGCTCTGTCTGGAATTACAACCCCTCTGGCTGTCTGATTGATGACGCAGGACACAAGCACACACATGCACAAACACACAGAGAAACACACACGCACAAGCACACACATGCACAAACACACATAGGAATACACACGCACAAGTACACACATACACAAACACACGAGGAATACGCACACAAACACACAAATGCAAACACACAGAGGAGTGCACATGCACACAAATACACAAACACAGAGAGGAATACACACGCATAAGCACACACAAGCACACACATGAGAATACACACGCACAAACAAACACAGACACACACACACAGAAACTCACACATACAAAACATACACGAGAATGCACAAAAACACATACACAACAATACAAAGACACACACAGAAACACACAAACAAGCAAACGCACATAATCGTAATATCTGCTGAGTTATGTGGAGAATGTCAAATCTCTACCAGCTGGTGCATAAATGAGACAGTCACAATCACTCAATGACTCGCTCACACACTCTGAACGAATGACCCAGTCAATCCAGTTGCTCACATTCTTCTAAGCTGTCTGATGATTACCGTCACAGCAGTAACACTGATCCACAAAAATGATCCGTTTAGCATTATGGGCCATGAGCCTTGGGGCTATATAACAGACATGGGGATATACTTCGTTACTGGTCTCTCTGAATCTGAGGAATCACACCACAAACCTCCTTGTCCTGCCTGACCGTGACTGTCCTACCGCTCACCCCCAGAACCGCCATTCTGCATACCTGCTCCACCCCCCTGCTATTCGGCCTTCCTGCCCCCTACTAAGCAATGGGAAGGCATGTCTCTCCCAAGCAGCCCTGCCCCACCCCACCCCACCCACCGAAGCTGTCTTTGGTCGCTTCGATTTCGATACTTTGGACGGAGGCCTCAAATCGCATGCGACCGCCCACAAGGGGGCAGAGCGAGAACAAGGTTCCAGACCGTCTTCCCAATTTGGATTTGCAACGCGTTCAGAACATGGGGCAACGTTAAGGGACCGCCTACGCTGGAGCATGCTGGGAATAGACAGGGGACATACACCCGTATTAAAGGTGTTTGGGGGAGGGGGGGGGGTGTTGGTGCCAGAGGAAAGGCGGGTAAAAATGAAACAAAGGAGAAGCAGGCAGCATTGAACCCACATCACTGTATGGGGGGGTCTGAAGTGCCCTCCTGCTCTGGTCAGAAAAGCAGCATGAAATTACACAGATTGTCCCCGGGGTGTCATTCAGGAATGTAAATCTGCTTTTATAGTGTTTCCCTGACAGAGAATGATGCTGTGTGCCATTAGCACAGACAAAGGGGGCGATCTCAGCCAGAACACACGCATTTGGTCTGCGCACACACACATATACGTATACATACATAGACACATACATACACAGACACACATACGCACATAAAATGCAGACACACACAGAGAAACACGTACGCGCACACCAACACAAAAGCAACCACAAAAGCGAAAGAGCGCCACATGCTCTGAAGGACAGTTACTGGTTCAAATACCAAGGGAGACCGAATTTGCATGCGGCTGCCACTGTGCTTGGCTTCTGTGTGTGTTAATGAGAGAGTCGGGATCTCTGCCCTGCTGTGAGAGAGTCAGTGCAAAGCCACTGCAGGAGTGTGTGTTTATCTGACTGTATTCTAATAATGATGGTCAGTGGTGGGCAGGGGCATAGGCTCTGTGTGGTGTGTGTGTGTGGTGTGTGTGTGTGTGTGTGTGTAGCAGGCTGGCGAGGGTTAAGACTAAACTGTTCGACATGGAGATTGCACGGCCTCCACATGATTATTATTGGCTGTGGTGGTCTGGAAAATGGGAAAGCAAGCAAAATCAGAACCAGTGCTATACTACACACACACACACACACACACACACACACACACACACACACACACACACACACACACACACAGTGTTAATATTCATATGGTTGAAGGGACTCTCCATCCATTTTTATGGGCATAACCTTAATCCCATCAATGACGACCTTAACCCTTAACCCCTACCCAGCCCAAACTCTAACCATACTGTAAGTGACCAAACAAATCAGAAGACAGCCGCCCCCTTATATGTCACCTCCCAGGCTGCGGCTCCCTGTCACACCGTCATTGTACACCTTCTGCTTAGAGCATCTGCTCTGACACTAACTGCTTTCATTTCAGTCCCTTTCAGGGTAATTTTTTAAACATTCCCACTCGCTTCCGCGTATTTCGCCCCCCCCAACCCTGACCTGAACGCCACTCCCGTCACAGTAGAGCAGGGCTAATGGCGATTCCCTCCGACCACAGCGGATACAGGGAGAGAGGGCAAGGAAGACACGCGGAACGAGGTACGGCCAAATTGGAGCCAAGCGCTAGAATGTATGCGGCCAATACCCAGTTACGCTGAGAGGCAAACTCACAGTCTGCTGAAATCCATTAAGCGTGATAGAGTGCCAATGTATGTAATGTACTGTATGGGCCAATTATAGTGAGGCGGCCTTGCAGGCAGCGCTCAGGATGAAGCCTCCACTCTTTCTCAGTCCTCTTTTTCCTTGATTGTTCAGTTCTCATCCTGGTAAGCGTCCCGTGCTGTTATAAAATATTATCGTGTTATTACTACCACTGACTGAAGTGTAGTACATTACACCAATGCTATAAAACAAAAAAAAAAAAATAGTTATTATGTAGAAGATAAAGTACCATTTATATATTTTAAGAACCTTTAACTCCTTTGTCTTTGTGGGATTTCGCGTTTTTAAATTCCTCTCTCGTCTTACTGAGATGCCGCCACACAGGTCCAGGTGTCACACTGTTTCCTTACATTTTCACTAACTATGCCCACCAGACAGGTAGATGTTGTGGTGAGCTTTATTCAAATTAATTACCCCCTGGTATAAATAGAGCTGATAGCCTGTATCTTATGACTGCCAGGGCCCGTAGAGAGCTGCAGAAAAGATGATTAGTGGCAGCCAAACAGCAATGACGACGCTCTTCTTGCTAGCCTATGAATAATCATTACTGCAAGAAAATGTGATATTGAAAAATCGTGTGCGTCGCTTTAATTTGTTCCAGAGTTCAGCTCCTACACCTAAAACGCTACACCTAATATACAGTATCTCACAAAAGTGAGTACACCCCTCACAGTTTTGTAAATATTTTATTATATCTTTTCCTTGGACGTCATTGAAGATATGACGCTTTGATACAATGTAAAGAAGTCAGTGTACAGTTTGTATAACAGTGTAAATTTGCTGTCCCCTCAGAATAACTAAACACACAGCCATTAATGTCTAAACCGCTGGAAACAAAAGTGAGTACACCCCTAAGCGAAAATGTCCAAATTGTGCCCAGTTAGCCATTTCCCCTCCCCGGTGTCATGTGACTCATTAGTGTTACAAGGTCTCAGGTGTGAATGGAGAGCAGGTGTGTTAAACTTGGTGTTATCGTTCTCACACTCTCTCATACTGGTCACTGGATGTTCAACATGGCAAAGAACTCTCTGAGGATCTGAAAAAAAGAATTGTTGCTCTACGTAAAGATGGCCTAGGCTATAAGAAGATTGCCAGCACCCTGAAACTGTTCTGCAGAACGGTGGCCAAGACCATACAGCGGTTTAACAGGACAGGTTCCACTCAGGACAGGCCTCACCATGGTCGACCAAAGAAGTTGAGTATATGTGCTTAGCAGGGTAGGGGCCATTCCGGAATGAGCTCATCAATTCCAATCCAAATCAGGAAATGGAAGTTCAGACTGGAAAAAAAAAACTAGCTGTACACTTATTACTTTACATTGTATCAAAGCGTGATATCTTCAGTTTTGTCCTATGAAAAGATATAATAAAATATTTACAAAATTGTGAGGGGTGTACTCACTTTTGTGAGATACTGTAATTAAACTTAACATTGATTTGAGTAAAACTTTGGTCTAAATACAAACTGAACTAAAGAAATACTTATTTATAAAACCAGTCGCCTTGCACAATTTTTTTCTGACATGCACTTGCTGTGCATGTTGCATGTTTTGCCTATACAACTTTTGCTTTGAAAGGGAAAAACTGCATTACGCCCACACATAAAAATCCACTTTTTGTCAGCTAAAATAGATGAGGTTATGCACCAGGCTGTTACAGCATACTAATTAAAAGAAATTGTCAACCATTAAACCCACCTAAGTCTGCCTTGCACATCGATACAACTAACAAAAGGTGAAATATTGCATTGCATTGCTACGAGTCGAAATAAATAAATAATAATGCATTATCGTCGCGTGTGTCACATCTTTCATAGACAGTGTGTGCTGGCTCTTTGAGTAATGCTGGTCAGAGTAGGCGTCTGGGGCCTCTATGAGCTCTGCCACTTCAGAGTTTGCAGATAAAGCGCTGGTGTGTCCCCTTTGCAGAACTGGGGCGAGACCCTGCCTAGTGAAAGCAGCCATGTTGTTATTGGCTAAACCAGTGTCTCCCAATCGGGTCCTCAGGGACACAGGGCTGCTCCAGGTTTTCCCTCCGTCTGAGCTCCCTGCCAGACAGTCGACATTTTTGCAAAAAGGTGGACTGTCTGTGGTTCCCCGAGGACTGGACTGGAAAGCACTGGGTTAAACAGTAAGCTGCCTTTCCCACTTTGTCCTCAACAACTGTAAAACGCAGATACACTAAAATGACAGACATTTTTCCCTCAAACTGTCTTGCGTACAGAGGAAGCATTTTCTCAATGGTCTCAAATGAAAACAATGAAAAACATGGGCGTGTCATCTGCCCCCAGTTAAAGGGTGTCCAACACAGTACATGACAAAGCCTGACATGCCCTTAATCGCACAACAAGATCCGACACAACGCAATATTCTCCCGTCACCAGAAACTTTTAGCTTAACTTTTAACGCCGGATAACTCCCTTCAGTGGCCGTTGTTATTCCTTATGAAAAGCCTGCAATCTTGACGAATTGAGTTCACTCAGACATAAAGTGACTGAGTGCAAACACAGAGTGGTCAATTTTGCGACGCAGAGTAATTTGCCGTTACATTTAATGGATAGCCTGAGGTGGAGCGCTGAAATTCAGCAATCTCACCTTTTTCTTTTTTAGACTGTTTTATTTAGTCAACACCTCCCCAGAATGCACATGGTCATTGTGTTTGGATAATTTTCTATCACTGCTAACTATTTTTGTTTTCATAAAAAGGTCAAACATATTATTGTGTGTGTTTTTAAATTATATTTATTAGAGGAACTTTATTCTATTACAAAAACCACCCCTGGGATCAATAAAGATTGACCGTTTTTTAATTTTTTTCTTTCTAAATAAATAAATTGATATACACAAATACACACCACGGAGCCCCTAAAGTCATGTAAGGTGATTTTTTTTATCTTGTGCACACAGGTTATTGTTTAATATTGTACAAAAATGAGCGGTCGACATTTGGCTCCCCATACAAGAGCAGCAAGAAATTCACTGTTTGACATTCTAATGTGAAAACAAAACTTGATTAGCTGAATTCTGTCCATTATATGGCCTCTCTGTGTATCTGAAGTCCTTCAAGATGCATATGAATTTATAATAAATTATCTTGTGTAAGATAATAACTTGTGTGTACAAGATTAAAAAAAATCACCATATGGGACTTTGGGGCTCTGTAACACATAGATATTATATACATATAATTGAGTTTTAAATGTAGATTTAACTCAGACAGAATTAAAAGCTAGTTGGTAAAGAAAATGTATAGCCATAGTAAGCAAAAGTAAAACGTAGCAAGTTTACGAAACTCTGTTTTAAGTATTACCAGAGGAAATGTATGTGTGACAAGATATATGGTTAGAGTAATTTTTCAGCTAATGGGTGAAACTTCGAAATGTACTACAGGAATACTTATACTATACAAAACACTCAGGTTTGGCCATCAATCATGAACTGCACAATGGCATTTTTCAGTTACTTTGCTATTTCCTGTACTCAGATACACCACATTGAACATTGCAAAGGCTGAGCATTTGCATAATTAGGGTATGGGATTAAATGGCGCCTCCTGAAAAGCAGGTAGAGGCTGATGGCCACGAAATTTGTACAAATCTATCCAAAGGACAGCATTTGATCTAAATTATAGAGGTCTGCTGAAAAGTTTGCCTGCCGTGGGCGATGAATTTTTTATGACACACAATTTACATTAGTGCCAAGCAGAGCAATTTCTATACCCAGCAGAATATTCTGACTCAAGAAATATGTTGGCACTAATAAAAAATAGAGTGTCGAAACAGTGTTCAGCCTCTGCATGGTCATAGGAGACCTCAGGAGCATTTTATTGAAATTCGACATTTTGTGCCATAATGTACAGTGTCCCATTGTGAACCGACTGGCGTCCCGCGGCCTGGCAGTGGGTGTGCGCGGCACCTGAGGGCGCCCCCTAGCACTCCAATTAAGCCATGAGGGGGAAGGGTCTGTGCGAGATGGCATAGCCTGAGATGGATGGGCAACGCGTTTAGCTACAAATCACTGTTTACTGCTTAAAAACAGTAGTAAGTGTTGCTTTCTAGTAATATATAGACAAACTAAATTGATTTACGAACCCCAAGGATTGATTGGAAGATTTAGTTAAAATTTAGAACAATATACTTACATTGCTCTGCATAATACTACTCATCATACAATTAGGGTTAAAAAGCAAACGTGTCTTGGCGAGGTCGTCATCAGACATGCACATCACAACACACACCCCAATATCTCTGTAGCCTTGTAGGCAAAGCACCTAAAAACTAAGTGATAACTACTATTCCTTATTGTCTTCGGATATGTAGAGCTTGGACATTGGGCTAACTGCTGTAGAAGAGAATGCCCCCCCCCCCCCCCCCCCCCCCCCCCGGGTCTTCTTCTTTTTGGGTTGTGTTTTTTGTTTGTGGGGGGGGGGCCCGCCCGCGCCCCTCCCCCGGACCCCCAAAAACCGCGCCCCGCTCAG
>JAODKE010000068.1:14076049-14101590 GCA_026779605.1 Mormyrus hasselquistii
GTGGGTGGAGAGGGAGAGGGGGGGGGGGGGGGGGGGGGGGGGGGGGGCGGGGGGCGGCTCACCTTGGGCCACAGAGTGCAGGATGAAGCAGGACAGCAGCAGCTTGTAGATGGCCGCTGACGAGGCAGGGGGCGCCCTCAGCGCCATGTCCCCCACTTGTTCCATGCTGCCAATCACACAGAGGCGAAGCAATGTGACATTTCCCTTACAGATATTCCCCATTTCTGTACAAAGTGCCTTTAACGAAGCAATTTAAACAATTATGGTTAATTACCTGGCTTAAGGGCACAACAGCAAATCAACCCTGTCTGGACTGGCAAAGCTGGCAAAGCTCCGAGTGCGAGCTTAATTTAAGAATCACGCCACCTGGTGCCCACAGACGAGATGCACAGACATATTTCACGCAGAGGAGTTATTATCGGAATTAGCGGTTCACACGGTTGACTTCCTGTTGCTGAATATGTGGTAGAGAGCTTCTTGGGCACCAAACAAGTAGTTAAGTAAACAGGTGGAAGCTGCATTCGACTAAATCACGGTCAACTGTCTTCGCACCCAACGAGGTAGACAAATAAGCATCACCAGCCATATTCATACAAAAGTGTTACATTAAGGGCTGTGACATTTACACTGACACTCCACAAAAATCTACGCTCCACCTCACATTGCACTAATTATTGCAGCAAATATGCACTGCCAACCATCTCAGTGTAGAGTCTCCGTAACATTCATAAATAATGTGCCACTAAAATACATATATGTACTGTAAAGGCAGCATTATGTGCTTCGGGTTTTAAAATGAAAACGCCCCTAATTATTATCTGTGTTGGATATGCAGGCAAGTCTTACGTGCGTGAATCTGCTCTGTCTGTTGGTAGAGCTGAATGTCAGGCTATGTGGTTTGGGATTTCACCAGCTAATTTGCACAGCCGTTAATTCTCATAATCGAAACGTCTCGCTGCTAAGAGTCCTGGGAACTCCCTCGCCGGCTAAGAGAAAGAAGAAAAAAAAGCGTGTAAATATTTAGTGAAAACTCCTGCTTAGTACTGCTTCATTAAATCAATTGTAAGGTGCAATTAATGATTCCTAATGATACGCATTATAACAGCAGTGTAATTAAACTAAATTGCCATTTCCATGACTTTGACTGTTTGTTTACTGGTACTTACTGTTAATGTCACGAGTGGGGAAACAGAGGGCGAGGAACCCACTCACTTTGCTTGCTTTCCCCTACATGTGCTTTGCCCACTCATGCTCCAAAGTCTCAGATTACACACCATTTCACGTTTCGACAACGGCGCCCCCTATTGGCTCCTTCTTGAGTTGCATGCTCTTCGCGTATCGCCTTTCATCTTGCCTCACGGCCATTGCCAGCTTGGGAGGTATTTAATTTTCCATATGGTCATACTATCCAAACACTATACTGCAGTACAAGGCATTTTGCCAATATGCTCAAATGTTTTACTTACACAAAGATGTTCTGCGGGCAGAATGAAAAAATGAAAAGGTTCGGATATTGGTCAAATGTTAGACCAACCAATCAGATGTCTTAGTTCCACCTCCTCCAGCTGCTTGGACCCACCTTCTCTACAATCTAATTGGTAATCTCTCTGAACCAATCATTTTTCCTTCTGCCCTCAGAACATAATTTTTGTAAGTAAAATTCCCACGAGTGATGAAGCTTCCCTTGAGCATCACATAGCCTTTGACCAGTACTGGTTGTTATACTCAGTAATAGGTTAACAAAAGCATTTTTTTTTAAGTTAATGAGAGGTGCATGAATCTTGCCCTACGGGGCAACGGATGGAGTCCTGCTGGTGTTACGATGCATTTCGATTAATGCCTCATTAACACCTGAAACACTGGGTGAGGTGACTTAGCATTTAAATGATTACTTCAACTATGCGTCAATCCCAACATGCCCTCTGGTCCTCCCAGGGATGCCTGGATCAAAATGTTTAAAATTTGCACAAAAAAACTAAAAAAGCATGCTGATGCACAGCGTGAAACGGAAATTAATCGTGTGTTTTGAAGAGCTTTGAGACCTCCTGTTATTTACTATTATAACCAGCAACACCAAACCAACTGATCGCCTATCCCGCTGCTTCGATCGAACACGGGGCCAGAGCTTAGCACCACAGGAACCCTTCTGGCCACTTGCCTGTTGCCTGACAGCCACAGTTTGCTGACACTGCCTGCATTTTCATTCCTCCCTTGGCTACGTGGAATGCGATCCCAGCTCTGTGTTAAGGATTTACCGGTGCACCAGCTGGGATGTGTCTGCGTGACTCTACCATCAGGAGTTCACACACCTTTCCAGCTAAACTGACTCCTCTCCTCAGCTCCAGTATTTCCTAGCGCACGCTCCAGATGCTATGTTTCACTGCTCCACAGAAAGTAACATAAATTATTATCTAATTACAATGTTACGCTCTTACAGAGGAATTACTCAGAGGGCTACCTGATAATTTACTTTAGCAATCAGGGCAAAGTGCCAGGCATGTTCAGTTCCTTAACCACTATGCCACTTGCTGCTTCAGCCTGACACTGACTGAGCTGACGGGTGTTTCTCAATATGCGTACTTGTGTTCCCGTGTACCTTTTTACATCATCTTCCAGTGCTAAAGACCAGTTCCAATACTCGAATACAGAAGTACAGAGGGCAGTAAAAATCCCCAGATATCGTTCTTGCCCCGCCAAAAATATCAAGGATACATCGGTTGCATCCTCACCGAACAAGACCAATCCCATGATTCTCTGCACCCCTAGTTCGTTCTTGGAAGGCAAGCTAGCAAAACCAATCTTACTAAGACCAAAAGTACGGTCCTTGCATTCCTGGTATTGAGAAACACCCCCTGTGTCAACAAGACATGGGTCCATCAAACAGGCATAGCAGGAGAGTCTAGCGGCCCTTGTTGCTAGGAGCCATTGCATGCAGACCCTCTTCAGTCCCGCATGTCTCTCTCTCACAGAGGGATGCCTTTGGCAGCTGACATGGATCAGAAATGCGATACTGCTTGCCTGAACACAAACCGTTCGTAATTGACACGTCGTGCTGCAGCCAGGCCAACGCAGGCATGGCATCCCCGCACGTTGCTGCGCCGTTGCCTCATTATTTCACATTTTACACCAGTTCCACTTTTCTTTCTTCTGTGTTAAACCTGCAACGCTGACACAGGTGAAACGCTCATGTGAATATACATGCAGCATTACATCATGACGAAATTCGAATGCATAGAAACTATCAAACGCCCCCCGTGTGACTCAGCCTTCGGAATTCCGTCAGAGACTTCCAGGAGCATTCCATCAATATCAACAAAAATGTGATCCAGTGCCCCCAGAGAGAGGTAGCTATGGAGACACTGTCAGCGCAGCACGGACATTCTTTTTCATTAGGTTTGTCATCTCCTCTACGGTGTCCGAAACCCCACCCCACCCACCATCTCGAGGCCGAGGGGGTGGGGGGATCATGGTCACCGCTGACTACCCAGCGCCTTCGGCGGTGTGGATTAAGCCAGCTGGGCTGCAGGGGATCCGGGCTCGCCTCACCGTCTGGCAGGCCTGCCAACCAACTCACACCTGACTATCATCAACGCACAGGTTCACCCGGGCAGAAGCCCAGGGGCCTCCACTAAAAAGGGGGCTCGGTTAACCTCATTTAAGGTGCCTCTCTCCATTCTCCATCATTAACAGAAGTAAAATATCACAGGCAGCATACACCACACTAAATAAATTACTTCAGAGGACAAGCCAACACAAAAGCAACAAAATCGTAATGGATTCTCTGGCAAAAAACGCAGGGAAAGTGAACTCTGGACAGAAAATGCCAGCATAAGAATTTCAGTATCTGTGTATCTGTTCAGGCTATTGTAAGCAGACCCAAGTGAATGCCAGTTCACACGGCATTCTGTGGAAAAGGCAGCTTCACAGAGCGACCTGAGTGAATATCCGCCCGCAGGACGCCCCCCGGAATCCTAATAAGTGGGAAGGGGGAGGGGGGGGGCTCTGGCGGAGATGGGGAACTTGGGCTTTGATTCGTCAGCTAATTCATCCTAAAGCACCTTCTACGCGTGACGCTCGGAGGTGCCGCGTCTCCTGCAGGAGCCAGCTGGCACCTTGCAGGAGGGAAGGGGAGAGCTGCGATGGCGCAGTTTGGCAGCAGGCGAAGTACCGGAGGCAAAACTGGAAAACACACAGCGCGGAATGGGAAAATAACCGGAAGAAAGAGAAGCGCGAGAGGAAAGCGTGATGCGGGCAGAACGAGGTCTTATCCTGCACTGCTTCTTTTTTTCAATAAATGCCCAAACTTATCCCTAACCTGACCCTGAATGATTCAAAAATGAAAATGCCATTACTAATTTAAAAATTATACTTCAAAACTTGGCCTGGGTGATAACAGCGCCTCCTGTCAGTCACTGAGAGGCTTAATCCACTTTCCATTGTTAGGTTTTAACCAGGATTTGATCCTTGGATTTGGACCCCAATAGTCATGCAGACTGGGACCTTAAGCTGTACCAGAAAATTCCTTAGGCTGTACTACACATCTGTAATACAATAGGTGTAACACACAAACCCTTCCATGGATGTATTATGTTACTTACTGCTAGTGACGTGATAAATTCACGTAGCTCTGGGCTCAGCGAAAGCATTTCTCCCAATTCCTTCTGTGTTTTTCAGAGCGAAAGTTCTAGAAATCTCCGCATTCCGGTTTAATCCAGCACTGGCCCCGTAATTGCAGTCTAGCACTGCCTATGGGTTAAACTACGCATTGACTGGGAATGTACCACCAGCCACGCTGGATTTTTAAGACTCATTTCACCGTTTGAAACCTACTAAGTCGTTTGGAACGTTTTACTTGTTTAAACTGGAATTTGTCCTGGAATCTGCCGTTTTACATAAATTTTTCTCCTCATTTTCCTTCAGCTGACTCTGTTAGCTTTGGGGCTGTTTTCAGGCCATCAGCCTCCATCAGTATGCCACCGCCCCCCCAAATCGATGACCTTTCAATTCTCTTCCCTTTCCAGTTGGTCAAACATAAAAACGCCATCAGCTTATAATGTCCACGGGTCCAATTTTAAGCCTGAAGCTTCTCCATCTGAAGAGTTTACTTACAGTTAATAAGGCCAAAGGCTTTGCTAGAAGGTCTGCCTGCAGCACACCGGCACAACATTAAACCCACAGCCTTCCCAGATTCGTGGACTAAGCGGAACCAATGGGTCTCCATGCTGGTTTGGGTTTTCGCAAGAATGGGAATGTAAATGATCCACACTGGGATGGGTTTTGGAAAAAAAACACGATGGGATCACAGCTGGTAACCTATTCTGACCCCAAGTAACATAACAGACGTGAGAAAAATCCCCCTGTATTTCTCCCGTGGTGTTTGCGGTTGAGGTTCTTCCAATGAATCTGAAAATATCCAACATTTTAACGGCAGGCAGACCGAGGCAGTGGGAGAGCGGTGAAGGACGAGGAGACCCGCTTGCTGGGAAGAACACGCTCTTTTACTGCAGTCCTTAACAGGACTGTAACAGACACCCAACGCGCACCGGACCCAGACTCAATAGCAGAAACAGAGGGAGGTCAAATGCCGAAATGTGAGGTACACACGCAGTGGGAGATTTATACATAGCTAAGGACAGGCGAGGATAAGACAGGGTGCACTATTATCAACAACAGTACAACAAAGGGCTCTTGACAATTACTCGCAGGGCATGCTGGGACATGCCCACCCCACCGATGCTACACCACCTCCATCACTAAGTGTTTACAACCTATCCTTTCCCATGGAAGACTGAGCTACGCGTAATGCACAGCATAAGCCTAGGTAGGCACACTATTGATATTACTAACATTACTGATGTTACAGCAGTGCGGTCTGACTGCTCTGAACCCCAAAATAAAATGAATGGGTAGGTCTTCCCCAGAAGTCAGACTTTAGGTTCACTGCAACAATCAACGAGATACTTATAGCACATCTATTCCTAATGAGAAACCTGTCTCTTATTACCAGATTGATAAAAAATTCATCATGGTACCCTCTGGAAGAGAAGGGAGAGTGCCGTTTGACTTATCTTTATGCACAAAATAACCAAGGTAATTTAGGTCCATAATTGTGTTAACTACCTCCTCTGAGACTGATGTGGCTTTTATTAAGTCTTCACAAGTGCCCGTTAATGTAAAGCTCTGCTATATTAAACTATTTGACCAGTAAGAAAACATTCCCACAGTGGTTTACGACATTATTATCCCACTACAGAGAACGAGAGAACAAGATAGAGAAATGTATAGTCTTATGTGCAGAGTCCATTTTAACAGAATAAGTTATTTTCAGTTATTATACATAACCTGTCCATAAGCAAGGAAGAAGGCATTACCTTGAGACTAAAACGTTTAGTAGTTTATGCTTAAAATGTGCTTAAAGATCTAGAATGTCAGACTCAAGTCTGTATTTTAACCTAATTCAAACACTATACAGTAATAACTGAAAAATAACTGTCCAACTTTCTTCGAAACATGCAGCTTAAAAGGTTTCCGATACCATCAAGACGTTTGCCAACCCCCAAAAAAGTGTTTCTCCGCTTGCACAGAGATTAAAATCTTGCTAAATTACACTGTTATAATCAATTGCCACAAAAAACTGGGCAAGGTTCAACATTCCTTGTCACAGAGCATTATTTATATCTGAAAATACAATTATGTTTTGACATTTCCAAATTGCATGTAATGTACTCCATGTTTTCATAAAGTATTTAACGTATGACAGTAAGCGCATTATGAATTTATGAGGGAATTAAAGGATTCAACAGTGTGTCAGATACCTTTAGAGGGAACAGATCTCGACTCCTATTGTTTAGAGACACGACGCCTACCCCCTAAAACATGACTCTATGTATTAAAAGCAATTTGCTGATGGATGAGCTCATTATTGATGGGTGTCAGAATGACATACTGCCAACCTGAGATTTAACATACCGAATTCTCTGAAAACCAATGCAGACTGATGTAAACAAGCACCATATAATCACACCCCTCTGGTAACTATCCAGAGGAAAAGGCAACTCTGAGATATGTCCGTATGTAAAAAATATGTAGAACGGCACAGGTCTGTGTACAGGGCGTGAGAAGCTGGACACCACTGTCACAAATTAAAAATAAATAAATAAATAAATAAATAAATAAATAATAATAATAATAATAATAAGTAAAAAGGCGAACAGGTAAATTTCCAAAAAAATGCCATGCAAAGATTACACCCCACCATGTCTGGCAATAGGCCAACAAAGGTCAAGTAGCCTCTCTTTTAAAAAAGTCACCTGCCAGCAAAATCAAATCAGAAACAAGCCTCAGTCTTTGTTGCATCCACAAGTCAAGGAGTAATTAGCAGCCATGCGACTGAAACGGTGGCAAACAAAAACAACTGATCACTATCTGAACACAGAACTGCAATTGTGCTCGTTCGATTCACTGCCCATGTGAAGGGTGACTGTTGGCATACTACTACGTGTTTTGGGTAAAATGTACAGATTTTGCAACTAATCAAGATGAAGTTGTACCTGGCTTTGCTGACCTGACGTGCCAGAAGAGATAATCCATCTGCATGCAGTTATGGATGGATGGACCCATTATACCCAAAGCAGCAGGTAATTTACTTGTCCTGTATCAGGGAAGTTCACAAGGAACGTTCTACAGAACGAGCTGCTCTGTGGCGTCATTAGAACGGTCCAACCAAAGTGGGTGGTCAGGGAGAGCGGTGATCATCTGACGTGAACTTCAGTGCACCTTCATAATGCCTTCATAAAACATTCAAATGCAACGTCCAAGTATCACTTAAAATCCTAACAAACGTCTAACAGCTTTGATATACATTAATAACAAACATTATAGAATAACAACAAACATTATAATCATGCAGTGTTTGTTATAAATGTTTGTTAATGTTAGAATGTTAAGGTATATGTGCATGCAGCTTATGAATGTTCTATGAATGCATTATGAATGCATTACATTATGAAGGTACAGTTAATGTAAAGCATTACCCCATATTCTTTATGTGAAAATGTCACAAGGTCAATCACTCAAACTAAGAGGAAAAAAAAGTCCTATATATTCCAGGAAAAACAATTTTCAGATTGCGCCAATCACTTCCATCCCATAAGAGACAGCAAGCACCTAAACATCAAATGTGTTATATTTATAAGTGTGTTTGACAGTACAGTAAAACCAACCCCCTTAATTGTTTAGCTGGATTCTCCGTAACCCCAGCAGTAACTTAAAAACCCTGTGTGTCATTGGTTATGAATATGTAAATATTGATGGAAGGAGAAAATCCACATTCCTTTCTGTTCCTGTACGGGCCGTGAATCCTGTACTTCCTGTCGTTTGATTTCTCCATGCGCGTCATTTCATATAAAAGAGCCGTCATTCAGTGTCACTCTCCTTTTATTTTGCATATTAGCTTGGGTGCACTTCCACTTCTCTGGGGGTGAGAGGTTTATTTATGGTATACGGAGGGGAAAACATTACACACATTTTCTTCAGAATTTCTGGTTCACCATTTAATGGAAAAACAAAAGCAAGCATGATTCCATCCTTTTTATGGTTAAGGCCGATTAAACCCCGCAATACTTCACCTGAAATATGTCTCTAGGGCCAGATTTGGGACCAATCAGCTGTAAAAGTCCTAAAACATCAAAGAACAAACATACCACAGTGATTCTTTGAATGACCTTTTGATATTTATACAACTACATTTATCTGATACATTTTTCAGTTGCTTAATTACACTAAACCTCTATAAACTATTTTTTTCCTCGATGAATATCCTCCTCTCTATTGTAACCTAAAGCTAATTTAGTCATTTGCCAGAGAAAAAAAAACACCAGACCTTTTTTCTCCTATTACTGCAAGCCAGTCTATTGTATACCCCATTACAGTGTATGGGTTTGCCTTGTTTGCTGTTATTTTATTATTTATACTCACAGTCACAGCAGTTCTTGCATATTCATTGATAGATCATCAGACAAACATGGTTGTTTGAGTTCAGAACACCGCTTCGTGTTTAATCTGTATCATCGGGTACGATAAACAAGAAAAACAACCAAGACCAAGAACCAAGACCAAGCAAGAAAAACAGCCAAGAGAAACCCTTCAGATTCATAAACCTCCACAGCACAGACCACGAGATTTAATCTAGAGGCTACAAAATATTGTTATTATTATTATTTTAATGAAAACAGAGCCAATCATCTGAGATCTACAGGGCTGGGAGTTTTATTCGCAACCTAGCTTAGTGTGGGTGGAGCTCGCATGCTCTCCTCATGTTCATAGGGTTTCATCTCTTGGTCCTAAACACATGGTCAACACCATGGCAAGCTCCGACCAACATTATGAGCGCAATGCAGTTTTTATCATGGACGTGACATTTAAAAACGGAGCCTACAAAATTTTTTGTTCTCAATCAAAACATTCTGCCACATCTTGCTATGGTCACGTTTGTCCATGTATAGATACGGCGATCCCCCCTCTAAAAGGTGAAGTGGCAGCACTGACAGGCTGCAGCCCCCCCGACCCTGACTAGGGTAACTGGTTAGAAGACGGATGTACGGGTTCAGAAACAAGCAATATATGTTGTGCATATTCCAGATATGAGGTCAGACATATATCTGGGGTCATACTGACTAATATTTCAATGACTAGCATTTGGACAGTCACCGTGCACTAACATCCACTAACATCCACTTCAAAACTGTAAATGTATGTAGCAGAGCAAACCTCAGCTTCAGGGGCAATTAAGGTCTGTTGCCACGACCCCCCCCCCACCCCCCTCCGTGTAAGCTGCAAAAGGGTGTCACTCTCATATGCCCTCAGCCATCAGCAGCCATCCAGTTACACGTTTATCATACTTCAGTTTAAAGTGGGGCTACACAAAGCCGAGGGCCTGAGTCTTTTATCGTGTAATCGCTGCTCCGCGTTGGCGGCTTCTTGGGAATATCAGACATGGATCGATAAACCATCAGGAAAGGGGGCAAAATGCGGGTGATATCCGCGACAGCAGCAGTAAGGCTTCCTCTGCACCCCCCTCATTTCATGGCATTCAAAGCGACAAACAGAATGGAGAAGTGACCTTTTTTATTCTCATAAAGACGCAGCGGCGGACGTAAAAGGATCGCACCGGGAGGAGCTGATGTCAAACGGCAGAATGCACTTTAAACCTCAGCTTCTGAGGGACACTTGCTGCGTGTTGACTGGTTTAGAACCCATAAACGGTAAAACGGTAAACACACAGCAGACAGGCCAAAGCTCACGGTGGGAACAAGGCTTACGGGGTCTCGAGGGGGTAGCACTCCCCCAATGCGAATATACTTTAAGGGAAACGGTTAGTTTCACCACAGCTTTCAGGCCAACAATCCCAAAAAGATGGTCTTTGTATGTCCTTCAAAACTCCCAGACTAAAAATGAAGCATTTAATCATTCTCATCAAACTCTCTATGCCCAACACGCAACTCATTCAGGTAACCATCTCCCACTCAACAGCAGGCTTATATAGACGATCAGTAATCCCCCCCCCCCTCCCCACCCACTTACGTCAGGATATTCCTCTAAGCCAAAATAAAGCGAAGCGCAAAGCAGACCCCGTCCACCACAATTGATGGTGTACCTTGAGACAGAAAACATTCACAGGAGCTGCCAGTCAGACACCGCAAGGTAAGGTGGATGACGATAATCACAGAGGCTTGTCTCGTTGGCCAGTCACGTAGCAAACTGATAACATGGGGAAGGGGGGGGGGGTCACCACTCAATCCAACAGTGGACACTGACTTGCAAAAGCTTCTTCCTGCTCACCTATAGAGCTCGATTTGCTTCAAGTAATAAAGGCTGCAAAAACTCCTCCAATTGCAGTTTTATACAAACAACCATAAATCTATTGACACAAAGATTACCCCGCTGTGTGACGGAACAAAGGGCACAAATTGCTTGGCGTGTCTCTTTTGTGCCTTTCTGCATTGTCGCCCATCCCACGGTGACGCCGCGCCGTGGACGAACCGTCCTGGGGAGGCGCGAGTCGGACGCCTGGAATTCAATAGCTACCTGGTCACGTGACTGTCCATGAATGCTGCTGCCTTTGCTCTTTATGCCACTTCAATTATCCATTGGATTCCAGCGCTAAAATCCAGCTGCCCCCCCACGTGGATACGCTTTAAGAGATCCGTAAACAGTAACATAGTAACGATGTTGTATATGTCATTTTCCACCACCGTGCGCACAAATGCGGCGCGTTATTTTTACAGCATTTTTGTTCATTTTGGCAAATACCGGTGACACCAAAGTATGCAGCATGTATGCAGCCCCCCCCTTTATAACCGGTAGTCAGAATTACGGCTGAACACCAAGGCTGTTGCACTCAAGGCATCAGCGCCACCCAACCCCAGCTCTTCGGTAAATTGGATTTTTTTTTCAAGCATTATTCAAAAAAAAAAAAAAGAAAAAAAAAGAAGCAATCTTGAAATATTGTCTCAGCTCTGCGTGATTATTCACTGAATAATTCAGCAAATGTGTGGAGTCTGGTGGTCCCCGCTAAACTATTCATACGTTTGTGTGAAGCGCGATTATTCAGAAAGAGTGCTAGCTGTTTTCTCTGGTCTGATAAGTCGGCACGTTCAGATGGAGGAGAACCTGCAGAAAAGGGAAACTGCAGTAATCAGACTAGCTAAGGGTCACGTGGTTTGTGTATCGTTTTTTTTTTTGAGATCATTTTTAATTTGACCGAAATTTACATTGACAGATACGAGTAGGGCCACACCAAAACTGATCATCCACAGGTCCGTCTCACGGCGAGTTATGATGCCCGTCCTTTGGAAGGAAAAGGTCCTGCTTTGACCTGGGAAAGTAATGTTTTTGCACTGTTTGAGATGCACACGTAAGGGTTGGTCTTTAACGAGGACACGAGTCCAGAAACTTCTGCAAACTGTCCCGCATCTTCATGGAAGTCCGCACTCATTTCAAAAGGTGCCTGACTTGTCTGTGGTCAGAACTGGGATTTGGACATGTTACGGTGTGTGGTGGGGGCTCTTCTGAGGCTTGGAGCTGAAGACCAAAGACCGTCAACTCTGGAAGGCCATCTATCCACGGCAACTTCATTAGAACTTCTCATCTTTGCTCTCGCCAGTCGGCCTTCTTCCACGCTGATCATTCCATCACTGCATTTCTCCATCTCCTCATCTGTGTATTTTGGTTGCCAGGGTGATCCCCCCCCCCCCTCCAATTGTTGACCTTGCCACAGAAGTATAAACGTTCCTATTGGCTGGAGTCAGCAGCCAACAGTTAAGCTCGTAAACGATGGGGCCGGTGACGTGAACACATGCTCAGTGAAGGACTAACCAGGGAGGAAGGAACAAGGAGCGGGGAAGTGAATTAAAGAACTCTGGGGTAATTTACTCAGAAGCTACAAAAAAGCAAGAAAAAAAATGTCCTTGCTAAATGTCATGGAATATGTAATGATACCACTCCAGCCAGTAATTTCCAATTTCGCCACAGAGGGATAAAAATTTCTTGGCAGAGGCTTTCTGGGGCTGTTCACATTGACCATGTTTTTGTTTTTTTTTTTTTATTTGCACTGGTCTTCCTGTTGTAATGTTTCCCCTGTTGTTTCACATGTCAGCTGCTGGACATCAGAACCACTTCCAGCTCTGGGTCACTCATGCTGCTAGCAAGTAGCCTGCAGATTACCGTTGAAGATTTATCTATTTCCGACATCGTAGCCTATGGCTAAAAGGAACAACGATGGAGTAACGGTTGGAGCACGTCACTGCACCTTTTACGGGACTGCTCCCATTTCCCTGGAGATGAAAAGTCTGAGGCAGTAATTAACTGCATTTTATTTTTTTTTGGGGGGGAGAGGGGGGGCGGTGGAGGCACGAAGCTATAAACTGATGAATAGTCCGATGGTCTAGAAGCTCAATTTTATTTGTCCCTGCGTTATTGTGACTTACATTACAGTCGCAGAGGACCCTCCGTAACCCTGACCCAGTCCATGGTCTAAGCCAGGACTGAGCAATCCTATCCAGAAAGGGCCGGTGTGAATGCGGGTTTCTGCTGCAATGCCATAATTAAATTATTAATTACAGGACTGATTACCTGAAGAGTCCTCACACCTGGGTTTAAGCAGCGGACTTAAAGGTTACCCCAAAAACCTGCATACACACCGGCCATTTGCGGATAAGATTGCCCACCCCTGGTCTAAACTCACCTCACCCCATTTCACCCTCTACCTGTCCTGGCCGACCATGCACGGCCGATATAATGACCTCAGGATGAACAGGAGGGAGAGACCGTGAGACAGGGGGTTACAAAGAGGCGGTAACCTGGGGAATTTTGCAAATACTCCAGGCTGGAAACTTTTCATGGGAATTACCAGGAAGAAATGGGAACCAACGGAAAACTCGCAAAATTTTGCAACCCAAATGGGACAATATGGAAAGGAAAAGGCTGCCAGTCGGGGCGAGACTGAAAACTCTGGACCTTTACTCACACGTGAACCAACCCAAATCACCACCCCCCACTCCGGTAAAAGCAGACGACTCCGTCATTGTATCGGTAATCCGTCACCATATTTCTGACGCGCCTTTAAAACGTCTTTCCTCTCCGCCCTTATCTTGGGGTGGGTTACTATGGCAGCCAGAGAGGGACACACCCAGTAAACAGTTGTTAGAAACAGGTCTTTGAAAATGAATAGAAAAGTTCCAAAAAATCACACTGACGCATTGAAGTGCACTGCGGTCCAATCCATCAATGCGGACAGGAGCCCCTGACTTTCACAGCCGCAGGCGGCGTGGTGGTCAAAAAAAAAAATCTGACTAATAACTGAAAGACTGAAGGTTTAAATCCAAAGACGGCCTTATTTGACCAGAACAACTTCAGAGAAGAAAAAGTTCGGAACAAAAGTGTTTACTAAGCATCTATCCATAATATAAAATACATACACATATATACATAATCCTACTGGAAACATTCGAGGAGGGAAATCTCATTTCATTGGTCTGATTTTGAACCTTCTCTCCTGAACAGGTTAATTACCAATCACCGTGCAGAGGACCAGTGTATACTGTACAAATATCTGCACAAATATATAAACAAAGCTTTCTCTTATATTGGCTACAGATGTACAAACATTTTGCTGTAACAGAATCTTTCAGCTTTGAAAATATGTTCAAGCACTAAAAATGCACAAACATAAAAAAGATACATGAACAGTGAGCGAGAGAGTACATTTCCTGAACAGGATATCAGGGGCTGATAGTTACGACAAGTGGAATATTTTATATTATACATTATATATGTGTGTGTGTGTATCTTTCTGTAATGTTCATGTGTTTAGGGTCCTATACATCAGTTTTACTGCCTATTACATTGTAACTATTTTTTTCCTCAATATCTACTTCTCCGTAATACTGATTAATTATCGAGTCACTTACAATGAAAGGTGATATTTGCAGGCACGGTTTTCAGACTTGTCTCAAGACAAATGCCGCTTGCTTTAGGTAGGAATTTTCTGCCTTCAGCCCACTGTTCTCCAATACGGAAACACGGGTAGAGAAACTGCACTGAAACAGACAGATCCTCCGCTTACCGAGTTTCTACTGACAAACTGTAGCCGTGGAGATCTTTTGCAGTAACGGGCTCACGTGGATGTAACGGTGAATCACGCAAACCCTGTCGTGCTAGCTGAGAGCAACTGATCTCGTTGGAAAAGCGAAACCGACCTGTTCACTCAGACACGCCAACTGACAAATTCTATCTCAGACATGTGTTGCCACTCAAACATGCGTTAATTAAAACAAACGTATCCATCAAATGGCAAGTCTTCAATATTCTTACTCATATAAGCATTTCATTCCAGGCCCTCAGAAAATCCCTCTTTAAGCTGTTCCATCCGTCCCGATGAAACACTATGACGTACACAGGGGCTCACCGGGACCCAGATCGGCACCCCAACCCGGTGATCAGCCCGTTCAGGTGACGAGTATTAATAAATAACCACACCCGGCTGGTCACCCGAGCCGGGCGCCGGGACCTGACACCACACGTACATGCAGGGGTCTCTACGGCATCGCTGCGTCTCTGAAACAGGTGCAATTCGCTAAAAACGCCCCTAACGCCACACTACGTCTCCCAAACATGAAACACTGCACCTTAATGTTACCTCCCCCACACTACAGCCGAGACCCCGCTTACCATCAATTCTCCATAATTAATTAGTAAGTATGAATTCAGTCATCTAATTGGGATTATAACTGCACGATCCCATATACTTATTTGGCTTTGTTGAAAATAACGATGATAATGTTGCTGAAACGGATCAATTAACTTCGGAGGCCGGATAAACGTGCTGCTTTTAAAGTTAAATGGATGCACGGACACTCTCCCAATATCAAGTAAAAAGGATGTCACTTTTAGGCACTATGTGTGGGATAAGTGAATATACAGATCATTGGCAATGATATCCAGGAAGTTTAATCCTCCTCCACAAGCAGATCCCATTCGTTTAAAATGAGTAGCCTACATGATCCTTCTTTTACCCCATGCTGCGCGCTCATAACCGGGCAGCCCTGACTTTATCAGCACGGTAAGGAAGCGCACCGCTGCGGAAAAAGCCGCAGAAAAGCCACCCTGGCGAAAACGCCGCGGGTCCCCCCTGCCTCTGGAACGGTGTCAGATTAAGCAAAGCGCGATTCCTGCGGGACCTTACCTGCCTTGTCGCCGTCTGCCGGGGATCTCAGTGTTTGGAGGCTCGGCTGATGGTCCAGCTGTCTTCCGATGAGAGGAGGAGAGGAGAGGTATTCCTTTTTGGCACCTCTCTCCCTCACTCCCCCTCCCTCTCTCCCCTTTCCCCCCCGATCCAGCTCTTCTCTGTTCTCTAAACAGTGAATAACCTAGAAATTCCTTCACAAGCACGTCTATCCCACTTATAATTAATGCCCACCCCCACAACAACCGGCGCACCTCCGGATTTTAATGTTCTAAAGTCTTCTTACTGCACAGTATGCGAAACCGCACTGCTGTCGGAGTTTTCGGAGCATCTGAGCGCCATCGCTGCGCATTAAATAAACAAAGAAATATTAATTAAAATAATAAAGACCCGCATGGCAGCCAATCGCGTTTGGCGCCGCTCTTCCTCTGAAGATGCCTAACCTGAGAGCCGGACTCCGGAATAAACACAGTCCTCAGTCCGTGAAGAAAACACTTTATAAAGTTTTTGACTCGTATAGGCCTGCTCAAGTTATTACGATTATGCATACAAATTAATAACTTGTGACAGATGCGGTGTCTATTGTGAAAAATTACACTGTCTCGTACAATGAGTAAGAAAGCGGGGTAGGAAATGTAACGGTGTTACTAAAATTGTTTCTGCCACTCTTTTTTGCACCAAAATATTCAGCAGTATTGGGCTTCGATCGCGCTCTTCTAACCTACCCGCTGTCGATATTAGCAAGCACTCGCCTGCCCTCTAGCGGACATTTATGCGAACAGCCAATCCAGTAACTGCTCGATTGTCACTCATTTCAGGAGGATCCGCGTAAATATGAGATTTTAGTCCTATTATTATTATGCTAACATTTATTCTGGCTAAAGTGCGATACAATTTACAAAGGTTTCCAATTAGCCAAACCAGAAATGTGAGAAGTGAAAGAGAAGATGGATCAGCGTTATTCGGTTTCTCATAAAAATGCAAGCCAACATTTAATATAACACTTCGCTCCAAGAAATTGAAACTTGTAATAACATTACAGTCTGCTTTTATCGGAAAGGCAAATTGTCTGCAAATTAAAAGGACCGAAGCAGTATACTGGTAGAATAAAGGACGCTCACAAATTTACGTAGTATCACTGCCATCTAGCGTTCACTAGTCAATATTGCGATAAGAATATTAGCAGGTGGTGCCACGTTGTACAAATTCCTTTGGCGATTGATTTAACACGACTGTTCCCATTATTTGCGACCACAATATAATTAATTCTAATTTTACAGTTTTACAAATTAAATGCAAAAAAGTATCAGGTGTATATAGACGTCTTAATAAGAGAACAATTTAAAAGAATATGTCCTTTCATCTGTTCTAACATTACTTGCTAAAAAACAACAGCTTTTTTTCCCAGGTAATTAGTTGATAAAGTAGTTTTCAAAAGCTGAGAACACTTAGTCCTGGAGATATCGTGCAGAACGTGATGGTATCCAACAAAAATGCACTGTGTAAGCTGTCATCAGCAGGGCCGGCCATACCCTTTCGGAAGCCCTAGCCAAAGCTTTACTTAGGAGTCCCTGCTACCAAGAACACACCACAGGTAGAGCGGGGGGCCTAATAGACTGCCTATATATAGCTAGAGCGTTGATGTAGCGTCGTTGGGGTCAGAGGACAGTCGCAAAGGAAATGAACGGATCCGGATTTACGAATTTAGAAAAAGACATTTACAGCTGAATGACGTTTTTATCCTTTTTTGTACATAGCATCACTGTCTAAATCGCTTTCATCCAGAGACCAATGTTAGTGTAACTGTAGCACCATCTAGTGTTTGGTAAAGGCTGTTGCATTCCTGACCCTGAAAAAGCATTAGGAATACGGCCTCGTTTCCCGCAACGATACGGAGAGAACATGCGACCTGCCCACGAGCCGGAGTGAGCCGCCCCCATTTTACTCCAAAACAACTGTATTAAGTGCGACTGATTCCGGACTACAGCAGGTCAGCACTAAATGATCTAATGGTTAATAAAACCAAGATAACGGGCGTTTTTGGGGTATACACAGGGTGGATTGAATATTGAACAATAAGAAAATTTAAAAAATAAAAAAAAAACTTTTTCTAAAGTAAATTTGTATCACCTATTATATTGTCCCCATTCTGAAATCATTCAGTTGTAAGCAAGTCACCCATAGTCACTATAGAAATGACAACCATAGTTGTTTCTCTTCTACTTTCTGGGTCCACAATGTATATGGTGCAGGTATATGTACATGGTGCAGGTGAGGGCCACGTGTATGTACACTGTATAACCAAAAGTTTGGGGGACACCAGCTTGTCCAACACCTCATTCTAAAACCAAGGATATTAATATGAAGTTGGTCCACTTTGTGTTGCTACATGTATAGTAGCATTTAATCATTGATGGAAGCTTTCCACTAAGTGTTGGAGCACTGCTGCTGGGATACTCAGGTCGAGTATTGCTGTTAGATTATCACGTCCCCTTCTGTGAGTTTGTGTGGCCACATGAGCTGAAATCTGCTCACAGACCTTATGACCTTTTGACCTTCACAATCAGTTCTCCTGTGGCTGACCAGGGCAGCCCTAGCAGGGCAGAATTGCACACGGACTCATTAGAACGATGGTAATTCTCTGAGGCTGCCAAGTGGAAAGTCATTAACCTCTTCTGTACAACCACCCATTCCACCATCAGTGTTTGTTGCCCGAAATTACGTGATTGTGTATTTAATTATAGACCTGTGTCAGCAATGTGTAGCGCGAGTAGGAAATCCATAATTGTAATGTCTGCATATTTTTGGCCATATAGGGTAGGTTTCCTTAAAAGCCCTGACCTTCATCTTACCTGCTCACCATCTCCTGGATTATTTATACAAAGTTTTGCTGCATCACTAGAGCACAAAATGGAATTAGCTCAACTGCACAACAATAATGTAAAAACATCTAAAATCCATACTCTACCACATTTAAATTCTGACTACTTAATTAGTTGCAGCGTAACATGCGAAGCTATACAGAGAACTCTGGACTGCCATTTAGCACAGTTTAACTATACTCCGGGGTATTCATCGTAGAAGCGGATACTGGTGTAATACTGTGTAATGCTCCTTCTGGAAGTTTTCTTTTGCTAGTGACAAAGTGCTGAAGATTTAGAATGAAGAGGCTTACGATGGCTGGCCAGGTGGTGTTTCACAAAGCAGGATTTCTCAGTTAGCTGGGTTAACTTAAGGTAGAAGTCATGACCAGAGGTGGAGATTTCAGGTCCAGAGTACAAATCCAGAGCAAGATTTTATTTTAACCAACCAGTTGAGTACTCTGTGACTGAGACTCTTTATACTCAACTGGTTGGTTGAAATAAAACCTTGGTCTGGATTTGAACTCTCTGGACCTGAAGTCTCCACCTCTGATCATGACTTTGAGCTTAAGTTAACCCAGCTAATTGGGAAATCTTACTTTGCAGAACAGAGCCCCCCCGCCCCCCACCTACTGTTTGAGGTGCGGTTGGTTCAAGTAGATATGGACACAGATCATCTCACCAAGCCTATAAATCTCATCTTTATGCTGGTGAATGGAACTTTATTCAAAAAGTGAGAAAACATGGCCCTTAGCAAAAAATACTAAAAATAACTAAAAAAATAAATATGAATGCAGATAACCAGACCCATCCATCCATTTTTGCAGACAACTAATCTGGTGCAATCTAACGCATATCAGGGTTTATAAATAACTCCACTTGGTGCGAAGTCATTTGTCCTCTTGAGAACACAGAACTTTTGCTCTAATATTAGGGTTTTTTTTACATGAATTTGCAATGCAGATCCCCATTTCTCGCTGAAGGACGTCTGCCCGCTCACGGGGTTCCTGTTAGAAACAGCGAAAGCCTTTCGAGCTACAAATTAGACCCTTCTCCGGGTGCAGTGCCATCCCGTCCCAGGCGGCCTGCCTCATCTGCTCTCACCATTTAGCTTATACCCAGAAAAAAGGCACCTATCAATGAAAGAGCAGCAAAGTGTCCTCTTCATGCAGAGATTGGCATTTCATAAAGCGAGGAGCTCTTGCAGAGCATCACCCGGCCCCTTTTGTTTACGGCTCCTCATAGCCGATGCCTTCAAAGTAATTTAAGACCTAACAATCATCACTGGAGCAGCGCAGTGGTATGCACTCTTGCCTCACATATCTAAAACTTGGGTTCAAGTCTCCGCCTTGGCCCTGTGGGGGGAGGTTCAGTGTTTTCCCTCTGTCATTGTGGGGTTTTCTCATGTATAGTACTGTGCTTCCCCCAAAGGTTAACTGGAGATTGCAAACTGCCCATTCCGAGATTGGACCCCCCGCGACTGAGCCTAATAGGACAAACAGGAATAGTAAATGGATAAATATACAAGGGGCATGTTCTGACTAGGGTCCCTCCTGTCTTCCAAATTGGCAACATTCAAGCTCAATGACCAAACCCTTAACCACTGCACCTCCTACTGCTCAACCCTGGACATGAGGCCCACCCACAACAGCTCCCACTTATATGAAAACTAGCAGGTTCATCAGTCCAAATCTCCTATAGATCTAGCACAGGTGATGCAATTCAACTGATTGGCCAGGTGAAACATCCACCTCAGACGCAGCGAGAATGCAAAGTTTACAGATTTTGGCAAAAGACTGATATAATACACAGATTTTACCCAGTTGTCAGTGCATTGATTGGCCTGCATTGCCCATCAGAAGGGCCAAAATACTGTCCTCTCATTTACACAGCTGATATTACTCAATCAGGTGGCAATTCATTTACATTTATGCACCTTAAGAGTTGATAAGTGTCGAAAAGCCCTTTCGCACCGAGTGCATGTGTATGGTTTTACACCAGTGTGAATTCTCTGGTGCCTCTTCAGAAGGGCAGAGTCCTTGAAGCTCTGTCCGCATTCGGCGCAGCAGACCGGCCGGAAATCCGTGTGTACCTGCTGGTGTCTCTTCAGGTAGATGGCATGACAGAAACTCCTGCCACACTCCAGGCAGGTGTACGGTTTCTCCCCAGTATGGAGCTTCTCGTGCATCTTCAGGGCATTCAGGTGACTGAAGTCTCTCGCGCAGTGAGCGCACCGGTACGGTTTCTCTCCCGTGTGAGTGCGCTGGTGGATCCGCAGGTACCTGGCGGTTTTAAAGGTCTTCTCGCATTCGCCACATGGGAAAGGCCGCTCTCCAGAGTGGATTCTTTGGTGTTCCTTCAGGTTCCCCTGCAGACTGAAGCCTTTCCCGCACAGGGTACATATGAACGGCTTCTCTCCTGTGTGAGTCCTCAGGTGATCTTTGAGGCCCCCTCCACTAGTGAAGCACTTGTCACACTGAGTGCATTTGTACGGTCTATCTCCCGTGTGAATCCGCTGATGCAGTGTCAGTGACAGCGAGTGACAGAAAGTCTTCCCGCACACAGAGCAGCAGAACGGCTTATCTGTGGAATGTAACGTCCGGTGTTTCTGAAGGTCATAAACACTCTTTCCGCACTCTCCACAGTGTGATTTCTTCTTTTTCACGGGGGCATCTTCCTCGTGACTCCGGAGATGCAGCTTCAGGTTAGATGAGTCTCTGTGGCTCTTTTGGCTTTGGGGTCTGAAGGAGCAGCAGTAAGGACCACCGTCCTTCTCAGGAATGGCCTGTTCACCGGCTTCCGTTTTAATCTTATGGGATACCAGACCTGGCGTTTCCATTTTCAGCTGTGCCAGGTGATTTCATTCAGACATCCGCACAAAAACCGGCACTCAGCACCTGATTCTGCTGCATCGGTCCTCTCACTCCAAAGTAAGATCTATCCTTTTCAGCTAGTTCTAGTCACCGTAAGCCCCGTCTTTCTTGATAGTGACGATCTTCACACTGATTCCTGGAAGGGGGAGGGAAATTAACATAAGTGCACAAAGTAGCACATAGTCACAAGGTCACATGACACCCCCAGCCTTCTGACACCCCTTGTGAAAGGTCATGCCAGTATATCTAACTCAACTCGGAGGCTGACCAGCAGGAAGCAGAATGATTGATTAGTTAGTTCAGGGATCAATTCAGTGGTAGTTTGTTTGATAGACTCAACTCAATGGCCAGATAACAATTTACCATTATCTAGTACAATGCAACCAATCTCCTAGTTTAACAAAATCTAGAAATGTTGTGTTTCACTTGTAACCAGGAATTTACCATAGTTAGCAAGTTCAGATAACCAAGAAGTAATCAAAACAATTTATTAGCTGTGTCGGAAAAATTAGCAAGTAATTTTAATGTTTCCACCCATGTGTGGGGAAATTAATTTTTAATAGTTAATTTATTTTTTGATGATGATTATTAACTGTTATGCCGAATGTTTGGTTCCGTCAAACCCAATTGCGGGAGTCCGTTAACGTGAGACATAAATGGGAGTCACTAATTACCAGTATCGCTTAGTAACCTGGGTTAGAAGGCTCGTCCACCGAGCTACATCACCAGGTAATGTAAACGATTGGTAGCGATGCCCTTGTCATGGCCGTTGACAGAGAATCGCAATAATTTCAGACGAGCTTGAGGTTTCAGAGTTTAGGAGCCAGTTCGCACAGAGGCAGGGACTATTGCAAGCATTCCATGAATGGAGGCTGAAATTGTATAAAAGGCATACATTTATTCCTAATACTATACTAACATAATACGGACATTACACTTAAACAACAAACCCAAATATAGAATAGAACAAAACAGAATGCAGTGTTTCCCCTACAATTATATTAGGGGAACCCCCCCTTGAAGATCAAGTTAACTTTATTTTATTTTCTGTATAGTGCCAGATCACAACAGACGTCATTTAAGGTTACCTTTCCTATTGAAAAGGTCTGTACAGTGTCCTTTTATTAAACAAACTAGACTTACGTTGTTTATGTTATTTACACAACAGCTTGTCATTTTTGTCGCTACACGTTCGGGCGTTTACAATTCTCCTCTGCTCTCTGTATCGCGCATGGCGGAGTTCCGCGCCGATGCGTGCGCACAGAGACGTGCGCGCACACACAGGTGAGCACACTCCCTCCAGCGGACAGAGAGCGCGCGTCGGGAAATACATCGCGTCAACCACCCGGTTAGCAGTGTGAACTGTGAGAGGGACTTCTCAACCATGAACAGAGTAATAAATACGTTTCACAATGGGATTTTCTGCTTTAAACTATCACTGTTTTAAGCTGCTATCACTTTTAAAGCCTAACAGTTAATGCATTCGCATGCGGATCTCAATAAATGGGCCAGACGTTTGACTTCCCATATCAAGAGGCTCTAGAAATGTTCTTCCTGAAGCCCAGAAAGATACACTGCAGTGACAAAAGCTGCACAATTTGTGGATAATTGTCATACAAAGAAATGCTCTGATGTATAGTTTAGTTGTTATATTGACTGCTGTCATTAAAAGAAACACATGAACAGCATGAATCCTGTCGGTGTCCGTCTGCAGCCCCCTCCCCCAAAGCTGTAAACCTATAGGGGAGACACTGGAATGCAATATGAAAATGATTTAAATGGGTAATACTGCTCTGCAAAGCAACCACAGTTTGTGGAAACACATCTTAAAATTGTAAAGTAGATTAAACAGAACAGCTTAGGTTGTAGAAATGAAAAAGTTATGGAAGTTGGTTTACTTGGAATGGTGGCACTAAAGAAGGTGCAGCCTTCAGAGCGGTTGTTGGCGTGGAGCCCCTTGGATTTTCTCTCCTTGTGAAGCTTTAAGGTGAGAGGCTCTGTCTTGGGGTTGCAGTTCTCTGTTGGGTAGCAGGCCTTCGCCAGCAGGCTTCAGGACGGGCTTCTCGGTGTTCTGGTGGTTTCTTGGTGGTCTTCTGAAGGGCTTCGCCTGTCTGAATCTGAGGCGCCCGGTTTTATGGTCTGAAGTCCATTAATATGGATGACCGGGAACCCGACCCCTGAACCAATGGCCGCCCATCTAGTTGGGGGCTTTCAAAGGGGGGGGGTCTGTATCAGTCCTTTGGTATTTATGACTAGGCTGATGCCACATTCCTGATGATTTTCATTAAATGGGTATAACTTTTGATACATACAATTTCATGATAAGCACTGACCAGATTTGAATTCAGGAGCAATTTTCCATCAGTTTGACAGCAAACATGCCATACCGGCATGGAGGTTCGCACCTGATACAATTTGCATTAATTAACAATTTCTTACATGTGTCTTAGATGTTAATGACTCACATCGGTATACAATATAGGTGGTTAGTGTTGCACATCGGCAGATGTTGCCACTTTGGGTAAGTCGCACAGACATTACATTACATATTCACATCCAAACAGCACATTATCCCGAGACAGTCGTGGCCGTTAGTTTGTTGGAATCCCAATTTCAATTAAACGTCTGGAAACGACATATTATGGTCGGTGTGGCTAATTCCAATGATCTGCTCTCCCGGATTGATAATATCCACTTTGATTCAGTCGTTTAACATAGAGGACAAAGAAGTGGTAACAGGTCACAAAGATCAGATAAGGTCCGACAGAGGAATGCAAAAAAGAGGGGATGTTAGATAAAGAAAGGAAATACCACTGATAGGTAGGAGACACACCAAGACACTTGGGCACATTATTTAACTTTCATGTATGCAGGAGTAATATATATATATATATATATATAAAGGTTCAAATGAGAAGGGTTATATTATATAGGTGATACTCTGTGAAACACGGTGGCACACAAGGGTGGCACACAAACATTGAAATTGTCTAAGGACACAAACATAACGTATCTGGAAATTGAAACAAGCAATAAGAACAGCACATATACAGGGTATACAGAGGCCAAACTTAAGAGGACTTTTAGGACAGGGGTCTCAAACCCTCCCTGCACAGCTTTTGGTTCACCCTCATTTAACACACCTGATTCAACTCCTCATGCTAATTACCACACAACTCTTGAGCTGAATCATTTGTGGTGGAAGGGGGAAAGAACTTAGATACACAGGGCTCCGGCCCTCCAGGACTGGAGTGTGAGACCTCTGCTTTGGGGTGTAGGGTGAGAGTCTGTGGTTTGTGTAAGGCGGGATGGAAAAAGGAGGGGGGGAGGGGTCAGGTTGAGGGATTCATGTCCTTGAGGTCCATTCTGCTGTCCGTAGGTCCCTAAATCTTTGGCCCATAAAACTTGGAATGTTGGCGTCCCTTGTTATGTGGCCAGGATGGGCCTTATCTCATAGCTTCCAAACCTCTGCGGATAAAGCCTGGAATCTCAGCCCTGGCGTATGCATGTGTGCGATCCGACAGCTGCGTAAAACAACACACATCTATCATCACTCACAACCACGACACAGGGACCAACATGACTTCATTATACACATGCAGGACAGCAGAGAGTCAAAGTGATACACACCCCAGCAAAACATGCACCGGGTGGGTGTGAGAGGTATCCGACTACAGATGGGGGAGCCCTGATTATAGAATCTCTTCTCAGTAAAGACTACACATGGTGAGTATGAAATACTATATTAAACACACTTACCGTGTAGCGGTTCTGGATACAGGATCCCCCCCCCCCCCAGACTGTCCAGTAAATACCAGACCAAGCAATGGGTTTTCTTTGAAGACAGTAATACACCAATCTCTGACCAGATGTTATGGTTCATGTTGGTTAGCACTGTTACCGCACAGCAAGAAGGTCCTGGGGGTTTGATACCCAGGGTCACCCAGTGTGTCTTTCTGTGTGGAGTTTGCTCCAGGTGCTCCGGTTCCCTCCCACAGTCCAAAGACATGCAGATTAGGCTAACTGGCTACTCTAAATTGTCCATAGGTGTGAATGCGAGTGTGT
>JAODKE010000068.1:14109864-14122949 GCA_026779605.1 Mormyrus hasselquistii
TAAAATAATACAGTGGAATCTGCTTATAATAGATAGATAGAATATCTTTCTGACCATATTTCACATATGTTTTCTTGGGTCTGCAATGTTCAGATTAATTAATTAATATTTTTTGCCTCCACATCTGCCTCTCCTCTCTGATCCTGCTCCATCATCTAGGTGAAAGTGTATTTTCCTCACCATATCAGTAGAATATAATAATATAATAAATATAATAAATAATGTAGTTATATTAGCATAAGTGCCTTTTTGCAAAATGTACAATAAACAATTGCAACAGATGCATAGCCCAACAGGGTTTGTCATTTTTCTTAAAATACAGACTGCATCTTAGCAGGATCTTAGGAGACAAAGGAGTTTCTTCCTCAATCAGTCTTGCTAGTAAATGATTCTATGCTCCTGAATTAAATGTTAGAAGTCTAACCTGACCTGATTCCTACATCTTCTCTTCTTGTTGCTCTAATACTTCAGCATCAAGCATAATGCGTATTAAATATAATGATTAAATAATGAGGCAGCATCCAGTCTAGAGTGGCTCTGGGTTCCCCATGGATAAGCAGTTATGGAAAATGGATTTATCAGCGTTGGGTCGTCAGATCCAGTAGATGCACTGAGAGTAGATTTGACTGTGAGCATTCCTTCAGAAGAAACTTCCCTCCCTTTGAATCAGAGGAGTTGGCCCAGTACTCTAACTAAACCATTATATGGGGTTAATAAAACGTGATTTAAACCTTCTGGCTTCTGGATAATTATCGTAGCATCCTATCTGCTATTCTCACAGTGACAGTCCTGTCTAAATCCTATTAAGTTTGACTGCTATTGCAACCTATCATACTGACCATGCTTCCTGTTTGCACTCCCCAGAAATAGTTTAGATTTTTATTACTTAGGATGTGAAACCATATATTAAGCAGTATTAAATTATTTTTTCCAAATGTTCTAAAATCCATTGAAACCCTCTTGATTTTTACTGGCTCCTGGATGACTTCCTTCCCCTATGAATTCTCTATTAAGAAGAAATTAAATAATTTCAATTCCAGTATCTTGTGTCATGTCATATCTGTTGATACGAAAGGTCTAAGAATCTCATTTAGTCCTGTTAGAGATTATTCCCTCAAACCCCCTCTCTCTGTACAACTGTTACTATTATTAAGACACTTAATATAACCCTAATATAATATTATCTCTTTAATTTCCAACAATTCTGACAGAGTATCAAGGCATTTATTTAATAAATAATAATATACTGGTTTTGTAGCTTCCTCAAACAATTTGATCTTTCTGTGAATTATGCACATGAACACCCAGTGATGTGATTTGTGTGACACTGATAACTACAATAATATGTAACATAATAAACCCATTTATGGGGAAACGATATTATTGGGGGTGTTTTTGCCAGTTTTGCTCTGTAACTTCTGTAACTTGCAGAGTCATTCTGTGCATTTTGTTACCATTCATGGAGTTCCAGCACCCAAGCCAACTCATTATAGAGTATGATCTCTTCAGCCTCTCCTCCATTGGCACTGCTCACATTACAGGTCTGGAATGAGGAATATTTGTGTTGGAGTCATTAGCATGTATGTGCTGTTACTAATTTATTGCAAATTGTGGTGCATAACTTGGGAATGAAGAGTGGGGCTATGAAAGTTCATGTTAATATTAGCCGTCATTTATAAGCTAATTACACAGTATTTGCTGTACCTTTTATATCCTTCCTATGGCTTTAGGGTTGGCACCAACCCATTTATAAGTTTAAAATTTATTAAGGCACTATGTAAATTTGTTTACTGCATCATGACTTTTTGACTTTGTCGGGAACCTCTATTAAAAAAATAAATAAATAAAAATCACTGAATTATAAATGAATAGAATGAATGCTCCAGACCCCCAGCGACCCAGAAGCATAAATGGGTTGGGAGAAGGATGGATGGATGGATGGATGGATGAATTATAAATGCTCTGGTCAAAATTATAACAGCTCTGGTGTTGGGGTCGGCACCGATCCGTTTGTAAGTCTAAAATGCATAAAAACACCACATAAATTTGTATAACTGCATCAAGGCTTTTTGACTTTATCAGGAAACTCTATGTAAACAAAAATATTAATAATGATTCACTGAATTATAAAAGATCTGCTCAACATTATAACAGCTCTGGTGTTTTTAAGTTTAAAATGCATAAATCCACCACATAAATTTGTGTACTGCATCAGGAACCTCTATTTAAAAAAATTACAAAAAAAAACAAAATTCACTAGGCAAGACATGCCCAGACATGTAAGGAAAGATAAAACCAATTCAGTTTATTTATATAATTCTCCTGAGGTTTATTTTATCATAATTTCTTTTTATTGAAAACGAGTGGTATGGTGTCAAAAGACAGGTCCAGAAAACCACACCAAACATATTAAAACCATTCTTTTCATGGATAAGGAAGCTGAACAAGGTAACAAGAGGTAAGAAACAAATTGGATGATAAATGATTATTTTGAGGGTATTTTATGGCTGATTTAATACACAGGTTGGTACCGATCTGTCCAACATAAGATATAGGAACAGAAAGCTAACACAGGACAAAGGATATGCGACTTTGCAGCAAGGGCGTTGTTAAGGATCAAATCAGTCCAAAGCCCATAACCCACTAAACATACACGATACCTCCCTTCCATTCATACCTTAATATACCCCTTTGCTTTGGGGTCATTAATTAATCACTTTAGTACATATCACATGTGGGGTAGTGAGTAATACTTATTCGTTAATATATTCATAAAAATTAATAATTCCGATACGCCTTGTGCGAAATGTATCAAATACGTTAAAAGGTGATTCAATTCATCTTTATTTCCATATCCATCAGTCTACCTGACACAATGATTGGACCATAAACTTTGCATACATTCATCTGAGTACAATGAGGACATTAGCAGTGTCTCAGTCTGCCCTCTGCTGAGAGAACACTGCAGACTTGAAATACTGTGACATTTATTGAGCATTTCTATAAATTTCAATTCCCTGCTAGACAAACTTGGCATAAACTATTTATTTCCGGCACCTTTCAAATGAGCCAGTGGTAGCAAAATACATAAACGCACGACACAGACATTTTCATCACCATGGGCCTGACATCATATTTAGGTGGATGCTGATGGAAATAAATTGTATAAATACACGTGGCTGACTCTCAGAGGACGTGGTTATATATAGAGAATAAACTTCACACATTTAATTTTTTTTTGAGATCACAGAAAGGTAGAGAGAAAATGTGAAATAACATTATGTACATAAAGAGAACATAGCGCTTGGAGAGAAAAAAATCCAAACAATTATTATTTGCTTGTTTAATTGTTCCTCTTTTTGCATGAAACTGTGATCTTTGTTATATTAAAAATGTCAGCAATGACGGAATACTATCGACACTTTCTGTATCTCATTTAAAATCTCATTCTCTGTTCTCTACACTTTTGTAGGGTCATGACAGCCTGTCCACATGGTAGTCAATTGTGGGCTAGCATTCATTTGCTGCTACCCACAGCAGTGCTTTCCAAGCTAAATCAAATTACAAGAGTTAGAGAAGGATATGAAAAACTCTATTCTTCATCATTAAATCCCCCAAGACATTCAATTATCTATATAACAAAATAGTTAATTACTTGTTTGAGATGGATAATTGTATGTGCACAAGGTACTAGCAATTTAACACATGGTGAATCTCTTTATTTCCGTGTATTAGTCTCTTCGAACGTATTATTATTTGAAGCTGTCTAGAGGTAGAAGTCTTCCTTCTGACCCATCATGCTTTGCAGCTGTGCATCTTGGGATTTTCCACTCCACCACACAGGCAAAAAAATAGACATGGATCCCCAAAGTGCTGTCTTATGCAAAACACCCTACCACAATGCTAATACCCCAAAGCATATGATAGATGCAATATTTTTCTCTCAAAAGCAGTTCTGATAAAAGTGACACACTTTGTTCACAGTTTCTCACTATAATACAAGTTTGTTATATGACACTGTGCTCAAGGTCGTGCCATCATCAGTCAAATCAAGGCTGTGTCTAAGTATTTAGGGACAACTGACTCTTGTGTAAGCCAGATGGTTACAGGCTTCCTTCAGCTAAGCTCCTCTGATTGTCTTCCAGATCCACAGCATTATGAGCACGAAGGGGCCCAACTGTACATCAAGCCCCAGCAATCAGGCAAGTTATGCCAATCAAAGTGAATCTGACTTTTTTACTGAATCTGGAGTCGCAAGTCTAATAATCCTTAACTGACCCTGAATCAGTGCTTAAATTATATTCACAATTCCTTTAGAAACAATGGACTATGTAAATAGAAAATATTTTAATAACTTTGCAGTGAGCAAAAGTCAAGCATAGACATATTCACAATCCTAAACACTAAAATTAGTGAAGCACATTAAATTCTTAATTATGTTAATTACAAATCAAATTAAAAAGTTTGAAATCATACCATAATTACACCATTTATTTCCAATATGTAATACAGAATTCCATTCCAATCCAAGGTCCTTTTTTACAGAAAGACAGTTAAAAATGACATAGACTATCTTGCACTGGGTGAATTGCCTGGTTATATATTTTTATATTTCTCTACAATATGACACACTGTCTTTATAATTATCTTCTGCAAGTCTACCATATGCATGGTTCACAAATGAAATTTCATCTGGAAATTTGTTTTGCAAGCTATTAAACTGACAAAAAACAGATGGAGACGTAGTGATTTATGTTTTATCAGGAATTTGAGGTTCCCGTGAGGAGCAACTGAGAATAGCCCAACGACAAAAGCGAGGTGGGTGTGCTCCTGTTTAGGGTGGTACGGCCCAACGATCTTCAGACAGCGAGGAGCTAAAAGGATAGGCGAGTCCGCCCTGTATTAGCTATTCCTGCTTCCAGAAATGCATTTGTGTGGAAAGCAGTCATGGGATTCTTGAAAGAAGAAATAATTTCCTCTCCCCTATGTGACATCCCTGACTGAATCCTTCCCCCTATCGGTTTTTTATTAATTTACTCAGAGTCTCAGCCAGAAGGAGTTGCATGGCTGGTGTAGCAGGGCCCAGGAAACAACAAATAGGAGTGCTAACGTCAAGAACACCATAGGGCAGTATTTCTGATGATGTATTTAAAATACACATTTAAATACAAACCTGTATTTGACTTACTTCGTTAAAATGATTATGTAATTTGTATCAAAATACTTTGATGCTCCGTATTTTTGTATTTTGAATATACAAGAAATACTTTCCCCATAATGTAGCATTGATGATGTCATATATGCAAAACATTTGTGCTACACATGGAGGAAGCTTTGTTCTTTCCAACATTATAAGAAATAGAGTCGATAGTCAGTCACTTGTGCCGAACCAAAATATTTACAAGCTCTATTCAGGCCTATTTGTGTTTGAAGTTTTTGATGTTGCTGACTGAAGCGCTTAAATTGTGTTTGTCATTTTTCATTTTAAATGTTTTCAATTTTTTTAAATTGTTTTGAGTTATTTGAATCTGTGGTGCAAAAAAGAAGCATCTTTGTCAATTACATTACAAAAGACAAATCTTCCTGAGTTTATTATTACTTTTTCATTTGATTGCCTCGGCTTTTTTCAGTGTTTATGTAAGTACCCAGGATATATTTCAGACACTTAAGAATACTTGATCTTTTGTTTGGTTTCACATTTGTACTGTGTCTCGCTAAGCAGTGAAAAAAGTGTTGCTTTCTGCTGAGCCATTTTAGACAATGTCTTTGTGAAGGTATAGGCTGATATAGAATAGAAGAATGTAAAATGTATTTTTGTATTTAAAATACAAAACACTGTATAGATTATTTTGATACTTTGCTTTATGGCTGTGTTTTATAGTTTATTTTGATACACTTACAAATGGGGGATTTTGTATTTTGTATAAAAATACATTTTGATGTATTTTTTGCCCATCTCTGGTCAGGAGACACTCCGGGCTGTACCCAAAGGGCTAAGCTGGGGGGTCTGGGCAGGTTTCCAGGAGGCAAGAAAAAGGAAACAGGTCAACTGATAGATTTGACACTTATCAAATTATAAGCCTCATATTCACACATTAAGGTCTATTCATAATTAAGTTTTCCGGGTGCTGTTAACGACTGACATAAATTTCATTGTTTTGACTGTCTTGCAGATTTTTTTGTCTGGTGGACATCATGCATGTCGGTGTGGGTTGACAGCACATGCGCAAGGAATCCGACTAGTTATTTCCAGTAGGTGGCAGCACTGACTTTCAAAGAGCAGAGGTCAACGACGAAAGAGTAGAAGAAGAACTTTCCATCTGCGTCAATGAACAAATGTTGTATGTACACAGGAGTCCCCGCACACGATGGTGCGAGAGCCATGCCGGCACATGGAAAACTGAAGTGAAAACTAGACTTTACCCCCCACCTGAAAACACAGCAAGTCTGAGGCCCTCGGGAGGCTTCATAATAAGTGGGAATGACACGAGGGCAGGAGGCAGTGGTGACAGCAAGGGGCAGCTGGTTAGAGAAATACCCCTCTCCATTCTATGAGCTCATAATCAAGTAAATAAATAGATAACAACAGATATTACAGACAAATTGCATCTTAAACAATGAAGCCTCTCTTTTGATCTCGACAATGATTTTTTAAGTTGGTGGCACAGTATGGTATCATTACTCTGATCGTTAGAGCTGATTAAAGTGAATATAAAATGTTCATTTAGAGCTTTCTAATGAGGTTAATTTAGTGTCATGCAGAGTCAGAATAGAGGCTTTGTTTTCAGTTGCCCCATAAGAACACACAAGGTGAGTTAAAGCAGACAAACAAAAGAGAAGTAAAAAGAGTATTAATGAAATTCTCCTTTATGAGACCGTAATAATGTTATTGTCATATCAGAAGATCACTTGGTTTTTCATGGTATTGTGCATAAATTCTGGGTCCCCTGACAAAAAGTTACCTTGCCCCCCTCCTCCTTTTGGTTTGGCACTTCCAATCTGAAGAAATACGGCTTCCATAGTAGATAATATTTGCCAACCGCCCCTCACTATGTGCCTGCTGAGTAAGTCATCAGTAATTCGCTTGGGCATCTAGTACATTTAAAATACAATGTGTACCAGCTCTTCACTGGCACTCAACCAGATGTTAAATTGATGCCATAAACACCTTCCTAGAGCTTAAAATCTGTTCATCGACGAGGTTTCCTCTAGGAACCATATCAGAGACAACGTTTTACTGTTATCTAAATAATCTGTCAGTAGATAAATGTCTGAGGCAGGTCATGTTCTAGTTTATTACTCTGTTGCTGTCCTCACTGACTCAGCATGCCTTGTTTCAATGGCGATGCCCTCTCCTTTTCATACCCTCTATAACTGAGTTCTGCTGAATATGTGCTTACACCTGGGAACTAATTAGATGTAATTGACTTACATTACCTAAATATAAAAATAACAAATATGGGTATTTCTTGTGATTGTTTTACACTGGCATGAAAAACTGGTGCCAGGGCAGCACACTGGTACCAGGTGTTTATACTGAATGAGTGTTTTTTACTGAATTCAAAAACGGCTGTTTTAGTACAGTATATTATGGGACTGGGCGATGTGTGATATTAACATGCAATTCTCACATCTGAAGGATTGCAATACTTAACTGGTTTGAGATCAGGCTTTTGCATATCTTCATACTGTCTGTGGTATACAGTGTTTTCAAGAACAGTGTCATCGTGCAATGCAGTTCTGCTATTTCCTGGATAACAAAATTTTTCAAGGGTCGGGGGAGAAGAGAGGTAGAGCATATGGTAGAGAAGTTTTCCCAAAACATCATTAGTCTGTAATAGGAACCAGAACTTAACAAGCGACTTTGCAATCATTTCTTTATTAGTAATTCCTTTTCGAGATTATCTAGTATATAAAATGTTCCAGTATTGTGCAGCCCAATAGCAAATATTTTCTTATTTCTTGCCATGCCATCTTGGGTGGTGCTCCACGAAGCAGGATTTCTTGCTTAGCTGGATAACTTCTCAGATTTAAGGTAGTCCGATGAGTTATTTGGCTAAGCAAGAAATCCAGCTTTGTGTGATACCCCCAGATGTCCTTGAATCTGATCTTCTAATCAAATCACAATTAAAGCTTGGGTCAGTTAATTAGTAAACTGCATTATAAGTATTATTTCTTTTTACTTTGTTAATCATTGATTTCTGAGTTTGTAACTAGGCTTTCTCAAGATGGCAGTTTGATTCTGTGTTTCAGAGGCAGATTATTTGCATAACCAATCGACAATAAGCATGTTTGCAAATCCTACACAAAAATTCCAAAGTAATAGTCCAGCATCTTTAGTACTTCAGAACTGGCAGAGGTGCAAGGACAAGACAGGCAGGGCAGGCAATGACCTGGGGCCCAGAGCTGCCTGGGGACCCACAAGGGCGGCTGATTACATAATACATTGTAATGATAAATCTGCTTTATTTGGGTAATCTGTTTTTCACAGTAAAATGAAAATAAAATAATTGTGTTTATTAAATTTTCTTTGTCGATATTATTAATTCAGGCTTCACGTTAAAATAATGATCAGAAATTTTACCACATCGAGTGGGATACGTAGGAGGGCCACACACAGTTTTTTCTTGCCTCGGGCCCCCAGGGTCTCTACAATCACCTCTTTGCTGGTACAATTGTAAAAAGGAAATGATTTTTAAGTAAAAGAAAGTTCAGTACCTGTTTGCAGTTGAAAGTGCCTTAAATTAAGCCAGCCACTATTAACCCGTGACAGCTGGGTCACTGCTCATTGCACCCAGCAGGCCTGCTTTATTCTCTACAGCTAAGCAGAGACACTTGCCCCCTGACCTCCCCTCGTCCTGAAACATCCACAATTTTCCTGCCTTTCATGGTCTTTCGGTTCCTCTTTGGTTTTCGCTGTATCAACAGATTGTTTTACACAATGTCTGACGGGCTGGGTACATGGAGATGAATGTGAAGAGTGTTGTTTATCCAGAGGTATGCAACAGATAACCAGACAGAGTCTAACCTTCAGCACACCTTTTGCTTTTAATTTCACCTTCAGACATGCGCAAATATATTACATGGAAATAGCTTTCAACAGCTTTGTGGTATAAAGAAAAGAGGGAGGTGAGGGAGAGAGAGGAGAAGGTAAGTAAACAGTGCAGAGGGAACCCAGAGCAGGGTCAGGAGACAAGATCAAAGTACTCACAGTAGGAGGAACATCTGGACAAAAGGAGGACAGGAGAGAAGTGAGGTAGGGCAAGACAAAAGCTGTAGCTTTCAGGCCCACGCAGGAGGAGGTAGAAGGGTTCAATCTTCTTTTTCATCGTGTTCTGAAATATACAGAAACTGACCTTTGCAGACTGAGAATAGATTAGAAGCACTATGCAAATCAGGATGCAGGAGAAGTGATGTGGTCCTGTAACATTCTCTGTCGCCATGGTGAACATGCAAAGTCCGTGTTCGGTTGTTTGTGAAGTAAAAATATGACTCGGCCATTTATTCCAATCCTTGCTGTCTTCTTTGTATAATGTTAATTATCGTTCTAAAGTAAATGACTTTTCAGAGCTCTCTACAAAATGCTTGGAAGAGGGAATTTAGAAGCTGGCAAATACACAGCGTTAATCAATCGATGGATCAACCCGTCGCACAGTCTGGCAGCCTGTGTTCTGGCAGTTTTTCAGCAGCAAAAATGATTAACACACCAGGAAGTGGCAAATAAATAAGAGGAAGATCTAGCAGGAAGACTGAGAGAAGCACAATTAAATATTTATGGAAGAGATATTCCTCCCTACTCAGACCTGGGTGAATAAACCTTGGTTTTGTAAAATATCCAGTGGGATCCAGTTGCTTATATTGAACTCTGATATATATTAATACGTTTATTAAACAATATTCAGTGCATTTGCAAATTTCAGGCCTCTGGTGTCAGCGGAGAAAAACACAGCATTGTGCCACATGTGATAATCCATACTGTAGACGTACTTTGGAAAGCTAGGGGCTGACAAGCTGAATTTGCACCTCAATAGTGATAAACACCGCAATTTCCCAAAGTTCTTCTGAAAAGCACAACGCTCAATAACAAAGTATTGAGACTAGTTTCACATACTGCAAGGAAATGTCTCAGAAGATTTTCAGAGTATAAAAATATTTCCCACTTTGTAATTACTGAGTCTGTAATGAAGTGTTTTCTAATTATATCTTGCTGTCAGCATCAGAAATAGTTTGAAATAGCAGTCGGAATTAATCTCCGAAAGTTTATGAAACCAAATCTGTGTTAATTAATCTCCTTTAGTCTGATGTATAACAGTGGCTAATCATTCGTATGGCATGTGTGCTTAGGGTATTATACAGACCTAAACCATTGCGGTGAGATTACATGGAGTACTGTGTCAGAGGCAACTTCAGTTCCACATTTTACTTGCTGGTTCAGTGGCATAACTAGCAGTTACGGATGCTTTTGGGTCGGTTACCATGACTACTCTGTGGCGGTATAACAATGCATACTGTCAGTCGTCTCAAATGAGCTCTTGTGAAACGGATAATGGAACATTATAGGCCTATCCCTGTGTTACGAAACATACACATTCACATTTGTAGGAATTGTGTGGATACATCAATAATTTAACATTTCACACAATTAAAAAAAGCACTGTACACACTTTATAAAACATCTAGGTATTTTTGCACCACTCACAGAAACTGGTTTTATATTAATAGTGTATACTGTGTACCTTTTTTATGCCTTAAAACACTTAAACGTGTGAATATTCCTTAGCTAAAACAGGCTTTTGTCTCCAGGGCTGACCAGAATTCTATGTTTTTTTTTTTTTTTGCTTTAGTTACTTTTATGTGTTTTTGTTCTTTCAAAATATTTTACATATGAAAGAGTCGTACAGTATGTGATTCCCCCTGCTCTGGGGTTCTGCTCAGCGTGATTCGATATGTAATCAAATACTGTAATGGTGTGTGAGTGCACCTTTCACGGTACCAGTCATGGTTCTGCTGCACTCAGATTGTAGACACACACTTTTCAGGACAGGAGTTCATGTCCTGATGGGCCCTACAAACAGCCCAGAGCATTAGAGCTCCACAGAAATCCACACGTTTGAGATACATTAAGCAAAAATTTTGATGTTATAGAGAGAGCCAAAGAAAGAGACATCGTTAAAGGAGGGTTTGGTTCCCTGCCGACGTAAATGTGTGTGTATCTCTGTCTGCTCATGTTAATTATCACATTGTGAGGCTTAGATGTCCCCACCATGTAAAAGAACCCTGCTGCTTTGTGCTCTGTGGAGGCCTTTCTCAAGTCCCCATAATATAAACCTCAACTTGATAAAAATCTATTAATGCAATCAGAAACCCCAAAATTTATTTGGTTAAATAATTAATTGATAAATTGATAAGGTTGTCACATATGCCCAAAGAGATGAATGCAGTGATGCAGTGTCCCCACAATGATAGCAATATATATATATATATATATATACTGCATGTGTGTGTGAGGGTTCAGGTGGGAGTGTGTAGGTTTGCTCATCTCCTCTGCAAATGTATTTCTGCAATAAAAAAGTAAAATGATGCAGTGCTGTCTTGCAGGAGCACAGAGAGCCCAGCATGAGTTGGCATCCGTCTAATTAGACCTGATGGTGATTCCGGACGTGGCAGAAGATCCACAGGGGGAAAAAAAAAAAAAGAAACCACCTGCTTCATTTCATGTACCGTAGTGCTCCCTGATGGGGGACAAAATCACAAATAATATAAAATCCCCATAATGAGGTTTCTAGAACAAACTGTCCATCAGCCGCTTGCCTACATTAATGAGCTAAAGCAGATTCGAGTATCACCTGGGGCAGAAATGACTTCACCTTTCATCCAATTCCTTCACAACCGCATGGAATCGTGATTAATCACTCTTCATTAATTATGCACATTGCCACAGCCATTAGTAATGATAATGATGGCAAATGTTTTCTTTTTTTGTGTGTAATAGATTGTGAAGTTACCGCGACTCACATTGTTATGGGATTTGAGGTACGACATCTTTCTTACATTCTCTTTGTGTTATGCCCATTCATTCATCATCCATAACCGCTTAACCCAGATTTATGGCTGTTGATAGCCTCTAGCAGAGCTTACACTGTGCCCTACGTTGTAGTCAGCGTTTATACTTGTGCACAGTCACCGCGACGTATAATCACATTTTTGGGAAAGTGTGCAACAGGCCACGGCACTGGATACGCAGCTGTGCCGTCCTGACAACGTTGATTCTGCGCACGACTATAAATCTGGTTTTTGTACAGTTACTGATTCACAATGAGCCTTGAGTCTTTATACCAAGAGAGGCTGAGAATGAGAAGCAAGACACCCAGGACAGGGAGGCAATGAATCAGGCAGCTAAAGGTCAAACACTGTGGGCATTTTACAGCTGCTGCTTCACTGTGTAGCTCGGCAGGTTAGGGCAGTGCGATCAGAAGGTTGCTGGTTCAAATCTCATGGTCGACAAAATCAGTCACCCATGGGCCCTTGAGCAAGGCCCTTAACCCCAGTTCCTCCGGGGACCGGCTAAGCCTGTTTTATTAAAGGTTTGTCTCTTTGGATAAAAGTGTCTAATCAAAAAAAGACACTGGTGTACAGTACCCACTGCTGCAATGTTCCTGAGCACACGGTGCCACACACTAAGGCACCATACCGCCCCCTACAGTACAGGCATGCATACCTGTATGCAGTGACATTGCAATATGTTGTTTTAAAAACATTCAAAAGAACATGATAATATATTTCAAGAAACAACCATGGCTGGTAAAACTTTAAAAGAGTAGTGCTCCATGCATAAAATTCATGAAGTGTTATGGGGAGATTGAAGTGAATGGTAACTTCGAGTGGACAAACGTTAGGACACTGCAGCACATTGCTGTCATTACAGGTGGTCTGTCACTGTCTGCAGCCGATTCTCACACTTGGCACCCAAATGGCTGTGCTCCGGCAGATGGGGGGGGGGGGGGGGGGGGGGGGGCATCGCAGTGCAGCACGAGGCCAGCTACACGTGCCACCTGTGCTGGGCCGGGACAGGAGAAGGCGAGGCA
>JAODKE010000068.1:14123049-14145490 GCA_026779605.1 Mormyrus hasselquistii
GTCGCGGCGGCGTGTGCGGATGGCTCGCGGCGGACGGGGGTGGGGGGGGGGGGGGGGGGGTGGGGGGGGGGGGGGGGGCTCATGAATAATGCATTTCTCAGAGAACATCATCGCTGCATCAATCTTCCATCGTGAAGTCCACCTGCGCAGAGGAGTCTCATTGTCTTGAGTTACTGTGCTGGATTCTCAGGGGAGCAGAAAAAGAGCGGGAGAGTCACAGTTACTCTGGCATGCGTTCCCCAATAAAATGCGCTTCGCCTCGCATTTCAAATGCTCTGCTGAGCCTTTTTCATATCAGCACTGCACAAAGTGAAAGCAAAACATATATATTTAAATATCTGGGAATTTCTGGTATGCTTCTTTTCCGAGGAAGGTAGTGGAGTATAAAAAGAGAAGAAGCTTGAAGGTGAGGGGATATGTTTGAAGTTGTCTAAGGGCTGCTTCACACCTTGGCAAATGTACATACCCACTCATGGCCTCTGGTGGGCCGGCATTTCGCCCTAGCACACCGTGCCCCACGCTCCAGGCTTTCAGTGATAGCCTACGGATCACCGTAACTCCGATTGGACAAGGGGCTGTCAAGAGTAAATGGAAAGACAGAAATATCCAACTGCAAAAAAACGTATTTTGCCGTAACTCCTGTAACGAACCGCTATATCGAACAGCCTTGACTGAGGGTTTTGGGCCTGCGGTGAGTCTTTCTTTTTGTAAATGTGAAAGAAAGCCCTTAGCCATCTAATTTATGATTTGGCAACAAAACTGCCCAACACAGGTGAAATATAACACAAACACTTGTCTCTGTTTTGTCGTTTTTGTTTTATCTGTTTACTTTATTTCTACGTAAACATCTTTGAGATCTTGTAAAAGAGCAATATAAATACCATGCATATTATTATTTTTATTATTATCATTATTATTATTAATAATAATAATAAAATGAGCCAGCAGGCTACTGAATAAGTTTGCTCAAAGCTGAACACACAGGTACTCTAGTCAGAAGACCTAGTAATCAATATATATCAAAAGATATCAAAAACCGTATTGGTCAGTGGCCACCCGAAACCAAATGACTACTTAATACACTACAATACAAGGCTGATCATTAATAACTTCATATGATTATGTAAAATTATGCGTTTATAAAGGATATTTTATGATATTGATGATTTGCCACCTACAGAAGGCAGAGTTTTCCTCTTTAGGTATTTTTTATATGCAGAGCTTTTGCTTCTATAAAACTCACTGTAGATGTAGCAATATACTTAACATTTCCAGGTTCAAATCTGTGTGCATTGAGCTTGCTTGTTCTCACGCCCCCAAAACTTGGGCTGTGGGTGATCCCTGTTCTGTGCTTGTTCACTCTGTGTTGATCCACCCCCAGAATTGTGGGTGTATTTCCAGCTTTGGACATAATGTGTTCTAACCTGGAATAGACCCAAATAATTGATAAGCAGTTGAATGTTAAAAACGGACACACACTAGCTCTAAAAGTGTTGCTATCAGTGAGCGATGCCAAACCCTTATTAATTTGACTAATTAATTAATTCTTTCAAAATGGCACAGTGAATCCTCCCAGCCACTAGTAAACAGCGGCCACATTTACACACAAGCATAGACTCTTCATCAGGATGCACCAGATGTCAGGGATAATGGCAAAGCACATTGCAATGAATCCAGGATCTGTTTTGATTTTCCGGTGCCATCCTGCTTATCCCTGTGCATAGAATGCTTTATGGAGCATGCATCTAATCTTCACTTTTTTGTTATAAAGATGTCTAATGTTCTGCGGCAAATCATCCCTACGCCGCCTGACTCCTGGGCATGAGGAGAGAGGCACATGAAAAATGACACAAATTGATGGGGAGATGGAGGGTTGGTTAATCTCCCACAAATCTTTTGTTCCTCAGAGATATTCTGTGAAAAAGAGCAGATAAATAAATATATATCGTGACCCTGCCTGGGTCAGACAAGTCTTCCGTCATATAGGTGCGTGAGATCCACCCACCTCCCCCACCTCAAACAGAAATACACAAGCAGGTATGTGCCCTTAAATTTAGACCCTTTTTGTGGAAGGTTCCTCTGTAGCCTCTGTAGCTCTTTGCTCCTCCTATGTGCTAAGCACAGCCCTTCTGCTGGCCAGCCTGATGTATAGGCTGATAAAGAGTCATGTGACTGTGATGTCACAGCCAGGTGCCTCGGGGCTCCATGAGGGGTGATGTCATTCCACTGCTTACACAAACACTGAGCACTTACACTTACGTCTTTCAACTGGACCCAAAAAAACTGCAGGTGAATGTACAATAATATGGAACATTACATGATGGCTGCCCGCGACTGTGATTCACATGTGACGTACACGGGTGTCCACAGGCACCCACAGGCGCACACCCATGCACACCCCAAGCCAGCAACAAACCCACGTGAAACGGAACAGTCTTTGGGGACTTATATCCCAAGCTATTGTTAAATTTCAGTAAATATCAGGCATCATTGCATAACTTACATCCACAAAAAAAAGAAATGCTTTATATCATCAGATACCAATAATCGGTGTTTGGAGACTTGACAGTTTCATTTGTCGGGGCCATGTATTAAAATGCGTATGAATTGTTCTGGGAAACTTCTGCCTTTTCTTTTTTTTCTGTAGGATAAAGCCCACAAACACTGCCACGCCCGGCCCCTTTGATGGCGATTCCAGAGGAACCGTTTCATGTTTCTTTTTGTTGCTTTGCTGTTGTTTTGTCCTCATTAGTGAGCTGGGAAAGATAGGAGGCAGAGTGCGCGGCAATAGAGAATGCGGGATCGAGATAAGAAATGAAAGAGCTCCGTGTTCATGCGGCTGCGTTCAGGATGGCGGAAGCAGAAATCTGTTTTCCCAATAGCCGCTCGAAGGCTTTGAACACTGATTAATTTAACAACAAACTCATAACCCCTTGTTGTCAGGACAGAAGGCCTGGATTTCCCGTTCATGTCGTTGCACAGACTCCCACATATTTAAAGTTCCCTGATACTCGATACTCCCCTGCTTTGTCTAGCAGGTAGTAAATAGCAAATCTATCCCGGGAGGTGTAAAATATTCATATGGTTCTGTGAAATAGTGGCAGCTGCATGCTGCTTTGTGGTCTGCTGATGCCCTTGTGGCCCCCGGCCATCACATCCAGCCCAGCCAATGGCATGCAGGGATCTGAAAGCAATGGTGTGAAGCCACTTTTTAAATGGCAATCCCAGCAGCCTTGGACACCCCACATCCACCCCGCATGACAGTCATCCCGGCCAGGTGTGGTGATGGAGCAGTAACATCAATGGGGTCTGGAAATTTGAACCATATGAATACTCCGGGTACTTGCTCAGTATGTTACTCTCCCTGGGGGGAATTTCACTCCATCCACCTTGTCCCAAATCCCCCTGCTTAGACTGCTTTCTTTTGATTGGTTAATTTTTCAAGCACATAAACTATCCACCTATCCGGGCTGCTGATCTTAGGCAGGCTAACGAGCCATTTAAAGTGATATAGGATAAATCAAAAACCATTATTGTATTTATCAAACTTCAAATGCCAGCAAATCAAATTTAATATCACTAATATATTTCAGTGGCATGTTATTCTCCAAAGCCTGCTCTGAGTAAGTGGTTTGAATATGGGTGGAATTCTTGTATAACTTACATAATTAAACTTTAGTCACATAATCATTTTCACAGAATAAAACTTCCTCTTCACTTTTACCAATAAGCTACATGGAGACTTAATTATCTCATTGTCTATGCCAGAGATATACTTTCTATTAGGTATACTTCTGTGTGTGTGTGTGTGTGTGTGTGTGTGTTGGTGATCTCGTGGAGAGCTCAATGAGGGCAGGAGAAGCAGAGTGTGAGCTGAAAACTGACCTCGCGATGAAGCCCATGAGGAAAAAAAAACTGCGTTTAAACGTTTTTTTTTCTCTTTTCCTTATGAAATAAAAAGTGAGAAAACATCCCCAAGATCGCTCCTTTCTCGACAGTTTTTATCTGTGTCCGATTTAATGCGAGGCGGGCTTAGCATTCGTTTACTCCATTTTAATTGGCCGATGGGAACTGCCTGCATGCGGCGCACCAAGCCCAAGCTGAGTGTGCCATAGGAACGTGTGGTTGATGACTCTGCCGGGGAACCACGGCTAATTTAACGGGACCTTGTTAGCCAGCAGTGAGATGCTACTATCTGTTGCGATAATCGAGTCACATTCTAGCTGATAGCCGTAACATAACTTACGCATACTTTAATATGATCATCACCTTACAATTGAATGAAACAAATGCTATCATCTACCCATTCATCCATCAATCTATCCATCCATCATCTCTCCCTAACTGATTACCCAATTAATTCTTCCAATAAGCCAGGAGCCCATCCCAGAAGACAGAGGACATTCTAGAAAGGGTGCTTGTGTCTGGATCAGTCCCCGCCTTGTCCTGTTTTTTCTGTTCACCCGTTCAGCCAGCAGGTGTCACTGGCCATCCCGGTCCTTCCTCAGGGTTGCACCTTCGTTAGCACCTGGGCTGCCAAATGGGCTGAGCGGGTGACTGAGAACCATATATCCCCACTGTTGCGGGTTTAAACATTTGAGTTTGCCTCATGTGTATGTTCGTGTATTTCTGTATTGGTTTTTGTTGCATGCCTTTGTTTATAGGCGTCCCTTATATTCATTAGTTTCGTGGTTCTGTTCTGTTCTTAGTCTCTCCCACTGTCTGTATTCCTTAATACTTGTTCATGACCCTCACCTTTTCCCTGTAGTTCTTTGTCTTCAGCATTCTGCACAACAGCCCACACTTGTCCCTCCTTTAGCCTTGTTACTTGTGCATATGTGTCTGCTTTTGTAATGTTCCTGTGTGATTATAGTAGGTGTTACTGCTTTGTGGTTTGCTTCCTGCTTGCTGTTGCCTGTGTTTAGCTCCCTAGTTACTGTTCTGTTTTACTGTCCCTTTTGTGTGAATTTGTGTGTTAGGCTTAGCCCTTGTGTACCTGCCTTTGTTTTTGACCCCTCATGGTTTGGTGTTTGTTTGATTTTGGGGGGGAAAAAATCCCCCTTTGCCATATTAAGCTGCCTCGTGGATTGTTACTCCTCCCCTGTGTCCCCTCGTGACAGCTTGTCTAACGAAGTCAGTCGTTGCTCTTTAGTTAAAAAAAATTACGTGACATGCTGTACTGTATACGTGTGCATGACGTACGTTAGGCGAGCTTGAAATTGGTTGTATAAATTTAATAAGCATATTAAACGTATTACGCGTTTGAACCCTGTTAACAAACAGCCTCTGTGTAAAACAGTGGAAGTACGAGCATATGAAACTTTAAAATATATTTCAAGGTAAGATTGTTGCCTTGTGTTTTTTTGCGGTCCTGTGAGTTTTTTTTTTTTTTTTTTGCAGATCTTGTTGCAAGATAAGTACCTTTTCGCAGCACATGACTGCAATGATTGATTTAAAAAAATCTAATCATTGAAGTCCAGGTCCTTGATTTAATGCGTTAACCACCTCCAGATGAAATGTTTGTCCCCTGATACATGGCCAGCTTATGTCCATGAGGCACTATTTCAAATACAAGAAAAATCAGCGTCCAGCCTCTGTTATCACCACGGAGCAGACCATCTTCATCAAAAGGGAATACACCTGTAGGTTTTCAGGTCTCCTCGATGAATCCCCCCGTGTTGTAAAAATATCAGTTTCTCCATGCGAACTTAAGTTTATAGGATAGAAACAATGCAAACATACCGCAGCACATATCTGTGATGATCGACTTTTCCAACACAATAAATTAGAAAATTGCGGGTTTAGAAACATCTGAAAAAGCACTGAGTGACAGATATCATGTTTGGCATTTGAAAGAAAATGTGAGGTATCGAGTAAGGTGTAATGATCGTCGTTAATTTCAATAAATCATCTAGACTTAAAACGGCTGGGATGCCCATAAAAAGCTTTGAAAGAAAATTTGATTTCGCTCTTGCAAAACACACCTGGGCAATAACTATAGCACAGAAAAATGCTCGTCTATACAAAACGCATCGTAACTTCGGCATTTTCAGCTTATTTGTTTATGCGTTACATTTATTATTGTTCAATTTTCAATGCCCGATGATAATATGTCTTGGGTTTTAATTTTTCGTACATAATAAAGGAATAATTATTTAACCAAAGCTACGGGAAATTGAATAAGTTAATGAAGATTGAAAGAAGTGAAGTGCATTTGCCGCTTAGTAGCGTCAATTGGTTTTCGTGATCCTCTCTATCGCGTCTCTGTCAGCTTTGAGCGCATCCCCATATACACATATTCGTTTGTGCAACCGATATTTGTAGGCTAGCAAGGAGCAGGGAGTGAGAACGAGAAGAAGGAGGGGAGGGTGAAGGAGGATTTTTATTGAAACCTGCCAGTGGGGCGCTTTAATGAACGGCGCCGAGCGGCGAAGTGCTCATTTCAGGTGACTAACTCGCATCATCTATGGCACGGTGCTCGATCAACACGGCTTCAGATTTAGCTCCCTGAACAGGATTAAAAGTACGAGGACGCGACTGTTTCAGCTCCCAGCTGCCCGAGTGCGGATTGTGCTTCTCTGGGAATTAAAAAGCATGAAGATGTCTCCCCCAGATCGCAGGAAAAACATGCGAGACTTCGCAATAGAAATAGGCATTCGGGTCCTGCTCTTCGGAGTTTTCGTGTGAGTACAAATTTAAATATGCAGAACGCACTTTCCGTTTGAATCAATATTACATAGATATACTTTTCTGTTAGTTATTAATTAGTATGATATGCATCACTGACATGTTCAGGTACAGGGTATTTCGGCCGGTTTGTGTCCCTAGAATCACGTTAAATCATGAGGCATAAGCCGTTTCTTTGCCGTCTTTGCATTCTTTCATTGAGCAGGACTCTTTTCTTCATTAGCAGTCTATCACTATTGGTATATCTACGCATTTTGTGGTGTCAATCAGCACAATTGAGTGTTTGGATGTGTATAGAAATATAATCATCTGCAAGACAACTCCTAATTAGTTGCCTGGTAATTGCATACTAAATTGGATGCTCAGACGGAGGATACAGAGAAAAGGCTTTCCTCATGCATCTGCGTGCGTGTAAGCAATGCGGAGCATTTTGCGAAAGGAAAGCCGTTTAATTAAAAGAAGTCCCTTTTGGCTTGAGCACGCAGAGCTTCGCTGAAGCTGGTTGTTTGCCTTGTTACTCCCTTTAAGGGGCACGTTAAACGCCACCGCTCCCAGTGAGCGGTGCTGAAAGGACGGGGCACGCCTGTGTCAGGCTGCGCTCTATCTCTATAAGCCACAACCAGCAAAACACATTCAACAGCTGACAAGGCTGCCCCGTCTATTGCAAAGTGAAGGCATCCTTCCGGCATATTTACCTACAAGTTTTAGCGCGTTTGTACTGTCTTTAACCATTCATCTATACGGAACATTGAATGCAACTGACTATATATATTTACTATATGTGGATATAACGTCAGGCTTAAGATGTCCAGAAAATTCTATTTATATTTCATATATACAGTGTACAAACAAAATAATCTTCACGACGCAGTAAAGATAAAATATATGAGACATTTTTCTAGAGAGAATCACTTTTTTTCAATAGCGTGGGGCTGTTGCGAAGGTTTGTGTCTGCAGGGGATAGAGGTACGGTTTTTTATTTCTGGCAACTTCTTGCGGAGGGTATTTTTTTTCTTCTCAACCAGCAGACAGATGGAGAACCACTTGTAGCCTGCAGGCAAACGCCAGAGGTGATTTCACTGGGATTATGATACATAATGATGAGAACATGATTTCTAACACAGTTAGCCTCAATCATATCCACTGATAAGGAACTACAGCATGTGTAATTCAACAAACGTCAGGTCCAAGAAAATGTATATGTATGCATATGAAACCCTGTATTCTGTTTTTGTAACATATGGATTAATTTCATATATGATACAGGTGCATGTACCCTCAGAACATCAAGGCATATTAGTATTGATTTTTAAAATATCTGCGGCACAGTGCCTGATTTCTGGGGTAAGTAAATTCATATATGAATTTGAATTGTATAGGATTGTCTGCACCATCACCAAAAGCCTACCTTGATATAAAGTTCATGTTATTCACAGAACACCCTCCCCACAGGACTGTTTCTTAACACCTCCCTGTGCTTTTTAAAATAAAGTAATTTGGGTTACATGTTTTGCTGAACGGGGCCAATGTTGAACCTTTGACATCTTGGTCATTAGCCTAATTCCATCAGCAGGATTACTGTCTGCCCTGATGTCACACTTCACTTTTCTTGGTGGTTCCCTGGATTCCTGTGTCACACAGATACTGTGTTAATACCCAACTGTACTCTTTGTGAGCCACCCTTTCCATTACACAGTTGCAAAGTACCATATAACACAAATTACACATAAATAACACACAGCATAAACACACAAAATAAGTCCACCATTTAAAGTACTAATCAAGACTGTATATCAGGTTCCAGTCCTGGAGGGTCGCAATCCAACTCTAATCATTAGGCAACTATCTAGTCATACACTTGAAAAATCGATTGAAATTCCAAAACGGAAACCTGTTTTTATATAATCATATATTAAAACATATATATTTTAATCCAAAATGATTATTTGAATAATGATCAAAATATATAAATACATTTTAATTGACTCCATCCATCCATTTTCTGTAGCTGCTTGTCCTGTTCCGGGTTGTAGTGGGTCCAGAACCCATCCTGGAGGCTATGGGGGCAAGGCAGGGAACAACCAAGGATGGGGCAGCAACCCATCTCAGGGCACGATCACACCATACACACATACGGGCAATTTGGTAGCTCCAATTAACCTCAGCAACTTTCCCATTGGGTGGGGGAACCAGAGTGCCCAGAGGAAACCCCACGATGACATGGGGAAAACATGCAAACTCCTTAACTCACTATTAAAACAGTACATTATGGAAATGCTTTCTGTTTGGTGTAAATTAATTTGTGTATATGGATCAGTATAATACCAACAGTATCAGAAGCACCACAGAAGGAATCTACCCCAAGCCCACTGATTCCAGAGAGCAGTGATTCTGGGCTGTACATGCGGATCAAAAGGTCCTCCGTCCAGACCCCCGCACATTGGCTTTGGGGTAATATACCCTCTCAGAATGCTGATCTGCGGATGGGGACAGCAAGACGGCAGAGCTGTGAACAGAGTATAATTCCAACGTAAAGTCTAGGCAGAGGCAGAATCCCCACGGCTCAGAGAGCAAAAAAACCACGGTCCTTTGATTTATATTTCATCCGGACCCCACTTCGGAGCGATAAAGAGCGCCCGCGGAGGAACTGCGGCTATGTGTGGCATGAACGCCTAGTATTATGGACAGCCCCCTCCTACCCATATTGGGATTAATTGAGATTTTCACATGCGATCACTGTTTTATCGATACGCTCTCAGTCTTAACGTTTTCCCCGATATATCTCTGGCTGCCTGTCGTGTTGATACTCTGTTTATTTACGCATTTGTCATGCGAGAGCGAGCGTGCAGGCTTCTCCGAGAGCACAGGAACGTGTGATTGAATGACCCATATATCTAATGCCACAGACACTTCTACCCGCCGGTTTCCCTGCTGTCATTCATCATCGGCATTTGGACTCGTATTTGTTTATTCGAGCCTGGTGTGCCGCTGCTGCAGCTCGTTATTTTACCTTTAATACTCTGACATAAACTCAGGCGCATATGTAAAACGCACTAATAAAAATGGATGACGGTACATTAGACGTGCTCATAGGCTTTTCTCGGATTGATGGTGAGGCCGAATGTTATGACACTGGAAACTTAAATCAAGGAGGGAAGGGAACTGCTTCCAAACGTGTAAAGAACTGTTTTCCAATCCGGTCCTCGGTGACCCAAAGTAGGTCCATGTTTTTGCTCCGTCCAAACTCCAAGCCAGACAGTCCACATTTTAGCTCCCTCCCAGGTCTGTGGGTCTCCAAGGACCGGATCGGGAAACACTGGTGTAAAGTGAGAAGGAAAGTTTCTATGCAGGTGCCTTAGCACCTGGTCCATGGAGGTAGTGGACGTAGTACCTTCTCTGTTTTTGTGATTAAATTATATAACAAGACACTTTGAAATAACTGATTAATAAAATTTCATTGTAATTTTCACACATTTTTTCTCTTCTTTGGAAAAATTCATCGTTTTACCTCTTCAATCCATTTCTTGGATGCATTTGTCCACAAATAGAGGCTGAAAATGTTTTCTGTCATGCCAAGCACACTTGTATATTAATTTTTAGTGCATATAATCGTGTTGTCTCGCCTAATTTAAATGCGCCAGACGCTTGTGCCTCATTTTTATGACTTGTGCTTGTACAGTAGGAAGCCAATAAAAGTAGATCTGTGAAAGGCGCACATGAGTGTATTTAATCATTTTAGCTCTGTTCACAGATTGTCAGTCATCACTTATGCAGAGTGTTGTGGTTTTGTTGATTGTCGAGTATGGAAAAACCGAAAAAGAAAATATTTTTGCATTTTCCAGGACATCAATACATACCTATTCAATAGAAACAAACATTTAAGAATGGGGTATGTTCTAGAATGTTCCACAGCTCCAGAGATTGGATTTCGTTGATGGTGTTTGCTTAACTCATCTCAAAGTCATTTTTTTTTTTAATAGCGGCAAAAATCATGTGTTAAAACATTTCGGATTCAGTGTGATGCTTTGACTCAATTAAAACACAGTGCTAATGTATCCGGCAGAGTGCAAAATCAACAGTGTGTCTTCCACAGAAGAAAAAAAAAAAAACAAAAAAAAAAATGCAGAAAGTTGTAGAAATAGCCGTGCTGTCTATGACTGCTAAACACTGATGATTCAGTGTATTAAGGATATGGGCCAAAACAACGACGTAAATCATTGTCTGTTTTCTTGGACCATTGTGCCAGGGGCTGAAAACTATGCACATAGCATTCAGATTCTTGTCGCATTCCGTAATGGAGAAATATGGAAAAGAGCCTGATACAATTAAAGGTAACCAATGTCATAGAAAAATAATATATTTAGTACCGTATGTTTCAGCGGATGAATAATCGTCCTATTTGTATAAAGAAATATTCGCAGAACAAAGTTTCCTCACTGTTTTTTTTTTTTTTTTTTTAATATCAGACTGAATTGGGATTTTTTTTTTGCTCATGTGATTATGTTTGAAGCAATTATTATTCAAGATTGTATTATTAAATGAGAAAAACTGTTAGCTAGATTGAATAATTTGTGATTAAAGGGGAAATTCAATACTTAAAAAGGCCACAGCTACATATTCTGGTAGTTAATTTTCGCAAGTGGGGGGGGGGGGGGCCGGGGGGGGGGGGGAAGGATGGGAGAACTGGCTTGGACCCCGTTAAGTTGCCAGGGTACCCCTGCCCCCCCCGCCCCCCCTGCTTATCAGTGAGATGCAAACAAACTGAAAAAAAAGAATATTTTTGACTGTAAGCGCATAGCTGCTTATTCAGTAAAATTTAGCATTTTTTGTGAAATAACTGTTATTTCATTTGCCAATTCAACTGCAATCACAGGAAACAGGTAACAATGCTGGTAACTGCATGAGCCTGATTAAAGAAGAATCATCTCTCTTCACAATGTGCTTTAGCGAGCTAATTCACCTAGCTAATTAGCTGTAATGCACTGGAAGGGAAATTAATGCATGTGTATGTAGTATAATAATATACCCTCAGAAGGGTTCTACTTCAATGAGTGTGAAAATTATGCAAAACAGTATTACTGATTTACGAGGGACTTTTGTCAGAAACAAAAAGTATTGAAGAGTTCGTTCAAATCTTGTGAATTGAGGCTCCATCCTTATTTGAGTTTGGAGGGTCGGCTAGTTGATGGGGGCCTTTTGTGACTCTCCAGACAAGCCTCCAAAAGATGGTCTTGGGTGGAAGTGTCAAGCATTGCCCGTGGTCGCAGGCAGGGAGGGTGTTCCGGAGACTGAGTCGCATGCCTGATTAAAAAGAGGGCTGCTGAACATCACCATTGCACTTCGATTAAAATGGAAATGACGACCGCTGTTTCAAGGAGAGAAAGCCAGAAAAAAAAGAGTTATAACAGTCACCGGTTACTTTCGGTGCTCGAGAACAAATGGGTTCATTTTCAGAAGTTTCATTTTGGTTTGCGGATGCCATCGAGTCTCTGATGTGACCGGAGTGTCCCTGAAACGAAAGGGGACACATCTGAGACGTGGATGCTGTTCTGCGACAGCACAGGCACAGAAGCTCGAGAATGAGGGGTGAGGAAGGGTGCTTGTGTCTGCAAAGGAAGGCGGAGGGGTACCCACCAATCAAACGCTTAACGATGATCTGGCCCCACCTCTTGCTACGAAGTGCAATACGGTGAATTTCATTCATTTAGCAGTCACTTTTATACAAAGTCACATACATATTTGAGGAGTCAGTGGGCCTTGCTTAGCGGTCCTATGTTGAAATCACTCAGCAGACCCTGGGATTTGAACCAATGACCTTCCAATCACAAATATATCGTTCACAGCTGCAGAGCTGCAAAACAGCAAGCCCCACATTTGGTGACAAAGGAACACCTCAACAGCTTTTGTGCACCATCACTTAGACTCAATGTGACTTCTTCCCTGAGTACGTGACCCTAAGCATCATGGGATTAGTTCATTAACTTGGAAATCACACCTCTGTGAACGAACTTAGCTCTCAACGTAATTTGTATTCAGCATTTAGTCAAGTGCACATATAATTATTATCGATTATGATTTGTACAGCCCCCATAAACTAGAATAAAAATGAACTAATTTATATTGCCTAAAATAATTAGTAATGTTACATTATTATTCACTCTGAATAATAATACAGTTGAATTATAGGTAGAGTGGACTTGTCAAGTTGAGATTTAAAGTTTTACATGCTTATCGTATTAAATAGGCATAACATTACAATCACTGACAGGTGAAGTGAATAACATTGATTATCTCATTACAATGGCACCTGTCAAGGCTGCCATTATGTAACAGTCAAGTGAACAATCAGTTCTTAAAGTTGATGAGTTGGAAGCAGGAAAAATATGCAAATTTAAGGATCAGAGTGACTTTGACTAGTGCCAAATTGCCACGGTTAGACTACTGGGTCAGAGCTTCTCCCAAGAGGCAGGTCTTGTGGGGTTTTCCCTGCACACAGTGGTCAGTACCTACCAAATTGGCCCAAGAAAGTCGGTGAAATGGCGATGGGGTCATGGGCACCCAAGGCGCACTGATAACACAGGAGAGCTTCTCTAACACAAACTGCTGAAAAAGTTATGATAGAACATAGATGCTGAATACGATAAGTTGTCAGAACACACAGGGCATCGCAGCTTGCTGCATATGGGGCTGCATAGCCGCAGACAAGTCGCAGTGTTTGTTAGGACCCCTGTACACTGTGAAGGTGTCTATAATGGGCACATGACCGTCAGAACTGGACCATGTCAAAAAGGAAGGAGGTGGCCTGGTCTGATGAATCATGTTTTCTGTTACATCATGTGCACAGTCAGGTTCATATCTGTCATTAACCTTGGGAAGAGATGGAGCCAGGATGCATTATGGGAAGATGGCAAGCCGGCGGAGGCAGTGTGATGCTCTGGGCAATGATTTGCTGGGACCCCTGGCATTCATGTGGATGTTACTTTGACCACCTTCCTAAATAATACTGCAGAACAAGTACACCCCCTTCATGGTAACAGTATTCCCCAATGGCAGTGGCCTCTTTCAGCAGGATAATGCACCCAGCCACACTGCAAAAATTATTCAGGAATGGCTTGAGGAGCATGAAAAAGAGTTCAAGCTGTTAACTTCACCTCCAAACTCCTCAGATCTCAATCTTGATTTGTCCAGCGATGTGCTGAACAAACAAGGCTAATCTGTGGAGGCCCCACCTTACAACTTAGAAGACTTAAAAGATATGTTGCTAACATCTTGGTGCCAGATACCACTGGCCACCTGCTGTTCGTGGCTTGACGGGTCAGAGCTGTTTTGGTGGTATGGGCCTACACAATATGTATAGGCAGGTGGTTTTAATGTAATGGCTGATCAGTGTACCATCACAAAACTGTCAAAATGGAAAGTAATTTCTAAAGTATATAAATCAGTTTCTTTTTTCAGTCTAGCTAGTGTCTTGAATTTTAACTTATTTTGGTCTAAAATACATTTTCAAAGAGTAAAGGCAGTGGGACCCTGAAAATGAATGATTAGAGGAAATTCTGGCAGGATGTCAAAAAGCGTCTGTCGTTTTCTGGGCTGGTCAATCAGAAAAGAGCGCTTGACTTATTATTATGATAGTCGTGTAGTGTCATAGGAAATGATGTCACAGATGCATGCTAATGCAATGTAAACATCACACAGTGAATTACTAACAGTTGCCTGGGCACAGTCACCCTGAGCCAATGAGTGACATCTTACATCTATGCCGCTTGACTTCGAACCCTCATTAGTCAGAGGTCTGGTGGGCATTGACCCTGGGATGATTGACATGGCCCGGACGATGAAGAGAATTTTAAGTAATTTCGTAAATATCATACAATACTGTCTGCAGTTCCCCAGGCACTTTGGGCCATAATAATCACGCGGAGACATCTAACATCAGAATGTTCCCCTAATCCAGGATCCTTGAAAATGACATGGTCACTCATTTGGTTTCGGTTTGCACAAAACTGCTACATCCCCTTTCAGTCTGGAAGTCAATTGCCTGATGGATTAGCTGCACATACTAATTAACTTACCTGTAAGAAGCAGCCAGTGATATTTACTGATATGTAAACAAATCACAATGTTTAAACACTGTTGCTGTTGATTTAGGTTTCGCTAACAGGCTCATTAGTTTTCATACTACCAATGCCAGGCTTGCAGGTTTCAGGCTGGTCCAAAGCTAATTTGTGACAACCTGCTGCCCAGTCTGGTCTCTGTGGTTTAAAAATACTTCCTTTAGAAATGTCTTACCTTATTGTAGTACAATGGGACAAAGCCACCAGCAAGAACCTGGATTGTCATGGTTATTTGTGTCTTTTAAGGCTTTGCCACAGAGAAAGGTGGCCCACAAGCCTGATAGCCCATCACCAAACTGTGATGGATGTTGGACAAAACCAAAAGGCAGCTGAATTCGTGGATGAGGAGCTGGTTGCCCATGCCGTAGTGGCGCTGAACTCGTTCGTTCCGAATGCCGCACTTGCACCAGGGTCACGGAGGAGCCAGAGCGCTCTCATTTAGCTACATCCATCTCCCATCCCGTTACTCGGGAAACAAGCGAGACGGCCTGCTTCGCCATTGACAGGCCAGCTTCAGGGGTAGGGTGGGCCAGGGAACTTAATAGATATTTTCCAGCAGAAAATGTGGAAAGCGCTAGTATTACACACACTGGCATTTATATTAATCAGCCGTAGTTAATATAATCAGCTGGCTCCGCCTTCTATCAGGAATGGCATTGGAAGAGAAACATATACACTAAAAAATTAACAAAATGTTATCGGAGAAGATAAGAAAATGAGCTGAGACATGCTACAAATTGCCAAGTATTACTGTGAAAAAATAGAGTTGCAAAGGAAGACTGGACGTCATCCGGTGTAGCGACGGCCTCATCCCATCTCAACGAACCACGACAACAGGGGGGACGGGGGGATGAAGGCCAGTGAATGGATGGCATCAGATGATAAAACCACAGAATCAGATAAGAGAGGAAATTCCTGTGCTTTTCTCTTCATGTTCCCTTTGTCTTTCTGAACCACAGAGTTTTCCGCCCGATGCGCTTTCTCTTTTTTTTAATGTGCCGTCATTTCTTTTAATGAACTATTTAAATGAAGTGTTTGCCTTATGCATCATGGAGAACATGCAGACGAGCCCTGCAGCCGGTGTGGTAATGATGCGCTTGCATTCCCGGACAGTTAACTTTACACTCTCACCTCCTTATTTTTGTGGGTTTAATTAAAAGGCAGTGGGGAGAGACTATTCTTTTAAACGTCTTAAACTCCGCTGAATTTCATTATGGCGCAACGCTGGGAAAACTGATCAGATTCTGCTGCGAATGGGGACTGTTGATGTAGAAGGTGTCAAGTTAAAACTATCAGTTACACCACACAAACTTGTATAATTGCATATTCTGTTGCAAATGAATGATTCGGAATAATGAAGTGGTTGGTGAAAAAACCACCAGTACAACAGTTTTGAGTAGAATTTTGATTCATTTAAATGTTTTTAAATGAATCGAAAAAGTCTCTGTTGCTAAGGGGCTGTGTAACCCAAACGTATAAGAAGTTATGAACCAAGTTATTAATTGTACCTGGAGTTTTTTTTGAAGTTTCCAGACATGTATTATCCTACATTACCCATGATTCCCAGGTTCTTGCTGTCTACACTCCTGTCCAATAGCGGAAGCTCCCCGACCTCAGTGTCAAAAACCGCGCCATGATCTATGTAAGCCAAGTCCATAACAAAGAGAAGACGGGGGCAGATGAAGGTCATCTGAAGAGTGGAGCTGCTGATTTCTGTGTAATTGACACTCTGGCAGTGTGTTGAACAACCCGTCTGTGTTGGAAGGACTGTTTGTAAGACCAGGCTGTCCCACATAAGCACCATCACTGAGCTGGCTGCCTTCGTTGCTGCCAGTTTTGTGGTCCTCTTATTTAATTAGCTGTGGTATGCTTTTACCAATCATTCACGCCTCTCGGAGGAGCATAACACTATACTGAGGTCTATAACAATGCGCAGAGAAAATGTGCGGCCATTGTGTTCAGGAAAGCAAGGCCACGGACCTTCTGGATGCTTCTGAGTCCTGGCAGATCCCTGGGGTGAAATCTGCATACATTTATGCTCTTTCTCTTCCTTTTTCCTTCCATTTATTTGTTTTAATAAGTCCGGAGGCTATAGAGCAACAAAATAATCATAAATGTGAATGGAATTGCTCTGCTTTACGAGTAGAAAGTTCTTAGGAGATTGAGATTGAATGTCGTCTGTGCTGGGTTTATTCTGTATGTCTCCGACGGGGGGCACCGTCTGAGAGTTCTGTAGGTAATTCCCATGTCTTAACCTTGCTTAAAAACACACTACCCAGCATGACTGGCCCGTTACTGACAGCTTGTTAATGGGGTGAAATGAGATGGGCGATAGGACATCTCAGCCGGTCAATTAGGGTCCCTCAGGGCTGTAATTACAACAGGCAGTAAAGAGAAGCCAAGATCTCTCATCTTTAATGGCTAGGCAGCCTGGTGCTTACTCCCACTACAGACATCACAGGTGAGCCTTTAGAGGCCCAGAGCAAAGACTTGATGACAGGAGAGTTCATCACGTGTCAGTGGGAGCACAGCAGCTGGGAGAGGAGATCTGACGCTTGTTGCTTTACAGTGTCACACTTCTATCCATCTGTAAGTCTGAATGGTGAAACAGGCTAAAGTGCTCTGGCGTCTAACAACACTGAACCTTCTAGATATAAAATATCTATATCCATATCCATAAGTGCTGAAAGATTTGTTTCCTGAGCTGTGATGCTGACAAACTGAGCAAGATTACTGCTGGCAAGGGGAAGGCTGATGTCTGAAGACAACAGGGACCATGTAGGAGAGATGCCAGATTTCCGCTTGAACGCATTTCCGCTGGAAGATGCTACTGCGAAGAGAAGATGTCAACACATGAAGAGGAAACCTTTTTTCCCTCATAGCACAACACCGAAATGTAACTAGAATTCTAAATCTCAAGGCTTCTCAGCCTGACAGTTCATACACAAGCCCTGTCATGAAATAGCAAAGGAAGGCAATTGTCTAGAGAGAATATACAAATGGATCATAATTTTGTTTTTTGATTTTTTATGATATTTTGTGATTTTTTTTAAAAAACTCCAGCAGAATCCATGGTGCAGAGGAAAGATGGTCTGGGTGCTAAGAGTGTGCATATTTACTAGTCAGAGTTATTCTTTGGTATCTATTTGGCATCGATTTTTCTTGGATTTTTGTTTTATATCCATGCATGTGAGATAGGATGGCACCCCGTCCTGAGTTATTCTGGAATAGGCTCCAGACCCCTACAAGCCTGTATAGGACAAGTGGGTATAGAAAATGAATGGATGGGTGGAAGGATGGATTGATGGATGGCTGGATAGATGGATGGCTGGAAAGATGGATTGATGGATGGCTGGAAGGATGGACATCCATACTGTCATTCTGGCGTATGTGTATCACTCTTGCCCTAGTATTTGCTGTTATGATCTATTATGTTGTTCAGTTCCATGTAGTGTTCCTGCCTTGGTGAGTGTATGTCGAATATCTATCCAACCCATTATTCCACCATACCCAAAATTTGCTTTGTCTAAAAAGGTCCTAGATGTGGTGAAATAAATCCCAGCTTACATTGAGCCTGTTCTGACATGCATATGAAATTCCCTCCCTCAATGGTGATGCGCCGATTTCCCCACCATTAAACGCATCATACATTGCCCCTGCTTACGCTTTGAAGCCCTCATGTCTCCTGATTCCGTGTGCAAGATCTATGCAGCACTGATGTCCCTGTGATTTTCTGGGCTACACCTGCAGTGTGATTCATCTACAGCAATGACACTGTGTGCTCTACTGCTAGCCTGCAGATTTGCTTGTTTAGTGCCATCCAATGCCTGCTTTACTGCTGCTATGTTCAAGGAGTACAGTTTTGCATTGCTCTTCTAGTAATTCAGTCTGATATTCATGTTCTAATCATTCTATGTTGCAGAGCTGTTCATTCTCACTATTGTGATAACCTTGTGTCCTACATCTATAGTATGTATTGGATTAACTGCAGTGAAGTTGCAAGGGATATATTGGCACAGTATTTCAGTGCAGTGCCACCGGTTTTGATAATATAGATCTATGGATTCAAGGCTGCTCGCACTGCTTCTGTGTCTAACATACAGCTGTTGCCTTAGTGATTGTGTAGATTAACGTGTTGCTCTTTGTGATACAATGAACTGGCCAATCATTTTTATGCAAACCCTGAGCCTCTGACACCCATGTCAGCAACTACATTTTATTCATCAGAAAGCCGAATGTGTCCATCATCCAGTGAAAATCAATTAATAAACAAAAGCCCCCGGAGCAGAGAGCCTCCACCCTTCCTGTTTATGCCCCAATTGGGTATGCGGTGAACCTTCTAATCAGATTGAAACCTTGGGTTTCAAATCGATGCCGGTCCTTATTGGGTTTCATGCTAACGCCCCAAAAGCTCATCGTTTCTAATCATGGAGAGTCCTGTGTTGCTGGGTGGGAGACGCTGAGAGAATTAAGCTTTTGAGGCCCTGTACTTTTGTAGGACACCAGAGCTCACTCGTGATCTAGGGTCAATGCAGAGCCAGCCAGGCATACAAATCGCAGGATCTGTGTCAAACGACTCGTTTGACGGCACCGCAGAAGAAAACGGGCCAGTTGCTGTCTCACATTTCTTTCAGGTCACTGCTCTCTATTAGTCTTTTTCATATGGCGTTTTCAGGTTTCGGGTCGCACTTAAATCAGTTTGCTGGCTGTTTCCTGTGATGGGGCTCCAGAGGGAAGGCTAGTCTGGACTGTCAGCCTCCCGGACGAAGGGCTTGACACCCGCGGTGATGGTGACTGATGGAGGCGCCGGTGTGTCGGTGTGTGTCTTGGGTCTCACGCTGACGGCGAGGCCCCGACATACCTCTTCATGTTTCTCGGGGCTTTTGTCAAGCTTCCGTGGGGAGATTTTCTCATCAGAAGGCAGACAGGTGGAGAGGAAATCAGTCTCTCTCACCGTTTTCCTCCTACTTCCTCTGCCCGACTTTGTTCTCCCCCTCGCTTTCACCCCACTGACACCACACCACTAAATGTTCATAAGCTGGACGGCAAACACTGCAACCCAAATGACAAATATCACGAAGCGAAACGCCCCCCCCACGCGTGTCTAGTGACTCAACACCATTCATACTCCGACACACACCTCCACCCACCCACAAGGTTTCTGGGCTGACAGGTAGTGAAAAGCTGACCAGTCTAGAGATGGCACAAAGAACGAAAAGATCTTTTTTCTGATAACCATGCCTCAAGAGGACATTGAAGTCCTGTACGAGCCTGTGTGGAATCTTGCATCTGCGATGCTCCCTCCAGCTACACTATAAAGGACACACTTATTTGAATTTATTGTACCTATCTTGCAATCAGCGGTGAGCTGATGCTTGCCGTTTGGTGTCAGACATCGTGTAATAAAAAGGGAATGTATCCTCCTGTCGTTGCCTTCAGCTACACCCCAGAGATGTTAATAAAACCTTTTCTCTAGCTTCTGGTAGCTAGAGGTCAGTAGCTTCTCTAAGGACACAGAAAGATCCCAAGGTGTGCAAATACAGAGCAGGATAGTTGCAGGCTCTCTCAGAGTCCAGGGTCATCGACAAGTCAGGTTCCGTCTGAGTGATCTGGCCAGCTCTTGCGTGTGTGGTTCTCTCCCAAAAAGACGAATTGCAGCTATGCTCTGATTGTAAGAGCTAATTGATGCATTTAGAGTAGTAAATTCATTCAATTTCTCCAGAGCAGACTGGTTTATATTACCTGCCTCACTTATTGGGTCCTCATGGGCACAAATGGAGAGGCAGCCAATAGAAAGGCAGAGTGGTGGGAAACTCCTCCCACATTCGAATCAATAGCCAGAGTAGGGAATTAGAAAGTTGTAGCATCCCAAAGTGACAATAAACAGCTGCTGAAGAAGTTTAGACAACATTTTGGCAGGGACAACTTTTATCTTTCCGCCAGGCGCTCAAGTTGGTAGAAAAACAGAGAAGAAAGGGAAGGAAAGGGTTTTGATGGATTACTGCCTTGGAAGTCCAGAGAGAATATAGAGTGCGATCGCGATGGAGGCACAACCGCCCAGTATGTGTGAAAATGCATTCTGTGAAAGGGACGTGACCACGCCTCAGACGGGTCAGGCTCGCGGGGACAATCACACATGTGCAAGTAAATGAGGACACCCTGATTTTCCAATGCAGACTTATCATTAGCCTTAAGAATTGCAGTAACTTGGAAAGTGGAATATAGCAGAATTCAATGGAATATACTCTCGGTAGTTCATTTTCTGGCATTTCTACAGGCATATTAGTGGATTTGGTTGGGGCATTTTTTAAACTTCATTTATTTTATTTTCATTCGAAATGTGTCCTTAGAGAGGGGTTTCACCTCGTAGGAGAAGGTCATGTTAAATGAGGAAGAAGAAAGCTCTATCATTCCTGAGCCCTACAGTATTCCGAACCATGACATGTTATTTATTTATGAGCTGTTGGAAGGGTAATACATTCCGAAAGCTACGTGTTTCAAAAAGATTAAAATTACGTTAGGTTTTGATTAAAAATGTTAGAAGAAGTTCCCTTACTACAAAGAGACCAGCAAAATGCATAGTGAATATAAACACAGAGGCACACACACACACACATATTAAAGAGCGATTCGATGGGTATAAAGCATGTCCTGGCTTGTTCTAATCATAAAGAGCCGCCTCACGGGCATTAACATGGCTGAAATGACCAGTTATTATCCGTGACACCGATCTCTGCCAAGGATACCCAAATCGCAGTGACCTGCCCCTCACTCTCGCGTGATGCGGTGCCATAATTGAGAGTTGTTTCATCAGCAGCTCCAGAGAGGCTATTACAGAACATGTGTAGCACCGAGCGAGGCCGCTCCTGGCGGCACTGTGAGCCTCACAAACTGATCCCAGAACAGCTTGCTCCCAGGGGACCAAACAGCCGGCTTTGATCTCGATTGCAGTTTCTTAATTGGCGTTTTTCGGTCCAACATGATCGTGATGCTGCATGGGCCTTTGTGGGTGTGTCGACACCAGGAGAATCTAATTACAAAAATCACTGAAGTCGGAGAGCTTTACAAATGCACTTTAATTTTTTTTTTTTTTAAATTAGAACTATGTTGAGATCCAAGACCAGATAAAAATAACAACAATGATTTTCTAGTGCCACTGGCTTTGAGTCAAAAGTCTTAAGATGACCTCCAAAAATTTAAGAAAATGAAAGGTTATCTATAGTTAAAAATTACTTTATTCATTGCTATTATAGTTAAATTCTGTTAACCCAGCACCTTTGACTGTAACTTTGATTTGTACCACATCACCTTAACAACCTGGGTTAAAAATCCAGCCAAAAAATCCAGGAAATATTATTAATATAACAAAGTCATTTTTTAGGCATTCAGGTAATGAAAGGATCCTTATAGGATGTGATTGGGCCCTCGTGGTTTGGCCGCTGTACAGCTTCCAGAGCTTTTAGTTGAGGCCAGTCATGTGACCATCGGCGAGATACCAACAGGCCAGTCAGTACAGAAAGACCCTCTGTAATTCTGCCTGAAGAAGGCCTTGTTTGATAAAACTCTCAATGGGGTCCAGGGCGGTGTGTGTGTGTGTGTGTGTGTGTGTGTGTGTGTGTGTGGGGGGGGGGGGGGGGGTG
>JAODKE010000068.1:14145590-14156362 GCA_026779605.1 Mormyrus hasselquistii
CCAAAAGCTAGTTAGCCCGTATGGGCCTGAGAAGGACAAAGGGGCTATTTATCTCGTAAGCTTTGTGGTGTTATAACTGAAGATCATACCCCAGTCTGAATGTCACGTTCTGCGTGTTCTGCCCCCCCCCCCCCCCACCTCAGCTGATCGATTTCTCTCACGCTCTTTTCACTCACCCCTTAAAAAAAACATTACATACGATAATTGCATAGTACTCTTAATGCAAATGAATGAATCTAAATCCAATTACCGTAAAACTTCAAACCCACGGAGAAAGATTCCACAGTAGCCAGGTGTAGCTATAAACAGAGCCAATGCTGTATATTTTATTATGACCATGAATATGTTAATACATGTGCCTACATGGGGGCATTTATCATATAAATGTAAAAAATTCAATGACAGAAAATTGAATTCAAATGAACCCATATGCAGCACCTTTAATATGGTCTTGCTTCACTTGCCGTGACAAGATTTTCTATTATTTTTTTAATTTATTGTATTGGACTGTAGTGGCTGAGAAGCATTACACCACTGTGCGGCTGTCTGCATCATCGAAGTTTAACCAAAACCAAGAAGAAGTGGAACAGAAGCCGTTAAAATGAACACATCACCACTGCAAATTCCCAGTTAATCACCAAGACAGAGACATAAATTATACACATGCTGAATGTACTCTATATACCTATGTGTAATTCATGCTCATGTCTTATAAATTAACAGCCACAATAACACATATAGGCTACATATATACTTTTGGCACAGAACCATCTATGTATGATATATTGTCTGTTATGCTTTACTGTGCATGTAAAAATGAGGCTGCCGCATGCTCAGCAGTCAGGATTATCACAACCCACTTAACTCTACTGCCATTGGCCAATTTTTTAGTTCCCATTCCTTTATTTAAAAATGCAAATTCCACCCCCTTCACGCTTCAAAACCTTAAGTCTCCTGGCACAGAGTTTCTGTTCATAGCAGGTGCCTTCTGACACGCCATAAAGGAACAAAAATGTTTAATGTCACCGAACATACAATACCAGTCAAAAGTTTGGACGCACCTACCCATAGAAACGGTTACAGTGGTACCTTGGTTTGTGAGCATGATTCGTTCTGGAAACATGCTTGTAATCCAAAGTACTCGAATATCAAAGCGAATTTTCCCAAAAGAAATAATGGAAACTCAGATGATTCATTCCACCACCCAGAAATGTTCATATAAAAATGATTAATACAAAATATAAAGTAAAAATACATAAAACAAATTAACCTGCATGTTATGGACGGTGTGAGGGAGATGAGAGAGAGAGGAGAAGAGGAGGGTTATTTTGTAGGACGAATTTCACTATAACTAACGGAATCACTGCTATCTGTTGGCTCACTGGAATCTTTTTCTTTTTGTGCGACTTTAACAAGGAACCTATCCAATGACAGCCGCTTTTGCCTCCTTTTAGATTTCGTGGAAATGTGGACATTGCATTGTCGTTCAACAGATTCATTGCTCACACTACTACGGCCCTATTCGGGTGGTGTTTTTCTACCAAATTTTAACTCGAGTTTTTTACGAGTGAGGCACGCCAACTGAGACCGAGCATGGGAGACGATTACCCACAATCCCACAGTGAGAGAGAGAGAGAAGAACCATCGGTTCAGTTGTGATAACGTAATGTATATATAATACTTGTATTGCAAGACCTTGCTCGTTTACAAGTTAAAATTTATTAAACATTTTTGCTCGCCTTGCAAAACACTCGCCGACCAAGTTACTCGCAATTCAAGGTTTTACTGTATTTGTACAATTCTGTACATCTCATTAAAAAGACGATCAAAATTATACAATAACATATAGAATTAAGCACTGAACAAAAAAGCATCAAACAAAAAATATTGGGCGCCATTTCTGCTGGGTTTAGGTCAGGTGGATCAATCATTGGAGTGTCCACATACAGAGAACATACAGTGAACGGACTGTATGTATTCCATTATTTTTGCACAATTTCTTACATATGGGAACCTGGTGAACCTGGAGCTTATTCCTGAGATCAGAGGGCAGGGGAACACCAGGGATGGGATGCCGGAGTATTGCAGAGCATACACTCCAACAGAGTATGGTGATCTTGAGACACTGATTTACCTCACCACATGTTTTTGGGTCAGTGTACCTGGAGGAGACCCATGCAAGCATGTGTAGTATATACAGATTTCACCCGCTTAACCTGGGGATTCAAACTCACAACATATTGGGTGTAGAGCTCCAGTACTAAACAAATGAGCAAAGCAAAACAAATGCAATGTTGCTTATACTGTCATAGCTGACAGCAGCATCAGAAGGTGTTTCACTGTGTTCCCTTTTCCTGCAGTTTAATTTTTCATAGTAAGAAGTACCTTTCTCCAGTCCCCTGAGGACTTTTGTTAAAACTGAAACCTTAACTGCCTTTCAGCTTCACCGAGTTCCTGGAGCCCTTTGAACGAGTGATCCAACCGGAGGAGGTCTGGCTATACAAGAACCCCCTGGTGGAGTCCGATCACATCCCGAAGAGGGTCATGTTTGTGAGTACCTGTATGTTTGTGAGTACCTGTATGTTTGTGAGTACCTGTATGTTTGTGAGTACCTGTCCCACGTTCACACCATCTACTATGATTTATGAAATCAGAGCATGAAAAGCCTCAGCCATGTGACTGGCTGTCGCCCATAGTTTAACTGTAAGTGTCCCGCCGCCACCAAAGCCTGCTCGGTGCAGTCCAGTGCGTTAACATGGCTACACGCTCCGCTGCATGTGAATTACAGCCATCCTGGGCAGAAGAAACGATAATATCAAATCATTTGTTCTGCCACATTTTATTTTAAGTGCTTCCATATGGGTTAGATGAATTTGTCCTAGTGGGTGCTTTCAAGGCTCTAATTGAATATCCTGACCATAAAATGGCAATAGAAGAACAGGAGAAACAGTAAAAATGCATTTAAAAACTGAAATTGTTAAAATAGGCTCAGATTTAATGTACTAGAAAACAAACTTCATCTAGACAGATTTTTATTTTTAAAAATCAAGTGACATTGATGAGCACATCAAATGTGCAAGATTAATTGCTGATTTTGCTTCTAATTGCTCTTTCTTGTTATTGCAATTTAGATTCTTACTAGATTCTTATTCTTCTCATTTTATATGCATAACTTGCAGTATTCCTTATCCTGTCTATCTCAGTGTTATTAGTCAGTGTTATTAGTCAGTGTTATTAGTCAGTGTTATTTGTCAGTGTTATGCTTTGAATCCATGAGTGACAGGGGAGGGGCCACTCCTGAGGCCAATCAGCTTTTCAGCTGGGGCTAGTGCCCCTGTGGCCCCACCCATGTATACCCCTCTGTGTGTATATCATCTATACTTGATTGGCAGTCTTCCTTATTCTATAGTGGTTCACAACACTAAGCCACTCAAGGAAATAGAGAATTTATCAGTCCCTCGATGTCAATGGACATCTAATCAAACAGAAAATGGGCTCAATCAAGTGAATCAAGACTAGAGTGAAACCTAGGCTAGTGTGGATGACAGCAGGTCATGGATCATGGATAGATGAAAGGTGGTGGATTCTGGAGTGACGCAGCACAATATTGTGGGAAACGCCATGGGTGACATACAGTATATATGCATATTCATTGCATGGAAAGGCCCTGTTTGAAACATGGACCAAACACATGAAGTGCCTGTTAATTTTAGAAATTGTGTGTTTTTAACTGTCACTTTCTTTTATTTTTGCTCTGAATAAGGTCTAAGTGGCAATTGTCATTGATTAAAAGTGGATAGTTTCTATGCATTTGGTTCTCAGAGATAAAAAAAAAATGTGAGCAATTTATTAATAAAACAAACAGACATAAAACATGTAGCAGTATCTGCAGACTCTACAGGGCATGACCACAGTGCTTTGCCAAGAAATGTGGCTTGAAACTACTCTCTGTATGGAAAGACAATAAAACTGATGGAAGATGCTACCCCTGCAGCCCCGAGTTCACCCCAAACCTTCAAGGCCTGAACTGCCCGCTCCTCAGGGACTCACTCACTCAAAGGCTTCGGATGGCATATGCTTCTAGTGAATTCTCCTTGACTTGGATGATAACACAAAAATATACACCTGAAACAAACACCTGCTGGAAAGACGTTCTCCAAAGTGGATTATTACCTGTCATCAAACAGGTGCTGTGTTGACAGTCCCCCTGTGACCGAGGCGTCATAGACTCTGCTGTCACTCACGGGTGGCACGGGGGTGAATGACAATGGAAAGGGGTGACACAGAAAGGATTTAAAACGCAGGGGTGCCGCTCTCTGACTTCAAGGGCTTGCCTGTGACTAAAAAATAAAAATCTCTCAGGGAGACAATGAAGGGGAAGACAAAGCACCTATTCTTGGTGTTTCGTCATGTTGATAGAACACTTGAAGACACTTATTCCATCATTTACCGTTTCTCCCTCAGCTCTCTAACCCAGACTGGTGTTTAGCGGGTATAACATGCTCAGGGGCACTCATTGTGTTAAAAGAGCGTAAAACAAGTGCACACACACAGTGACTGATATTAACAGGAAACCGTTTGCGTATTAAGTGCCAAAGAGAAAGGTAACAGACAAAAACAAGACAGCATATTCCCTCTCATTTATTATGGGCTTTCACCATTAATTCTCATCACCAAGTTATGACTAAAACAATGTCTTTGTTAAACATACAGTCCTTTTTTGCTGTGTCTTGGCCCTTGAAAGACTCCACGGGAGTTCTAAGAAAACTGTGGGTCATGGAAGAGGAGTTGAACTGCACAAGATTTTTACATACACACACACACACACACACTTAATTTATGTCCTTAAGAAAACAAGGCAAAGGGAAAGAATCAGATTGAGAAAAGTGGAACAGGGTCACAATGGACATGAAATCTCCTCCTGATTGTAAGAAGTGACTTTGCTGATGATTTTTTCTGGGTAACCATGCACTTCCGTTTTGGAAGGTCTGGCATGATTATTAAACAATGGCAGGTAACAATCAACAGTAATACAAAAGGTGATAATTATGTGGGTGTTAAGGATACTCGCCCAGTGCTCAGGGCAGTGGCACGAGAAACAATAACCAGCCCAGTGTTTCGAGGACTGTGGAGGACAATGAAAAGCCCTGCTTGAGGCAGCTCATTTCCTGAAGCTGGGATTGAAGTGCTTTGGCGTAGCTCTCGTCCACAATTTCCCACTAATCATGAAAGATATTCCAGCTATAATTGCCGCTTTTAATGCTGAGCGTCAACTGAGAGAGAAAAATGGAAGGCCCGAATCGCTTTTTAGGAATCGATAAGTGAAGAACCCACCATTGAGGAGAACCTGAGAAAAGAGTCTAGAACAAGCTTCTCACACTCCCCAAGAGACATACTCACGTTAAATGCCAGTAAAACAGCAAGCAGTGGCATTAAGGGCCCAGACTGGTTCATTGTATACATGTCCAGCTGATGAATGGCTGTTATTAATAGAACGGGTCAAGAAACTGCAGTCAACCTTTCAAATTTTACCCAACCAAAAACAATTCACAGTTAGTCTCTGGTCAAACCCCAGGTCCACAACCAGCAAGCCGCTGAAGCTCTATATTAAGCTATAATAATCCCCTTAAAGGGACTTGTTATCGCGATTTATTGTTTTATAACGTCGGCCTTCTTCTTACAGGCTATTTCCTTCCTGACTCCTCTGGCAGTCATATTTGTGGTGAAGATCATCCGCCGGACGGACAAGACGGAAATTAAAGAAGCGTGTCTGGGTAGAGTATAGGGGCTGAAACCCCACAGCAGCTTTCTAGCACATTCCGGAGTTTTCTACCCTCTCTATCTGTTTCTCCTTTTATAGCTTTTGTTCCGTACAATCGGTATAGCCTTGCTTGAAAAGGAAGGAAATTAAAATCTCAATGCAACAACAGTGCCCGTGCTCATCTTCAATCTCGTGTCATTTGTCTGCATCACGGTGAATAATCAGTCCTGCTTTGTATGCCTCAAAGTACCCAGATACAGTAAATATCAAATGCCATTAAGTAACAGCATTAACAGAATCCAATTAAGTGGAGCCAGGGACACATTGTGTGAACAGATGGATTAATACTCTCTTTCGTTTGAATTAATTTGCAGAATTATCGAAGAGTTGAGAGTGTTAACATAATTTGGCAGAATTTCCGCAATTATCTTTCACAAAGTTTCTCGAAGTTGCTGCCTTAAAGTATAGAACTTCCGGCGTCTTTCGCACGATACGTACAAGTTGCCTGTATCTCATTAAGGAGTCACAGAATAATATTAAATGAATAATGAATTGGCTATTCTGCTAGAGCAGAGTTATACCATAACTTTAATGCCATTTGCGGCAATTAGTTTTTGCTAAGTCAGAGTCCTGTGGTGACAGCCTCATTATTATCCACAAATCCCTGCATGCTTACTCTCAAAAAAGCAAAGAAACCTATTCCTACAACAACAAATACAAGTGCCAGAAATGGCATTATATATACTCATTGTCATGTAATTAGTTACTGTAAGCGGCACATAGTACATAAAGCAATATAAGCACAGACCAGGCTGGTGTTTACTACAAAAATACAGGTTGAACTTCTTAACATAAAACCTGAAGACTCTCAGGTAGATACCATAAACTTAGTTTGCTGTACCCCACCATTTCTAAGCTTTCTGACTTAACCATTCATCCCAAACGTGCTGCATTATGCATTTTTTCCCACTGAGTTGTGAGGTAGCAGAAATAATAGATGTCCACAAGTACATAGTAATGTGAATTCTCATGCCCTTAATTTTAGTCCTTAGCGCTTCATCTCGCTTGCTTTTTCTCCGTGTTTCAGCTGTTTCCCTGGCTCTTGCCCTGAACGGCGTTTTCACCAACACCATCAAACTGATAGTGGGCAGGTAAATCACTGAGCGAGCTCATCCTGACAAGCGTGTCCATTCACTACAGTGCTCAACTTCCTCACTTTTACTAGACGCATCGGCTATAGATAGTGAAATAATACGGTACTAATTTAACCTAAATAATAATAATAATAATAATGGTAATAAAAAATTGCAATGCATACCGTGATGTCTAACTTTATATATTGTAGTGGTCTGGTAGTCAAACACTGGAAAACATGCATGCATGTTTGTGCTGCCCCCTATAGGCCGAGGCCTGACTATTTCCAGCGCTGTTTCCCAGATGGACAAATGAATGTCAAGATGTTGTGCACCGGCGAGCCAGACCTGGTTTCTGAAGGACGCAAGAGTTTCCCCAGTAGTCATTCTTCCTGTAAGTCCCTGATTCATACCAGCATTTCCACACAAGGTATATGAATATATTCACAGGGACTTAAATCAACACCAAAGAATCAAATCAGCTCTTAATAAAGAGTGTCTCTGTTGGGCTCTACAAATTCAGCAAGTCTAAATACTGTCTGGAAGTTGTCCAGTATGTGAGACAGGAAAAGAATTGAATGCACCAAACATATGATGAACATTGACGCACATTACAGAACTCCGCCCTGACAGAACCAAAGTGTAAGATTATGTATAAACTGCGTAGCTTCCTGCAAGTGCATGGTGTAATATCACATTCTTAGCTGTAACCAGATGAAATCGATTTCCTTCGACATTTATTCATAGCCACGGTGAAAAGACAAACCACAAAAAATTGGGCGTGTCACATTGGAAATATAACTTGAAATAGTATAATAGAAATTCTAATGGGATTAAAAAGAATGCCATCATCTTTGTAGTAGATTTCACTCCTACGAAAAGCTTCAGGTTAGGGTTATTCACAGCACTGTGGTTAGTATTCTGCAGATGCTCCTCAGGAATAGATTACAGTGATAAGGTACTGGCCGGTAGTGTTTTGATACACTTATGGAAGTTTGCAGTGGGAATCTGCGATCAGCCCTTTGGCCAGAATTTCTGCAAGATTTTCTGAACATGTAGATTATATTTGTATACTATCTCCGAGAGTTTTAAGTACAAGTGCTTTGGAGACTATTTTAAGTTAATTATTCCTTTGAATGTTGGGATGCATGTTTTGGATCAACGTACATTTTGACTTCAGCACCCTGAAGACTGAAGTTTGTGTTTCTGTTCATCAGAACTGCTGTATAATCATTAGTCTCTGACAGTGAGGCATGGTTGTCATCGTTGGGTGCCCTCTTGCTTTTGGCTAATTGACACTGCAGCAGAAAGCGTAGATTTGATAGTTCCCCCAGTCTGCGTGTAGCTTTAAGTGGCCTTGTATTTTTTGACATATAACTTTTGCCTATTTTTGTACCTCAAAGAAGTTCTAAAAATTTCTATTGAAATGTCAAAGAACAAGGTTCTTCTGAGGGATTTTGTTCTGCAATTCTTGTGGTCATGGAAATATTTATTTTGTTTTCTGGACATCAATTACTTAAGACAAATTTGATGTTACAAAGAAATCCTATTACAAATAAAATATAAAATACTCAGAATGTTTGTTGTTGATGTGATGTCCCTTGTTCCTGTTTAATCGGGAATAGGAATGAATCTTGAGGACGGCACTTTCAATTTCTTTCTGTCAAATTATCTATGAACTTCCAAGGTCTATGGGCCAAAGTGTTTGCTTGGATAAAAATGAACAGAATGAATCTTATCACCTTTCTAAATCTGAGAACATTAAATTAACTCTTGGTCAGTTTACAATATTCAGCTGAGGATTTTTCCTTTGTATGTAAACATGAGGGTTTTTTTTGGTCTATTGCTGCTTAGTTCGAACCTGATTTGGTGTGAATCTTTCTCTCCCTTCATGGTCTATAAGAAATCAGAGATTTTCAGAGCCTGATGCTCTGTGGGCAGCAGCCTCTATGAGGTCATGGGCAAAGGAAGGCTTGCATTGATGTTATCGATAATACCATGAAAGGAGAATGACCACATGGACTTGTTGTTCCTGCTTTGTGTGTGTGACTTCATGCATGACAACTCAAAGGTACCAAAGCCATTTAATTTGTTTAAATACTTTTGAATTTTTTTTTTTATTTAGAAACAAATGAAGCACACTGTTGTGACCAGGTATAGTTTGACAGTTTTCCATTGCAGATGAAATGCGTGCTTTAAACTTCTTGTCCATCATCTCTCGTGTATCTAGACCATGTTCATTTATCTATCTGTTGCCTCTTTGGGTACCTCAGAGACACGTAAATCCTTAGAGAGTTGTATTGCATAAAGTTCCGGAAGTTTCCATCTGTCTTTGCCAACTTTATGGCTCATCTTGTTACAGATCTATACATGAGCACCGGCAATAAAAAGCTGAAACATATAATGCATGCAGCCGTGAAAAGCAGCCCGCTTCATTTGGGTATGCAGATTAGAATGCAAATAAGACGATTATGTAAAATCTGAGGAAGTAAGGAACAACACAATATCATGATATCTGTGTATGGACTATAATGTAACACGTACCGGAGTACCAAAGACATATGCAATTATTTCAATAAACACAAATTAACAAAGCCAGGCAAAACAGTGTAAATAGGCCCCATTAAATATGAAGTTGTCTTTAAAATAATTAGATGTATTCTCCAAAAGTATTTGGAGTAAGGGCATATCACGCAAATATTTGAGCAAACCCTCGTATATCTAGTGTACTTGAAATTTTCTCTCCCAGCTTTCCATGAAAGGCTTTGGCGTGATATCGATTCGTCTCGTTATCCGTGACGCCCGGTTCCAGTTTGCTGGCGGGAAAATGCCGATGGCCTTCATTTTCACCGTGCACCATGAGCGTGATAGGATTGCACATAAATCCACCGGAGGAGTTTCCCCTCATCCTTTTAATCAGATTCACACGCAACAGGAATCGTATTTAACCAGCTGTGAAATATTCAAGCTCAAAGACACCTTTGGCGTGTGTAGTTGAATTTTACATGAATATTTGTTCAAAAGGTTCAGAACAACATATGTAAACTCTAAAGCAACGTTGTAGGACTTCCTGATCCCTAACTGGCACTTTTAGGTGATGAGTCTATGAGTGTCATCAGTGGCTCAGAATATATATATTATATACATATACATTATATACATATATCCATTGCAGGTTAAATAGATTATCATAGTTAAAATGTCGTCTTAGTTGACTCACAAAATTAATTAGACTATTTTTCGCTACTGTGAGACTGACTTCACCAGGCAAGGACTCTCATCTGCAATTCAGCAAATTTCAAAGGTAGCAAGACATTTCTGGCTGACAGTACAAGATCAACTGGACCCAAACCAACAACTTCAGAGGATATTTCTTTGGGATCTTTCAGACGTGCTTTATTAGACAAAAATCACAGGTGACTTGGAAACATTCAGCCTGCCATTTCATTAATTTCTGCGACTACTTTATAATACTGTTCCACAGTTACTGTAGCAGGTAAATATGCAGGAAGTAAGCAGCAACAAAGGAGTAGTGCTTCATTAACACCTAAAGTAGTACTAAGGAGTTATGCTTAATTACTCAATAGGTAATAGTGAACTAATTATTATAGTGGTTCTCTAGTACTTGATTAGGAAATATTTAGTATTGGAGGTCTCATTGGGAATTATCTATCAACTATAGATTATTTCTAATAACTACTAGTTCATTACTCGTCAAATGAACAGTGCTTTTTTTGGACTAACTGGGACAAATAGGCTACTGTTCTCAATGGTTTTTGGGATTTTTTTTCTTTTGTTTGTATGACATACAACTTATTCTACAAAATGTTACTGCCTAAAATATGTATACAGTACCTACATTTTAATTGTTTACCTCA
>JAODKE010000068.1:14189586-14202905 GCA_026779605.1 Mormyrus hasselquistii
CGGGTGCTCTTCCGATCTGGGGAAAATGCCAGCCGGCCCCCACCCACCCCCCGGGACTGTGTGTTGGAGCCAAGGCAATTGCAAGAAGGGGTGCGCCCCCCCCCCCCCCCCCCCAAAAAAAAAGAATAAGAAATGACCCATTTAAAATATCAGCATCTAATATTTAAGGACAAAAAAGAAATACACTCCTGGCCAAAACTGTGGAAACACTTTCAGTTTTAAAAGGTTGCAGAACTTTATTCCAGTTACTTACTGTAATCGTCCTGTGTTTAATATGTGTAACATTTTTTGATGTTTTATGAATTATAACGTTTAATACTGTATAATACTGTATTTGTGTAGTAATTTCTGAAGCGTAATGCCAAAAATGCTAGTGTATCACTGGTGTACATTTCAAGGAAGGGACCACCGCCCTCCACCCCCTGTCTACAGTATAACCAGATAAAGAAAGAATTTGATAGTTTGTATTGTCCTCTCTCTGCTCTCTGCTGCCATTGCTGCAATTCTTAGTGTGCAGCAGAAAGTACTTACTGTGTTTTATAAGAAGTGCCTATTTTCAGAAGTGGAAGATTCTAAGATTTAACGTTTCCATGCAAAAAAAAAAAAACAAGTTCCTGATGGAAGTAGAGCATGCTGGGAAAGTCACACAAGGGGCATCACTTCCTGTCACCATCTCTACTATTTTTAGACTCTTATCAAAGTTGACTGGCATCTTTTGAGTTGGAATCTGCTGGGTCCTTGGCCTGCATGCATTAATGCTGAGAGGCAGGGAAACAAGAAAAATCTTCAGACACTGCAACTACATTTGCAAATTGTGATAATTACGTATTTGCTTAAACTGGAGACACTAAATCACAATCAGTTTTTGTTAATCATTACATTCAGCAGTTCGGTTTGTGTTTATTTACAACATTGGTACTTTGTTTGCCTGTTGAATAAAGTATTGACTATGGAGGAGTTGGCCTCAGGGGGACAGAGAACGGGGAATTAAACATTGAGACGCTATAGCAGAGTATGTGCGCATTATTGCCCGATTCACATGTGTCTTTACTTGGATTACTGGCTCCTTCTGGGCAAAATCCCTTCCAGTTTCCCAAAGGACATCCATGTTTATGTAGCCCCAGCAATGAAAAGAGAAGAAAAACAGCATCCTCAAACTTATTCCCATATTTTAGAGGCAGGCATGTATACAAGGGCGGGGCAACAGGGGCACTGGCCCCCGCTGAAATATGATTGGACCGCAGAAGTTTCCTCCCCTGTCACTCAACGATTCAAAAAATACCATTGGATAATGATATGGTTGGCCAATCAGTTTGAATTGTGACCCCTGTTATGCTTTCGACCTTAAGTTACCCTAACTGCAAGTGGTTGGACCCCATGTGTTTGGGCAGTGTGTGTGTGTCAGAGTCCACCCAAACCTGCAGTTTAAAGAAAAATATTTTCATAAAGTACCACAAAGAACGCTTAGCTTTTACCTTTACTGTCTAAACATGGCTTTTTATTCATTCATATTTTTCACCTTGAATTTCTGATAATAAATTACAAAGAAGTTGTTTGGAAAATCTTATTCAAATGCTGATCTGACACAATCTGGGAGGAATACAATGAATCGGAGTCTGGTTCTCCCTTCTCCTCATGTACCGTATTTCCTGGAAAAGCCTTGATGCTCACCTGCGTTGGGTGGATGTATGGATGAATTGAAGCAACACACACCATAAAGCCTTGCTTTAGACAAAGAAGCCTCTATCGCACCATTTTCACATTTAATAATGAGCACTATCACAGCACTGGGGTCTCTCAGCAAGTGCAAGAACCTTGCCATGAGCACCATCCTCGAGCGCACAAGGATCTACTCATTTCAGTACCATTTTAAAATGCTATTAGATGAATTTTGGTAAAGGTGAGGGAACAATAACAAATAGGTAGAGTGACACCATCAATATCCAGGTGCAGAGAGACACTAGTCTGCAGTTCTTTGTAGACAAATTCTAACTGCTTTAACAAAGATACTAAATATAACTATAGGCCAAATATTAGAATAAATTACTGACTACAGTTAGGTTAGTAATGTCTTTGAATTATTTTTGGTTTATAAGTGTCATGGTGATCTTTCCACCATCTTATAGAATTTGTCATTATCCCAAAAAAATGGATTAAGGGAGAGAATGTCGGGCCCATGGTTTCATTCTGGGAAATCTCACAAAGGCTCCCGTTATTTGCCTGTCCTTATCAGACCTTCAGTTACAAGCGCAGCTCCTATGATGAGCACAAGCACTAACCTGTGTCTTCTCCTAGACTATATGTTAGCTAGCAACACAGCATCTAACACAGACTCTCCCTTTCGAGTGTGTGCCAGTAGAATCACTGATGTGAGCAGGCCTTCAGACACTCACTGCTAATTATTCCATTTCCCTGCCCTTATTCTCTCCCAGGGTGTGTGGGCTTTTTTGCAAGGAAAATCTGGACAAGGGTATAATATAAAGGTACATTTAGCTCCATTAGCTGGAGATACGATTAAAGACCGGCATGATGAAAGGATGAAGGGATGATTCATGGTACAGCTCTGTCAGAAGGGTTTATTATACAAAACCTGAACACAAAATGTATGACTAGAAGAAATGGGGACCATAAAGGGTCAAACCAATGCAGGTAGTATCAGAACAAGAACTGAGCAGACTGTAAGTATCACAAAGGGAAACTAACATTGGATATACTTAGGGAAACATTGACATGAAGTCATACAGGAATCAAGCAGGGAGCAACACAGAAACAAACACAGCAAACTAGAGCTAACTCAGGAACAAGCATAATGACCGACTGAGGACACAGAGCAAGGGCAGGAACTTAAATACACATGAGAGAGTAACAGAAGACAATTATTGCATCTGATAGTAACCTGGTCTAGCTCTGCTTATATTCTGGTGGTAATTCTTTGGGCTTCTTAAACCAATGCAGTAAATTAACTGTAGTGAATAAGCGAATCTGAAGAGAATGTGTCTGGATTTCCTCGCTCGAAAAGTCACTACTAAACGTGGGCTTAATATTTCTCATCAGACCAGCCAGGCTGAAGACAGCTCATCCACGGTGCCTAGTATTGAGCCCCTGAGTTTGAAAATACATTATTAATGAGATAATGACTGTCAGTGCTTTCAGAAAACATCAAGGATACAAAGTAAAACAGCTCCAGTATGGTAAGTGGCTTGCAAAGACTCACTAGATGGCTGTAAATAATTTTATTGAATAATTTCACATTTAGAAGGTCATTGTATACAGTCGTGTTTAAATAGTGCCATGCTTACTTACAGAGAGGAAGTTCTCTTCCAGGGGGTCTCTTCTCAATCACCCAGTTTTTCACATTCTCATTTCACCATGACGCAAAATATTTTTTTTAATATCTTTCTAAATGTCATGTTTGGCTCTGATTATACAATTTTTTTAGCTGACTAGAGCTCTGGGGCGTAATTCCGTAAAAGAGGCACACGTGTTCATCAGAGGCCTTTGTAAGAACAAGCGTCGACGGTAATATTCAACATTTTGCCCTCAACTGCAATTTAAAGAATCACACAGCGGTTGAATTTAAATCAAATTCCTACTGTAGTCATATTTTTAAAGTGTTTCCTTTGTAATTTCTATTACCAATATGTAAAATGGCATAATTCATGGTCCAAAACACAATAACTTAACGAAAATTAACTCTAAAAGAACATAATATTTTAATATGAAATATGCTTTCCTCAAAAGAAAAATACACTCCTGCGGCGGGAAGCTTGTTTCCAAAAGTAGCCATTCATTTACTGTTAAACTGTATCACTCTGCTGCTTTTCAAAGGAAATTCATTTTTGTGGAAGCGGAATGGAGCAGGAAAAATGACAGATTTCTTTGCCTTCATCAGCATTTCATATTTATGCAATAAATGTCGTGCTGATATTTCACGGCAGCAGTTTATTTTCCCATTATAGAGAAGTCTGTTCTTTTCTCAGAAGGTCACTTTGAGCCTTTTGATTTCAGCTTATGGCTCTTTCAAACCTTAGTGCCGTGCAGTTACCACACAAGCTGAAGAGATACAGTTCTCAGCACACATTTGTAGGACGCTGACTTTGGGTTCATGCAGTTTGGTGTTTTTGTGTGTGTGCATGTGTCTGTGTTTGCATGTTTGCTAATCCCATGGGATCCCAGGGCAGTGAACCTTAAAAAAGAGATATTACTCAGAAGCTCTGAAACATGGCCCTAATAATAAAATAATAAAGTGCCAAAACTTTCTGTTTGTCAGTTTTCATATACTTTTGAATTTTGTTGGTGTGGAGTTACAAAATATGCAATGCATTGAAAAGGGAGTTACTGAGAAGTTACTTTAGTGACAGGTGTGTGTGTGTGAGAGAGAGATAGAGAGAGAGAGAGTATGTTTTTAGCTTCTCAGCAGTACACAGTCTCCATTTATGGAACAGTGTAAGGCAAGCTCACAGAGTCATGGGATTTCATATGAAAATGAGGGAACGGGCACCATTTCCTCTGATTAAGAAAACACTTCCCGCCACGTACAAACCATCCTCTCTTACAGACACACATGCCAGAATAAAGCTTTGAAATGGGGGTGAAAGCAGAGCCGAAATGCAGCAAGACTCTCTACAGGATCCCTGTTGTCATAACTTTTCCTGGAACGTTTTTGGGCCAATTTAATGACACAAGAAGCACATTGTCTTGGCAGTATTATTAAGTCCATCTTTCAAAAAGTCTGAAATGGGATTTTTTTTTTTGACAGAGTGAAGCATGATTTATTTTCCTTCTCCCCCTTCATCTTGTATTATTTCCTACTCCACCAGTTGCTGAGTAATTATTATGCAGAACGTATTTGGTTAGACGGCCTTCTTGAGAAAAAGGAAGTAATGGGACATTTCTTGGAGGAAGTAAGTAGTTTGGGGTTAAGTTGGTGTCACATGCCAGTAATAGGATGGTATGATGGGATAGCTGGAGAGCAAAGAAGATTACCAATGATGCCTTATTGGTTGGGAGGGGGGGTGAACTACGGTATGATGGTCAGTGAATTATGGTTTCCATGGTTGTACAGCTGTAACATACTAATGCAGTATCTTTGTTGTTCATGTTGCCTTTTTTAAATATCTTTTATAAGCATTTGGACCCACTGTTCTTAATAGTGTTAAAGTCCTCCTCTGATGAAGGTCAACACAGTGAGAAAGACACTGTGACAGCCCCAAAAGTGGCCTCAAGGGGGCAGCCAAGAACCCATTTCTGAACGAATCAGAATGTCACATATGTTGGCTCAAGCTGCCAGAATCCACATATTTAAAAAGCAGCACCGAAATAAAGTAAACAGTGAATGAATTAATATCAAAGAGGATGAATATTAATAAATATGAATATCTAAGTCTGGAGGGGGCAGAAATGGCGGGGGGGTTGTACAGCAGTAGGAAATGCAGGAAGGCTTTGGTGTATGACGCTTTGCAGGCCTCTAAGGCAGCCTGCATCAGCACGCAGAGCAAACTGCCGCCTAGCATGTTTTATTCAGTGAGTCACGGGGGGGTGGGGTGAAGGGGGGGGGTAATGGGAGGGAATCCGTGCAAGAGACAGGAACTAAATATTTAAATGGCTTCTTTGGCATTCAATTACAATGTCAAAGAAGGATTTTTCTTCCCCCTCACTTCAAAAGGAATTACGGCGAATTTCTATCTGGTCCCTGTGCTCCCTCCCTACATGCACACACATGTACACACACAAAGCCCAAGCTGGAAACCCACACGGGAATGCCTATTTTAGGCCTTCTGGGAAAAACAGACGCCCCCACATTGGATGTATTCTCCATTTTCACAGCCCCCCCACTGCGAGCTCTTTGCTAAGCTACCTTAGGTGGGTAAGTTCAACAGGGAAATGGGTGCTGTAGACATATCTGACTTCCTTTCAGTGCCCACCCCAGGTAAAACTCCACCCCCGCATTTGTTCCTGTAGCCCGCACAAGGACACTTGGAGACGTGGAAATCGCTGCAGTGTGAATGAGTGATTACCCATCAGCCCTCATGCTGGGCCGTGACAGAGCGATCCGACTCTGTACACGGTTAAACGCCACACTGTGCTGCGTCGGTGAGATGGCATTTTTGCCATTTCATTTAACAGACTGAAGGCATTAATTTAAAAATGCAGGGCAGCGACAATGCTGCTGCACAAGCGAGTAATTAACAAAGAACAGATCCTGAAAGCTGCGGGCAAAATGCTATAGCTGATAGCTATAGCTCATACACTTATAATTATATAATAGCTGATTCATAACCCACAATAAAACTTAATCAGTATGGAGAACAGAAATTAAAAATTTAAAATCGAACCAGTATCCAAATTAAGCAGTAAAATAAACAATATTTTTTTCTATTCAAACTGAATGTTTGGAAATACTCTGGCATATTTAACCAGGAATTATATACAGTATTATTATATTGGTACATTTCCTTCTTTTACATCAATAGCCAAGGCGAAGGATCTTCGTCTATGAAATGCATCTGGATTCCTTGCTTAATCTCGAGCTACCCTGTTATCATGAGAGGAATTGTTCCTACTCCACTATAGGCCACAGGAGGCGCGTTACACCCACAGACAGGCAGCCTGCAGGAGCTAAAGGCAGGACGGGGAGATCGGGGGACAAGGCTCTAAAACGCAAGGTGCGGTGCAGTCTCGGCTGCTGGAGCACACCCTCATTCGGAGGGCACCCCCGCTGTCATTCCACACACATCCATCAATTTTCACGGGTCGATAAGCGAGGGACTCTCATTTCTGCGATTTGCCGAAGCCTGCAGAGGGTAGGGAGCAAGGCAGGGGAGACAGAGGCAGGCGAGGACTATAACAAAGGAGGGAAGGGAGGACAGGACGACAAACTGGGGTCACCCCCCAAAACAATATCTGCTTTCTCATATTCGATACTTCTATCCAAACACCCATCGTCACCCATTCAGATGGCTGGGTTAAGTACCGTGCCACTCTTGGAATTCTTGGTCCTTACACCATAGACCGCACCATATCTGTCCATTTCTTAGCCACTTCACCCCCTGCTGGCTGTTCTCTAAAATGTTTGAAATATAAAAATGATAAAATTTGCAAGGGTCGGGGGCAGGTAACACAATATGTACAGAGATACGGGGCAAATTGCATATATCCACGGATTAATACATGACACACCATCTCATTTTTCAATATGGGGCAATCCCCTAATATACATGGCGGGTGGCAACTCCATCCTCAACATTGTGCGGCCCAGTGGGATACTGGCTATGGTCTGGAAACAGTCAGAGTACCGGGGTTTGGGAACCCCTGCACTAAACCAGCACGAGTTCTGAAGGTTTGCACGCGGGCATCCAAAACTCTGGGCTGTTACTGGACCGAAGAGGAGGTGACTCGGAAGATAGAGTGTGGATGTTCCACGGCCTCTATCCTTCAGCTTTCCAGAGGACTGCAGTATGAACAAGGTTACCTGTAAACAAAGGCAACAGTGCTCAGCCAATGTCTATAAAAATCTAACGACACACAGGGAGCAGATCGAGTGACCAATAAAAGCCATAACAATCGCGTTGCCACATGTGATTTTTATATCCCATCATCTGTTACAGGTCGCATATCTGCTGGCTTTTAAAAATGTATTCACAGACTCCCAGGTCCTCCAACTGCCGCTATTTCAGAGCACAATAAGTGCCCTATTCCCCCGTCCATGTTCCTTTTAGTAAGTATTGTTCTTCTTGATAAACCCAGAGGCATACATTCAAGAAGTACAATCTTTATTCTGCTCGACGCAATAGCTATACAAAGGATATAGGAGAGGCCGCTGCAGCACCTTTTAAATCCTAGCAGGGTAATGTGAGAAGGATCAACCAATTATTCTAGTACTTTCACTATTACACCTTCACAAACACATCTTCCTGAGAGCTTTCAAATGTTTTTTTAATAAAGTGCCAAATTTGAAAGATGTGTTATGAATAAATTATAGTCCTTCTCCAGAGTCCTGCAAACCTTCCTGAATGCACCCTCCCTCCATGGCCCTTTAAATTGTACTGTATACGCTCTTAACCAGCAAATAACTCCCATCTCCATGCTTTTAGGGATCAGTCACACGGAGAACCTTGATCGGTCCTGTAACAGATGCAGAACTCCACAAAAACTACATGATCTTCCTACCAATGAAAATCTTAAACATGAACAGGAATTATACATGAACGTTTTTCAAACGCTTATATGATTCGTTTGAAGCAATGCATGGAGAAAAATGACAGAACAGGACAATTAGAAGAAAAAAACACAAATATAAGGGCTTTAGTAACAGTTTAGTCTTTGTAGACGGGCTCCAAGTTGGTGTATAAGGGGGTAAAACAGCAGACTTCAGATCAGATTATGCACAGATACACAGCCCCTCTTTCAGCCGTCACACATCAGTCATGACAGTTATGTACATCTTATAATCATACTGTCCAAACAGAACTGACGAGTGGTGCATAGGAGACACGTGTGTGGGAATGTGCTCGATCAGTGCTTCTCAATCCGGTATCTGGGGGCCTCAGACAGTCCATGTTTTCACTCCCTCCCAGCTCCCAGTAGGCAGCTGCAAGGACGATAAAATGTGGATCAGGCTGGGACCTGGGAGGGAGCAAAAATATGGAGTGTCTGGACGAGGACTGGGCTGAGTAACACTGAGCTAGATAAATAAACCTCAGTAAAGCCACGGAACCGGAGGCGGCTGTGCGGAAGGAGGCAGGCGATTTGACGGTCTACACCAGAGGTGGTCTGACTTAAACCAGCACGCCGGGTGGATCTATTCGCCGCACGCCAGAGACACCCACATGTTTTCCTGTTAATCTGGCGGTGTCTTTGTAAGTATGCTGCTGTATTAAAAATACCTAACAACTTAATAAGATATTATCAGGATTCTGTATCAGCTCACATAGCATAGCAAGCTGAAAAGCCACAACCTCAACCACAAAATGATATATAACCTTATATCACCTTCACATAGAATTATGGTAAATATGAGTTGCAGATTTATAAGCTGCACATGAACGACCCTTTATTTTGTACTTTCAAATGGGAAATTTTGATACCCTACTTCACAGCTGGGATGATCTTCAACCTTTTAACATGGCAGGGAAGAAGACGCTTTCAGTGGTGGATGAAAGATAATTGTTTATTTTTAGCAATACAACTAATATTAGCGGTGGCTTCTATACATCAGAGTTCTGTACACTTTACTTGTCATCAAACAACTACTTATCCTTCTATTCATAGCGAATGGACTCTGCTAGTACGGTGCAGAGTTATCAACTTTCCATTTGCTCATGTTTGCTAAAGTTCTGCATCCGCCATTTTTTTAATTTTGCTCCCACGGCAAAGCACTTGACTATGGCATACTTGCAATCCCACCTTCACAAGTGGAAGGTAGGGCCTTCCAGCAGCATTAGGTCAGGTTCTAGTGAGCGATGGGTTTTATTCCAATGGAAATTAATGACATAATCAGTCGCTGTCAATAAATGCCCCATTTGTTTGAAATGAAAGCCGATAAACTAACCAATAGAAGCAGGTTAACGTGGTGATTGACAGCGTATGATGATCCCACCCATCTGGGATGCAAAGCCTTATTGCTAAAAGCACAAAACATTGCTAGACCCTTTGAGAATTAGAGTCACCTGCCAATTTAACCAGTAATTACTGAGAACAAAGGTTGCATTAGGAAACAATTCCTGTTTTGGGAGGGCGGAGAGCTGCAGGTTCTTGACATGGTTTAACCACAGCTTTGAAATGTATTAAGCCTGAATTGTATAGATGAGTTTACGTCACAGGAATAACCCAAAGGATTAATTATCCTTTCAGTTTTGTTCGTTATTAATATGATCTTATCTGTTGACTTTTTTTTTTTTTTTTTTGCTTAGAGCATCTATTGTTAAGTAAGTAATATGATTTAGATAGCAAAATGTGTGAAAGACCAAAACTGTGTTGTGCAACTCAACAGTAAGGCTCAATTTAATAATCACTTCATACAAGCATCTTGATTTCTATGCAGTCTGTGAGAAGTGGGCCATTAGGGTTAAAATGTAATTCCAAATATATCGGTCTCTCTCTATTATAAACCTGTTATGTCACACTGGTACAATGCTGTGTGTAATATTTCCTTCCTATTTTGGAGACACATAGCTAAAACTGCCATGGAGCAAAAATGTTGAGCTCACATGAATCTCTGCATTTTGTGCAGGCAAAGAGACACAGAGTGTAACTGAGTGACCAGATAAACTAGAGACATTCCTCATTCCGTCTCACCCTGTTAGAAGCTTCTTATCTTATTGGTTTAATTAATGCATTGTTAATGAGCTGACTGCTTTCCTTAATGCTCACTCTCAAGCAGAATCGATATGATGTGTTTTTCCTGCCCTGGTAACAGCTGAGGTGCACAGGAAGAACGGTTCGGGAAAATGGACGAGTGAGGAGATGAAGAGAAAGGTGGTCAAAACAGAGCATATCTCCACAAAGGCTGTCTGATTGAAATCTACATCTTGAAGAATTAATCAAATCCTCGCAAGTGAACTTTGTCAATCGTCAAGGTGTGGAGAATGTTTGGCGCCGGATTCTTTGGGTATAAATAATGCAAAAGCGATTTCTCCAGCGCTCTACAGCCCCAGAAGATTCTCAAAGGACACTCCCTCACAATATGCTGAATTCCAGCACAGCAAGGGCAGAGTCGATAAGGGATAACACAGAGCTAAAAGGCCACAGTGTTGACAAAGTGGGGCTTCCTCCCCCAACACCTGCGATACGAACCGCTTTAATTCGGATTTAATACCATCGTGGCGAGCAGCTCAGGAATTTTATCATATGGGTTAATCCACTTTGAATCTCAGAGGTCGTCCATCAGGTCCTGACAGGCATCAACCAACCATGGAAATTTCTATCAAGTCTTGGCAGGTCGCATATAGTTGGAGCAGGATGAAAGGACAAGCGATGGAACATTCCGGAGTGTGACTCGACACCCCGAGTCTGATGCTTGGCCACACCAACACATTTTGCCAGACTTGATCTTGAACACATTTAGATGCTGATCATGATCCGGACCAGGGGAAGTGTCTCGCTGGGCTGAGATGAGACTGGGCTGAGATGGAGCACGTGTCACTTACACCTTTTGATATGCTGCTAACAAAGATATTATGTTTGAATGTCTAATTTTCATTGAAATCTAAAATAGTATCCTCAAGGCATGTTATACAAGTATCACTTGGAGAATATATACATAATTAGCTATCAAAGGTTCCATCTTAAAGAGAGGAAGAAAAAATGGATTTTGGTGTGGCACCATGATGTATAATGTTGCTTTGGTCATAGACCTTCCTACTGCTTGTCTGGAACTGGGTCACTGGGAGCCTGGAGCCTATTACAGACAGCATAGTGTGCGAGACAGGGAAATACCCAGGATGGGATGGCAGTCCATCACAAGGCACATTTCAAATTAAACGTGGAGGAACCCAGAACAATCATAGAAAATGTATGCAACAGACGAAAGGAACACAAAACACGCATACTGTAAAAAGAGTGGATTGGAATTCAAGCCCTAACCCTGAAGATACAGACAAAAATATGGAAAAAAAACAGAACTGCGGAAGAAGGTGAGGTGAATATCCATTATGTGATAATCCAATACATTTAAACAAAGCAATTAAGATCTCAGCTCAGAGATTTTTTCTCCCCAGATTACTCTGTTTATACTGCCCCCATCATTACAAATTATTTTTTTGTTGAAAGCTTATTATGGGTTCTGTTATTAAAAGCATATTTATTTAAAACCAACACATCAATATCAACACTGTAATCATGACATTGACATTAAAATAATTAAAATTAAACCAGTTTGTCCCTGGAAAATAAATACAATTTAAATAAATATTACTATTTTCTTTTCAACTTCCAAAGATGTTCCAGACAGGTAGAACATACTTTATATACTACAACTATGACTCGTGATTCTAAATATTTGTCATTTTTGGTATACATTCTTATTATGGTGGGTATATGGTGTAATTTTTAATTTTTACAAAGAAAACTGTAAAATCCTCACAACAGACTTAAAATATAACACATACAGTAGTAATGTTTTGAAGTCAAACTAAGCTGTTCCTTTTGTATTTAATGGTTTTCCGTTTGAGGAATTTGCAAATAACTGCACTGCATGATGGGTAGGATCTAAAGACTGCGTAACGTCCTCGTCCGTCTGACGACTGTATTTAGCCCGATTATATGCTGTGGGCCTTTTAATTTGTTTGTTTGCAATTTCGCCAGGTAGGCTACCTTCTTTGGTAGGCTACTGCACTTTGTTAGACTACATATTTAGGGATGTTTTATTGTAGTCTTTGTAAATTTGTATATAGTTTAGCCTAACTCAGCCACTTAAGGGAGTAAGGCAGCTCAACTAGTTGCCGGAGTTCTGTCTAGTTGAGCCACTTTGTCGAGTTAGGCTGGCGTAGTGCTAATCGATAGCCCTAACCCTAACTCTTACCCTAACCCCCCTAAAGCCCCTAAACCCTTACCTTAACCTTAACCCCATTCATAAACCTAATCCCAAAACGGTGGAACTGCACATGCGCAGAAAGGCTCGATAGCACGTCTCAATAGGTAGCTCAACTCATCAGAACACCCCCCAGGTCCCAAACTCGGATTAATGGGGAGGGTTGGCGTCAAGAAATAAAGAGACTTTCTTCACTGTATCACTGATGTCAAAATGTGGGAAATATGTGGTTGTATAAATAAATGTGTGTAGAGTAGGTTAATGATTCTGTGCTGTCTAAATTGTATAAAAAGTTAGGCTACATGACATTTGAATGGGCTATACCCGGAGGCATGGACACATTATGAGAATGAGAAAGACGGTGCGTGCACACCAATTAACACATACCCTATCCACTTAGACAATACACTGTATTTTTTGCAACAGAAATGGATGAGATGGGCGGGCAGCTGGAGGTGGAATTTTTGTCCTTGGTAAAACCCTGACGGTCTCCACACTGGTAACAACGTTGTTTTCTAGGCATAGCCAAACAAATCTCCTCCTGTCTGAAAAGGCGTAGAAAACACAATTTAGCCACTAAAACTTTACAGTTTTTGTGAGGGACAGTCGAATTCTCTCGTTAAGTTTTTTGTGTTCTTGCACCCACATTAAGACTCATTTCAGCACCGCCACGAATATGTTTGCGTGTGCGCGTGCGTGGAATGGGGGGGGGGGGGGGGGGGGGGGGGGCTGTGCGCCGCGGGGGGGGGCGGGGTGGTTTCGTGGGACAGGCGCGGGGGAAACTCAACAT
>JAODKE010000068.1:14209152-14221080 GCA_026779605.1 Mormyrus hasselquistii
CACTGAAATTAGATATGGCTCATCACTTTTTAATACATTCAGTCTTAAACCTCTCCTGACTGCAAAGGCCCTACCTACACGCATGCGCATCTGTGCAAAAATAACTGGCTATGGAGCATTAATGCAGATATAATCTGTTTCTCACTGACAGCATCAAACGACAGCTAATCAAAAACTCAAGTCAAATGAAAGGTCCCTCCTTAGGACTCCTATTTTTGCCTCTAGATCTGCTGAAGTTTGTTCCAAAAGTTGTACCCTAAGCAAGAAAGTCTCATTTTTGTAGGTATTAAAGTTGTGAATAAGAAAGGATCTCTTGTTAAACGTCATGAATACACAAATGTAGCTGGGAGCGCTAGGTCTTAAATATATGCCAGATTATTTTTCAAGGAGGTTACAATGTCCACATTAGGGTACTTTTATGGAGAGAAGTGCAATAATCGATACCAGATCTATATTCCATAGGTACTCGTTTCAAGTTGACTTTTAAATTCATGATCAATTTGGGGGGGGGGGGGGGGAAAAATATCTTTTACCAAATGAACAGCTTTTTGCTCGTCCTGTAATTATTTCCCCTTTAATAGCTGCTCCCTCCCAGCTCTGCCCCTTATGTGATGTTGCGCTGCCTGACGTCTGATTGGACATAGAGAGATGGTGGTCTTCCGTGTTTTCAGCTAACAAGGTATTGTCTTTGGAGTTTGAGTAGCGCTCACAATGGGGAAAGGACCAGGGACCGGTGAAAGTGCTGGAGGACCGGCCGCCGTGGTCTTGCTGTGAGCCTCAGTGCAGATACTGGGTCCTATCTGTCTACAGTAATTTGGTTTTTATAGCAGGTGACATGTGATTATTTCTCTACATGGACCTCATTACTGAACCTTAATTATCTTTAGTGGATGAGGTCCCAGGGCTACCCTTATTATTACAACTTAGGGCTGAAACCGAAGGCACTTTTACAGACATAATACTTTATTTTTACTATAGGCTAGTAGCCTAGATTAGGAATTTACCATTACTTCATATCTGCATAGATACTATACTATACTATACTAATTTCAGGATATGTATGTAGAAACTAAAAGGAAAGACTTACTGATATATGCAATTCAAAGGATATCGCTAATTAGTAGTTACCAGTAAAATTTCATTTTAAGAACAATATAGATTGTTCTTAAGAACAGACAGAATTTATTTCAAATGTGTGATGGAAATATATCACGATTGAAGGATCTTTACTAGTCAGATACTCTAAAAAACCAGTAGAGAATTTTTAAAAGAATGCTACAATTTGTACTTGTGAAGTACTTTGGTGGGATAGACAAGTATACAATGAGGGCTGTTAAAAAAAATCCAGCCAGCCCAGCGCCAAGGTCTTTCATTGTGGTATGTGTTAAAGGTGCTGAATAAAAAGAGAAAAAATGGTACTGTTGAATAGCAGGTGCTCTGGGAATTTTGACTTACATGTTCTGAGGCAGAGATCACTATGGGGGAAAGTCTGATCATAATTGACGTGGTGTGTAGCAACCCCAGGTTATTCGCTTCAGTGGGGTTCTCTGGAAAGCCAGATGTGAGATGAGTATGGTGTACACCTTCCAGGGAGAAAAGAGCGATAAATCTTTCCATTGTGCCAGAACACAGGTTTATTAAAGTTGTGGGAGACTGCGGGAGTACTGAATTTTTAAACAAGGCAGAGCCTCGTGCAAAGAATGGGTTCTGACAAATAGAAAAAGAACTGGCTGAGGAGCTCTTTAAACAAATGAGAAACAAATTCTGCTCGTACTGTAAGCATATACCATTGGTGGCCAATTATGATATATTTCTGTATTGTTCCCTTTTATGAAGTTGTCTTCTGTAGCTTGACATCAAAATTTGAAAATATCCTGCGTCTTTTTCCCCACATTACTTTGTCACAAGATTTGCTATATCTGATTTGCATACCAGAGAAAGCTCAGATTTCAACACTTTTTGCTGAAATATAACTTTTCTGAGCCTGCAAAGGAAAACTTGTCCAAGAAAAAAAAAAAACAAAAAAAAAACAAAGCAAAACTCCTGAGAGTCCAATTGAGCTAAACAAGTCAGTCAATGATAGTTCACCAATATAGCAAGTTAAATGGATCCCACCCATATCCCATCATCATTAATATTAATATATTTAAAATTCACTATTTACTAATGATTAATTCCTTATATTATTGTTTTCCCTTATGTGAGATAGCTCATTCTATCATTGAAACTAGGAACTTTAAAACATAAGAAACCGGAACTATAAATCGGCGTGCCGATATTTCCTCCACCAACTTATAGTGCGACTACTCACGGAATCAACACTTCCGGTTCGGTGTGATCGTTAATTAAACCGGTTCACTCATAAACAGTGCAGCTTTACTTATGATTTTGATGTAGTGTTGCTGGCCTTTAAGTAGCTGTCATGATTCCTTACACTGTGAACATAAAGCTGGCTGCTCGGACTTTGACTGGCACGTTACATCTGCAAAACAAAACAGCTGTCGACTGGTGAGTAGTGCTATTAGCATGTAGCCTTTTAGGTTTCAAATGACAAAATTCAACGGGAGGAATAACATTTGAAAATCTGACCACTACAGTGTTAACCATACTGTAAGAAATACCCATGTTGGTTATTTTCTGTCAGCCCTGTGTAGTGTCATCGCCCTGACAGATGTGTCAGTTGCTCTTCTATGATGTTGAAATCACTTTGATACCTGCTATTAGACAGTGTCAGTGTTTATGTGAGAGAACTGTATGTATTCTGTATGAATACAAATTTATATTAGAGGTAATTTGTTAATGGGGACGTTGACTAAAATAGTTCTCAATTTCATTCACTGACCATGGCGGAAAAATGTTCATTTATTTAATTAAGACATTTAGTAGGTATTCGGGAACCCAAATCAGCGTTGCTTACTGGTTTTACAGGACATCACTAAACAAATGCATCCTTTGTATTTTAAGAAGACATTAAATACTGTTTAAATGCGAGGGTATGTAACAATAGCTTACACTTCCTTTAAATATTTATTTTAAGAACTTCCTTAAACATTTTGGGTGTTGGCTTTGCTCCCATTGTAGCTGTGTTACTATTCTAAATTCCAGTGCATTACTAGATACTGTTGTCATGACAGCTTTCTGCAAGCATTTTAATGTCAAGTTTCTGTGTGGAATATTTTTATTAGGCCAGTTCAAGGTTCCTTTATTTACAATATGTGTCAATATATTGTAATATATTATATTATTGAGGTGTCTATCAGCTGTATATATTATTCAGTACTTTTGGGCAATAAAAACAAAGCTCAGGGCTGCGTCATTATTATATTTGTGAACTTTTGTGCCATGTAGAATTTTTTTGGAAGCATAATCAATATGGGTGGAGCCCCGCTAACTTTGTCGTGTGTCCCTTTCCTCCCTATTCGCCGATCCCCTTTTTGGATGTTTATCTTCTCTGTATTCTTGTCTTTCCCTCTCAGGGGATGGCAGGGACTGGTCGCACAGGGCTGCCACTCCAGCATCCTCATCATTGACCCCAAGACTGCCCAGACCATTCAGGTTTTGGAGAGGCACAAAGCCAGTGTTGTCAAGGTAACTTCAGGCAACTCCCGCAACTTTGCCTTGTTCTTCTAACGCAGCTTATCTCGCTAAATCATATACCGTCTTTTGATTCTAAATAAAATTCAAGACACAAAGGTCAAACTGTATTGTTTCGTGTCTGATGACTGTTCAGGATCAAGTTCCAGTGCTTAGCTTTCTGATGGCTGGTCTGGATCGAGCTTCACTCAGCACTGCTCTCAGTTCACAAGGGTGGTAGGGAGCTTGAAGCCCAACCCAGTAGACACAGGGTACATCCAGGAAGAGACAGAAAAATCTGTTAAGAGACACTAGCTCACATAACACCATGTGTTTTTCGACCAGGGCGGAAATCAGTCTCACTGGATATGTCAGGCTCTTTTGAAAAGAGGACAAGATTCTTTTTCTTTATTAAAAACCATCATTTTCAGCCTTGAGAGGAGGGTGATGTTTCATGTATGCTAAAGTACCGGCTAAAGAAAAATGTCTGCGAATCGTTGTCATGTGGGTGCTATCTGTCATCCTAGGCTTAGTGCAATGAGCCAGTGAGTGCAGTAATGGGAGGTGTGCCGTGTTGTGCATCTCAGGGAGGGCGGGGGTGTCTTCTAATAGGAGGCGTGCCACTCGGATGGTTTGAATAATCGGCGACAGACAAAGGAGCATTTTGTCCAGATGGGGGTGGGATCGCTGGTTCTCATTTCTGCCTCCCGTTCAGCATCAAGGCCTTGACCTTTTGGAGGAATAATGACCAAAATGACACAAAATGAAGTAGCTGTGAAAACAGAAATGGTGTGCTGGGGGTGTTGCCTTCCGTGAGTGGGCAGCCTGGGGGGACAATGGTGACTCTGATGCGGATTTTTCTTGTCGTTCTACATGATTCTCCCCCCTTTCTGCCCTTTGTTTAATTACCGATCCTCTCTGTTGAGCTCCAGTCAGGCTAATTTGCTTCTATGAAAGGAGAGCACATGTCGGCACAATAAAAGATGATTTATTTGAATGGTAATTATGAAAAATAAAGTAGTCAGTACAGTTATAATATTATGTAAATTAAATTGGCTGATTATTAGTAATGTTGTTGCTTTTGCGCTGCCAAGTTCATTTCCCAGCCCTCAGATTATGATGTTTATTGTTTATTGTACTGCTTTTCATGACTATCCTCCCCTGGGGAGATTAAGAATTTGTTAGTGGGAGATGCTGCAATAAAGTTTGGCCAGATTTGTATCCCTTTGGGAACGCCATCCGCGCTACTTTGCCTAAGTTTTCTAAGGGGAGGCACTGCCTGTCACAGGTGAAATGGTCCAGGGAGAACTACCACCACGGCTTGAGTGCGCCCTACTCTCTTCGGCTGGCCTCAGCGGACGCGGCCGGCAAGATCATCGTGTGGGATGTGGTCAGTGGGACGGCCCACTGTGAGATCCAGGAGCACTCCAAGCCTATCCAGGGTGAGCTGGGGGCCTCCTCTGCCATTTCTGGATATATAAAACCGTGACATTTTGAAATGGCTTATCCTGTGCAAAACTGAATTACTGTGGGACAGTCTGTAGCAACTGGCACATAAATTATGTTAAAGTTAAATTTTCATACTGTGTCCTTCTTGACGTTTTTATAACTATGATTTACATTTCTTGTATTGGTTACTTATATTAAAATAGCTTAATTGCAGGAATTAATTATGATAATTGATTTTAATGGTACAAAAATGTATAATAATACTAAACGGCTACTGGTAAAATATACCGAGTCCCTGTCTTAAAGTGCAAAATTGTGGGGGCGAGTTGTCGTCTTGCCTGTGACTCGAACTTGCAAGTTGTCTTTAACCACTCTGCCTCCTGGTGGCTGCTAAAAAGCAGTTTATTTAGTGGAATTTTCTCTAAACTGTCCTCAGACATGGAGTGGCTGTGGGCGCAGGACGCGTCACGTGACCTTCTTCTGGCCGTCCACCCCCCCAACTACATCATCCTTTGGAACGGGGACACGGGTGCCAAGCTGTGGAAGAAGAGCTACGCAGAGAACATCCTATCTTTCTCCTTTGACCCGTTCGACCCCTCCAACCTTGCCTGTAGGATGCCGGACTCATCTCCTTGTTATCCCACTCGCTGTGCCCACACGTATTAGTAACGGGGATCATGGGCGGTCCTTCTGTTAGAGGACATTGGAAAGAAATTCAGAAGTGGCTGTTATCTGATACACTCCTACAGAAGTGAGCAATGTCAGTCTATGAATAGGTTTTATACTGCAGCTACAGGCCTGCTTTTAAATTGCAGTCAGACGCTATACAGGGTGATCCTGCAGAGAACATGATTGCACTTCTTTTAGTGAAAGCTGATCATATCCTTGATGGTAATCTTGGATTGACATCCATTCCCTCCGTACATGATTCTGAAAAAAAAAAAAACTGTGCTGGATTGCTTTGTGTCTCCAGCTGGAGAGCTGAATATCCCCCCCCCCCCCCCCATCACACACACTCTTCCTCCACAGTACTGACCAGCGAAGGGATCGTGTTCGTCACTGACTTCTCCCACTCCAAGCCTCCGAGCAGCGGAGGCAAGAAGGTATACATCGCCAGCCCGCACGCCAGCCCTGCTCACAACAAGCCAGCTCCCCCGACTGGAGCCAAAAAGGCTCTGAATAAGGTCAAAGTGCTCATCACCAACGAGAAACCCAGGTAGGAATCCAGTGTGTTCCTGGCAGTACTGCAGCAGGACTCCAAAGTCCCAAAATGAATCTGCTTTTGTTGCATAAGGGATCGATTTATTCTCTTTGTTTGGTAGGAGTCACTCTTTTGCCACTGGAAATGTGATGGATGGATAGGGAGGGGCTTGAAATATACCGGGATGAATTTCCTGACTTGTTTGTTTTTTTTTTTAGGTTTGAATAAATCCATCCTTTTTCCAACCTCTTTTCCTGGTCCGAGTCTCCCAGGAAGCCAGTCATATCAGGTCTCATGTTCTGAATGATTTACAGATGCTAGGTCGTCTAAACAGCACATTACTGACTGTGTGAAGAAAATCATACGAACACGCGAAAAGCCCACTGGAGCTGGGGGTGGGACCCGAACCCGTAACCCCGAGGCTTATGCAATTAAATATGCTAGATATTTTTATTGGTTGGTTTGTCTGAATATGTACACTGAACAGGCAGCAGGGAAGCAGTAACAGTGTCCTTCTGCATAGTCGATACAGAGTCCAGGGCCTTTTCCAGCTCGGATGATATAATGCAGTTTAGGGTCTGCCTGCAGCTGGCAGCATCCCTTAAACTCAAGGTCTGCTGCACACCGATTGGCTCCACACTGCTACTCTGGGCTCTGTAGGGACCGTTACATGCTGTATCCGCCAATTCCTCTTCCCAGGTATAATTTCCCAAAGTGCTCTTACACGAAACAGGGCACAAAGGCTCCCCTTTCCATCTCTAAGCCGCAATGGTTGCCTGTGTCCATTTTAAACTTAATTTGAAAGAGCTGTAGTATTAGTTGGCATCACAATTAAAGACTAATTGCATAGTTTTAGTGATATATACAGGCACCCCCTATTAAAGACCAGATACCTGCATACAGGGATTAGACCCAACAACCTTCTGCGTGCAAGGCAACACGGCTAAGCACCACTTTGCCTGCACTTCTGACTCCCGGCTGCCGTGTTAGTGAGCCTCTTCTGCCGCAGCACTAATCTGATTACTACATTTATAGCACTTCCTTTCAATAAATATCAGCTCAAATATCATGTCTCCCTTTTAGCTTTTTAATTGTAGCGCTGTTAAAGGATTCTGTGTGTATGTGTCCTGTGATGGACTGCCGTCTCCCTCCCTTATGCCCTGTGCATATGGGAATAGACTCTCTGTGACCCTGTGCTGGGCACAGAGGTTTCCTTAGCCTTATAGACACGGTGTCCCAGGCTGAAATTTACACCACCCTGATGCGTTTTACAGAGCGGAACTCCTTTTAGCATCAAACATTACATTAATGAAGAGAAGCTTGTGAATTTTTCCGGAGCGACACTATTATATGTTAGTAACCGATGCTGGACGGTACCCCCTCAGGCCGTCCTTTAGTCAGTCGCTTTCTTTCATCTGCTATTTTAAAAGCGGTCACTGTTGCTTAAAGCTCTTTGTGAAAGAAGCCTATCTCTCCTTCTCACTTGGGACATTCGTAACCTCCAGACGACACAGGCCTCGCTTCTCTGATTTGTCTTCATTGATCGCCTCTCCCCAGGGCCGCTAAAGTTTCTTTTGCCTGCCGCCATCTTGCGAATGGATGCGATTGATTAGTGGTCATCCCTGTACTTTGTTCCTTACATCAGACGGTCTTTGCTTCTCCCTGCTGCGGGAGTAAGGCAGACTAAGCTTCTGGCCTTAAAAAAAGATTAAACCAGATTAAAATATCTATATTCATACTCTTGTTATCTGTCAGAGTACTGCAACAAAGGGGGCGGAAGCGATGGGAATTTTACTTCCTATCAGATTCACAAAATCAGCCGAACTCCTAACAAGGAAACACTTTGTGTTTCGAGGATCCGTGGGTTTGTACAAAAAAGCCTAGAATTGTTTAGCGGCTGACATTTCCAGTTAACGAGCTGTTACGAGTTTGTCAAACTACGAAGGCGGAATTATTAAATCATGGTAGTAGAATGTCCAAGCGTGGATTGTTGCTGGTTTGAAGAAGGTCCTTAACCCCCTGCCGCTCCATTTTCTGCCTCTGATTGACGCCTGAGAGACGTGAGGCTGTGATTGTGGGCGTATGGTTGCAGAAGCCTCCTCTGTGTGGGCTTGGCTGTTTCTCTTCTGTTGGTCTTTGCAGCAGGCCAAATGCCATACAGGCACATTGATTAGGAGACTATTCTCTGGACGAGATGTATCATCAGGTAGAGAGATGATCTTAGTAATGGGGAGGGATGAGTCTGCATATTCAGTCTTGATTGTCAGGCGTGACCCTCTCCGTCATCACACTCTGGAAAGCTGGAGCCCCGCGTAAAGTGGAATGCAGCCTCTGTCTACCCCAATATTCCCATTTCTCCCTGCTTGTCACTTCTATGCTCATTGCTGACAGCTCCCTCACCCACACAATGTAGGCATTCACCACCCCCCCCATTCCGGCAGACCTGTTGGTTTTATTTACCACAGGCGACACCTTTCAGACCAGTGCTGTCAGTCAAGTTCGAGGGGGTCAGAGTAGCCCCCGGTTCTTTCACAAAAAGCATAAACAAAGCAGCACACACAAGGCAGGATTTAAACTTAATATTTCAGCTGTTTTGTTGGGGGGGGGGTGCATGTCTCTTTGTAGTACTAAAAACACAAGTGAGTTGTAGAGGTGAGCTCTGGAAAGTTGGAGCCCCGCGTAAAGCGGAATGCAGAACATTCCAGATTGAATGTCCGCCTGATCGGCAGTGTCAGTGATATCGGAGGCAGGCACAAACGTGGGTCATGTAGTAGGATTCCTGGAGTTTCTTGTTCACTTCCTCATTAGCCCACCACTGTAGCTCAGACTGTAAGGTCACGGCCATCCTCTGGTCACGGTTCATGAATCACAGGCCCGTCATCCAGCCGTTACTGTTGCGCTCGGAGCACAGCCTACAGGATCCTTCCTGCGATCGTGCCTCGTTCATCTCCGTCGCTGTTCCTGCTCTCGTCTCAGTCGCGAATTAGTTAAGCTGCTTATCATATCATGATATTATATTTTTGTAAGGAAAGAATCTTGGCCGTTACATTTTTTTATGTTAATTTTTTATGTTTCCCTTTCATAAGGAGAAGTGGCTGAATGGATTGATGGATGGATATTTTTAATAAATTATACCTCGTATTATTCATTCAGCTGCATATTTTTTACCGGAGTAGTGGCTTTGCCCTGGTCCTCTTTTTTTTTTTTTTGTTTCCTTGGGGCTGCATTTGACCATCTAGGCAAATTTGTTGACAGTATACTGAGAGGAATTAGCCAGCCAAGACAGTCACCTGTCTTTTCGAAGCACAGTTCTGGCTCTGATTTTAATTAGTCCCTGATTGAGTCCCCCTGAGCCCAGGGCAGGCCGGCGGACTCGCGCACAGGGGTGACGTTTCTGAATCCCTCCTCTCTTTTTCTTCTTCCCTCCTTCTTGTTGGTGCGTGAGCAGCGCAGAGGCGGTGACCCTCAACGACTGCCTGCAGCTGTCCTACCTGCCCGCGAAGCGGAACCACATGGTGCTGCTGTACCCGCGTGAGATCCTCATCCTGGACCTGGAGCTCAGCCAGACGGTGGGCGTGGTGGCCATCGAGCGCTCTGGCGTGCCCTTCATTCAGGTGGGCGCAACCGCGGTGCCTCACACGGCGGCCTCGTTTAGTTTCTCAGGAGACAGCTTCGCCCTAAGTCACATCATATTTGCCCTGAGCTACAGAGTAAAAACAAAAATTCTTTCTGAAGCGGGTCACTAACTGCAAATTTACTACCAATTTTCATCCTGTTCCATCAGAGAACGTTTTCTAGCTGGTAGCAATTGAGTATTTTCCTCTGTCTCTGTTGTATTTTAAGAAGAGGGGAAAATGGTGGCTGTGACCTTCCAGCCTCTGTCTACCCCAATATTCCCATCTCTCCCTGCTTGTCACTTCTATGCTCATTGCTGACAGCTCCCTCACCCACACAATGTAGGCATTCATCACCCCCCCATTCCGGCAGACCTGTTGGTTTTATCTACCACAGGCGACACCTTTCAGACCAGTGCTGTCAGTCAAGTTCGAGGGGGTCAGAGTAGCCCTTTCACAAAAGGCGTAAAGCAAACGGCAAGCACAAGGCAGGATTTAAGCTTAATATTTCAGCTGTTTTCGTTGGGAGGGGGGTGCATGTCTCTTTTTAGTACTAAAAACACCAGTGAGTTGTGGAGGTGAGCTTCTTTGGCAGCTGGGTATATTTTATGTAGAATATTCACCCCAGGAGACTACTAAGGGGTACATTTACCCAGGCCCACCTGAGAGTCAAACCAACAACCTTCCGGTGCCCAGCCCAGGTCCCCTACATGCCTCGTCAGAAGTGTGGGGATGGTGTCTCCCGACATCGGGCCACCCTCTCCAGGAGCACCGTCATCTCCTAAGTGATATAAAGCACCTGTCAGCGAGGCAATTTGCATGAGTGATGACCCAGGCCCAGGCAGGGGGGGGGTGGGAGCTGGCGATGCACATGCATGCAGGCGTGAGCACGCGCACACACATGCACACACTCTCATTCACATACACACACACACACACACACACACACACACTCACTCGTATTAACCTTATACCACACTTTATACTGGCTGTACTGCTGTGTACATCAATGATTTATAGGACAATAACGGCTACAAGGCCTGTATAGCCGTGTATTTCCAGATATTTGTAAAAATAAAAGTAAAACCCAGAAGTTCTTGTTCTTAAAACCAGAGCTTAACGCCTCAATGAGTCGAGGCAGCCTGAGCTCAGTGGTATAGAGTGTACGGATGGCGGTAACTTGGTTGCAGAGACATGACATTATGCTTTTATATGAAATTATTGTGTGCTCTTCTTATGGTGGTGGCAAATACTGTCTCAGACATGGCTAGAAAACCGCTCGGTACCGTTGCACTGTTTTTTTTTGGATGTTTACCAAACCATTGGGTGATGGCTCCGGCCCTGTGGATGAAAACGTTGTCACCCTGGAAGATTCCACTCCCGTCGGCATGGAAACGCTCCGTCACTTCAGAAGCATTATCGTTCGGCTCTGGTTTTTTTTTTTTGCCATTTACCTAACTGTTAGGGAAACGCACCCCACGCCGGAAGCCTTCACCAAGGGAAACAGGTGTCTGGATGCTCCTGCTGGCGTACAGCACATTTACTCATCCGGGTGTTGAGAATGGGATGAAGGATGACTCACCCGACCATGTGACTTCCCAAATGCTTGTATTCTTTGCACCACATCTCTTAAATAAGTCCTTTTTTGGGTATAAAAATGGTTTTCTTCTCCTCAGCCCAGCCGCATCATCCCCCACCGAAGCCCTTCATGGTCACCACGTGGTGATACTGCCTCCTCATAGCCTAGATTGAAGATACGGTTGAAGATATGACCTTAGGGCCGTGCGCCTACTGTTTACTCCTCAAATCAGTAGGTTGACGTCAGACCCGTATCTGTCCACCATCTGAGATTTGTTTCATCACCCGGACTGGTTTGCTAAATGCTGGCAGGCCAGGTAACCTTCGCGACCCAGTCCCTTGCTGAACAATCCCCAAAATGAGCAACTGGGCCTGAAACAAGATATTACACAGACATGCATGCGGTGGCCTGGGACCTGCTGGTCTGCACAGGCAACAGGGCAGAGAGTGCGCTAAGTGGATGGACAGAGGAAGCACTGAGCCCACAGACTGGCAGGCCTGCTCGAGTGGGAT
>JAODKE010000068.1:14234753-14251678 GCA_026779605.1 Mormyrus hasselquistii
TGTTTTTTTTTTTTTGTTTGTGTTTTTTGTTTTTTCGTGCCCTTTTTTTTTTTTTTTGTTTGTTGGGGGAGGCCGAGAAACGGCGGGGGGGGGGGGGGGGGGGGGGGGGGGGGGGGTGACTTGTGACCTTGGTCACCATCTGCGGGAAACACGTTAAGCCGAAAAGCCTGTAATTGGAGATTAGTGAATGCAGGGGAATAATCACACACAATAGCACCCCTGGATGGGTGATGGCCTTCAAAACTAGATTGATGGCTTCGCGGTCTGCTGTCAAGGAGGGTGTGGACATGTCTACATGTGCTTTTTTTTTTTTTTTTTTAAAACACGTGTTCACATATGACGACAAGCCTAGGAGAGGCCCCGCAGTGATGTGAGAGCTCGTTAAATTTAAACTCAAAGGAGACAGAAGGGAATCCGGTCCTGGGAGATGATTCTAGAGGCAGCGCCCAGCAAGCTTGTTAACTTCTTGCATTGTTGCAGCAACGCCTTCACTTGAATGTTACACGGTAAGCGCGGTAAACTAATTGCCGCACTAAATTACAGTGCCTGGCTTTTGTTTTTGTGCCGTCGCGTGGCTAATGTGCGTCGCTGCGGTCTGTCAGCCCTGTCGGCAGGACATCAGCGGGTGAATCATCGCCAAAAAATGAGGTGATGAATTTTCCCACGTGGACGGCGGTTGGTTACATAAGCATTCACCTGCCGATGCTCATGAGTGAAACGAGGTCACGGTTGGCGTGTCTCGTGTGCACGTGTGTGTCTGTGCATGTGCTTGTGTCAGGCGGGGCGAGGCCAGGCGAGCCCTCTAGCTGGGACGACGGATGGGCCGTGGCAGAATTCGGCCATAAACTCTCATTACAGCACCTCCCTGACAGCATGAGGCGGTTTGAGGGAATAGAAGCCGGCAATTGGGAGCTATAGCAAGACTGCACAGTGCTAACCGGTGTGAGCCCTGGATGGGGCGGAGCCACAGGGAGCCCCCTACCCAATCAGCTCCGGTTCCGCCCTTTAACCACGTATCGGTCCACCATATCCTCAGCCTGCCCTGTTAGTATGGCCGCCTCGGGATCCATTTCGGGCTGTTTGCCTTCTTCGTGATTATTAATTTACCTTTGGTGATTGTTCCTCCCTGAGGACAGCGGTCCAGCATCTCAGAATAGAATCTGTGTAGGCTGTTGGAGACAGGCGTGAATCGAGAACAGGGCCATCTAAAGAGCCTTACATCCTCATGATTTTTCATTCTGTAAACCATTCCAGTTATTTGCCGGAATGGGCATAGATATTCATTTATAATTATAAATATTTTTCGGGTCATTATCATTTGGAAGTAAGGTAGAGCTTGCAGGCACACACATGCTCACATAAACACACATTGGGGTGATGTCAAATTCCCGGGTTCCCTTTGCATTGTGGGAGGAAGTGCGGGCACCATGCCAGCCGGTGGCTTGTTCCTGTGACCACTGGGTATTTATGTGTGGATGACGTCCTGTTGAGTTCCCTCTTACCTGCCATCGATGATTAACAGTTCGGTATTCAAGAAGCTACTCTAGAGATGAGATATGGTGGACCGGCAAAGGTATTGCAGTGGAGGGTAGGCTTGTATTTTTGGTTAAATGAGGTCGTTACCCTGCTGCTGGTCTCCAGGACCTTCTGGAGGGGCTACTGATGTGACCGCGTGTTTTGGACTTGAGAGACAGCTTCAAGGTGCATAGACTGTCAGGAGGTTTTTGAGCTGGGATTTAGGTCAGAGCTTTGAAGATGCGGCGTTCCGTCTTTTATCTTACAGAGTTCTAGAGCAGCCCCCGTTCCTTTTGAGTCCATGATTACTGCCCCCTTAATGAAACCCTAACCCCTCTTCTTCAGGAAGGACGTTCGCTTTCCGAGGGGAGCGGGGTAACGATGAGCCGCCCATTGAGATGATTAAAGTGTCCCACCTGAAGTGAGTATCCATGACGAGTTATTATAAATGCAGCACATAGCCGTGTTTGCTGCTGGCGTGGGTGCGGGCATGGGCGGCCCCCCCGTCGACCGGCCGGCCCTGCGGTCTCACTCTTATAGCTCCCTTTTTATTACTTACTGAATGTCCAGATCTGTGGCTTAAGTTTGCTGGGAAGAAGAATGAGGAGGGAAATGCTGAGACGGTGGGGGGGGGGAAGGGGGGGGCATTATTTCTCATCTGTCTCCAGTAATCCCTGTGCTTTGAGCTCAGTATTTTGCCTTTTCGAAAGCTGCCGCTTTGCCTCTGTGTGTCCGATGAGGTCTGCGGGTGGTGTTTAGGTGTATGGATTTTCCCCTCCCTCCCCCAGGCAGTACCTGGTGGTGGTGTTTAAGGAGAAGCCCCTGGAGCTGTGGGACGTGAGGACGGGCACGCTGCTGCGCGAGATGGCCAAGAACTTCCCCACCGTCACGGCGCTGGTAGGAGCACGAGCAGGACGCACCGATCGCCGCCAGCTACTTCCCACGCCGACTCTCCCTACCGATGGTTACCGACTCCTCATCACACTGTAGCAGCAGAAACCTGGTAGCAAGCAGACACTTGCGTTCTGATTATTAACAGTATAGTTCTGTTGGGTCTTACACAAGACACCTGTATTCTTTCCCTGCTTTTGTTGTCTCTCTTAAGGTAGAACAACCCACCTACCTTGATCACAGAGTATCCCTTTCTAAAGCACAAATACGCACGTTTATTGACTTGCTCCATCACTTGCTCGTTCTCCACTGTCCCGATGCCCTGTGGTCACGTCATTGCGCCCCCCCTCCTCTCAGTGTGGGTAAATGCTCTACCCTGCACTTCCAGAAAGGGCCTCCCAAAGCCCGACGCCCTTCGTGGCTGCCACCAGTTTGAATTCATATGGTCGGTTTCTTTTCATAGCGTAAATATATATATACTATTTTTTTTTACTGGCAGGCTTGCTTACGCCAGCAGAAAGTTAAGAATTTCTTCAGGGAAATTCAGTTACAGGCAACATATTTATTATTCTCCCCAAAGCGTCTCAGTATTTCCGAACGGGCCGTTTTTATTTCGGTTTTTAAAACCGAAGCGATGCATATGACCAGCGGTGTTAATAATGCAGTACTCTCCAGATGCTGTTGATCTTCATATTGATTATGCAGTCGAGGTGAATGGTTCCTTGAACGTCAAGTATCGCAATGCCCTCACTCAGGTCAGAGGTCATGGCTACACGCGTATGTGATACTGCGGAAGGGGGCCACAGATGAATGTGCGAGAACAGGGGGATTCGTGTTGTGTGCATGCCTATGATCTGCGTTATGCACCTGTGTGTAGGAATGGTCACCTTCTCACAACCTGAAGAGTCTCAAGAAGAAGCAGCTGGCAGCCCGGGAAGCCATGGCCAGACAGACTGTGTCTGACGCAGAGCAGAGCAGCGTGGAATCCTCAGTCATAAGGTCAGGGGTCAAGGGTCAGAGGTCACCGGTCTCACCGATAGAGGCCCAGCTGGGCAATGGCGCCGGGCTGGCTGTAATCACCCGCAATGACACCCAGTGTCCGTCCGCCCACCCCCCCCTCCCCCTCCCAGCCTGCTGCAGGACGCGGAGAGCAAGTCAGAGCTGAGTCAAGGCATCTCTGCTCGCGAGCATTTTGTGTTCACCGACACAGACGGTCAGGTGTACCACATTACCGTGGAGGGGAACTCGGTGAAGGACGGGGCCCGCATACCGCCCGACGTGAGTGTGCTATTCCGGCTCCCCACCCCCACCGGATGAGGGGAGAGAAGACAGTGTTTGGAGATAAACACGGAGATGTGGGGGACGTGATCACACATGCGGCCTTTACTCAGTAGAGTTTGTGTTCTCAGTAATTGTGTGTCTGGCTCTTGTCCTCCATCCCGCTGATCTTGTTATGTTGACGGTGTCTATGTGGGTTGGAATCAAACGCAGGCCAGACACATGCTCCCTGCACACAGGTGCGGCCTCCTCCACTGGCTAAATAATCTCTACCCTACGTCCATCTTTACTTTTAACCTAGCATGGGGCGTCTTGAGCCGGCAAAAACGTGACTGTTTTTTTCCATTCACTTTCATCTTTAGTCATCTTTTGTTGGGGGGGGGGGTCATATGCTTATGACCATTAGCCTCTAACAGGAAACGGTAGTGCTGCTCACAGAGCAGATGGTGCTATGGGGAAATTGGGAACGTGCCGGAAGGGCTGCTGTTGCCAGGGGCAATGGAACACACCTCGTTTATTAAGGCTATCTATTCACACTCCGGCTGGGAGTATGAGAGAGAGCGGCCACCATGCGGTCATTAGTGCCACGCCGGCCCCCCCCTTGCCTCGCTTTCAGACACTCCCCCCACTCCGTTACATTAGCATCCCTCTGCCTCTTAACCTCTCCCCACACAGGACGCTGCAGATCGTCACAGGCTTTCAGACAGGAAATCGTTTCCTCCCTGTTTCTTGCTGTGTGCCCCCTGCCACCGTCACGTTAATTGAATTCATTCCCCTCTGTTGCCTTTGATAACCGTGACATCGCTCTCGCTGCCGCAGGGCAGTATGGGTAGCATCGCCTGCATCGCTTGGAAAGGGGACACCCTGGTACTAGGCGACGTTGACGGGAACCTCAACTTCTGGGATCTGAAGGCGCGTTTGTCTAGGTGAGGCTAAGGTCGGGGGGTGGGGATGAGTCCATAACGTCGATCCGCTGGGTTCCAGTGCACATCCGTGCATTGGCACTTAGCGACGCTTGTCCGTTGGCTATTTCATCAGGGGGATCCCCACACACCGGGGCTGGGTGAAGAAGATCCGCTTTGCCCCGGGCAAGGGCAACCAGAAGCTGCTGGTCATGTTCACAGATGGGGCCGAGGTGTGGGACACCAAAGAGGTGGGCCCTGTCCGCCTTGCGAGAATGTCTGGGAATCCAAGTGAGAAGTTGCTTGTCCTTGTTGAATGTTTGATTTTGTTTGCTCATGCATCTGACCTCACACCTGTCCTGAATGCATACATGCATTCAGAAAACGGAATGGGATAAACTAAGAGCATTTATGACAGGTATTTCTGAGAGGAGCTCTACTATGGGAGATTTGTAACCGTTGCTGTTGCCCACACGGACCACTTCTTAGGGTCTTTATGCAGTTAAGCACACACAAGACGGTAGTTGGAGGTCCATCCGCTTATTAAAAGTCGTTTCTCAGTTAGAAGTAGGCCTAAGTGGTTTGGCTGTGTTTCATTCCTGCAGAGTGTCCAGATGTATATCTTTGTTTGCATAAGTGGACGTTTTTTTTTCCTATACACTTGTATTTAAGACACCCTTTGCTTAGGTTACCAGCTCTGAAAATGAGGTTTAATGACCAGTAAATAAAGAAACGCATTCTTAATTTAGTTTATTTCCTTTAAATATTTTAAAGTAAAATTAACAAAGCTGAGGGTTGGTTTAAATGCCCGTTTCACACTTTCTCCTGCACTGTGATGAATGAATGTAATATTTACTGGGCGGATAAAATTCTGTAAGTGATTCAAGATTGTGGGATGGAAACATTTCTCCCCGGGGCCAGTTGGTGTCGACCACAGAGCATTGTCCTTTCCCACTGACTCACAGATCAATGTGCCAGCTGACCTCGCCCATGCCTCAGAGGCTAGAGAGGTTAGTGACCTCCCTCCCCCGTCTCCCCGACCAGGTCCAGATGGTCAGCAGCCTCAGGGTTGGCCGGAACGTGACCTACCGCATCCTGGACATCGACTGGTGCACCTCCGATAAGGTGGTGCTGGCGTCGGACGATGGCTGCATCCGGGTGCTGGAGATGGCCATGAAGTCAGCCAGCTACCGAATGGACGAGCAGGACCTCACCGGTGAGACACAGACACCGAAAAAGCACCAGCTAACAGAACTTTCTAATTTTCACCCACTCCGAAGCTTGCCTCCAGGCACTTGGCTCTTTGAAGACTGTTCGCCTCGTGATGGTTTACATTTTTGAAAAAGTACGGTACTTATGGAACCAGAACTTTAATATTTCTTTTTTTTTTTGCTGGATTCCACTGCACAGTGGGCTATCGGGCAACAAACAGGTGGATCATACTGCTAAAACGGCCTTTATCTCTGGGATCGGAGAATACCACATGCAAGCACCTGATCTCACACCTGTCCTGAATGCATACATGCATTTAGAAAACAGAATGGGATAAACTAACAGGGTTCATGGCATCAACAAAGATATTGACACGAACTGGGGTGTTCCTTAAAATCAAGACATAAAGTGGTATACACTAGGTGCCTTATAGGTCAAACAAGGCTTACACATGCATTTTTATTAAGGACTGTCGGCCCGTTCAGATGATAAAGCACATTTTATTGGACTGTTCTGCCTGTTGTGCCAACAGACAACGATTCTTCTCCTTTACTACACTGCAAGGAGTTTTTAATAACGCGTCACAGTGAAGGATGCTAGAATTTTTTATCACAAATACATATGATGTCTGCCTTGTAGTATTTGATGTGTATTTTATTTTTTAAGCATTTTCACTTTTATTTCTTTTAATTCAAATTTAATTTCTTTTTCAGTTTTACTGGGTATATTGATATTTATTTGCCTGTTTATACATCAATTGATGAATCAGTTTATTTCACATATATGTGTCTAAGCAATTGTACCCGATTTCTGTCTCTTCATGAATATTTTATTTACTGACGCTAGTCCTATCTGTGAGTCACTGACATGGCCGTTAACAGCCTGCGACCTAGATACCTGCATGTAATCCGGCTGTGGGATTTTTTTTTCTCGGCCCCTGATCTCCTTCTCTGGCCTCTGTCATGCAGACCCTGTGTGGTGCCCGTATCTCCTGCTTCCCCGCGCCGCACTCACTCTGAAGGCTTTCCTCCTGCTCCAGCCCTGGTCTGGCTCCTTCACCATGGACATCACCCAGGTGTAGGTATTTTCTCTGTGCCTCCTCCAGTGAGGCGTGAGCTCTGTCTGCAGGCTTCCCTGGTCTCAGATTGATGGGCCGGCCTGCATCACCTTTCTTTCGGTCTGGTTCTGATGGACAGGAACCCCTCTCCACCCATCAACGGCATCATCATCACCTCTAGTGATGAGCGAATTAAGCTTTGAGAACCATTTGCTGTGTTTTCTGACTCAACTAGATGGTGCTCTCTTTGCAAAGGAGGGCTCAATTAATGCCCAAAGCAAACCAAGAGCACCATCTAGTGGAGTCAAAAAATACAGAAAATGGTTCATGATCCATCATCTTGATTTTCATATGCCTAATTTTAAATTGAGGGGATCCCCAGCCTTGGTCTAGGAAAGCCCTGGCCCACATTGTTTATTATGGTATGCTAAATTACCCAATTCTGGTGGGTTACAGCCATCTTTGCTGAATAAGAGAACATAGCCTTTTGGATAATTTAGGATGCTCAGGTGAGGAGGAAGACTTAATCAGTTTGTTGGCTATTTCTTCTATAACAAAAGTGATGGTGATCAGTGGTTTCTCCAGTCTTCCTGAAACGGTTTATAAGTGGTATCACATGGAAGCCGTCGTCGTTCCGCAGAGCGCTTTGTCCTTGGAAAACGTGCATCAGAGTGTCTTCTGATATATTTAATCTCATGACAGCTTTCTTCCCTCCCAATACTGTAGGGATTATACAGAAAAAGAGGAAATTAAGGGTCTGATCCAGGAGCAGCTAAACTCCCTCTCCAAGTGAGTTCTTACCTCCAATCAGTCTGTCACAGGAGAGCAGAGCCGGGTAACGTAGCAGCAAGCTGCATTCAGCTAATCAGGTGGCATCTTAATTGCAGCTTTAGATCTGAAAGTTAAAGTTGCCCTGGGCTTCAGTCTCACATGACTGGGTTTGGATGGAGTGTTGGATAAAATGCACTCCCAACTTTTTTATTTCCCATTCCGTTTTGAGGTTTCTTAATGTGTGATAGCCAAACATTGGAAGTAGCCCACAGCTGCAACAGGCTCCCGACATACCGGGCATACAACGGGAAAAGAAATGTTGTGTTCCTCGGTGTATTCACTATTTTCCGGTTGTTTTCGAAGCTAAAATGTAACTTTGTATTGATTTTTGTTTTTCAAGCGACGTCAAGAGTGTTCTGCAGGACCCACAGCTAAATGTCCTTCAGCGATGCCTCCTTGTGTCGCGGTGAGTCTCTGACTGTCTGTTTCTCCTGCTGCTCCTCTTTATCTCCACACATAGGTCAGTGTGGCACCCTGCCGTCCAGCGGGGGCTGCCTCTAATATTACTCCTCTGGTCTGAAATGTGAAAGCGATGGCTCTTTCTGGAGTTGAGAATATTGACCCCTGAGGGCTTCTTAATGGCCTTTTCCAAAAAGTTGATGGACAATAAACTTCTAAAACCAGATCTGCAGTGATATGTCTGTCATTGAACTGAAGGTCTTACCCATGGCAACGCATAATAGCAGGAGTGCGAATGGAGGATTGCTTAGGAGGAGAGTATAATTATTGTGGTCATTCTTGAAGGCTATCGTGCCTCACAATTTAGCATATGCACTTTATCAACACAAAATAGTTTTTCCAGACCTGTCATAAGAAAATATCTCCCCTGCTACCATCCATGTCTGTCTAATCACTCTAGCTGTATATTAGCCCCTGTCGTAGGTGATTTTACCGGGGGTGCAATTGCACCCCCTACTGGTCAGATGAAAATGCTATTTGAACATATTAAGTTTAATAAAAATGATATTATATTGCAAAGTTATACTAGCAAATGTGCATTGTGTCAGTTATATCAATGTGTCATCATAATTTATGGTAAATGTTTTTACTTTTTTATTATTTAAGTTTATTTATTATTTATTTGCATGACTGGTTCGTCTCTCACCTTGCACCCCAGGTAGAAAAGCTTAGAGTCATCTATGGCCCCTGTGTAGAGTAGGATGTCACCAAATGGTTTGGTGTTCTCAGAGAGACGGCCTACAGTTAAAACATCGCAGTCTGTCCCGGGACACCTTAGGTTATTTGGGGATGAATCGGACCTGCAGTTCTGGACGGTAGCGGCCCACTACCTGCAGACCTTCTCCCAAGAGCGGCAGGCGGGTGTTGCGGCCAGCGACGGCCAGGCTGAGAGCTCCCAGGGGGCGCCGGTGAGCCATCTGGAGATCTGTCAGGACACGCTGTGCGAGAGTGCCTACTTCCAGGTGAGGCGCAGTGGGGTCTCCGACCTCCTGCTGAGGATGCTTCCCGGCGCATATCGCTCCTGATCGCTATCGTTGTCTCCCTCCCTCTGTCTGCCAAGGAGATCTCAGGTATCAGGGCAATAGCATGAATCCCATACAGTATAGTGCGCCTCTGAACTCCGGAGACCAATACGGCAAGCTAAGCTTTCAGCTCTGGCATTCTCTCTGTAAAGCCTCAGAAAGGCTTTGACTCGAAGCCCGGCTTTACAACAAAGTTGGCTTAAGGAAATGCAGCGATGCCTCTCTGGAAGCAGTAGAGTCCGTTCCCGTATTGCGCGTATAAGGACAGCTCTTGCTTTAAAAAAAAAAAAAAATCAAATGCTTTAGTTTTTTAAACAACAGAAACGGATATAACTGAAAATGTGACAGCTGGTTAACCCATTCCTAGGTCAAGGACTTAAACTTTGGTCACACTTCTTGACTTGCCGCTGTCATCACACTTTGTCACCTGCTTCATTAGTGCCTGTGTTTTCCCCACGCCTTTGAGCACGGAGAGGAGAACCATTTTATTTATCTTGTGGGCTTTAGCCTTGGGTCAGTCCCATTCATCACGCGTTGCGAAGGGCAATGGGGCAGGGTGCTTACACTGTGTGAATGGATGGCGCTTATCTCAGCCTCGGTCATTGATCTAAAGAGACGGGGGGGGGGGGGGGGGGGGGGATTTAAATTCAAAAATCAATAAATGAAGCTCATGAAAAAAGACCGGCCTGTCACCTTTGTTTAACGTACTTCACACAGGGACTGGACTGACAGAGCTATACCACCACTTTCTCCCAGAATCCTTACATTACCCACAGTCCTGTCTAAATGTAATTTTCATACGTTGCCTTGTTCGAGACAGCTGAGGAACGTGGGTGGAAAAGGGTGGCATATTCAATTTCCTGTGGCCAGTGCACTAATTGTTAGGGTTACATAAGCTCTGCGATCTGTGCGGTTTACGGGCCAGTGCCCAAGTACAGCTCGAAACCGGTCTGAGGCTGCCTGGCTACAAACAGGACCAGACAAATCCATGGCTTAATGACGTAATGGTTCTCCAGAACACAGTCCCACACCAAAAGCTATAGAAAGAAGGCTGGACCAGCTGCTGGTGCAGTTCAGCACTCATCGTTTGGTATTACCTAACTGCAGGTATCAGCCTGATCAAATGGAACTTAGCTCGAAGTGGATGCAAAAGGCAAGAGTGAGACCACTCAGTTGCCCAAGGTCACTTGGTCAGCCATGTCTCGCCATCATATATACCCCAAATCAATCAGAAAGTACAACAATCAATGCAAACTAGTTTCATTTCATAGGTCCTTGAAACAGAGAATCCCAATTAGTGCACGACTAGAAATTATCGTTCAAATTATAGTCTGAGGTCAAAGGTCAGGAGGGTCAAGGGACCACCAAGCCTCACCCGAATCTGGCCGCCCGTCGCTGCTCCGGAACTCCTGCATCCTCTTCTCCAGCTTCTGCTGTCGTCGCCTCTTCATCACCACTTCAGGATTAGATATCGTACGTGTGAAGCTGGTCTCTGGCATGTCCTTGTAGACTTCAGCCGCCAGCCTGGAGTTCTCCCTGGAGATGGGGCAGGAAGATGAGCACACACATTCAACAATACTTGACTCCCGGACCCAGAGGCTACCAATAGCCCTTCTCCCACCAAGTCCTGTGGTACAGCTGTCCCTTGATTGGCTTAAGGCTGCAGCTTGTGCCCCTACACTGGCCCTCACGTTTCCTGCACATCCCAGAGCTGGCCGCACAGCAGACACGATTTCGCCATTTCAGCTTTTGTCCCAAAGCCAAGTCAGGAATTCAGACTTCAATGCACCACACGTCTGCTGTTCTCCAAGCAATCGGCAGCATATTTTTCCCATGAAGCAGCATGTAGCAAACACACGAGTCACAATAGCCACAAATGACTGATTTCGTGCTGTATACTCAGGTTAGGCGTGTGAGCAATGAGTTTGGGGGGGGGGGGGGGTCTATGGCTCTTACCCATCTTCCCTGTTCGGAATGTTCTCGTCCCCATCAGGAATACGAGAAAAGGCCTCTTTCTCCCGCTTCTTCTCCTTCTTCTTCTCCTTCTTGGACAGTGTCCGTTTGAAGTTCTGGATGACCCCCTCCTTCTCCTGTTTCTCTGGCCCGTTAGTCTGCGTCCTCTGCGTGAGGGACGGGCAAATGAGATGAGTGAAAACAGCTTGTATCCAGCCAGATAAGGTGATTAGCTGGATTTGCATGATGCCTAGGGGGGCTACTTTGGCTGACAGACCTTCGCAGCGACATGGGGCAGCAGCTAAGGATCAAGCCCCATGAACATCGCTTGCAGACTCGGCTTACAGAAAACACCATGTACTTCAGTGTAGAAACATCAAATTTCATTTTACAGAAATACAAAACATTCACAGCGTAAAAGAAAAAAAGGTTCTTTTGAGACATGACCAGTGGGCTGCCACTCAGAACGGTTTTCAAAAGCCTTGTGTTAAATAGAAAAGGCAGGTATCAAAAAGATCAGCTGAAGCAGCCATAACCACGCTCTGTTACATCTGGCAAACAGGAACCAGCAGGAAATACTACCTTCACCCATGCAGCAAGATAAAAAAAAAAAAGAATTGGTTTCAGGGGGGTCATTGTCATACCTCCAGTTCTATGACTTGATTAACAAGCTGGGGGGGGGGGGAATGCGATCTCCGTCACACACAGAAAAAAAGAGCATTGGAACGTAGAATTTTATATAAATCAGATCTACCACCATCTAGAGGAACTGTCAAACACCGTCAATGTTTAATGCCGTCCAACAACCTGAGCCGACACCTCGTTATTAAATGAGCCGATGGAAGGCTCACTTACAGGCCACTGCAGCACAGAACTGCTGGGATTCTAGTGAAAAACCACCTGCTGCTCATTCGGGTTCATTTAGTTTAGGTTTGCTGGTCCACTAAGCAATCCAAAAGCCACAGATGAGGTCTGTACTCAGAGCTGCCCTCTCTATTTTCTGCTCCCAGCCAATGCCAACTGGGAAGTAACCGGGAAGTCCTGCCCCTAGGCACATCACATGCCCACAGTGCTTTACGGGGGAGCTTTATAGAAGTTGAGAGACTTGCTCCACAGCCCAATACGTAGCACAAAAACAGAGGGAACACCATCAGAAACAGGCCTTAAGGGAAAGGCCAAACTCTAGAGAGCAGGCTGCAAGGTCTCTGTGCTACCAACAGCACTGGTAGCGTTTCACTTCTGGTTCACGGTGGGCTCCACAGGCAATGGGCATCCTGCAACATGCCCAGCCCTGCCTCTCAGGGGAAGGTCTGGTCACATTCCAAGTGAGCTCACCTTGGGGACAATGTCATTCTCGTTCTTTAGAACGAAGCGGCCTTCCCGGTCATCCTTGTTCCAGTTGAGCTGCACCACCAGGGGCTTCTCATCCAGGTCCAGCTTTCGTTCCTCTGTCAGGCACAGAGAAGACAGCAGGCACTTCAGCATCATATAAACCTCGCAGAGAAGATAAACTCAATGCATAAACATTCGTGAACTAGACAAAAACGCATTTATACAGACATTAAGGCTTTACGCTTATAACGTGACGCCGTAACTCACCGCCGCTGACATGGACCTCATACAGAGAGTACTTTGGCGAGGACAGCATCCTCATGTCAGGTCGAAACTTCTCAGCCAGCGTCTCGATGACGTCCTGCGTGGTGGCCGTGCTGGAGACACGGATGCATTTTGTGGCAAAGTTGCCGGCCACGCGGTCCTGGAAGTAGAAGCGCATCACGCCGTGGAACTCCAGGTCCTGGAAGCATAAACAGGAAGGATGCGTGGTAAGCTCCTCAGACCACACTGCTTGGTGACCAGGAAAGGCAAGTGATTTACCAAGCTCACACAGGCATGAACGGTTTGCTTTCCTGTCTCACACGCCCCATTTAAAGTGGCCTCAGCGTAAAACTGTCAATGCTACAATGGCTACAGTTTCAGGCTGGCATGCCCCCCCCACCCGCCCCGAAGCCAGATTGTCTCATCTGACAGGCAACCAGCGTGACCCAACCCTGATCCCTGAAAGCCCTTTTTCCCATTGAGTCTTACTTCCTTCTTACTCACAATAATAATAATAAATAGGAGCTTGGGGTGGCCCAAGCTTGTGATGAATGCAGCAAACTACCCCCACAGGCCTGCTTCAGAACCTCAAAATCAGCCTGTGCAATAAACCAGGACATCCTATAAAACATCTCAGCTGGACAGCGAGAAGGGCATGTGCCCTGTAAACTCCAACAGAGCTACGGGGCGCTGTGCATAGCGGGTCTGGACAGCTTGCGCCGACCGGGGCCGTACATGTCGTTAAGTGGTCTCAGCGACCCCCCGTTGCTCATCCCCACAAGCAGACAGCAGCTGCTGTCAGCGTCAGCACCCAGAACCAGGCCTGACAGCAAAGGAACTCACTGGCAGAAGCAGGCTGGGCAGAGCAGACACGCAGGGCAAACTAGGCCGAGCACTGGAGAAGGGCAAGAACTGCTCTGAGTGTCACACAGAGGCTTAGATGATAGGACCCAAAATCAGCCTTAGAGCTACAGCACGAACGGCCACCACAATTACATCCTGCTACCAGTGATTCACACGAGGTAAGGGTATCGATGTTAAAGTGTTAAAGAACAGTCTATGCACAGGCTATAATCACAAAGTGTTTTATTTGGCCTACAAGCACGAGTCAGACCTACTATCAGGGAGGACCAGATGGACGTTCTGATCCTGGAAGACCAGGAAAGGACCAGACGGCGATTTCCCGACAGCAGGTGACATCACCGGCATGAGATAGTGTGTTTGGGGAGGGGGGGGGCAAAGGACACCCAGTTACAAAGTACAAAGAACAATGAACAATAAGTGTCAGGAATGTCACCGTGTGTTTCCTCAGAAAGTAGCCTGCTGCTTCCTGCAAACCTGTGGCCGCATAGACCCGCGAGGCACTACAGCATTCACACTGAACATGGTGATGTATATGCACACAAAAACTGAAGACCTGAATACACTGAGAGAGAGAAGACCACGTCTTTCCTACAAGGACCCCAAAAGTACCCAGTCGAGAAACGGCACTCCCCACTTTCCCTCTCTGAGACATACGACTTACGCAGGAATCCCTTTGAAGCTTACAGTTAAGAATGGTAGTTGAACAAAATCCCAGTCAGTGAACCTTGATCTTTGAACTTTGACCCCACTAAGCCCATTTCAAGCTTTCAGGAATGCGTTGCCTATCCCCAAGAAACAAAAGCACGAGACGTTTACTTTTCCTTTGTTAAATTCTCCTTTGAGAAATAACAATTATGAAACTCGACTGTTGATATTCCAAACTCCCAAGTTATCAGCTGAAGCACTCCTTTCCCCCCCTTCCTAATATACTGCCAGCACCTCCTCAGAGGACCATACATATTTCAGCTGCTGTATTCAATGTTAAAATAAACATGGCCTACCCAATCAAGCGTGAAGCCCAATATGGAAGACATTAAAGTGAATCTGTCAGGAATAAACCTTTAAACTGGCTGTTAACACAGGAATGCTCCCCCAGCACTGAAACTGTAGAGCTTGGCCAGTATCAGTTACAATGATAGTGGAGGTATGCAAAATTCAAAAGGTCATGGATTTACAAGTCCCATCCATACGAGTGCTTAAGTGGGAATGGAATTCTACACATAGAGTGTACAGAACACAAAAGACCGCAGCTATTGTTTTTGCAAGAGGCCTGAATTACTGACACAATTCAAAACACATATTGACGCTATCAATATTTATTTTACGTCTTCTGTTATTCTCGAGGAGCTAGAATGACCTACCACCAGGTGGCACTAACACTTCACAGCACTTGACAGCTTCATTCCAGAATGCGTGGGCTTTGCTATCTGCATTCTCCCAGCACTGATGTGGCAACAGTTATACACTGAATTTGTAAATGAGTCTTTATCCAGAGTGTAAACAGCCCTGCATTGAATTTAATACATGCAGGCCCTGAACAGGCTGAACAGACAGTCTCTGTATTTGCCAGACCAAAAACACACACAAAAACACCAAACACAAAAGATAACAGGTATTTGCAAATGTCAACTAACTCATGGCCAAGAGGAGGAGATGATAAAGGTAAAATCTGAACATGGGTTCCGTGCTCTTGGCATAACTCATTATACAGAACTACTGCAGGGGAGAAAATCTACAAAAGTGATTTCTCCAAAAAAATAGAACCTCAAAAAATAAAACCTCACTTCTCCATCCCTGTTGAGATCTTTCAAAGACTGCTTTGAAACGGATAACATTTGCATCTAATGAATGAACATTTGAGAGCTTAAAAACTGTAACCAGGAGCTAGAGCAGCTGGGCCTGTCATTGGGAGGGACTGTAAAGCAGTGTCCATCTAGTGGGCGCAGATGGTCAGTGTGACATCTGCTAGTCTTCACAAAGGAGCGCACTTTAACGTACAGTGGCATTCAAGCACCGCGTCTGACTCAAAGGGCCGAACATCTCAGGTCTTGCCGACTTTTATTCATGAGAAGCCAAGACGTAGTTGTGAACCATACTGGGCACCGTTCCCACCAGAAGGCCCATTTGAAGAAGCTGAAGTATTCACCCAACCCACTTTCCATTCACCATTTCATACAAAAATAAGCAGAGCCTCCTCTGAACTGACCTGAACACAGGTGTACTGCAGATGGCCACTGCATGCACACACGGCAACGAAAGCGGCACGGTGACATTATTGAGGGACCCACAGCGAGGGCGTTTACTCATTAAACCAGGTTAAGCTATTAAGCAGAGCAGAATAAAGTTAATCTATCGTGGTGCAGCTGTGTGAGACTCCAGCTGTACCTTCAGTTTACCACAGAAGACTTAACAGCTGATTTGTAGTGGGAAAGAAAAATGCATCCAGATGAATAAAAGGTAAACATTTGTGTTCTCTCTCTATATCTTGTGTGTTTTCCCTCAGCGGCTTCTGAGAATTCCGGATTTTTCCTGGAATGGATAATTTTCCCTTGGTCTGGAGTTGCTTTGGGGAATTTTGTGCAGTAGGTTGCAACAACACACTAACAGCAGAAAAGCAGCTACGTTAAACACCAAGGCAGGGTTCAACAGCTAAGGAATCGCCAACTAGTCCATTTCCAAGTCTTGATCCAAAAAATACTCCAGGCTCCGTCCACTTTATCATATAAAAGTTATACATTTACTAGCTAAGTAACCCATGAATGACTTAGCATCATGCCTTTCTTGAGGCAGAGATGGTCCTTTTGATACGTTTTTTGCAAAAAAATGTACAATTGAAGCAATTATCAATAAAGATCAATTACAATTAGTAAAGAGCTTAAATTCAGGTGTAGAAAGATTGGAGGGGGGAAAAAAGGTACATACTTCCAGACACTTGTGATTCTAAGAGCGGATCATTCAACCTTGCAGTGGTCTGCACACGTGTGGGGAAAGCCAGTCTAAACCTGAAGTAACCTCTGCCCACCAACAAAGCCGTGAGCTTCTCCTGGTTTTGAGAATAGACATCCAGTGTCCTCAAGAACCTGCACAAGTGTGTTTTCGTCAAAAAGCCAAGAATGGAGGACACCGTGCAACAATTTAGATCAAATTTTAAAACACGAGTCGAGAACAATCCTGCCATACTTCAGTAGATTGGAGGCTTTCCGATCCAGATGCATGATGCAGTCACTGAATAGATAGTAATTAAACACCGTGAATGTGTGCTTGGCTGGGGGGGGGGGGGGGGGGGGGGGGGGGGAAGCGCCCCCCCCTCCCCCAACCCCCTTCGTGTTGGGAGGGGGGGGGGGC
>JAODKE010000068.1:14288417-14329115 GCA_026779605.1 Mormyrus hasselquistii
TCCCTCCGCACCCCCCCCCCCCCGGGTGGTTCTTTCTTCCCGGGGCCCCCCCCCCCCACCCCCCCCCCCCCCCCATTTGGGATGCCTCCCGAATTTTTTCATCTGCTGTTGTAATTGCCCTGGATCGCCGTCTCTGTCCACGGCGTCTTCACTCAGCTCTCCCGCTGTGTTCTGGGATTGGGACCAGTGTGAGAGAGGCACTTAGCGGACTCCAGCGGGCCGGATTTTGGCCCGGACCCTATCCTGAAAATCCCTTTCCAGCTGACTCTCATAAAGGGTTTACACTGTACCCCGCAGCAAAGAGAGATATATCACGTCAGGGACATAAGGCCCATTTCCAATCAGAATCTCATTTCTCACATGAAATGCACAGTTACCTACATCTGTATAAAACATCGGGTTTACACGTGTACAACTGTAGTAGACCTGCAGATAAATCTCCTCAATATCAGCAAATAGGGTGGCGTAGTGAGATCATCTTAAGCCAGAGGGATACGTTTATGCTTTAGTTGTATTTTTACTTCGCTTGGTTTGTTTGTCGTAAGGTTGCCACAGAAGAATTAAACGCAATAAAGAACTTTTTAAATGGAGATCAATGTGTCACAAGAGAAAAATACTGGGATTTAAAGCTATGATGTGCAAGGGTGGACAAAACAGAGAGCAATTAAACTTTTATGGCATATCCCACTTTTTGCAAGATGTCTGTTGATTCTTTGAGCAGAGACAGACTTTCAAAGATACTGCTGAGATTTTTTTTCTCTTATCCATCTGAATTTAATTTTTAAAGATTTCACATTTTAGAAAATCCCAAGTAAATTTATCCAAGTAATGGGACTTACTCCTTTGACACATATTTTTGTTATTTATTACTTTATTTTTAAATTGAAGAGAAATCTCACTGCGTTTTTCCTTTCCGCAGAAACAGGTTCACCTATTTACCAAGCTTGTGCTTCCTCATTGCTTAATATTAACTGTATAGAGTCGTATCAAAACATACCAGTCTGACATCCTGATGAAATGGTGGACATTGGCTTGAAGCTCGCAATAAAAAGATTGAGATAGAATGGAGGGCCTCCACTCGGTGTTCACGCTGAGGGGCCTTCCTGCGAATGGCTTCCACATGTGGGCATCTGGCAGTAACACAGCCATTGAGTTATATGAACAGCCAATGGGAGTGCTCTCACTCACAGGCTATTTCAGCTGACTGGTATGCTCAGGTATGATCGTTTGTTAGACCTCATTGTGTGGATACCTAAAAAAAAGCGAAAGGTCCAGGAATGCCCCCCGCCCCCCCAATCCCCCGTCGGGTTCACCGTGAGGATGAGAGCACACCTGGGACAGGTATGTCTACCAGCAGATTCTGGGTTCAGGTTTAGCCCGTGAGGGCAAATTCCTGTCAGATACCTAGTAGCTGCTTCTGAACCCTTCACATCAACCAGACACCAAACCTGGAGCCCCGAAGGGAGAGCAGTTAGTCATTCTGCATGCCAGAAGTAGCCTTTCTGTAAATAAGTGGATTTGCAGCCAAGTTCCATGCAGTGTGTATCTTTATGGGTCTTTTTCTATGGATGCCTGTATGTGTCTCTTCTACGTGAAGCCAGTCTATGTGAAATGAGGTGTTTCTTTTTTTTTTTTTTTTTTTTTTTTTTACTCTACAGGAGTCGTACCAACACATATTTGAGGGATGGAAGCGCAGTTACAGTATCTGTTGGAGGGTGAGCCGATCATTACGCAAAAGCAAAGCGGGATTGATTTCTGTAGGCTTCCCCACCTGCCAAAAGCCCCTCACACTTCCTCGAGGTAATAAATGAGATGATAAAACCCTTTCGGTTTCTTATTGAAACAGGCTGCCCAGCGATGTCTGCGGTCTTGAGATATGTCTTAATGAGGAAAATGGGGCTGGGAGTGGGTCCTGCCTCTGGTCGGGGAGGTTGAAACGATGAAATATAATGTGTTTGCGGAGTGGGAGAAGTGGACTTTTTCCTCTCTTTGTGTGTGTATAGAGCTTCGTGTTATAGTCAGCAGAGCGCAGACATCCATATTCCGGATCGGGTTTGTATTTAAGCAGAATCTCCCACAAGGACTTATCCGTGGGCCCAATTCTCTTTCAGTACTAATACCCACACCCGTGTGGGCCCAAGCCCCGCCCCATCCGGGCTGGACTGATCAAACTGCATATGAACACCATTAAAAGACCTGGAACCAAACAGTGGGGCTTGTCTCTGAGCCCAAAACCAATGAACTGATGCCTTAAGTGGGGGAACTGTGCCTTGGCACTGACTGAGAGGCTGTGCTTACGAGAACCCAATTCAAGACTTCCTTACATCCATCCTGTTGATTTCACTTGAGCGTTACTGGTTTTCATTATTATATGATTGCCTCTGACTTCAGAGCATGCTCTCTCTTTTTTCATTTAGCCCCCCCAGCATCTGCTCAGATGTGACCCTTGACCCCTGATTTCTTCTCGTGTTGATAGGCTAACCAGGTTGCGCCATGTAAACCCAGGCACCTTGACCTTGCATTTTATATCTTGCTTCCCTGCTTGGTAACTTTCGCGTGTTTCATGATGCAATATGTCCACTAGAGGGAGCTAGACTCAGAATACATTTCTGACATATATCACAGCAGCAAATGATCTGGGTATTATTGAACGTGGTAAAATAGGGAAATACTGAACATTTTAACAAGGAAACCAATTCATATGAAAATAGATGTAGCTAGATACCGTAGCATAATATTCACACAGTACATGTGTATGTGGCATCTAATCCCAGTGGTGTCATTTGACAGTGAAGGTTCATATTCTGCTTTGAGGAATGGCAGGAATTGAACAGAACCTGTCATACATCTCTGTGCTCATGGGGTGGAGAAATCAGACTATAATTGCAGGCTGTGTGTATAGTGGACAGCTACATTATAATGCATGAGCATCTGTACGTAGTCGCCATCTATATATTATTCAACAAATATATATGGACTTTATTCACACCAGGAAGGGGATCCACAGCCAAGACCCGTCCAGTGTCTTCAAAGAGGAAGAGGAATGGCACACAGTATTGTGTAAAACCATTACCTTTGTTCAGCTGCCATGAGTATTACATTAATCTGGGGACCACACTGAAATCTATCTTGGATTCGGGTCTCGCTGCACAGAATGACAGTCCATCTCTTAATATACTCTATTTAGTTCATACTCATCCAGGACTACATTTGCAATTTCTGTCCAAAATTTCTGTCCAGCAAATCACGAAAACATGAAAAACATTTCCCACAACACTCGATACTCCGGTATCCTGTGATGATTATGATAATTGTCCGGCGAACGGAAAGCGGGGACAGAAAAAAAACTAAAGTGGATACCACAACAGGAACAGCTGGGGTCATCTTTGCAGGTCTGCCAAACCATGGAAGCTTTACAGGCGCGTAATGGGGGGGGGGGGGGGGTCGGGAAAGACCACCGGTGTGGGGAGAGACCCAAGAATAATTGGGTGTTGGTCTTATGTAGGCTTTACTGTCGGACGCTGCGGCGGGATCTGTCTCGTGGCATCGCTGCCCCTTCCAGCTTCAAACGGAGTCCTGGTATCGAATTTGCTGGCCTGCATCACCCGGAAAGTCAGCGACAGCATCCGTTATGAATGGAGCATAGTGTCAGAAGGAACATTATTATGAGTTATTTCATTAGCTCTTCCTCTGTGGGTGACTCTCCCTGGTTATTGAGCATGTAAATATGCCGAGGTTATGATGTCCAAAAAAAAAAAAAAACGGTAATGGGGCTCTAATCCACGGCCCTCGGGATGCATCCAGCCCAAGGTCAAGCGTTAAGAGATTTTTGGGGCCAGAACTCCATATATCTACAGGAGAACGATGCTGATGTGCAGAACCGCACTCGCCATGCCGGTGTTGCAACTGCACCCACCGGAAGCATAACGACCCCCTCAGCTATCCGTCCCACTCTGCTACATCTGCCTTCACTCACCCCCCCGTCCACCTCATGTCTTTCTCACCCCCCCCTCCCCAAGGTCCTGTCCTGCCAACCCAGTCCCGGGGTGAGATTTTGCAGGGCCATTGGAGGTAGCACACGGCTTCGAGGAAAGCGGTACTGAGATTTATTGGCTTCCTGTTGCTCTTCAGTAGACAGGCTCTCTGGAACTCTCTCATCTCCATCTTTCTTCTAAATCCAGAATGCTTTATTGCCACTAAATGCATGGCTATCTGCTGCCAAGATTGACATAAAAGTTGCCTTGGCCCCTAAAATCTAATAACACTTTTGCAGCGAATATCTGTCCGTCATAACCGGACATTTAATAACCGAAGACTGAGATTAGCAGAAACAGGTATTTCCTTGCTGCAGGGTCAAAGAGAAGTGAGGCCTCACGACGAATCTATGGTGGTGTTAGGAACTGCCACAAAGCCAAAAGACACGCAGCAATAAACAAACAAACCAAGCTGTGTGTGTGCGTGTGTGTGCGCGCGTGTGTTGCACCAAGCTGGAGTGTGTCACATTTTCCAGATCCACTCCGCTTTCACACCCTGGCTGTGACTTGTCACCCCTTTGGCCATAGTGGGGGGGGGGGGGGGGTGATCCAAAGAATACCAAGAAACACAAGAACAGGGCCTGTGTGCCCAAGGAATCGACCCCCTCCCCCCAATCCTCCCACACACTACGTTCTCCCAAGGGTCGCGATAATGGTGTGAACACATGGCCGCCACAGACCTCTGCTTTCCGTCATGCAGGGCAAAGCCCCGCTCCAGTCAGAGCAGACTCACGCTTTAGCCTCTGGGGTCAGCTATTTAGGGTGGCTGGAGATGAACAGGCGAGCGTCAGAAAAAAACGGCCAGCGTGATGGCCTCCCGGCCTGATCCGGACCCACACAGCACTGGCAGCCAAGTTCAATAGGCTAAGTGCTGGTTTTTGGGGGAGACAAGCTTATGTCAAGATACGCTCAAGAGCAATTCATTCACCCTGACCGGACACTGATCAACGTCCAGATCGTGTTTGCACTTCGCGACACTCTGTTACTTCTCCTGGTGCTCCTTTGCCTTTTAGTACAAACATTTAAAATCTCGCTGACAGCCATGGTACCAGAGTCCGTTTATATTTTGCGTTCTTTTGGAAGTATTTATTTGCCTGGTACACCTACAGGCCACATTTTCTGTTTTGACAATGGAGTGACCCAGTTCAATACTGAAGTAACTGCAGATAAGAGTTAAATAAACATTCAGACTAACTAAATTCTTCTAAATCCAGCTTAGAAATGTATAAAAGGTTATTAGGTCCATGCTAACATACTCAGAAGTGCAACAGTGCAGCAAACTCTAATGCCACTATTGAGGCAATTGCGAATATATTGAGGTATTTTTATAGGCAGGACATTTGGCAAGTTTTTTTTTTTTCCGGGTCTGGATGGGTTTGAGGCGGGAATACGTACCATCCCATTTCTGCAATAGTTCCCGGTTGTACCTCATGACTTCTCCCTGGTACTCCGGCTTACATCTGCTGTGTACCGTAAAAGGAGAGCTTGCAATTAGCCAGTAAGAGATAAGAGATTGATTACTCTCAAGATCCGGAATGATAGCATTGTGCATCTGGAACAGAGTACGGTTTCATTTGCGATGTTGATCAAACAGAATGCAGGTGTGTAGGCCTCTTTTTCTCAGGTGGACTGCACCCCAGATCTCCCCTGGACATGCCTTGGGTAAATTTGCTTAGAGTTTTTTTTTTTTTGTACCCGGAAACAGATACATTCTGCCTTGTTCCGTTTCACAACTCTAAGGGGGTTTTGATTAACATTTGAAATCATTTGAATCCTTTCAACAGTGCCTGAAGGGAGCCATCACAAAGTCATCTAGCCACGGAAAGAGGAGATACAAACAGCCTTCTCCGGGCGCCATTAATGAGTAACCAACATTGACAAATTGCAACGCGGCGGCTAATGGCCTCACATTCTCACAGATACTTAGTTTGCATGTAATCAAATGCCTATTTTGCAGCCAGGCATGCTTTTTAAAAATAATTATTTCTACTGCACAAACAGCATAGTCTGCAAACGTCTGAGATCTTTGCTGTTTTCCTTTTGATAAACACTTCGATAAATAGTGTAGAAATATTCCTGGAACCTGTTTTGCTATGCATCTTTACATTGATCTCCAAGTAGCAGCGTAAAGGCACAATGTTTGTGTTTCACATCATTAACAGCAAAAGGCAGCACAATAAAGAGGGTACAGTATGCAGCTATTTTAACCATCTAATGTAGCTTTTATACCTTATATAAATCAGTTCCTATGGCATTTCACAGAGTTTTCTCGTGATTGTGGCAGACAAAAATGTCTGATGTTGCAGCAACTTTTCTCAAAATTTGTGATTCAACTTCTGGACTTATATGCGCTTTTTTGATCAATATTTGCACAGATTGGCAAAATTGAAAGTTCTGGAACACCAGTGGAGAAAGAGACATATGTAATTACCTTCTGTGTATATTTCTTTTTATATTACATAATCACATTTCAGTGCTCAGTTTATTTTTTCTGAACTCATATATAAAAGAAAATACTGTCTTTTGGTTCCAGTTGTTAAACTCTGAATTCAACATTAGCGGCAAATAAAATCAGTCAAAAACATTAAAAGAAAAATGCATTGTTTCATTTCCAAATTGTTCATTGTTTGTTTGATGTAGACTATACTCATCTGTGCGCCTACCAATGCCTCAGCTTAACAGAATATAAAATTTGCCTTCACTTTCATGCAGAGCATTTGGGATTTGTTTTTCATGGTCGTTAGCAGTTATTTTGCAGTGCTCCTCTTCCTTGCAGCGCAGCCTAGCAAAAAACACACATATGCGCACTGCGATGGCAACACTGGCCACATCATGGTCCAAATGCAAGCTGCCTGTTGATTTAAGTTTTACTTGTGAAAAAGCAGTGATACATTGTGAAAATTGCATGCTTTTGCAAGTAATGCATAGTTTTGCTTGATGTTGCATTCATTTCTGCAATTGCAGAATCGTAATATCCTGGAGAGATTAAATAATGGTACTCACCAGGTTTATTTTGTTGTTAAATATGGATATAAATGTTGTATATATCTGTACGTGTTTTACAATCAAGTTTGTAGAAAGGGTGGGGAGATCACACAGAGTGAGCCGTTCTAATAGCCCACGTACTTGATGTGGTTCAGGTCTCTGTGCAGTATGTCCATGTCTAAATGTGTGTGTGGCTAGTGAAACAACTGAAATGCTGCACAGGGGAGAAGTGGGGATCTGTGGATAATGGTGTCAATATTCAAGAGCTAGGGCATTATGGGGTACGCCACAGCCAATGACGAGGAAGTCAGCATCTGTTTGATCTACTAGCCCCTTTGGCATGTCCCAAGAAACCCTGTTATATCAGGGAGCCTCCTAATCTTCTTAAGGATATGCTTCACATTCCTGCACATTCGGGGAAAGGGTTTTTTTTTTTGATCGAAAATAGTTCCTTTTTGATCCCCTTTTCCTGCCTTGTTTTTGACAGAAATCTTCAGACTCCAGAGACGTTACAGTTAGTAAGGGTCCGACTTTCAGCCCCACGTTTCCGGGAATGGCTTCAGGTTCGAACAGACGCTACTTTGCCACAGTTTGTTTGACTGTGACCAACTAGAAGAACGTCTGAGCAGGAGAGATACTGAAAGGCATTTGCACATGAGGATTACAAAATTTCAGAAAGCTGTGAACACAAAGAAGACACCCCCTTACAAAATGGTTTTGAAATGCAAAGTGAGATCAAATGACTTTGATATCAAAGTAGCCCTTTGCAACGGCACTTGAGCATGGGATGAAGGCGCATTAACTCAGGCCCAGGATGGAGAAATGTGACAGATGAGCAAATTATCATCTCAATAACAGCAGAAGACTCTTCAGTCAGTGAGGTATGGACCAGGAGGGCAGGAGAGAAGTGCAAATGTGTGTGTGTGTGTGTGTGTGTGTGAGAGAGAGAGAGAGAGAGAGAGAGAGCAAGAGAGAGAGAATGGCAAACTGTGCCCATGCCAGTGTTGACTGCAGGGGTGACTCAGAAGGCCCATTACATCTGCAGCTTAGGTGGGCGTTGGGAAACGCCACTTCGCTCGGGTGGGAAGTCCAAAAATTCACCACTGACCTCACTTCTCTCACGTACCGCCTTTTGAAGTTTCTTTCGCCATGACTGTGGGCTTGCCTAATAAAATAAACTTCTAAAATGTAGCCCTCGGATTGCTAATGTTTTTATAATGCATGAGCTCAATAATAATTATTATTGTAATAATGTGTCCATTCAATGATTTGTTTTGACTGACAGGTAAAGTGCCTGGCATGTATGAAATGTCACAGATGTAGTGAACGCATTTCTACAAATTGCACGGGTTGGACAAGAGAGCTGTGTGACAGAGAGAGGGATGGAAGGATGGAACAGGAACTGTATTTGGGTTCAGGGTTGGAGAAGATTAAAAACAAAAATAGAGCTGTCTTTACACCAGCACAAGGAAAACAAAATGGGTATTAAGTCTGGGTGTGTGTCATATATCGTGAGCAGGCGATCAGGCAAGGAGGCGAGAGCAGCAGGGTAGACGGAGAAAAGGGGTTTATTCTGGACAGGACGGGTACTCACACAAGCGTTGATGGCAATACAATGACGGATCTGTCAGACTGGGGAAAGACGCAGACCGATATACACTAGGCATGCTGAACTAAACAAGCAACAGGTGATTACAATCAGGGATAAACACGAGGTAACGAGGTGGGCGTGGCACACAGGAGGATCAGACGGAGCTGGGCGTGACAGTGTGTCAGTAATTATCAGTGCTTAGGCCCTATTCAGTTACCGCCCCCCGCCCCGAAAGGCAGGGTACCTCAATAAACGCTGTTTGCGTCTAATCCTGCAAATGACACAGCCCGTTCCATCACACACTTCATCTCAAGAACTTGTTGCCCGGCAGAGGTACATTTCAATTTTCCTGCTGTCCTGTCAGTTACCCCTCCTCAGCTCCAGGGCCGTCAGTCTTCGTGGAAACAGGCAGTAGAGCACACTGCTAATGGGGCCTTGACCAACAGACAGGCACGATTACCTTACATATCCTACAGTTCATGACTATTAACATTGTTTTCATCACTGTTTTGCTGAAGGTAATCTCTGCTTCAACAGACTAAACCTTTCCAGGATTAACGTGGTTATAGGTTACTTTGGATGAAGGGCGATGGTTAAATACTGAGAACTAATACATACAAGCACCTTATGCTCTCACTCATGTTTTGATTTGTTTTTAAGTGTTTGTTACAAACTTTATAAGCTCTCCAATCCGACCACCCCGGCAGAGATGACAATGACATAGCTGGTTCCACTGCCCAGAGACATCGCCTCGCCATACCCCTAAGACACCTGAATAAACATCCCATGCTGGAAATTGGCTTTTAAATCAAAAAAGTCGACTCACTTCAGGTAAAACTGCTGGCCATTCAGCTAAAGTTAGAAGCGAGGATGTTGTTTTTTGAGTGGAGTGTAGCCTTATATTATTCAGCTCGAAGGAAGCGTGTTTTCCCAGGGTGCACTGTGGCCTTTCTGTGCTTTTTCTGTACCCGGTCTGTTTTGTGTGCGTTGCCGTGGAGCTGAACAATTGACAGGAATTGATGGTCACAGACTGTAGTATCATGGGCAGGAAAGCCAGGCTCGGGGCGTCATCGGGCTGAGGTCTGCGAACCCCCCGCTGATGCCGGTACTGAGATGGCGGGGGCTTGTTTCTATGGGGGCTCTTTTTCCCTCTTCGCATTTTTCACCACTGAGGCCTGTTTCCGCTCGTGGGCAAACGGGCAGCAGTTCAGCTCCCAGCTGCAAATCCGAGACCTGTCACAGGGAAGAACCAAAACGGAGGCATTTTAGCAGTCATTTTAGTTTAATACCACCCCCAAGCCCCCTCCCATTTGCCCTTTCTCTTGTATCCCTTTGTTTGATGCCAGAGCTGCCGTTTGCGGCTTTAATGTGAACAGCGTCTGAGAGGCCCGTCAGCCATTAACCTAGCTGCGAGTCTGCGCTGGCCCTATCAGCAGGAGATAGCGGCAGCCAGCTGCCCACGCCAGCATCCACAAGTGTTACACCACTGTGTAAACTTGCCAGAGAGCCACTTGGGGCCCAAGCGAGTTCATAGCTCTGATAGATGACATAGGGGCCAAGACTGACCCCTCAAGGAGGGTACTGTAGGTGTTGACTTCTTGCATTCGGGAATTTATTCCGTTCTCACGGTTCGTTTGGCCAGGCAAACACAAACACACTCAGACTGTATATACACAAGCCCAATGTATACATTACTGTACATTCAAATCATCATAAGATGACAGTAAAAAAAATACTAAATCCAGGTGGTGGTCCAGTGGGTGGCACTGTGGCCACCTGTCCCTAGGGTTGTGAGTTCAAATCCCACTGTGTGTGTGTGTGTATGTGTGTGCGTGCGCAGTCCAAATATACCTTACCTTATGGGGACCAAATGTCCCCACAACGTGATGAATACCCGTTATATGGGAAAACTCTATTTTATAAAAATCCATGACTACAATGAAAAAAAATAAAAATGCAAAAACTCTCGTATTTTGTTTGGTCGCTTATGGTTACGGTTAGGGCTGGGTAGGGGTTAAGGCTGTCACAGTTAGCATTAGCATTTTTCCCATAGAAATGAATGAGCGGTCTCCAAAAAGATATTGTTACACAACTGTGTGTGTGTGTGTGGATTATGTTTATATTACATTGTGGGGACAAAATCTTCCCCACAATGTAATAAAAACCAGTTATTTCAATATTGTAGGGACCATTTTTCAGATCTGTGAATGCAACCAAAAAGTCTTGCATTTTGTTTGGTTAATTATGCTTAAGGGCTGGGTGGGGTTAAGGTGGTCATGTTGGGATTAGAGTTTTCCCCATAGAAATAAATGGAGAGTCCCTACAAAGATTTAATTACAAACCTGTGTGTGTGCATGGAGATTGCATGTTCTTCCCACATGCGTGCATGCAGTGAATGGGTGTCTTTGAGCTGCTCTTAGGGTGATCAAGTTCCCTGCGATGGACTGACATCCCATCCAGGGTCTTTCCAAACCTGTGCTATCTGGAATATCCTCCAGACTCACGCAGACCCTGTCAGGTTCAGAACAGAAGATGGATGGATATTTTACTCCAACTGCATCTCCAACTCCACATACTACTTTCCAGTCAATCATCAGTTAATTCAGACTTCACTGAACTTTCTAATTTAACTTTTATTATTAGGAAAAAGCTAAATTGTTTCAGCTCTAGCCAAGACAACCCAGGCTGCTGTACAGGACAGTAATTACTGGAACGATGTTATAATAAGGTAATATGCTGCAATTGCAGACTGCCGCCTACAGAGAGCATCATCACCTGGATAAGCGCTTCCAAAGCTTTTTGGGAGTCAGCTTCCACTTTCGAAGTAAAGACGTCTATCAGATGAATCCTGGACCTCATAAACACTGCATTTCATTACAGTGATCTGTGGCTAAGGTATAGTTTCAAAAAGTAGATACAATTAATGGCTCAGTGGACCAATCAGGCTCCTCACTGCAGGCCAGTGCACACAGTCCTCTACAGGCTGGTCTGAATTTCCTCATCCGAGAACATTTATTTTGGAGAAATTCTCAAAGCTGCTGCATCTGGGCTGTTCCCCTTCTGCTACTTCCGCTGGATGCTGCTTCCCAGCCGTGATGCCAGCAGAGTGCGGAGTGTACTGGGTTGCACAAGTGCACAAGTATTTGCTTGATCCGTTTACTGCCCTGACGCCACCTGGGTACCATCAACGATCCTACTCAGAATGCTTCTGTTTAACCGCAAGATCATTAGCATTGCTAAACAGGCCAATGTTTCTTTATAGAAGCAGAAACCAATATTGCGGAATTTTTCCATCATAAAGGTAAACTTTTAACAATGATTTGAAATTTGTAATGTCTTCTACATGGACTTGATTTGGTATGAAATGTGAGCCGTCGTATATTAACCAATAAAAAAAAAACAGATCCGTACTTTGTTTCTCAAGAAGTTGCTTCTGCTAAAACATGATTATGTCAGATTTGACACGTATGAGGTGATGGGATTAGCATACCGACGTATCCTGTCACACCGTCTGCGACCATCGCAGAAAGGGTATTTCCACCTCTCTCTCATCCTCACTGCATACCCGCAGGGCAGCCTGCCCCTCTCCCTCCCCCCCTCCCTCCATGGTGTGCCCTCTCCCAGCATGGGCATGGCTCACCACAGTAACCCCACCATTGGGCCGACGCCTCGCCGAATGCAAGGACACGCGGCTCGGAGGGTAAACGGACTCCGTGATGCGGCGGTGACACGCCTGGGCGTGTCGCGGCCACATGCACGACGTGTGGGGTATTTTACGACTTACAAATACACAGAAACGGAAAGACAGAATCCGTAAACAGCCATCCACCCAGGGGCCGCGCAATCTTTCATTTGGATTCCTTCAGCCCCTGCAATAAGCAGATCTTCGTGTACCACTTTACAATCAGGCTCCCTTTTGCCTCTTGTAAATGGTAGTAACTCATTAATAAAAAGAAAACTGTGTTATAACTTAAAATTGTCTATTAATAATTTACAAAGTGTTACAACCTAATTAATAACCAGATTATAAAACCATTCATAAACTCATTATATGGGTAGCCTTATTGTAAAGTGGCACCCATCTTTGTATTAAATGAAGTTGTGTCCTCCTCCCAATTAAAAATTCTCACCTATGCCATTGCATCCACCTTCTATACCCTTAACCCTCCCTCCATACTTTGGCTACTCCAAATCACCTTAGCATGTTTTTGGACTGTGGGGGGGGAAACATCACAACACAGGCAAATCATCCTAACTCCATACTAACCACTGAACCACCCCACCACCCCAGCATTGTAAACAATAAAATACACATACGCAAATAATTACATTTGGATTTGTATACTACGACATGGTCGATTCATATTTACGTTAAAACAGTAGCTGGGAGTTTGCTACGACACGTTAATCCGGCAGCGGTGGATTGTCGGTATTCTGTCTGTTTATTTAATTTAGTCGGCAGCAGCCCCCTCCGAAGAGCAGCGGGCAACACACGCAAACGACAAACCGCGACGCACCACTGCGCAAACGAATGGGAAGTCGGAGCTCTGTTCGCCGCTGCTCCTTGCTGCATTTTACCCATTCCCTACCCCAAGCATTGACACTTTAGCTATTTTTTTATATATGTCCACTCCTTTGACCGGAATCCATTTCAGTTCCCTCTGTTCACCAGCCAAAAGCAAACATACGCAATCTTCTCTTCTGATTGTATCACAAGAAATGCACTGTGCAAACTTCAGGGAACTCTGGTAAGTCTTATTTTAACAGCGCCAGATAAATCTCCCCAAAAGTACCACTTCTTGAGAAGTTTGAGTAAATAAAATCCAAATGCATTAGAAACATTAGAGAAGTTGATTGAATAAGCAATTCGGTTAATGGCTCTGTTAAACAAATAAGTATTGGTAATGAGGCTGAAAGGTTTTCTCAAAGAATGCTGTATATTCGCCAGATAATTATTTTGCAAACTCCCCGGTCGAGAGATTAGCGCATATTTTAACAGTCAGTTTGTTTAGCTTGTGAAAAATGCTGATATGATTTTAAACAAAAGCACATTTACAAGCTGAGCTCAGGGTACCAATACACACACACAAACAAACACACTGGTTTGTAATTATATCTTTGTGGGGACCATCCATTCATTTCTATGGGAAAAACCCTACCAACAATAACAGCCTTAACCTCCACCCAGCCCTAACCTTAACCATAAGTAACCAAACTAAATATGAAAATTTAGGCATTCTTATTTTATTTCTTTGATTGCATTCACAGATATTTTACAAAATTGAGGCTATCCAAATGGGAACCTGAAAAATGTCCCCAAAATTAAAGATGTTTCAGGTTTTACTACCCTTTGGGCACATTTTTGGTCCACAAATATGATATATGCAACCCCCCCCCCCCACACACACACACACACACACACACACATGCATTATTAGTAACCAGACAGAAATGTTTGCTGTGGAGGGGGTCACAGAGGGGGTAGAGCTTATTTACATCGGTGTAGTTCCTGGTACCTCTGTTCATTAAAACATTTTAATTTAACCAGCTCAACAACGGAAACAGGTCGTTCATATTTTACATTGTTGTTGTAAAAATCAGAATTTCTTGAAGGTAATTAGCAGGCGTAAGAGTTATATTTTCAACTGCAGTTGAAAAAGCTTGTAAAACGTCTGTGTGTTCCTCTATACCATGGCTGGGTCATGCAGGACACACACAGTCCTGTGCGAGTCGCCATGGCGCCGATTCATAAAAAGCGTCTGCAGCTGAAGGTCTTTCTTCACCGACCATGCCATCCTCCAGGGATCCCGTCCCTCTGAAGTGGCAGAATGGTTAGTGACAATTAGAGTGACGCAGGTAGGTCAGGCCTACTGCTTAAAATGACTGTGCATGGAATAAAGTAATTCAGGCCAGGGCCTAGCGGTCAGAGGCCTGATCTCCCCCATGTGGGCCAGAGCGGGGGATAAGCTGCCTGGATCTGGAGGTTCCCCAGACCAGGCGCGAAGCTGAGCCCAGATGCATCTTTGAGCCGCGACATTCCTCCCAGCCGACGTGCCTGTGATAACAGCGGTCTGGGTTCGCCAGTGATAAAGGCCGTGAGCTGCGTGCCACTGACCAGCAAATCGTCACGCTGTGCGCATTTCGCAAACAACCCACAGCTAACACACCTAATTACCTCCTCAACCGGCTATTATGGGTCAGCCAGGCGAAAGGACAGTTTTAGTGTGAGGCTTTCCCCGTGTACCCCTCTGTCTCAGTCCCCTTTATCATAAAGGTAAACTCCTCATCCCCACCAAAATCCAACCCAGGTTAAACTAGCAGTAACAGCGGGGCCTGAATTAGCCCGCAGAATCAGTTTTGGGTTTCAAATGTCCTTCATAACATGCTGTGCCATGTCGCTGGAAGCAGATCGATTTCAGCGCCCCCAAAAAGCCATTCCGAAGTTCTACCAGACTCTCCTAGGGCTTTTCTGCTGGGATATCTATGTAAGAAAGACTCAGCATCTGACATCACTGGTAGATGATGCAGCCAGGCTCTTTAAGACAGGAAGGATACTAAACTATGCATTTTGGGGATGAGGGTGTGTGGGGCGGGGGGAGAGTCTCCTCACACCTGTGTCTGTACATGTGACCCCCCCCCCCCCAAAGTCAGCTAATGGCCCCATTAAAATTAATAACTTTCAAGCGGTAGCATCTGGTGGCAAGAACTCGCAGAACAATGGTAAATCACTTAGAGGTCAGTGTATGACTTTCCCCTGAAACACTACAAAAGGTCTTTAAAAAGGAGGGCAATTTAACAAAAGTTGATTAATCACAATAAATAGTACTGCGTGCTATTTATGCAGAACCATGATTCAGGCATTTTTTTTCCGGAACCACAAAGGCGCTTGGATCGTCGGATTCAGGCTCAACCAGTTTCCTTTCCCTGCCAGTTGAATTGTGGCTCTTGCTACCATCTAGTGAACACGTCCCTCCTTTAATCACCCAGGATCCTGCTCTGTTACTGCATTCTTGGTAAAGCAGCCTTGGTGACGACTCACATGGATCTTAGCCCCGGCCTATTGGAAGAAGGATCATTTAATGCTACAGCAGATCCTGCATCCCTCCATCAACCCGGAATAGCAAAAAGAAACAAAACACCAGAGTAACACCACAAAGTGAAGACCAAGCACTATGAAGCAAGTTCTGTAACACAGGTGATGCCCACTATTATTGTGGCTGTTTGTTAAATGAAGGTAAAGGTTCGAAGAAGAGCGCCATCTTCAGGCAGGGTGTAATAATTAACCAAAGATAAAAACCCGAAGTCTGAGGTGCTGGAAAGGTTTGGTACCGTGTTGGCCGTGCTGTGACTAATGGAGGGAAGTTAGGACTTAACTGCTGTCCAAACAGTTAGACGGTTCCTGGGTTTTGTGAGCGGAATCAGCATGTCATTGGTGGATGTATACAGAACACTGTCACCGCTGGTAAGCCCCGACAGCGGCACGGCGCTGGTTCCGGACCCGGTGACAGCTCTGCACCCTGTCCACCTCGACACGGGCTGCCGGTTCTGGATAATGAAGCGGGGACACGCAGCTGACGGCAGCCGGTTCTGGCCGGACAACGGAGTTCTTTATGAGGCCGGACGAGCTCGCAGAATTTCCCTTGTATTGCTTTACATCACCTAAATTGCCCCGTTGAGGCCCGGGTGGGGGGTGGGGCTGGAGTGATTATGAATAAATACAGACCACCCCCCTCCGCCCCGGGAATGGCGCGGTCTCTCCAGGCCTGTGGTGGATCACCTGGAGGTGCTTCCTCACTCCATTGGATGAGCCCTGCTTTGGATGGGCTGACCCCTCCCCCTTTGCCCCATGACTCGCACTTTGACCCCGAACTGCAGGCCACAGCAAGGTCTTGTTCTCAGCTGCACACCTGCAGCGGCCCCCCCTTCAGACCCTGTCCCTCATGAGGGTCACTCTGATATGCGAGAACTTCACCGGGACAATAACCCTCTCTGTTATAAAACGGGGCGATTTATGCCTCCCCATCTTAAGGGAGGTTAATGCTTCAAAAACAAGCAGCGGTCATTTAATGAACCGTGTTAACTGATAAACGGCAGGAGCCGAGTGGGGCAGGCAGTCTGGGCGTATCTCTGTGTCCGTCGAGGTGAGCTTACTCTTAACTGCTCCCGGAGCCATGAATGACACGTGCATCCAACGCAAAAAAAAAAAAGGCTCAGGAATGTAGGAGAGAAATTATTTTTTATGTGTGAAATGGAAATTTGTGTAATTCAAAAAGCATCTCAGGCTCTTTTTATTTGTTTCCTCCTGGTCTCTAAATGCTTGACGCCGTCTGCCCTGGACTCGTAAAACACTCTCCTGGTGAAATTCTTGTGCTGTAAATACTAATTTGACAAAGAGGCTTTCAGAACAAGCCAAATATACAATATAACATTTTAGAGAACATATGTCTAATAGCATCCTTTGTATGCTAAGCATTACGTCGTATACGATGTCTACACTCACGGCATATACATTAAGTATATGGTTAAGTGGTGTATGCTTATGTAAGTTAGATAATCTTGGAAAACACTCAAGGCATATTAGTGTAATTTTTCACTGCAAAACTAAATTTCAGATGTTCCTCTGAGGCACCGTAAAGTGGGATCGCATAACCATCAGCAAACATGCTTAAGATGACTAAAGATGCGGTTCGATCCAAGCTCTGTCCTCATAAACTGCGTGGTGAGACGGTGGTGGTGTTTGGATTACCAAGCTATACACAACTACCTTTTCACCATGCAGTTTAGGAGGGGACACAGGGCTGGAATCACGTTTGCTGATGACGATGAGAAGATGAGAATGTTCTGTTTGTGATTGGAAGGCCACTGGCCCAAATGCTTGAGTTACTCTCAATTGTAGGTTGCTTCGGATACAGTCTCTGCTAAATAGATACAATGTATTGGAGAAAGGGTGATGCACTGAACCACAAGGATGAGGCCCGACTGGATTCTGATGTTATTAGGCGGCCATGGTGGAGCCCGACACAGCGGACTCGGAGCTGAGGGGCCAGACGGGAAGGTTGAGGGAAACCCAGAGAAGCAGCGACACTTGATCTCTGCAAGAAATGAGCAGGAAGGGCAATAACGATCTGAAGCGAAGTGAAAGCTGCCCAAACAAGGCTCCATCAGAGCCCTGGAATGGGCACGACTCCCGAGTCAGATAAAGGGCGGCATTGTGCCTTGGGCTATGGACACCCCCTCCTTATCTTAGGCTTTGTTTCTCTTAATGGCCAATTTCATCTAATTGGAGTTATCCATTCTGTCAGCGTGCAAATTCTTCGGCGGGGCGTCAATGGCGGCAGTATGGGGGGATGGGGGTGTAATAGCGCCATTTAAAAATCAGCGGCAATGAGAATAGAAATGATGGAGGCGTGATGTCATGCGCGGACGGACACCGAGAGACTGGCTTCCTAAACGGTCGTCAGTCTCGGAAGGTTATTCGCATGGGCCGGGAGGAAACTGAAGATTTCCTTTCCCTCGGCAGCAGTAGACTTACGAACTCCATCCTGAGAAGCTCTGTGAATTGTTTGTGATTTGCATTGTGAGATCCACTGTTGGCGATGCTTGGCAAGACCCGACCGGCTGCTAGGGACAAAGCCCGGACCTGTTACTGCTTGGGGGAAGTTTTCCTTTATATTTTTCAAGCCTCCCCTCCTCCTTCCAAGGTGCCAAGAGCTGAAATTATTTTAAGACACAGGCGGCTTTTTTTCCCCCCCAAAGTGCTATTTTGTCAGGCAGCTAGGCACACCTGTCCTATTAACAGCACATGGTGTAATGTTTGGGTGCCCGAGGGAAACCCCTCCTACCCCGGGCTCGCTAAACAGGGGTGGGGGGGGGGGGTTGGTAAGCGGCGCCTGCAGTGAGCATACAGAAGCTGAGCTGATTGGGACGTGGGATTGACAGCAGGTAAAAGCCCCATGGCCCCCACCAGGTGCACAAGGCCGGGATGCATAGGATTATGCACCCACCCCTGGGGGGGAGGGGAGTTTCCAGAAGAACGTGGAAACAGAGGAGTCGGGTGGGCCGAAATAAAGCCGATGTGCAGCTTCATGGACGTTCGTGGACACACGTTTCCCACACTAGCAGGTGGTGCTGGAGTCGCTCAGTGTAGCGGCTTGTGTACCCTTATCCGCTTTATCTACATGATTCTCACAAACCTAACAGATACAGGTCTGCCCCGTTTTGCACACAATGACAAGCAGGGGAAGTTTCTCTGGATATCTGACGAAGTCCATGAGTGCAGATGAATGTCCCCAGAAACATTAGAAGTGAAATGTGTTTACGGAGCAGCCATCAGTGCAGGGCACTCAGAGTCACTAATCTGGAGCTCTCTGCAGTAATCCAGCCGGATGTCATTTACTGCACTAAATTTCCGGGCTCCTACAGAATCACAGCCTGTTTCAGCAGCACAGAATAAGTTTCCTATCATGCCTGGGCAGCTTCTGAAAGCAAATGTATTGGTTTGGATTTAGTGTGTAGATGTGTCCTCTTCTGCGGAGCTGTAATACTTTTGTAACTTACTAATTTATAGACGCACCAGGGGTGATGATGGGGTTATCTTGTGATTAATTTAGCGTAAGGCAAAACTATCGTAAGGAAAAATTCATTTTAATACAGTACACCTAAACAAACATTATAGCCTAGCCCAGCCTAACCTACCTTAAACATGTTTAGAACACATATATTAGCTTACAGTCGGGGGAAAATCATTAACACAAAGCCTATTTTATAATAAAGTCTTGAATATACCATGTAATATATTGAATAATGTACTGAAAGCGAAAAAACTTTTACGCATCGTAAAGTCAAAACATCGTAACACATACCATCTGTGGAGCGTCTGTATATGTTTTATTAGACTTTGATGAGTCGTTTTAAGGAATTCTTCTCCGACTTTCCTTGGAAGCAGATCAGATATTTGTTAATCAACCTTCAAAGGTCCAACCTGCAGAGCTTATCGAGAGCTCTGAGAATCCTTCAGTATTATGTCAGGTAAGAGACAAGGGTCTGGCTTCAATTAAGGCTTCAATGCAGTAATTACAGGCTTAACTGGGAAGAAAAATATTTTTAATGAACTGTCAACTGTCACTGACATGCAGCCACCCAGAAAAAGAGTTTGGTATCGAATGTAATTTTGAATCGAAATGTTCAGCTCCGAGAGTCTCAGACAGAACCCTCATGGGCATTTGAGGACCGATGCAGAGGTGAACTTGTCCTTCATGGTCAAGGAGAATTTGCCTCCTTCTTTGCCCCCTTCTTCACCTTCCCAGGTGTTACTCCTGCCCCCCCCCATGCCAGTGTCATTACCGTGTCTTCTTGTTTTCCCGCAGGTCATATCTTATCTGCAATAAATTTTGGAAAATCCCAGACTGTAACCAAAGCTCTCGAATGTCAGGAATGCTTTACTGCTGTAACACTGTACAGGAGAAATGCATATAGTCTACCAGAGTTATACTTTGATTCATGTAATCTCTAGTAAAAATGTTACAATGCTACTGCAGAAAAAAAAAAAACACTAAAGTTTTAAATAACCCCGCAACCGTAACCAAGATACGCAGTTTTAAGATCCATTGATCAAAAATATAAAGACTATATTATCATTAGACAAAATTAATCACTTAAAGTCTTAAAGGAATATATCCATCCATTTTCTGCCCCTTATCTCGGTCCGGGTCGTGGGGGCAGCAGTCTAACTGGGGTTGCCCTCCATCTCACCAGCTACCTCCTCCAGATCCACCGGGGGGATACTAAGGAGTTCCCAGGCCAGCCGAGAGAGAGAACTTCTCCAGCGTGTCCTGGGTCCGCCCTGGGGTTGCCTCCCAGTTGGACATGCCCGGATCTCCCTCCCCAGTGAGGTGTCCAAGAGGCATCCTAGATATATGCCTCAACCACCTCAACTGGTTTCTTTCAGTATGGAGACGCAGCAGCTCTACACTGAAGCCCTCATGAATATCCGAGCTCCTCACTCTGTCTCTTAGGCTGAGCCAAGGCCCCCCCTCGGAGGAAACTCATTTCTGATCTACGATCTCATTCTTTCGGTCACTACTCAAAGCTGGTGACCATAGATGAGGGTAGGAATGTAGATCAATGGGTAAATCAAGAGCTTCGCCTTCCGGCTCAGTTCTCTTTACCACAAAAGAACAGTGCAGCATCAACGTTACTGCTGATGCTGTACCAATCCATCTCTCAGTCTCCGCTCCCTTCTTTCCTCTCTCATGAACAACATGCCAAGATACTTAAACTCCTCTGCTTGAGGCAGTAACTCCCCCACCAGGAAAGGGCAATACACTCTGTTCCAGCTAAGAACCATGGCCTCAGACTTGGAGATGCTGATTCCGTTGAAGAGGTATGTTAGCCTCCTTCCAGCTCTGCTTCCTACAAGGAAGGCATATTATTGGGATTGAGGAGGCCCTAAAATACTCCTTCCACCACTGGACTATATCCCCATTTTAGGGTATATCGCTGCTGTAAACAGCATGAACCCTGCATTTTCTTAGTCACCTGATGGTTTTCCAAAATCCTTTTGAGGCTGACTGAAAAGTATTTTCCATGGCCTCACCAAACAGCAAAATTGAATGAACTGTCAAGATTTCTGCTTGGTCTGCTGGTACCTTTTAACTGTTCCAGAATTCCCACCAGACAACTAAGCTTGGAAGGCCTCCTTCTTCAGTCTCACCCCATACTTCTTGTATCCACAACCGGGTTTGGGGATTACCAACAAAACATGCACCAACAACCTTATAGCTACAGCTCCACACAGCCACCTCAGCAATGGAGTCCTGGAACTTGGCCCATTCCGATTCAATTTCTCGCAGGCAGGGGCCTCTGCCAGACACTCCCAGCACGCCCTCACTATGCATCTGGGTCTACTAGGGTCTATCCAGCATCATCCCCCGCTATCGGATTCAACTCACCACCAGGTGGTGATCAGTTCACAATCGATTACAAAATCGATCATTAAACTGAGCTCTAGGTTGCTCTGGTGCCAAGCGTACTTATGAACACACTTATGCTTGAACATGGTGTTCATTATAGACAAGTTGTGGTTAGCACAGAAGTTTCAGGTTCAGATCTATCAGGCCATTCCTCCCAATTACACCCTTCCAAGTATCACTGTCATTACCCACACGAGCATTAAAGTCCCCCAGTAGAACAATTTATTCCCCAGCAGGGGCGCCTTCCAACACCCCAACTAAGGTCAGGTCTCCAGGAAGGCCGGATACTCTGAGCTGGTGTTCAGGACATAAGCACAGGTCGAAGGGAGGTGACCCTCTCATTCACTGGGGTAAATCCGAAATAAAGGCACCTAACTGGGGGCTATCAGTAGACCCACATCTGCCCGGGACCTCTCACCAAAGGCAACTCCAGAGTGGAATCCAGGCTTTCACTGAGTCCAGCCCCTCCCCAGGAGTTTGGTTCTAAGCCATGCATTGAACTATATCTAGTCAATATCTCTCTACCTCCTGTCCCAGTTCAGGCTCCATTCAGCCAAATTTGGTAGCCAATGATTGGTCCACCGAGGCCCCTGCCTTCAACTGCCATCCAATCCAGCATGGTCCCTCCTGCAAGTGGTGGGTTCATAGGATGGTGGACTCATCTTCTCTTTTTGGGCTATGCCTGGCCAGGTCCCACGAGTAGAAACGCGGACACCAGGTACCCGTCCTCGAGCTCCCCCCCCCAGGCCTGGCTCTAGGATGGGGCCCCCAATATCCTCAGTCTGGGCAGGGTCACACCATACTTTATGTTATTCTTCATAGGGGTCTATGTGAATCACACTTTGACTGGCCACTCACCTAGGACCAATATACCTTGGGAGACCCTAACAGAGGCATTTGCCACCAACATCATAGCTCCTAGGATCATAGAGGCACACAAACCACTCCACCATGGCAAGGTGGCGATTCCTGGAGTGGAGCAATATACCTTCAACATAATTTCATCTTCAGTCTTCTGTATTTTCTTAAGTAACATGCATTTATCTAAGGCCAATAACTACAGGATTTCATTACAATATGTTTCCACTGAGAAATAGTTACATATGAAAATTTACATATTCAATAATTGAACATTTTCCCCATAGTGTAGTATTTTATGCTTTAATGACGCCCACTCTCTTTCCCAGGAAAGCCAATCAAGCCATAACGACTTCAAAACCTCCGCATATATTTTTTTTTCCTTGTTGTCCTTCAGCAGGACTAGCAGGAGAACACAAAATGCCGGGGGCATGTGGCCCAGGTCCCCAGGGAGGTTTCCTTCCCATGATGAAGGTCACAAGTGTGGGTAAATAAAAGCAGGCTAGCCTTGCCCATTGAGTCAAACTCAAAGGTCTCCAAAATAAATTCAAGAACTTTTCACTTTACGTGATCTTCACATCAAAAACGGACAGTTCTATGATGTCATAAGTGACTCTGCATCCAAAAATGCTAACGTTGGGCCAGTGTCAATAAAAATGGATTGGAGTTTATATGTGAAAAAACGACAGCTGTTTTTCGACACAGAAATCATACTACTGTTCATTTTTTATCCTTGGAGGATAAAGCGCGTGGGCTGAATTCCTTTGTTTGTTTTTTTTTTGTAATTTTTTTTTATTTGTCCTTTGAATATGGTTTCAGTCAAACTTTTTGATGCTTTGATGGTGGTTAGACTGAACGGAAAAATATCTGTCATGGATTAAGATGGCGTTTTTTGGGATTTGTTTCTCAGCTAGACCCGCTGAAGTAAACGATGGCTGACAAGCAAGGTTTGAGAAGGGAAAAAGTGTTTCATTTTAATTTTTTTATACCTAATTTGCACAGTTTTCCTCCTTCCTTCCCACTTAAACGAGTAGTGGGGCCCTGTTACTTCCAGCCGCAGGTCTGGGTCTGCTTTGCGTGAGGGTCTGCCAGCACCCCTCACTGAGCAACTCCGCTCCCCCGAGGATGCTGGGAGTCATCAGGCTACGACATCATAGTCCTACTGGTGCTTGCCAAAAACCAAAATCCCCTGTGATGGGGAAATTGCTGCTGTATTTACGTACCTTAGCACAACTATCATTATGCTGGAGGTGAAACGGAGTAATGAATGAGGCTCAAACATTCCATGAATCCAGCAGTTTTCAAAAGCTCCCAGAACAATAAGACATTTTCACCCCGGCAGAAGGAGCTTTGCTGAGCACGGTAGTACAGTTACCCCCCACGTTCTCTGCACTTATATATTCCTTCCTTTGTTATATTGTTTCAGTAAACACATACTTAATATTGATTATTTTGGAAGGTGTAGAGGAGGGTCCATGTCCAGGGCACTGGGCAAGCATGTTAGCTTCAGCCTAGATCAGGGTTGGGCAATCTTATCCGTAAAGGGCCGGTGTGTATGCGGCTTTTCACTGCGACTCCCTAATTAGATTACTAAATAGAGGACTGATCGGCTGAAGTGTCCTCACTCCTGGGTTTGAACAGCTGACCTACAGGTTATCCCAAAAACCTGCATACTCACCGGCCCTTTGCGGATAAGATTGCCCCCCCCCCGGCCTAGATGCACCTCATCACCTCTTTGTGTTCCTTCTTTAACCTTGTTGTCCACCTACCTGTGTGCATCTCAGCTCCCTGAGGAACCTGCAAAGTTCAAGATCAGGGGTGGCCAATCCTATCCAGAAAGGACCGTTGTGTAGGTTTTTTTTTGCTGCAACTCCTTACTTAGGTTACTGATTAAGGGACTGTTTGGCTGTGACCTGGGTTTGAACAGCTGACCTGAAGGTTATCCCAAAAACCTGCACACTCAATGCATACGACTCAGAAACATAACAACGTCAATTCCTCTGCGTATATTTAATTCTTCCATGCTGTCTTTCTGCAGGTTGAGGAGGAGAACACAAAATACCAGGGGGAATGTGGCTCGGGTCGCCAGGGAAGTTTCTGTCCCATGATGAAGGTCACGGGTGTGGGTAAAAAAAAGAGGGCTGGTCTTGCCCATCAAGCCAAATTCTGCCCGTTGTTAAAGGTCTCTAAAAAAACTTAAAGAAGATGCTCTCCTTTAATCAAAAATGGACAGTTCTATGATGTCATAAGTGAATTTGCAATGCTAATGTCGGGCGAATGTCAGTAAGGTCAGACCACAGTTTATATTTGAAAAAACAACAGCTGTTTTTCGACACACAAACCATACTACTGATCCAGAAAGTGCTGTTGGGTATGAGGATTTTCACTGTAACTCCCTGCTTAGATTACTGTAATTAAAGGACCGATTAGCTGAAGAGTCCTGACACCTGGGTTTGAACAACTGACCCAAAGTTACCCCCAAATACCTGCATACACACCGGCCCTTTGTAGAGAAGAACCCCTTCTGTAGGGGCTTCTTACAGCCATGAACCAGGATCCAGAATTTCTGGTGGATGAATCAAGCGAAATACCAAATTTACCAAGGCCTTCAGCTGAATAGAACATCCTTGGATTATAGGAGAAAAGCAGAGGATGAAATCACAAGTCCCACGATGACCAAGCCAAGGTTGGATTTGAACTCACATCCCTTCAGTTTTAAGGCTAAGGCACGGCCAGCTGGCACCCATATCCACCCAGCTAATGCTCCTCATCTAGCCTATGCCCAACCCTTCCTGAAGCGACTGCAATTTGGGCAGTCATATGGCCTCGATGGCAGCCCTCTTATTCAGATCCTTGTGCCGAAGCAGTCTGAGAGCATCATTAGGTCATAAGTTGGTGGTAAATGTTAAATCTTAGCAATGTTTGACTCATTCCAATTAATAGACAAACAAAATATGATTTTTTTCAGGTTTTGTTGTTCTTTGTCCCAGTCTTGACTCATTGACGCTATGGGACCAGCTGCCCCAACTCTGCACATCCCACACACACAGATTTCATTAGTGACCTCCCTCCGCCAAGGTCCTGAAGTCAGTTTGATAGTGCCTCTGGCTTCCTCCCCACCCCCCACCCCTCCCACGGATTGACCCCCGCCAGGGAGAACCCATCCTCCTGGGCTTTGGGGAGTGTCGGCCATTTGGTGGGAAAGAGCCTAGATTCAGGTCAGCAGTCAGTGGTGTAGGCCGATGAGATCATGACAGGTCCCGGGAAGCGAGGGCAGAGGCTGGCAGGCCAGGTGGTGACACAAGAGGTTGGGGGGGGAGGGGGGGGTGCACTCATTGATGACATCTACGGCACAGCAGGTGGAGTAGCATTGTGGTTTCAGACGTGGTGGAGCAGCCCAGAGAGCGCCTCATTCCCCCTGTCAATGTGAGTCTGAGCACTAGTCCTGTAATTAGAGTGTTTGCCATAGCAACTCTCACCCTAAATAACTTTTTCTTTTTGCTTTCCCATCAAAATCTCCCCCATATATTTACTGGTGAAATATAGTGCCTACGGTTAAGTTACAAATTTTAAGTTACAGTGACGTGCTTTATAGGATGCTCCTCCATCTTCTATAGCCGTTTATCTCAGGGACGATTACAGTAAGCCTGCAGCCTATCCCAGAATGCACAGGGCACAAGACACCTTGGATATGCTGCCAGTCCATGATTGGATTATTAATAATGGGGACTTCAGTGTACCCAGAGGAAACCCACAAACATGGGGAGAGCATGCAAACTCCACACACACACACAAACACACACCTGCAGACACACACACTCGCATAAACAGGAGGCTGGAGATTCATCACAATAGCACTACCGACCATAGATGCATGCAGCAGCAATAATAATCATTGCTGCAGGTAGCAGGGTTTCTGTTGATGGTGGACTGAGGCGCCATTTGTTTCCGTTTCACATTTCTGGGGAGATCAGGTAGCCCAGGAATGCCATTATTTCTCAAGTAAGTGAACTTAGCAAATTACCAACAGCCACGAGCACCGAAGCCATTACGTCTGAAGGATGTTTGGACAGGTGATGAAATGGTGATTTTTTTTTCTTTCCATTTGAGCCCCCCCATCTGACAATAATGGGGAGAGGGTGGCTATTCCTACCCCGGGCAAGGTGGTCAGTCTGCATATGTATTATTAGTTTTGCTAACTGTTCCTTCAGTCATGTTTTGGCAGTTCATGGCGGCACTTGACAAGCAACACTCAACCGAGGGGGAGAAACTTCCAGCATTCTGCTCTGAGCTCAGTTCACGAACGCTATGGTTCCATCCACAGGGAATCCATTTTGATATATTTCTCCCTCCAAGAAAGTATAGCAGATGCCCGCACCAAAATATTTTTCATCTGACACTTTGAAATGCCGCCACTCAAAAACCGGCCTCATTCACATCAGTGTTTGCACAAGATCCTTTTCATTTTAGCAAGCCATATTCTGACAGCCATTTCTTTGCTTACTTTTAAAGGTTCAGGATTTAAAATGTCGCTCACGCAAATGCATAAGGAATGTGCACCGCGGCGTGGCAGTCGGTGTGGAGAGAGCGGGAAAACCAGGACGGCATAAACAAGAACTGAAAGATTTATTGGGCTCAGTCTAAAAGTCAATATGGGTTTAAGGTTACATCTCCATGGCAGAGATTTATGCTTAATAGGGCACAGGTGCCGCACTGGAGTTTTGAACGTTCCACCTCTCTGCTGTCAAGGCAGACGTCAATGCGACGATTCACACCGCTTTGCTGGAGGAAGAAAGGGCAGAAACAGCAATACCTTTGTGTGGGACTGAGACGCTCAGGCACGAAGGTGCACAGCCTGAAGACAGGGCCGCACGGATGGGAGGATCAGAGAAAGGGTGATGCTAATAAAGAAAGGCTAACGAGTTAAGAGTGGAGGAATGTGGAGGAAAGGTTAGGGAGCCGGGCGGCACGGAGCTGAGCCGAGCCGCCTGGCTGCCGGAGAGAGGAGGAGCTTAGCGGGCGTATGCGTTCAGCGAGAGTGACAGCGGCACGCCGAGCAGGAACAATGAGAGGTCTGTTTTGCGTGGGGCGTGACCCCCCCTCAGGTGTGGGGGTGGGCCTGAGGGCGGTGCCTCTGCGGGACGGGACGTGTTTCAGGAGCGTCTGGAAGCACGGGGGCGCGGAGGGGCACCGAGGTGGGTGGGTAAGGAGACGTCGCCTGCAGGGAGAAGAAATTCCACTCGGGCAGAGGCCAAGAGCATCGAACAGGAATCCACGGAGCGGTGCTTATCTCAGGGGCGAGACAGTGAATTCCATCTAAATTTACCAAGTAACCGGGGACTCTGTGTCACACTGACATACACGTCATGGCAGGCTGTCTATGGGGTATACATCTTACATAACTCACTTTAATTCTACAAGCGAGGCACTCTCGGTAATTCCCCAACTGTCACTTTAAATTTAGCTGAACTAAATTTCAATTACAATAAGCTGAAATATTTTACCAAGCTCCCAAATAGCTATTTCCCATCAGTGTGGAAACATGGTGAAATCTGAATGTGAGCTTGTGTATTTCACGGTTGTTTATGGCTTATGAAATAAATGAGCTGAATTCACTGTTTGGTGGTGTTGAGGGTGACACACTGGCTGTGGATGTGGATTATAGAAGTGTTCCTGATAAAGTACACATTACTGAAATGTTATGAGTGGGTTATGTACTGAAATTAGGTTTCTTTGTGGAAGTAGGAGAATAAACTCCCTTTACAGTAATTCTTTGTAGGCATTTCTGAATCCCAGACAGCTCAATCTCATTACCCTCACAACAGATTTCAGAACAGCCAAGAGCTGCGAACCTCTGTGGCTTGCATTCTCATGAAGCAGGCTGCGGTTACTTTAATGAAACGTTCGATCTTGTGTTCTTTTCAAATTCACGGTCCTCTGAGGGGCTGTTTGGAAGCGTGGCTGGACATTCAGACACAATAGAAGCAACGGTATCTTGGCAAGTTTAATTGTTTTTTGATGTGGAAAAAAAAATCACTTGTGCCGCTGGTGTTTCTCACAGTTGCTCAGCCTCAGTATGATGTGCTGGAAATACCCGATCTATCCCCAGGGCTGCAAGAGGCCCTTGGATTCCTCAACTCCACTGCCACCATCCCAGGAAGATAACGTATCAGTCCACCGGAGCTCCATTTCAGGGATTGGGGGGACATTTCTAAAGGTTTTGTCCGAAGAAGACATACAAGTGAAAGAGCAGGGTCAGCCAGTCCCAGAAATATTTGGTGGTAAGGGCCTAACTGAAGTACAAGCAATGGGATTTGAACCAACAACCTTCTGTTCACAAACAGAGTCTTTAACCACAGAGCCACATGCTGCCCCCATGGCATAGCTTTCTCTCTTAGGACCGATTTTTCTTTTTCCCACTGATTGCATGAGACCGCTTGAAACTTGAAACGCGTTACAGTTTGGTGGGGGGTTTTGCCAGCTCAACATCATGATTTGCAGTTTTTATGTGTTTGGGTGGGAGGGTGTGGGGTCCAGGGTCTGAGCGTATGAGAGAGAGTGCCCCCTTGGGCAGCGGATGGCTCCTATTGATGAGGGCACGCGCGAGAGGCCTCGGGCTTTATCTGGCTCACAAAGGGCCCCAAATCCCAGGCCACTTCTCAGATGTATCACTTTTCAGCCGGATCACTCCCCGTGCCACGCCGTCCGTCGGGTCACCTAAGCGAAACACGCCGCTGGCTCCCAATAGGAGGGGGGTGAAATGTGGGGGCGAAGTGTGGACTGAGGGGTGGGGGGGCTACAGAGAGGGGAAATCGGAGGAACTAGTCTGCAGAGAGCACAAATATAACACAGTATCATGAAAATCACAATGCACATGTATACACCAGCCAATCACGGCTCCCATCACAATGCACATGTATACACCAGCCAATCACGGCTCCCATCACAATGCAGTGTCACATTCAGCTGCTCTACAGAAATCAAACCATCCCTATTGAAATGATGTAGGACACCTATGAGATCCATTACTGGCTTCCAGCGCTGTTTATTATTCTGACATTTATAACTGATTGGACAAAATTCCCAATAGTCTACTAATCCTAATAATTACCCTTAAACAGCAGAGAGAATATGCATGCAAGCAAGAGAATAAGGCTGAATATCATTTGGAAAAGAAGCAATAGTCTGTAATCTATTATCAGTAACCACCCATCCAGTCGGGACTTTGGGTAACTGGAGCCTATCCCAGAATGCACTGGGCACATGACAGGGTACACCCTAGGCAGGATGCCAGTACAATACTCGGCTCTCTTATACACAAATCAACATGGTGTAATTTAGTCTTCTGTAACCCTGAAATGCATGTCTTTGAGCTGTGAGAGAAAAGCATATACAGTGAGCACATAGGAACAGCACATTACAGAGAGCTCATGTAAACTCTTCAAAGAGCGAGGACAAGCTGGATGGGTAGATACAAGCCATTCGCGCACGCCGCGTTTCTGCCTGCACATAAAGCCTTTCAAGTTGTTGATAAATCCTCCCAAAAAGGCAAAGCATGTCAGATGTCAGAGGAACTGAAAAGACACACATGCATACAGGACGTGCGCTAACAGTCAGTGACACCCAGGGTCTCAATTCCCCGCGCAACCAATCACACGAGTCGCCGGCTTCTCATTTCCCGCCATGGAAAAAAAACCAGCCCCTCGGCCTGACAGACTTTGCGGAAGAGACGCGGAGCTCAGCCTTCCATCGCTCAGACGGAGCAGCTGCCGGCAAGATCCGAGATGGTCCACGGCACAGGAAGCGAGAACGTGATGGGGGACAGGCCACCGTCTTGGACGTCGCTGCCGTAGCTCTCATCCAGGTAGTAAAGCAGGGGTTTAAAACAAGCCCATGAAATACACACAACGTCCTCCGAGAATGAAATGCCACCTGATGGAGGTGCTTCCCATCACAGACGGCTCTGTCGTACATTTACGGGCCACAGCTTCTCCGGCTTCCCTAGAACGGGGGGGAATCAGCAGCACCCTCTCCGATCATGAAACGGTGATCACCGCTAAGACATGCGGTGATGGAAAGAAAAGAAAACAGGGTAAAAAAGGGGGGAAGTGAAGAAAGGACTAAAAATTGGTGATGATGGGATTCGGAGCAGGAATTATACCAGGACAGAGCAACGCTCAGGTGACGAGGCAGGCGTATGTGAAATTCAGTGTCATTGAAGTATTTGGGACTCACAGAGGCCCAACGTTTATGCACGACTGGGTCGTATCAGGGAGGGGGCCAATGGCGGAAACCAAGCAGCTCTCCATTTGACAAGTAATGTAGGTGGAGAGAGATAGTTGTGTGTGTGTTGGGGGGGGGGGGGGGGGACACAGTGGGGGCCGTCAAGCTCAAGAACGAACATGCTTACAAGGGCCAGTGTATTTATCACGCACCGAAGGACCAGCAGCCTTTTCTGCTACAAGAAAGTGAAAAAGCAGAGTCAGTCAGTCTCTGAAGCAGCTGGGATTAAAGGCCTTGCCTACTCGTGACATCACTCTGCCAGCCCTGGGATTTGAACAAACAACCTTCAGATCATGGACCTAAAAGCCAAGCTCACAGTCACACTGCATTACATTCCTATAATATTGCACAGTATGGAGTACTAGGTCTTCAAAGCATGATGTCCTTCTGGGGAAATTTGTTCTGAAACTGAACAGCACCGTCAAAACAGCCAAGCAGTAATCAAGGCATTTTTCATTCAAGCATATGATATCAATTAAAATTTTAATCTGTTAAAATGTGTTACTAAGAAAAACAACATGCATTAAAATGTGACTGTAACCAAGAAGTATGAAAACCATCTGTGACTTTGCAAAGATCATCAAATACCAATCTTCAAATGAAATACGCCTAGAAAACAGAGAGGTTTTGGATGAGAATGGAGATTGATCTTCGTCCTGACTTTCATAAATCCAAAAGAGATCCACAAGCTTCCTTCATGATAAGAAGTGGTGTAGGACCTGACACCAGCATTGGAGCAGTTGTACAAGTAACAAAGATGTATAATACATAAAATATCCTAACCTAGACCATAAATATACATCCCACCGATCATGCAGCTTATTCCAGGAAGCAGATGACATGAGGCAGGGGACTGATGCCAAACTCATCACAAGATACACTTCAGATTGTATGGAAATGACCTTGTAACCCTTCCCGGATTTATGGGCAGCCATAGTTGCTTCTCTAAGATCATTGATGTTGGCTTTCCTCCTTGGCATTGTAACACACACCTGAACGCTCCAGGTCGGCAAACTACCAAAACCTCCGCTTTTATAGAGCTGGTCAGACTTGCTGATGATCAAGTAATCAAGTGCATTTGAGTAGCAGCACCTGGATGCTGCTTACCCGCTTAATTCCTACAGAAGCAGTAAGGCTTTACTTAATTTTTTGTTAAATTAATAATGGCACGGGGTAATATATGTGTTGTTCTTCATCTGAGTTTGTATTTACAGAATCTTTAAGACCTGCTAAGGACCAGATGATTTTTATTATGTTCTGATATGTAAATCCTTATAATTGAGGGAATACTCTCTTTTTCACATGACTGTATTAACTCCTGGCCAAGTTTGATATGCTGCTATCAATCCTTACCATGAGTTACACCCAAGGCAGACCAATCCATATCAGCTTTTAGGACGGAGGACACTTTAGTTATTGTACCAGTCTATCACAGGGAATATATACTACAGGTAATTTACAGACACAAATCAGCCCAAGAGCCATGCAAACTGCACTCATACTGGACAGAGGCAAGATTCAAACCCACATCCCTAGGTACATGAGGAGACATTACCCTCACTACACTCACATGGCCTACAAACTTCATGCCAACATGGCAAGATTCAAAAACAAAACTGCCAAGATTGAAAAAAAGGAATCTGTAGCCTTGAATTTTTTTTACTTGGGTAGTGATTTTATATCTACCAATCTATAAAGAATATATATTTCTATACTCCAGCAAGTTTTCACAGTAGAAGAAGCTGAAGAATCACAGCAGCTGTGTCTCTAGAGAGCTTTATACAAACCAATGGTGCCTGACGCAAACCTGCAGCCTGATACAGGCCAGCCGACGCGTGTAATATGACTCAGCTGCGCCTCACCCAAATCAAAAGGGGCTCCTCCATTTTTTTCCCATTAATTTTCTAAACAAAAATGACAAGACTTAGAGTTTCCTTTTCACTTCAAAGTGAAATTAATAAAAGTGAAAAATCCAGCCTTTCTTCATTGCGGTTTCATTTAAAAGACATGTTTAAATGTACCAGCACAATGCTATAAAATATCATGTCATGCCGCTTCAGTGTAGGTGAATCACATTGCAGGATTCATACAAGTTATTCCTTTGTCTTTTGTTCTTTGCTAATTAACAAATCAGACAAATGCTGTAGCCAAGCATCTTCCTTATTCTTTTATTTGACTCTCCCAATCGAAAGCACAGTCCCTCAAACTGTCCAAATGAATAAAACAGCAACCCCACCAGACCAAAACAACTTTATTTTTACTCATGCACTAGGATGTAATATGATTAAATAAATATAATTAACTAATTCTTTTGCACATCGACTTTTTGATGATGAAAAGTGGGAGCAGTTGCAGATTGGTATCCCAGTTTACTATAAAATAGGAAAATACTGCACAGACGTGCGTAGCGTTGCAATGTCAGAGCTGGGCCTGAATGGGCAGGTGTGTGTCTTCATGTTCTCTCCCACTGGGACATTTGTCAGACATGGACCTAGTGCTTAATTAAACTGAGGCTGAGCATAAGCCTGAAATTGAGGGAAGAAAAGGAAGATGGGAGGGGTGATTATCGTCAGAGAGGTAGAATCCCCCCATTAGTCACTGAGAAACCCTAACCCTGACTCCAGCTGAAACAGCAGAGGCTTATCGTAGAGTGAAAAATGGGACTGGGCGTCGAGTTTTGGGGGAACCCAATCCTGTTGACATGTTTGTCTTTCCTCTCTCATTTGTCTCTTTCTCTCCCTGTCTCTTTTTCGCTTTGACCAGCAGAGACAATAAATGGGTATGGGGGGAGTCTCTACGGATTTGTGAGCATCACACTTTGTCAGAGAATCATCATGGATGCCAGAGGATTTGATTAACTCTGGCTGCAGGCAGTCTGAGAGGCAAGGCTGGAGGTCAGGGGGGCAGGGGTGGGTCACGACAAAGAATATGGAGGGAGCACGGAGAGAAAAATTTAACAAACTAGCAGCCAATTCATGTTCCTCCAAGTTCCTCCATGTTTGTCCATTCCTCCTGTCTGTCTCTGTTGACCTTGTGAGGAAACTCTACACAGGCATGACTGTAGGGCCTAACAGAGTCATTCCTATGGTGCTAAGGAGCGACTCTGTTCTCTATAAGACCTGTTCTCCCTCTCCCTAAGTCTGCATAAGGTGCCCCAGCTTCAGAAGACATCTTGTGTGGGCCCCATTCCAAAGAAAGGGCACAACAGCTCACTTAAGAACCTCTGACCAATTGTTCCTCCTTCACGTATCATGAAGACCTTTTGAGTCAGTTTGAATCAACAATGGAGATCAGTCAGAGTATAGGGAACAAGTATTGGACTTTGTCTTGTGGTGCAGAGGGAACAATCTGTAGCTCAACATCAACAAGACAATGGATGTGGTGGTGGACTAACAGTCACCGTCCAGGCGAAGGCAGTGGAGGTGATGCAGGGCTACATGTAACTAGGGTTCCACCTGGAGAGCAGACTGGACTGGGATAGACAACAGAGCGGCGCTATACAACAAAAGTCAGAGCAAAAACTGCTAACTGTGGAGGCTCTGGTCTTGTGATGTGTGCAGAAAGCTGCTGTTTATCTTTCACCAGTCTACAGTGGTCAGCGTGCTTTTCTACGCTATGGTCTGCTGGGAAATTGGGACATGTTAAAGCAATGCCAAATGCCCAAAACAAACTCATCAGGAAGGCCAGATCGATCACAGGACTGTTCCTGTCCCAGGGCCCATTCAAGGCAACAGCAGAGAGGAAGATGTTGAAAAATTGGGACATTATGAACAATTTTGCTGATCCTCTTCAGCGGGCTCTGTTCAGAAGCACATTTACCACTACACTGTGCTAAAAAACACTACTGGGGATGGTTCCTGTCTGCCGCAGTCAGACGCCACAGTGTCTCCGGATGCAGCCATAACAGGTCAGGAAGCCACTCATCTTGCAGTAATGAAGTCTGCTGTGATTTGCTTTCTTCACTGGCACTTTCCCATCGCTAATTTATTTATTGCTCCCTGCTCTTAATATTTATTTACTTCATTAACATTTTGTATTATGCCATTTATTAAGATCAGGGGCTCCACTAGATGTTTTCATACCCCAGGAAAGCATATCATATTGGGCCCCTAACCTAGACCAATCAAATTATGCCCCACAATTTTTGCAGCCCCTAGGCATCCTATCTGTTTGCACTATGTCACTATTTTTTATTTGCACTGTGCATATTGTTTTGCACCTTGTCTTTTATACTGAATGTATACTTGTCTATGCTACATTCTCGCTGCTGTACGCACTAGAATTTCCCTCTGAGATCAATAAAGTTTGTTCTAATTATAATTTGGGAATAAGATGACAGACATTCTGACAGCGATACTTACTTTCCATCAATACAAATTTTGCTGCAACATTTTCTGAGTTCTGCTGTAAATCTGATAGATATTAAGTAATAAAGAAATACTCTTGAACTCTGCAAGTCACATCTTTAATTAATAAACTGAAGAATAGACTTCAAGAACAGCTTGAAAAAATGTGCGCAGTGCGGGTGAAGTTAACAGCTTTCTAGCTATGAGTTGTTCTCGAAAGCTTTGAGGGGAACATGCCAGTTGCTAGACTGGGGGACAATGCAGGGAGATGTGTCCTTCCTGACGTGAGCCTGGCATCAGACGCCATGGTGAGTGAGGCAGGAAGGGGTAGTGACATGTGGGACTGGGGGAAAAGTCACAGGAGCTGTTGGAGGTCCACTTCAATGAGCGCTGATCAGACCCAAGTGAACAAACTTCAATGCTGGATTGACCGTTGAAACCCCCCGCCCCCTACACACACACACACACACACACACGTATTGATGACATCATGGGACATGGTGGTGTATTTCCATTAAGCCTTGGTGCAGGGGGTGTGAGGCTGCTTGCCATCGCTCGTCCACATGCAGTTCTGCTCCTGACGAGAATGGCAGGTCCAAAACAGTAACGGGACAAAAAAAGGAAACGTACATGGAGGATTAGATGCCATAAATAATAATCATAAATAATCTTGTTTTATTTTCCTCCCGTCCTTTACAGTCAATAGCTGAATTTGGCAGCATGGGTAATCCGTTATGGAGATGATGTCAAGGCTGTTAATTGAGCATTAATCTGTCCTATTACTGCACATTTTCTCCAACAAGCAGGAACAATTCTAGCCCTGTTCTTGCAGACAGGGGACTGCCAGTCTCTGGACATGGGGTTGGGGTTTTCCAGGGGGGTGGGGGGCTGGGCACAGTCTACAGGTGTGAATTCATGTCTTCCTCTGTTCTCAAAGATCCTAGACAGTTTTTTTTCCTCTATCATATAAAACTGGTTCAACTTTTTGCTAAAACTGGTTCATTTCTTTCTTGACAGTGGAAAAACCAGACTTTTATTATACCTAAATCAGTTATCTTGTGAAGCATTTCTACAAATTTCATTACTGGAACTTTCTGCCTGTTTTTTCATGCATGTTCCTGTACAGTCCTGTGGTCTGCCTAAGCACATTCCTTCTGAGGAATACATTTTCCCATATGCAGCCAAACATCCCATGTACAAATATTGTCTCAGAATGTTTATAATATTTTGTGAAGCCAAAGGCAGTAGGAGGCCTCAGCCTCATCACGGATGGTTACGTTCCCTCAAGGAAGCCAACATAAAGGCTGCGGGGAGCCATATTTGTCTGTATCCATAAATGTTTAAACATCAGACTTTGTTGGGTCACTGATGAAGTTTTATTTCCGTTTACATTTTGCTCATTCGTTGCGAGAAGGCCATTAGGATTCAGTATTTAAAACAGTTTGATTTGGGCAGGCCTCTCACCGCAGCGTGCTAGAATGAATGAAACGGTCCAACCCCACTCCATAACACCCAAGGGTGAGCCTGATATATCGTCCAGGCTAATAACAGTGTCACCCCTTTGTTTTTGCTCTCTCGCTCTCTCTCTCCCTTCTTTCTGTCTGTTGTGATTACCAGACCAGCACCCCCTAGGCTCAGCGTGACGCATAAGTGATAGCTGAAGATCGCCAACAGCCAACGATTTCAACAGCATCCCATGGCTCTAGGAATGCCAATAAGCCCCCGACCCCCACGGCTCTCCCCGAACTGTGTGAGTGAACTTGGGAGGGGGTGCAGGGAGGAGGGGCGGGTAATTGAAAAAATAGGCAAAATGAAGTTATAACCCATCAACGCGGCATATAAGCGCGTAAAAGCGCGAAAGCACATGAGCGTCCAACTATTTCACAACGTGGCTCCCATTTATCACCCATTATGCAAACTCTCCTGGTCGCCACTAGGGATTTTGGAATAACTTCTTAAACTACAGATCGCAACAAGCGTGCTACCCCTTCATCCAGTTCTCTCGGTTCTTCATCCAGGCGCTCGGTTCGGGAGAAGAACATGTAGATAAAGCTCATTTCACTGTCATTTATCTGAAGGTTTAAATGGGGGCAAAGCGTGTGCAGGCGTAATACAGGGTCTGCAGGATTGAACACACCTTTTTTAGGCCTGCTCCTTTTCCACATAGCAGCCGATTGGGATGGAAAACTGACCAACGAGACGCGAGGGTGGGAGGGACCAGGGAAGAGGCTCAAACTTCTTTTGTTGTTTCTCAGCCACCAATGACTTAAAGTCAGGCTTCCTCGTCATATGGTACCAAAACTCATGCATTCCTCATGCATTCCAATGAAGAATTATTGTTAATTTCCCAAATGTCCACAGAAATGTTCTTGAAATCGTATCTTGTGGCCCAAGTGAGTTTTGGAAAGTTGCTCTTCAATTATAGCAGCAGAGATGGGAGCAAAACACAGTCGTCCACCTCGGAATATCATGTTCCAGCTACTAACTGGATGGGGGAGGTTGTGGGGTCAGATATCACCATGTGACCTGAGCACAGCTGTCCTCCATACAGTCAGTAAAAGAGGCCATGGTCAGAAAAGAGAATAAAGTTTTACTCCTACTTTATAACCAAACACTGTACTGTCTCCCTAGGTGACCTGTCCCACATCCTCCAATAAGACTGCCATCAGCCCTCGGTCTGGCATAAAGCAATGAGAGAGGTCCATAAAGGGACAGTCAAGGATGACAAATGGACAATAAAACATCAGTAGCGTTCAGCCAACCAAAGACATAACCTCATCTGCTTTTAGGATTTGGGTTGTGAACAGTCTACAATTGCTATGGTATTATTAGTCTATGGCCAGACCTCTCCACCAACCCCTCCCCCCGAAAGAACCCCCACCTCTCCTCCTGCACAGGTTAGCTCTGAGGCTCAACTCCCTTAGTATAAACAGCACTGCCTCAGATGCTGGAAATACCATCGCCAGTAACTGCTATCAGCAATAAAACCACTGGGCCACCGAAGAGCAGCTGGAGCCTCACGTAGTTCGAATGGAATCATGCATAATTGCTGCGCTCCAAAGCCAGTGGAAAACGCCTATTGTTTCTTAAACACTGGTGACATGGGAATTTGCCAGTAGTCTTTTGTTACATCTACTGATGAATAAAAGTCAACCACACGTGACCAATCCAGCAACTCATGGAAAAGGGATGTGAGCATTTCAACACTTTTCGATATTCAGCCAACACAACAGGACTGCTTCAGCTAAGGTGCAGCTCCTCAATCATCCCCATGTCTAGAACCTTCTTTAATTTGTCCCAAACTACTGTTACTCATTTACAGACAAATGATACGTCAGAACCTAACCCCCCATAGCCAATATTGTGTATATATGATGATCTACAAGATACGTGTCACCAGGTACAGAAAAAAAAAATAATTTGATGACTCCTGTTGAGTAGCCATGACCTGCAGTAGCTACTTCAATGGATAACTGTAATTGGATTTTACACACGTGGACAGTGTTTGAGATAATGACCCGGTTCAATCTATCAGAATCTCCTCGTGTTTTTCAAAGAGAAAAAGCAAAATAGTGCCTTTAGAGATGTGAATCCTGTTACAAAACAATATCCTTGTGTGCTATGTCTTAAAGGTCCCAGTGAAGCTGTCTTGATCTTTCAGCTTCAGCACTGTAGGAAATGCAGTGATTTCAGCACTGTAGGAAATGCAGTGATTTCAGCACTGTAGGAAATGCACAGGCTCACAAAATGGGCAACGTGGCTGTTTGTGCTGGGGGGGCTTCTATGGCATCCGGGAAAACCGCTGAATGAAAGCCTTGTCACCTGACTTCTCCTCCCCCAGCACATTCATTCACTCCCCTCATCAGCCCGAGGTGAACCATACCTGAAGAAACCCAGCGTAGAAAATTTACGGCAAAAACAGGAATCTGAGAACGAGGCTCCACAGTGAAATTCTCAGGCACCCCGCCAAGCAAAATCCCCAGTGGGCTCTTTGTCAGTCCGTTCCTGCCTCATCCCGCGTTGTCTTTGTCTTATGTCTGTGACATCCGATACAGTATTGGGCTGGTTAGGGTGTCTGGTCCCAGTTCCAAAGAGGACTTGTGGAACAGGGTGGGCAGTGTGAGTGACAGGGAGAGGGAGTGAGAGGGATGGAGCAGAAGATGGGCAGACAGACAGGAGAGACCTGGTATCATCTGCCCTGGTTCCAGTCATGATAATGTTTTTTTTGATTTACTAATCTCACCCCACACTGTCCTTCCACGAGACTGGATGGGATCAGGTTTCTCATCTCCTGTCCGAGCCACTTGACCTCCACCTCACCTCTGCAACCCCTAATCCCCCCCTCCGTCCCAGCAGTCTGTGCTGTTTTTACACCTGGATCGGCCTCCCAGTCCAGCGATTCAGCATTACTGGGCCCACCACAAGACAGACCACCTCGATTCAGGAAAAAGGGGGTGTTTTTCTGAGAATCCTTATTGAGCAGCCTCCCTGTCATCCGGTGTACCCAAAATCCTCAGTTCCACATACCAGATTCCACTTGCAGGTCGAGTTTCGACCAGCCGGGTGTCGACAGGCCGAGCCTTGACCGCAGAGAGTAGAAAAGGCCCTGTGGCCCCCAGCTAGCTCATGGGGGGGGAGGGGGCAGAACTGACCATTTTTTGCAGGCCCTAAAATAACTGCTAATGAGAAGGAACAGTTTTAAAAATCCTACACCACTGGGTATGACAGAGCTGCAGGTGGCGTAATTTTAGTGGCAGACATTTCATAGAATAAATGTGTGTGTGTGTGTGTGTGTGTGTGCATGTGACCTCACACAATGAGGTAATGGGCTTAAATGGAAAAATAAGGTTTAAAAAACAAATAGATAAATTAAAATTAGGAAGACATTGAGAGACATACTGGTCATCAGGAATTTGGCAGGCTGAGCGAGAATGAAACTCACAGAGATTCACACATACTCATGCAACCGTGTCCACACACACTGAGAAACACACACACACAGCACCTGTGTGACACCGTGCCTATGGAGCGTGAGCATTGCACTGAACACACACCAGTGACCCTGGAGCACAGAGTAGGGCCGCTTTTCCATCCAGTTTCTTATTTGCTCCAGTGTTTTTCTTCATTTGTCCATTCGAAGAGCTTGACTCCCTAGTTCATTTCAGCAGCGGTAACATGGTCCTGTGGGTGTCAACCTGGATTCTGATCCTGTAGTTCCTTTCCCAAAATGAGAATCATTTTCTAAACGCACAATGTTTCAAAGGTTAAAATATTTACCAATACCCTAGACGTCTCAATTCCTTAACATGACTGTGCGATTATGACAAGGACACAGGCACAACCCTGAATGTGTCCTTTTCCTGTTCTCCTGTGGAAAATAGCCCCTCCCAGCTGGTTCTTTTCACTGGGTGACAGCTCCCCCCCCCCCCCCATGTCGACCAGTGTTTCTCTCTTCTCTCTGCCAGCATTGTTAAATCATCCCTAGTGGCTTCTTTATCAACAAATCGCCCCCCCCCCCCAATCACCACCCCCTTCACCAAGCCCGATTTTTGCCCGTCTGACACCGTTCATGAAGACATTTCACACTCCCTCACGAAGCTTCGTTAAATTGCGGCTGCAGGAACCGTGAC
>JAODKE010000068.1:14342943-14368602 GCA_026779605.1 Mormyrus hasselquistii
AGGACATGGGTCGGCGCCGACCCGCCCGGCCACGCCCAAGATAACAGATGGGTGGAAATGCTAGGATAATAGTAGGGTTAACATTTTATTCAAATGGACGATTTCCGGATCAGTCCCCGTCCACTGAGATTCAAACTTAAGCATCCACAGGCTGACACGTCCAAACTGCTCCATGCTGAACAGCATCTAGATTAATTCTGCAGACTTTCACAGCAATTTCTCAGTGCTGCATGTTCCACCTATATTTACAGTCCATTCTAAAAGATACTGGTCTGGCTATGGCATATTCGGCGGGTAGGCATGACACAGTTTTCTGCCAGTGCACCAGATTTAATCTGTTTAATTTACAGACTCTTAAATCTAGAGGAATCCTCCCCCCATTGGCCCCACTGATAACCATCATCTCGCAGCCTGGTCTGAAGTCTGCCAGTGGCAAGTCCTCAGCTGGCCGTCTACTCAAATCCACAACCAATTACTTACGTGCCTCGGGGGGGGGGGGGGGTTGGTTTCGAGGGGAGTGGGGGGGGGATGGGATTACAGCGCTGATTGATTCTCGAGAGGGTCGCACTCGAGCCACCAATGCGCCGACAGGAGCTGCGATCCAGGGGCCACGGCCTTCGGAGCACAGCATTATGGGATACGCCTGTGCCACAGCTGTGTGCAGTCGTCTTCCCTGCCCCCCCTCAGACCATCCTAGCTATGAGCCACTACCATTTCCAGGTTAGTTCGGATCAGAGATCTTCCGTGAAGAACCATTTGTCCCAAAACTGAAGGCATTCAATCTCGATGACATGAACTATAAACACCTATTTGCTACTTGCTCTGGGGTCCGGTGTGCGTTGGCCTTACTGACCCCTTTTTGCGTGGCTTCATTTTAAACACCCATTTTAAGGTGATATTCGCACCATTCACACCCTCTATTTGTCACGGTAGCACCCGACTTCACACTGGCTGTTATTAAAAATAAAACTGGGCTTTAGTGATGATCTTGCATGACCAAGGATCTTTGAAAGAACAAAAAAACAAGGATTTGCCTGCTGTGAGCTGGATGCAGCAGTCTGGGAGGTTTTATGTGGGGGGGTTGGGGAATAGAGGTTTATATCCATGTTTTTGTGTAGCCCACATAACACCAATATCACTAAATACTGCGAATTTCCCATTAATCAGCCACAACGTCCATTTCCTCTGTCAGAAAGGGATTTCAGATCTATACTCTGCAGAGCCTCGAGACTCTGAGAGTTACATCCTTAGAGTGTTACACACCTTCCTAAACTCATTAACAAATAATGGCTGATCTGGTGAAACTTCAGACCACACGTGTGTTTTCATCCCACCTACAGCACCGGTCCTGCTGTCAGCTCCCAATCTGCCAGCTGGTTTAAATTTCCTCACAATGTCTATTGGCACTTGTATTTAAATATATACAAAAAATTTATATATGACACAATCCACCATTACAAATGACCGTTGATTTTTCTGAATGTCTCAGCAAAAAACTCTATTCCTCCCAGTTTCCTCTGAGATAATGTGTAAACAACAGATATACAAGCAACTTTTAAGTAACAGATGTTCATTTTTCACACTGGTTTGTGTGACAGGGATTGCAGAAACAGGTCGCTAGTCCACCACATGTTCTGCATGTCCAGCTCCAGACTGTGGAAAGGACGAGGCGGCGGACCATTGGTGCAGAATTCCGAGGGCTGCTTTGCACCTCCATCAGGAAGTGGTTGGGAGGGGTGGTGTTGGGGTAACGTGGCGGAGAGTTCCTTCTTGGGGGCCTGACCATTGCCCATGGGACTGTAGGAATTTTGGTGTGGTTGGTGCCTGCTCCCACCACTACCCACCTCACACTTTTCCAGCCCCCCCGAGTTGGCAGCACCACCCATGTCAGCAAGCGGCTAAGTGTTTGGCTGATGGCCTAGATCCACGGCCCTCATGGAGCAGCCGCTGCCTCGTATTCCCTCACAAAGCACCTTTTCAGGGGCCCTCCCTGCCAGCCACCTAAAACCGCTTCAGAAAGAATTACCCCCCTTCCCCCCAAAAAAATGGGCTCCAATTCAAGTATTCAGGTTAATTTTGTCTTTCTAAAAAAATAAATAAACATATACATATATCATTTTTAGCTTACTCTGTCTCGAAATGGCTTGGAGCCATAGGCAATTTCCATATAAGTTGATTCACACCCAATTAACGTGCAAAAATGGCCCCTCGCTTTACTGAATGATGGCCGTTTTATTTTGGTCAGGCAATAACATGCGATTTATTCCACTCAATGCTGTTACTGTTACTCGTCGAGATTTTTCTGCATTCACTCAAAAATATATTATGGGTCGGTTACTGCTGGCTTGGAGCTTGAGGCCTTTTCTACTAAATTAGACACGCGGGCACAGGCTGGTGGCAAGGAAAGCTAGCAGCACGGCCAGTAGACTGTGTACACAGGCAGACACAGGTACACACAGGGGTACACAGGCACACACAGGAGAGCACAGGCACACACAGGAGAGCACAGGCATACACCGAGTTGCACAGGCGCACACATATACACACAGGGGTGCACAGGCATACTCGAGTACACACAGGGGTGCACAGGCACACACAGGCCTACTCAGGGGTACACAGGCATACCCAGGGGTACACAGGTGCACACATATACACACAGTGCCTAATGGCTCAAATTCAGTGGTTGCGGATCTGGCTGTCTGTCTCTTTTCATAATACTTCAGATACACACCCTTTTTTGTATGTGACTAAATAAGCCACTGAATGATTTTGGTTGAATCCGCCCTGACCGTGTGCCACAGCACGTAAGACGTATAGGGAGAGAGAGATGAGGCGGAACAGAAGGAAGAACAGGAGAGCATGAAGACGAGCGATTAGCGCAGGGACGGTGTTTATCGCGTCTTGCCTTGACAAGAAGGAGCAGATTCTTGTTATTGCAGGCCGACGGGCAGGCGAGCAGGTAGAGAGGTAACCCAGGCAAATACTTCTGTTTAATTACATCCCCCACTGCATTGAGGGGGAACATTCCAGAACACATGAGAGGGCGTTCTTCATAACCTGCCCTTGAAGAATCTGGAACACTTAATTACCGTAAAAAAAGAAACAGTATCCTGGTGATATAGCCCAAAATGAAAGAAGAGGGAGGGAGAGAGAGAGAGAGAGAGAGAGCGAGAGACGGAGAAAGTGTGCCATTTAGGGCTGGCTCTGGCATTTAGACACAGTGTTAAATGGCCGGTCCCAAGAAATTCAGAAACACAGGGCTGTTTCTTCATTGGCCGCTGTCAGCTCAATGTTTAGCCCTTAGTTCTGAATGACAGTACTGTGGTTCTTTTAAAGTTCCTTAACTGTGTTGTGGACTGAAACGACTATGTTGCAAAGTCACAGAAAGTCGATAACTTGGAACTACGACAAGTTTCAGTTTCTTACCCATCTTACTGACCAGTTATTTAATTGATGTTATGATAGCATGGGAGCATACTGTGAAAAACGTAGGAGTCTAACAGATGTCAGAGGTATTTTCAGCCTCCCAGCAGAAACACACCTCAGGTCCTGTCTCACAGCACATCTCTTATCCCCTTTCCCACAAGTTTCTTTTCTTTCAAAAAACAAAAAAATGGTCATATTCAATTAAACTCCATTTATGGAGAGCTTTTTATTACCGTTTTTTTATTGGCGGATGCGACCTGACAGTCGCTGCGCCGAGCCCATCCATCCTCGTTCTCTGGTAGTATATTTTCATGTGTAGTTCTGAAAGGAGATACGGAGCAGCTTTAACGGAGGAGTGAGACCGAGCAAGAGGCTGCCAGTGGGAGCCTGTAGAATTATGCATCTATTTCTGCTTGGAAAAGCCACCAGTGGAGTCTGCGTTCTGTCATTACTTCAGAGCCAGCGCTTGACAAGGCAGAGAGCCGCGGGCTGCCGTTTATCTCCCAGTCTGCCCGGGTCCCTCTCGAGTGCACGCGCCCCGCCGTAGGGCCTCCCAGACACGCAGAGGGGCACCGTGTGGCACAGCTAAGGGGATACTGCGGCATTCTGTCACTGTGTCACCAGACTCTACTCAACAACAGCTAATGTTTGATAAAAAAAAAGTGGGGTGCAATTCATACTGAGGGGCCAACCTTATCAGTGACAGGGGAGGGGACACTCTGGGGGCCAATCAACTGTCAGTTGAGGTCAGCGCCCCCTTGGCCCCGCCCTCGTACATGGCCTTGTGAAAAGGTGATTGGTCTTGCTGTCGGTACTACTGATGTAAAAAAAAAAAAAAAAAAATCATATTCGATGATTTAAACAATTTTTTAGTCGAGACTTGATCAGGGGCAGCCAGCTCAAGCCTGGGGGGCGGGTGCTGTCTACCTTGTTGTGGTTTGATTGAGTCACTCACTGGCAAGTAAGAACACTGAAAATTTAATTAAATCAGGTTAGTTGAGGCCCTTTTATAGAGGCCCCTGGGTGTCAGCTTGGGTAGACCCGTGCATTAAAGCACGTCTGGACTTGATGCAAAATTAAAGATATTCCTGACTTCTCGATAGATAAGATCGTCTGAGAAACAGAGAGGTGTACTTTTGTCAGCAGTGATGTCTCGCCATTGGCTGAAACGATCAGAGGATTGCCCCCAGCTCTCACCCGGCTTTGATCAACAGAGGGCAGTATGAATGCTGTCCAAACTCCATGAAGCCCCTTCACTGGGGCTGTTAAGGTCAATGACTCAAAGTGCCTCTTTAAGAGGTACATAAAACAAGGTAGATATTCCATCCAAGGCCTTGGATGCGAGTGAGCAGAACCCTGCTGCACTGCTTATTTCACTGGCAAGTTTAGCTTAAACTGGATGAGGCTATTTTTAAAGTCCGTCACCTGCTAGGCTTTCCATTGCTTCTGAATACAGGCAGGTTTGATTCTGATTTCATTAATACATCCCAAACTAAGATGAAGAATAAGGAGCAGTACACAGTTTTAACAGAAGCAGGAAAACAAACATATATCCTGTCGTAAACAATACCTCAGTAGCACGTGCACACACACAGGCGCACACAGGCACACACACACACAGGCACAAACGTACATGCACACACAACAAGCACAAATATTCATGTGTTTGCAGTCCATTGCAGGTTACTTTAAAAACACAAACAACAGCACAACCAACACCTCACCCTGCCCTCAAAAATGCACCAGCCCCCTCTTCCCTGACAAATAAAGCCGGAACAGACACCCAAAAGTCCAGGATCTTCCACCCCCCGGCTGACTTGGACCAGCATAGTTACCTTTAATTTCTTTTATAAAATTATGATTATTATTAACTATTGTAACTTTAATGCTAACTAAAATGGCCTCTGTATGTCTAATTACTTCTAATTAATATGATGCAACAATAGAAAAAAATTGTCAAAAAAATATTCATGTTTTATTTTATTTATTTAATGTGACGTGATGCATATTAACACATACAATATAATATAATAAATACAATATAATATAATATAATAGTTAAAATGTTTAATAAAACTGGTATATAACCGCACTTGAGCCAGTCAGTCTGCAGATGGATTGTGACAGTTTAGATCAATCACAGTCGCATGATTACTCTCTGACACACTCTCTCTCTCTCTCTCTCTCTCTCTTCCTCTCTCTCCCTCCCTCCCTCTCCGGTTTTTGGGCAGGGGTTTGCCTTTAGCCCCTAGAGCGGTGAACAGCAGGATCCCCTGGGCCCTGGACAAAGCCAGTGTTGACATTCCAGAGGACCAAACCTTGTGCAAACAAATCAATGGTGGTAGGGGGAAAGGGAGAGGCAGACATGGTGCCGGGGGGGGGGGCGGGGGCTCAGTTATGGGTATAGTAGTAAAAAAGGTTCCCTTAAAGGCTGGCTAGCCTTACTCCTCAGGGACTATAATCAGTTACACTAAATCTTCAAGTTTTGAGCGGGGGGGTAAATTAACTGAGCAAATGAGATAGTTAAGGTCATGGGGGTAACTGTAAAATAGGATAACTCACCTGGGGAATGGATGGCAGGAACTAGCAGTGACACGTCACAAATGCAGTTGTCCAGGAAACTCGGCCAAGATGTGGGGAGTGACCCTAATGAATCGATCAATCAGCAATAACAGCTGGCAGAGGTGAGGCCGATTTCAGATGCACTGTCAGCAGGTCCACCAAAGAAGTTACTTTTACTTCTACAGTATTTGTGCGTATATTTCAAGTCTCTGAAGCTGTTCATCTGCTGTAATCTGACACAGATCTCCATGACCTACACACGATCGAGATCTCAGGAGCGTTGGAGCATGGGCGCCTGATAGCTGACGATACATGTGCAGACGCCCGTGAAAGAGTGTGTGTGTGTGTTTGTGTGTGAGACAAGCATTAACGATGACCAGGGGGAGGGGGACCAACCTGTCGCTATCAAAGCACAAATCTCCAGAGGCTTGGGGGCCGAATCTGAGCTCTAATCTTAACCGAGGGGAACAGGGAAGGACGTCCTAAACATGGCGGAACAGAGCATGGTTTCCACGTTGTTGCCAGGAACCAGCAGCCCTGTATGGATGTCCAAACCTATCCCTCTTTCTTTGGCCCAACAGCAAAGTGTGAAACTACAATAAGTGTACAGTCCTCCGGTTGCCCTGTTGGGAGTACAATGTGATGGAGATTCCTACTGTTTACTAAAGACTCTTTTTCTTATTTTTGTCATTCAAATCATTCTGGGGGCCTGGGCATGAAATAACAGGTTGCCATGGTGTTGGTGTTGGCTCGGAAAAACTCGCTTGTGCTTCATCTGATCCCACGTTCCAACACGCCAGCCGGTGCTCAGATTCGTACCTCTCAGGTAACGGCGAATTGGATGGGGAATCATAGCGGCCACGTCATCTAGGGTCCGTGACTCGTTTTTCCGCCTATAGAAGTGCATAAAAGCATCACGATGGCGCGGTAAACACCAGGGTGGACAGTAAATTTTGATTTACCAGTGGAGAAAGGTTAAGATTCATGGCAACAGAGTCTACACCCATATGAAGATACTGACCATCCACGCATGCATCTTTAACAACCACAGACCCAGTGCGGAGTTACAGTGAACCTGGAGCCCATCCCAGGAAAAACAGGGCATGCGGCAGGAAACACCCTGAACTGGATGCTGTTTAGACCAGCTAAAACTAATGAAATTACTGCGGAGGCATTGTTTTGCTTTTTCTCCAAAGTCGGGATCCCAAACAAGGCTCTGACAAATCACAGCACATCTTTCTTGTCACATGCCCTGAAGGAGATGCACAAGGAATTAGGCATGAAAGCGGTTTGTTCTCACGGATTCAAGAAATTTGGACAAACTAATCCTTTATTGTTTGCTCCCTTGGACATTCTTCACAAATAGTATTTGGTTTTCCTGAGCTTTTATACAGCTAGAGGCTACACAGCACCTTAAAACAAAATTAAGGAACATGGTATATGACATTCCAGCTCGTGTCACAGAAAAGTTCATGACGCCCTAAACCGGAGAGCAAAGCTTAGCTCACTTGGGGTATAATCATGAGACCATTTGTGCCAGGCTCAGGAAAGTCAACAAGAAGCATTCTACAAAGGTGTTAAATTGTGTGCCCTCACAAAGGAGAATAAAGGTCATCACAATAATACCCATGCATCTGTTCAGATTGCTAGTCACATGACAGAAGCTGATCATATTAACCGGAGAACTGATGATATTGACCATGAGCTGACACATCAGTTGGAAAATAGTTCTACGGACCAGGAACCTCTGCTGCTAACTGCGCTGGAGTAAGGAGCAGAGAGCAGGAAGCAGACCTCCCGAGAAGCTGGGATCCCATTCTGGTCCCTTGTGGGGCCCCGCGAACTCCAGAGAAGCCAGCGCAGTCCACGGCAATCCCACAGAAACCTTTGGACATGTTCTCTACTGTACAAACCACATGAAGCTCTACATTTAGACCCCACGAGGTAAAGAGATTTGGTCCCGCCCGTATCATCTTGCTGAATCCAAGAAAAAAAACGATGTTTTGGATAAACTAGCCACTTGCGACATATTGGCGTAAATGAAGAGTCGTACAGTGAGAGATCAGATCCATGCAGGTAGCCAGACCGGTAGATCTGCTCATTTCTGTGCTGTCGTGAAGTGGATAAAGTGTTGAAATTCAGTGTGTGTCTCATGCCCCGGCTGCTGGATAGTTCGGGCAGAATATCACAGAAGGCTACAGACTGATTCACTTTTTACTAGAGTCCAAGGAAATACGTTTTCATCCACTGTGCATCCGCATGCTTCCATTCGGCTTTCATGTAGCACCAGGCATTTTTTTTTCTTTTTTGTGGCTAAAAGCGCACGTGGTTCGTCCTTGGAGTGCTTGTACTGCAGCATATTGGGAGAACGTCACTGTTTAAAGCCCTGATTTGCTCAGACATTTGCGAGGGCGGGCGGCCGCAGCTACTATCCCAGTGGCATCCTTCGTCTTTGTAACCTTTTTAAAATCTGACAGATATAATTTATCATAATATCCAATTATAGGGGTCTAAATGCTGGACATTCTGTAAAGATAAAGCTTTCGATTCTAGGTTGCAATAAATAAAGAGTAGCTATGCGGCAACGAGGGGGTTATAATGGATTGTCATCTAGCCCCATGAGGAAGGCTGCAGCTGACTGTTCTATATGAAACCATTCATAGAAAGAAAAGTTTGCACACATTTCAGTTTTTCACCTTTAATTTTGCAGTAAGTGTCAGAAAAATCAACACTCGCAGGAAAAAAATTGGAAACACTTGGATGATTTTTTAATACTTTTGTTTTCTGAAAGAAAAAAAAAAAAAACCTTACGTGAATTTTGTGGAATCTATTTAGTCTAGGTGAAGTGACAGAACATTAGCGGGTATTTGTGAAGATGCCATTCTTTTATACACTGATAGTTGGCATTTTCTTTGCTACAGTCTTAAAATGAGAAAGCATCTTCTAAGTCAAGGAAGTATTAGAAAACAACAAAATGTAAAGTGTGTCAAATGAACTTAATATTCATATTAAAACATCTAAAAATGAGTGCAGGATCTTCCAAATACCCACTAAATTATTTCTGTAACCTCCTCTGAAAGATCATTTTAAATTACAATAAACATAATGGATTATTTATTATTTCATTAATATTATTTCTTTATTACGGCGTTTCTTTTTTTTTTTTTTTATACTTTTTCGTCTTTAAAAACATAAGTCAATAAATTAACATGCTACCACCGGGACAGCCCAAACTCCATTATGTATTTGAGTAGACGTGAATCAGGCGCTGTTAGACACCTCAGATAGGGGGCAAGAGGAGGGGAAAGTTACTCTGGAATCCATACAAAAAATAATTCACTGTAAATATAATATATATATTTATACATATTTGAATATATTTACACATATACCCAGCACTATATACTGTGTATTCAGCTCAATAATAATAATGGTGTGGGCTTATCAAAAATGAAAATACAAACCATATTACAAAAACATGAGGCAGTGTCTTTCTTTTTCCCTATTTTTTTTTTGTTAGTTTAAGTTTATTTTTCCTGTTTATTTCCTATTTTCGTCCATAAGTCCTCTAGTAGAGGACACTGGTCCACGCTTCCCTTCGGAACAGTTTCAGAAATGCCAGCCAGTGGAATGAAATCAATCATTTTAAACTATTTAGGATCTTGGAGAAAGAAAAACAATAAAAAGAAACTAAAAAAAAAAAAAAAAAAGTGAGAAGCGAACCCCATGATTGGGCAGTCAAGTCATTCACATGGAGCATTTTGGGGTCCGCCCCCCCATTAAGAGCTTGGAGTCGCACGTCTGTGCGTGCATGCAGATGTGTGTGTGTGTGGGTATGTACGTGTGTGCGCGTGTGTGTCTGCCACACAGCTCAGTTCAGATCCAACAGCAGCACGTCTTTAGTCCGGCACCCCCTGGGTCCAAAAGTCCACCGGGATCCAGAAAGGGTGAGGGGAGCAGAAGATTGGGGGGAGGGGTTTGCAGGTCTTGCCCTTTTCCAGGGGCTAGTAGGAAGACTATTCGGGGGGGGCACGGAGGTGACCGCGTCCCTGCAGCCTCATGTCTTTACCCCACCATTAATGTGCTGATACTTGGGAAGGCAGGGCTCATCCGGGAGGTGCTCGTGGGAGAATACGGAGTCGTCTCCGGAGGAACAGGAGCTGCGTGTGTCTGGGAAGCTGGGAGAATACTGCTCGGTGGGGGCACACAGGTCCAGGTACTCCTGAAAGGTGGGGGGAGGAGAGGTTAGAACTGTACAAGGTTGTATAATCAGAGCTCGAGTCAGCTCTGCAAACAGGCTGCAGAAGCCCCGCCCCCAAACACGCATCAGCAAATTCATCTACACGCCTGTAGGAGGATTTAAAAACACTGGCCGAATGTCGAATAAAGGTCAGACTGGACCCGTGCGACACGAGCCTGGAGTCTCCCTGCTCTGACCCATTTGCCACGTCTTTTTTTTTTTTCTTCTTCAGCGTACAGAGTGTTTCGGCGTGTCTGGGCAGGGCGGGGCTCGGCTGAAACGGACCAGCGGCGTTCTGGGTGGGGTGGCGACCGGTTGGCTCCGCGCTGGTAGAGTTTGTGTCGGTTTCAGGGAAAATGAAAATAAACCTGACGTCCGAAATTGGATGCGAGGAGCTTGGCGCATAGAGACAGATGGAAAAATCACTACAAAAATAGGCCACACTGGCAACCTTTTTTCTGCTGGTGGAAAAAAAAAAAGAGTGAGACCGAAACGAAAAAAAAAATCCATTAATTTAAACTTCAACCAGTGTGCTGTGGTCACTTGCATTTTTTCTTTGTCTATTTGATTTTTTTTACGGTAGTTATTGAAATATTTCAGTGGAGGAAGAAAGGTTTGGGTTTCTAAAATGACTTCTGGCTTCCATTCTACAACTCAACACAACAGAGCTCACATTACTAAAGACCTCCACATCTGCGAGCACTTTGGGAATGGGGGGGTCGGGGGGGGAGAGGGAAAAAAACAGTTTATTACATTTCAAAAGTTCAAATATAAGCTAGCTGCTGGGATAATCCATACAGTTCCTCTTTAACCCTCTGACTCCTTTCCAGAGAGTTCTGTTTGATACCTGGAGTTTTTTTTCTTCACATCGGGAAGATACGGCGTAAGACAAGTTTGGGGATGGAGAGCAATGCTAATTATGTTTCTGAGATCATGCCGGAGGGGTTTGGGTAAAACACTTTCGCTGACTAGACTCACGTTTCCCGCTCTGATGGACGAGTCACGGTCTATCGCCCAGAATTCTGCCGATAATGGCTTCCCCGGCTGACGAAGACTCTGCATGGCGGAGCAATGTGCAGGCACACACAAACACACACACACACACATGTATTTTGCAGAGTGGCATGTCCAGCAGCAGGCCAGTTGTCCCTGTCCGGGTCTGTGCAGTCTATAACTATGCCTTTTGGTTTTTGTGAGACTCTGGAATACGGTTACATGTCGAGACCTGTGCGTTATTGCAAAACATTTCCTTTTGCACGTGAATATCTTAGAACAAAGGATAAAAAAATTTGATCTAAAAAATGCACTCTTCCTTAACACCGGGGACAGGAAACGTCCGTGTAAAAACACGTCCATGGCAGATAACACCTGCAAACTACAGAGAAGCGGAGTATCAAATATGACACTTCAAAGTGTGGCTCACGCGTTATATGGAGGGGGAGAACAGCTAGAGATGCATGAATGATTTATGGGGTTGTTACGGTCAGGGAAAAAAGCTAGACCACATGGGGTGGTGGCGGTGCCAACATCCTAAATCTGTCCAAGACCGCTTCACCACAGCACCACTATGATACTATCCCTGTTCGGAAGTGAGTCCAGTTCGACCCAAAAGGTATGTGAAAGAGAAGTAAATTTCCATGTACGGAAAAAGGGGCGGTCCCTGATTCTGTGATGGGGGCGGGGCATCACTTTGTACATCCTCACCTCATTGGTGGCCAATGTAAGGATGCGGTCCAAATCCTCCACCAGCTGTTTGAAGGTGGGTCTGTGGGAGGAGATGGCGTGCCAACAGTCTTTCATCATCATGTACCTGGGGTGCAGAAAGCGAGCAAGGGGGTGGAGAAGAACATCAGATTACTTTTCTCTTGCCTGCCAGTGGTCCTCCACACATGTGTTCCATTTACGAGAACCTACTATCATCGAGGCATTTTGTCTTTATTGTTGACTTTACTGTTACATTACTCAATGAACAAGGGCACTTGCCCCAGCTGAAAGCTGATTGGCCCCCAGAGTGCTCCTTCTCCTGTCACTCACCGATTAAAAACATATCAATGGCTAATGACAAGGTTGGCCTCCCTGTATAAATCTTGGCCCTCACTTAAAAAAAAAAAAAAAACAAAAAAACAAAACCTACAATTGCCCCTGCTGCACTGACCTACTATACGCGTTTCATTTAATCTTGAGAGCACAAAAGGTTAGGAGGACTACAGCAAAAGCAGAATAGTTTTCAATCCAACTCCCTGAACAGTATCCCTGGTGTCCAGGTAGAGGAAAGGCATTGTGATTTCACTTTATCACCTTACTGTGCAGTCCAGCCATCTTCAGATACTAATGCAAATTAAAGAAGTACCCATCAATCCTTTGATGGCCTGCCAATCCATTGGAGAAATGCTGAAACCAAAGTACTTTCTGGTGGTGCTGATCGACCATCGCAGTACTTTTATTTTGTTCGAGCCGTTGCTCCTACGATACTGAGCTTCTCCAAAGACCAAGAAGCTTCACTGGGCAGTAAATGTCAAAGCCCACTGAATAACAACATTGACGGCAAACTCTCAGCGCATCTGTCTGCTTGCAGTAATGAATCTGAAGGGTGCTCATCAATGCCCCTCTTCAGTTCAGAGTACAGCACTACACTATCTTCTGTAGCTCACCACACTTCCTGTACAACCTGGAGAGAACTTTCACCTCACTTCCCATATCATCTGGAAACGGTCTGCATCTAATAACATCTGTGAATAGCTCACACTCCGCCACTTCCTGTATTTGTAAATGCTTTATTCTTCATTTCCTTTGGAATCCATATGGCTGACCCCAGACTTCCTGAAGTACCTATAAACATTTGCCCACTCTCTTCTTGCAATATTCACAAATGGCTGTACAACTACTCCCTGAAGTATCCATAAATGACGTTAACCACTTCCTGTCGTATCCATAAATGGGATGTTAACCACTTCCTGTCGTATCCATAAATGGGATGTTAACCACTTCCTGTCGTATCCATAAATGGCATATTAACCATTCCATAAATGTTATGTTCTTCACTTCCATTTTAGCACTTTTAATTTAATATAAGGCTTATACTGTTGCTGTGCTTCATAACATATTTCTTTGTCCTGAAAATCTGTTATTTTCTCTGCAGTGGCAGGTGATGCAGGGTTAAAACAGACAGAGGCAGATTTCTGCTGAAGGGAGGAGCAGAGGACAAGTGCAGGGGGAGGCGACCGCTTACAACTCATTGGTGCAGTTGCTGGGCTTGTCCATCCTGTGGCCTTCCTTGAGGAGTTTGAAGAGCTCCTCCACAGGGATGCCTGGGTATGGAGAGCCACCCAGCGTGAAGATCTCCCACATCAGCACGCCGAACGACCACCTGGGGGAGAACGCAGAGATTGTGCGCCGTCAGACACCCCAGCGCTCACTCAAGAATCAAGCCGATTCTTCTCAACAGAGAGCTGAAATTGAGCTTCACATCAAAAACTAGGATTGCATGGCCGCCAACATCACCCTACAGTTTCCCTGCGCAGGTGGTGCTCACTGGCTGCTGCTGGCTTATAGACCTCATGCAAACCATAATGAGACCAAAATAAAACAAATAATGTGAGGTATCCGAGTCCCGCTCTGCTCATCCCTGAGCATGCAAGGTCTGCTGTGTCCCCACTACTCATAAATAACAACCTCGTTTGGCGGCAGATTTGAAACTTGTTCCGATGAAAGTAGGCTGGCTGGCCGCGCGGAACAACGTAGCTCCTTTGGCGGTTGAATGCGGTCTTTCTCTGTGCCCCCCAAGACGCCCCGTGGCACTGACACCCCCCTCCCCCTTGGGACCCTGCTCTCAAAGCTAGCTTTTGTCTCCTTGCGGGGGTTGACCACAGTGCCCCGCATTGTCCGCACCAAAACAAACAAACGTGGGAGAGAAAAAACGTGAAGCAGAGGAAACAGCCACCGCTCCCCCAACCCCCCCCAAGGGGAAGATGCATCGATACGGGCCGGCACACGCGCGCACAACTACGAAAAAAAAGTGTGGGCTGGCTGAGACGACAGATCGAACACAGGTGGACAGAAAAATGGAGGGAAGGGAACGGCAGCGAGTGACATTAACGATGCAAGCGAGGTCTCAGACACGCAAACAAGCAGCATTTCAGACAAATGACTCGCACTCAAAGCCAAACAGTCTTGGTGACACAGAAGTCGCACTCTGGGCCTCTTTATGAAGCCAGAGGTTCAGAGACCATCCGACAAGAAGGAGTGGCACAGAAGCTGGGTTCAAATTGGTTGCCATTTTGCTTCCACACTTATCTGTCTGCCTACTGTTTATATTTCTCCTTCCCTCCCAGTTTCATTCTAATCGGTAACATATTTATTCTTGTCCTTCGATAACGGCTGAATTTCTTCTCAGACGTTTGCTTCGTTTCACACAAACGCCGCGCTTCTCATGTCTGATCCAGCATCTTTTCCCAATCTACTCATTATCTGTTTTCAATAAAAGTACGGCATCCTTTAGTGCACGAGTCAAACTTCATTATCTTATGAAGAAGTGAACGGTGACTGAAAGAATAATCAAAAAGTACCGTAAACTTTATCCCATTTTAATTTCACACTTTGGTACAGAACTGGGTAAAAATCCATGCCTCTAAATTGTTGGCCAACAGACCCTCTGTGCTATGGTACCCCCCCAACCCCCCCACCCCCCGAGCTTAACCTCGTCCCCTCAGTTATGACATCATCATATCTCCATAAGTAAGGGTCTGTGTGCAGGATCTGCCTCAGCGTTACTGTAAAGTTGAGGTCACGTGACTGCTTATATGTGGGAGCCGTGCTGTGAGAATTCTTCCTCAGCTCATTTATTCATTTAATCTGATTCTATTTTATAGACTGCCCCCGCTTTCCATCATATTCTGATGCAAATCCACCCCCTGGGGGCTTATATAAAAAAGCCAATTAGTAAAGTGAGCGCCGAAATGTAATTACTGGTGAGCGATACAAGGGGCTTCTGTTTAGCCAGCATCAGGCCGCGGCTGTGGCCTTGGCATCGATTAGCGCTGGCTGATGCATGCGTGTACGCGGATACGAATAAACAGGGGTTGGACTTAGCATGCGTGCACATGCACAGGTTTGTAATTATATCTTTGTGGGGACTCTCCATTCATTTCTATGAGGAAAACTCTAATCCCCCCACGATGACCTTAACTCCTACCCAGCCCTAACCTTAACCATAAGAAACAAAACAAAACGTGAGACTTTTAGTTTTTTGATTGCATTTAAAGCTCTTTCTGGGGGGCTGGAAAATGGTCCCCACAACATCAAGATAATATGTTTATTACATTGTTGGCCATTGTGGCTATTTGGTACCTACAATGTAATATAAACACACACACACACACACACACAAACACACACACAGAGTCCTATGCAGGAAAGCTGACATCAGCACACATACATGCAGTAATCATCTATACCTTCAGTGACAGGCTTAGGGGAATAAAAAAAAAACACGATGACACACCATTCATCACCAAAAGATGGGAGAATTATAAGGACAAAAAGGCCATAATGACCCAAAGTTTTAGCAGCGCGCCAAGTCACATACGCTGTATGCAGAAAGCTGACATCAGGGAATAGAGTCACAGTAACAATGCACGTTTTCCAAAACCTACACACACCAACAGGCATGTGCTCGCAGAAGCCACACACAAATAACTTCCCCCATAGGTCAGCATGCAACATGCTTTTTCCAATTAGTCTTGCGTCAAAGCACAGAGGACACGACACGGGAAAAAAAAATGCACCTCGTACCACCAATTCAGGCCCCTAATCCGGGCCTATGTTGGAAAAAAAAAAAAAGAAAGAAAATGCGCGATTCAGAAAATGCGTCTCTATGCGCCGGAGAGAAACAAAGACTCGTTGTCATTCACAGAGCGGACGTACGAAAAACACAGGAAGGGGGGATTACAGCCCTTTGAGAGCGAGGGAGAGACGGCGTGCACAACATGTAGGGAACAATCGGAGGGAACGGAGAGGGATGAGGCAGATTTGTAGCCTGGGTGCCACCGTGCTCAGACATGTGTGAAGAGACTGGGGTGGGAGAGATTTCCGCACAGCTGGGGGGGGTCGGGGGGGGGCGGCGCCAGCTTTGAAGCCAAGCAGATTAGTAACACAGAGATGGCCGCAAGCATAGCGTGAAATCCTCACTTTCGCCGCTGGTCGCCTCACACACCCCCAACACCCCCTGTGACGTACGTGAGGCTGCTTCAGTTGGGTTATAAAGGACAGCTGAGGAATGGTTCCACTGGGGAAATGTCAACTAGCTAGTGGTGCCTGCCAGGGTGTTTCTAAAACCTTCCCCAGCACGCAGTCACAAAACTTTACTACAATTGACAATTTATCGTCATTTATCTCCATTGTTTACTTCCAGATTTGGTAAATTTGCACTACAAGGAACCACGGCTTTTCCTGTGGCACTAGTTCAGTTATTGGTCTCGGCATTCTCAGCACTGGTACTGTGCAGTGATATTTGCACATGGTACTCTTCTGCATCTGTATTGTCTTAAGACACCATACACTGATTTCTGTATATTTCTATTTTCTATTGTATTCTTTAGTACAGCAGTACTCCCATATCTGCAGTCTCAGAATGTGCAAATTATAGGGCTCCAAAAAAAGGTGTTTTTTGTGAAGGGCATAAAAAATGATTTTCATTGCTCTGCATCCCTTGATACCAGAAATGGGGACTAGAGTTTGTGACTCAAACTAGAGTCTCACTTGAGTCACTCTTAAATTTACTTCCGACCCAATTTGCGACTCGTTACGTTTTGACTCGGACTCGACTCGTGAAAGATCACAGTCCTTAAGGCTTGAAATTTCTACACATGCGAACCTTGAGTGTACAACTCTCCGCAGACCGTAAAGGTGTTAAACATCACGCCGTGCCGCTGTGCACGGAGCATAGGAACTGGAGCCAGAGAAACGTGGCTTCAGACGATATCAACAAACAACGCTCTTTTTCTTTTTACCACTGGTACAAATTGCGGACCCGATCTGACAAAGTGCGGGATATTCCGAGTGTCATTCCGGGTTTTATTTCACATTAAAAGGCACCGCCTATGAATAGACATCTCTTAACCTGCATTGTAAATTGTATATACATTCTGTTGTCATTCAGTGACACAGATCCGGCATATATTGCCATAAATCTTATAATTTAGCAGATATGTTCCATGAATACCTGACATACCCTTCATTGTCACACTGTATTTTCTACAGCTTAGAAAGTGCCCCCACTTCTTCATTGTACCCCGCATAGGGCGTGTAGCGTTTTGTCATCAATTATACGCCGTTCCATCTCACATTCAAAATGAATAAAGTAAAAACAAAATGGCAACTAATAATTCAACTGAACAATAATACCACTGACCGCTCTGCACACGCTATTTTAACTTTTAACATGGAGTTTGCGGTGATACTTGCATAACCATTTATTTACTTAAAATGGTAAATGGACTGCATTTATATAGCGCTTTTTCTCAAAGCGCTTTGCAACATATGCCTCACATTCACCCATCCACACACCGGTGGCAGAGGCTGCCATGCAAGGCACCAACCTGCTCACCGGGAGCAGTTAGGGGTTCAGTGTCTTGCTCAAGGACACTTTGATGGGGTCAGGAGGAATCATGGCTCGAACCTGCAACCCACCGGTTGCCGAACGCTAGCACTACCTCCTGGGCCACCATCTTCCCCAATTCCACTTGCACACACACACACACACACACACACAAGCTGAGAGACAAGTCAATTTCACGCATTAATTGGGAGTTTTTGCTTTAGAACAATGTGTAAAAATGAAAATGGCAAATTTACTGTTAACATGCACTTACTTTAGCAGCATGACAAACAGGGTCTCGGTTATACTCACTCATTAGCCAATCACATCACTTTATCATAGCTGAGGGTGGAGTCTGACATGATTCAGTCTGGCTACAGAGCAGGGCCAGTCTGACATGCTTTTAGTACAGAAACGTATGCATGCAACGGTCCAACTCAGGAATTTATGCTAAAATTTCCTGCATGGGATGTCTTCATCATAATGTTATTTGCTCTGTTTGCATAACAATATCTTTCATTTGAGAGAGTACAGTACTGTACAGTAATGTACATTGCACTTTATCAATACTACATTTAATGTTGGTTAACGTCTTTCTGGTCAAAGGTTCTCAAATCATATGCATGTGAAGGAAAACCACTTCATATGTGGTGTCTGCAGATGGTTCACTGTTATCTGCAATTTCAGCTGCCTGCTGTAGGTCTCGGACCGCATCACCCGCAGATACGATGAAACTATGTATTGTACATATTGTGTTATGAAGTATTTCCCCTGTTCTTCATGTTTGGCACCCAATGAGAAACAATTCTGCTCTGTTTGTACATACTGGCGGTTCCAGGTTCTAAATTTTCCGAGGAAAACAGGATGGAACTCTTACACATCACTCTGGTGCGTATACACTCGGTCGAAGAGGGCTTCCGGAGCCATCCACTTCACTGGGAGACGACCCTGCAGACACAGCAACAGAGGTCAGAGGTCACAGCTTCACAATATAACACCCACATTTAATGTTCATTCTGGTTGTCGAGTTTTCCCACGGAGGGAGACAGAAAATAATTAGGGTGCATTAAGTTGAAATAAAGCACACCCCAGCAGCCTAAATCCAGCTTTCTGTTGTGTGAGTGTCACGCTAAGCAGACCTGATGAAGACTTATCTTCTGGGTCATACCATCTGAACACCACCCCCGTGATCAATCCCACTGAAGTAGCAGGAGAGTTCAGACATGCCTTGTGTCTTGGTTCATCTTGATTGTTTCCTTTAAGGCAGGGCCAAAACCAATACGGTTGCGGGGGGGTGGCACTCACATTTGTAGTCTTTTTATAGTAATCGATGTTGTGGACGTCCCTGGCCAAGCCGAAGTCAGCTATCTTCATGACGTTGCTTTCTGTGACCAGTACGTTCCTGGCGGCCAAGTCCCGATGAATACACTGAGAGAAACAAGAAGGGGTAGCGGTGAGACCGAGGGTGGCGCTCAAACAAATTAAATGCTTAACCCTTTTTCAGGATGCACACTTATTAAAATTCACAGATGTTAAAGAACATTACAAAAATTCTACTTCTGAATATTCATGCCATAGACTGTGTGTTTATGGTCTTGGGATCAGACTGGTCTCATCCGGCCACACGGTGGCCAATCTTTACTTCCGAATGCCATCAGCGACAGGATTTTACCCGTTTTTTTAGCGATGTAATCTAAGTCACACGGCCGTAACTCTAACTAGGTGGTTAAAGGATAACCAGGTAATCCAGGATCCAGGAGGTCCCCCTTCGCGTAAGATCATTTCGCTGGAAGACTGCTCTTTATAACGGTGTTCGTTAAGCCAAGCCGTCTGTTCACTCGGCCATTACACCATCAGCGCCTTGCACGCTTTGAAACGAGTGCTCTTGGGTTTGTGGTTGTTATTGTTTGTTTTGGTAACATATAACTTGAGGGGAAAAAAGAAATGCGACGGTACTCTCTTTATTAATATATTATTTAACATATTAAAATAAGTCTTGTACAATCTGATCAGCGGACAGCAGAGACACATAGACGTTTATGCCTGAGTCTGAGTCTCCGATTTGTCCAACTGACCACTTGTGTTCAGATTTCATTACTGCTCTGCCTATTGTCATTGTGACATGCATGTCAGGGATGCATCCAGGATGCATTAGTGCTTACCGTGGAAAAGATGTGCGGTCAAATGCATCCCAGACCACCTTGGCAAGTGGTTTGAGCCATGAGATCACAATGCGTCTTGGTGGTCATTTACACTTGTATTTAGCGATGTCTACTTGCGATCTGATCACCCATGATGCATTTTAGAACCAAGTGTTAACAGGGCCTATGTGTTCTAATCCGATGTTCCTTCATCATTAATCAATCATAATCGTTCATGTGCAGTACTGTACCAGTCTTAGGACAGCCAAAATAAATGATGTATAAATGTTCTTCATGTTGGTGTGAAACTATGTTATTATGCTTGTCAAAGTGTGTCAGTTTAGCCATTTCAAACCCTCTACTACAATCACCCCAGTATTTCCAGCACCATACAAAACACCCATGCATTTTATGACTGGACCACTAGCACACCGAGTATAGCTAAACAATATCTCATTGACTTTTTAAGTAATTAAGTTTATTGAGTGGGCTAGTGGTGAAATTTAATAAATACATGGAATGGCTGGGGGGGCACTGGGGAGAGGTTTGGGAACTGAAGCGATGTTCATCCAACCATCCAGGAAGATATCAGTGACTTTTTGGAGAACATAAATTACTTCTAGTTACTGTGTTCCTCTTAATTTGTATGTGTTCTACTGTTAAATTATGTTTTTCTTCTGAGCAGCCCAGATAAATGACTTTAAACATTTAAGACTTTTAAACAGCTTTAAGACTACTGCATAGTACTGTATTTCATGCAGTTACTCAATTTGTTCATGATTTGTACTTGAGTAGTAACTGAGTTACTAAGTTACTTGTGACCCTCATTTCATTTCAGGTGTTGTCTGGTGTTATTAGGTATGAGCTCTGTCTAAGAGGAATTTTCATAATAGAAAATAAAGTGTACTTGAATTTTGAACACGGTAATAGATTTTATGTAATACATTTAATACTTTACATGTAACATATGTGTAGGTAAGTTTAGAGACCCCATCCCACCCATGGTTAGCCCCACCAACCTTCTGTGAGGCCAGGTACTCCATACCACGGGCCACCTGGTAGGCACAGGACACCAGGTCCTTGAAGGTGAGCTGCTCGTCTGACACGCGGGCAATGTCGTAGGAGTACTCCATGCCGGGCGGCCGGCGGGCTCGCAGGTATTCCCGAAGGTTTCCCTTGGACGCGTACTCCACAATGACATAGAGGGGGCCTGAGCGAAAGCGGAACACAGCGTTAGACACCCCCTCAACCGAAAGAACTCGGTCACCTAGTCCATCTCTCTATTAACTAATGTCCACCAACACAGAGTTCGTGCTGGTGCTGGGCTGGTTCTCACTTGGTGCCTTTTGAGAACCTGCCCGTGTTTCCACCGGTTTCAGAAACCAACAGAACGGAAATGTTACACAGGCGAAAGTGAGAGTAAAGGTTCATATGAATTCATATTTTTTACCTTTATTTTGGCATGTTTCAGATTTTAAGTTAAGCTGCTGAATCGAACAAGACTCAACCTTTAAAGTCTCATAATTTTCAGTCTGACTTGTCTCTGTCTCTGTTGCCTGTACCCACTTTTGTGTCCTTAAAGGCTGTACTTCTCTCCAGTCTATATATGTAAGTGGGTTTATTCTGGCTCGCTGTTTTACCGCTGTCCTTTTAGAAAGTCTGTTAAAAACTGAAAATATTTTATTTTAACCTGTGACAGGTTTTGAATTTATTATTAAATCTGGCCAGAAGATCAATCTTTCATTTTCCACAAAATAAAAAATGATGCAACGTTATTCTGTAACAAGCTGGCAAGTTGTTTCACTGACAGCTCTGGTGATATTAGACAAAACAATATAATTTAAGGCTACTTCACTGTCACGCTGTGGCCGTTATTCTTGTCTGAGGTCATATGAGCTATTTAAATAGCCAAGTGTTATAGTCTATATACATCAAATATTTTAAAAAATCCAGAAGATTTGTATCTCATATACCCCCTAATTAGACCTCATATGTCTTGTGGTTCATATCCGATCGCTGCTCTGACTTCACAATGTGTTTTCTGTGCTGTCCTTGTCATCCAGACCCCACCTATAGAATTATGTCCCAAATCCCAGAGTTGCACCCAAAATGAAGATTGCCTATCTGGAAGCTGGTCGGGGACTTTTTGGGACTTACTTCCATTAGATGTTTATCATTAGACATCAAATGTGCAAACGTGATATCTAAACATTATTCTCAACAGTAAGCGCTTCACTGTCCATCATACCTGTCCATCTTAGCCACGCCGTGCTAAAGCCCCCCCCCCGCACACTCACCGTCCTGCGTACAAGCCCCCAGCAGGTTGATGATGTTTTTGTGCTTCCCAATCATCTTCATCATCTCCATCTCAGACACCAGGTCAGAGAGGTCCTTCTCCGTGGCGTCGTCTGGTGGGTGAGGGAGAACAGGTAAACCTCACCTACATCACCCTCCGCAATAGTGCCAAGACTCCGTCCACAGGAGCTATGTTCTGTAGCCCGGGCGTGATTCCCAGACGATGGAGTGTAATGTTACCAAAAAAAAAAAAAACTTTTCTCCATCAAAAAAAAAAAAGACTAGAAACGCAAACTGAGACAAAGAATACAGAAGTGTCCTTTCAGCTGTGGAGAATTAAAGGCGTCTATTTAATCTGGTGCAATTACGTGAAGCACCATCACCTTTTTCATTAGCAAGCACTGACTGATGCACCCGCAGTCGCAGTGGGATCACCTTGACTGGAGGCAGTTACTACCCATCATGCCCCTGTAACTAATCTGCCCCTTTTCTCCCTTTTAAAATCTTTATCTTGCCACGTAAAGCCACCTCTCTTGCCTGAGCCCCTTCTGTCTGTCTCACTCCTATTATAATTTGTGCATTTTCTTGCCCCCCCTCCCCCATGTCTTTTTGCAGGTGCTGAATGTGGACCTTTGCACCTGGTGCAATCGAGGTCTGGAATGCAGTTCTCAGTCAGCACCAGGAAATAACAGCAACAGGCGATTCCCTTCCACCACCTCACATCATTTTAGCCAGCCATCCATTGCCTAAAACACTGAAAAATCCCGGGGTCAGGATCTCGCAAAGGGGGAGGTGCTGCAGGCTTAAACCGCAGTCTCTGTTTACCCCTGAACAAGTTGTGACCTTAAAACCCCAACAGTATGGTCCAACAATCAAAGCCCCCCCCCCTCACAATCTGGAGTTTCTTTAGAATGACATTCCACCAGTGGCAGACAGAACTGCAGAACCTCCACACCTGCTAACCCTGGTGAGATGAAGAGCCCACCAAGGGGATGATTACCTTTGAGCATCTTGACTGCCACTGTCACAGCTTCCTTGGGCTTGTCCTTGTCAATCCCCATAGCTTCAGCCATTACCACCTGCCCAAAGCAGCCCTCTCCCAGTGGCTTGCCAAGTGTCAGCCTGAGGAGGGGGTGGAGGGGGGGGGGGGTCAGGAGAGACAGGGGAATTATTAAAACCTATTTTCACACCAGCACCACTGGCGTTCAAGTGAATCCAGAACACAACCTCCTTTCACCAACATCATTGGATTCATTCCTTGACATCGTCATGTTTTGGTAAAAGGTGTCACTAGCCCCTGTAGTAATTATCCGCCATTTACTCATTCAGCGACTAGGAGAAATCCTTATTTGAACAGCTCCTGTTCACTCCAACACAAGACCATAGCGAGACCCTTCATCAATCATAGCTGACCTGGAAAATCCTGGGGCCTGCAAGCCCTCGAAATTGCTACAACCCCTCTGAAGGAGATATTTGGCCAAATCTGGCCCCTGGTCCAGTTCTCCGTGACAGCCTCACCTTCTAAATGTTTTATTTATGTGCCTCTTCTTCATCCTACACGATACTAATGTCTGTGTTGTAATACGCGCACTAGAGCCAAAAATAGGATCAAACTATCTGTGAGTAGTAAAAAGACAGAAATGCTTTTCACGAGATGGAGCCAATACGGCATTTGTGTGTGCGTTATTACTCAGGAGAGAACCTGCTGGCGTTTTTTCCTCCAGCACAGTGTTTGAGAAGTGGGTCAGCAGGTCCATAATCGCGTACACCCCCTCCCCCAGCATCAGGCAACCTCAAGCTTACACATTGACCCCTGAACTCTGTTTGCCCCTAGCCAGCACAGGATTGGCAGGCCTTAGCACCACCTCCCCTGAGCATCCCCCCCCCACCCCAAACACACACACACACACGGCCCCCGTGTCCCGGCTGTGTAAACATTCACACCAGGCTCATCGCGGGAACACAATCCCCATTCTGTCCATGTGTGGCCCCTGCTGGCTCCCTCACTCAATAGCCCCCTTTCTCTGGGTCAGCCGAAGATAATCAGTGTTGTTCTCCACCCACCCTTAATTTCTTCAACATCGGCACCATTTTTCAACAACGTTAGCATTCCAGAATTTTCCACATTTACAACGCAGCCCTGGAGGCAGACAGTAATGACAAGTAAAAAACTCAATGGGGGGGTGGGGGGGAGAAAGAAACATTGCCTGTCCATCTGTCTGGGCAGCAGAACATGAAGCGCAGTAGAAAACAATCAGGGATCAACCTTAAATAGCCCCAAAACATACAAAAAACTTTATAGGAATGTTAGAGTCATAGATAAGTACAAGACACTAGAGGGTGATCCCACAGGGAGAAACTTTCATGTTGATCGCAACAGGGTGCAGCATGAAACAACAGTCGCGCTCAAAACTGAGCCAGGACTATGGTCCGAATCGATCCAAAATGGCTGCCAGGTTATCTGTCTCACGTTAGAACAGCAGAGAGTCCGCCCACAGCAGTCACTTCGCTCCTTGAGTCCAAAGAGAATCAGGACTTTCTGCACCTAAGGGAGAATTTATAATATTGCGCAATAGTACCCCCCCATACTTTGCAAAATAGTACACTCCACATGTAGGTAGTTAAATAACTGTCTGTGAGACAACATGACCTTTCTGCCGTGCTTTAAGCGCAGACCAAAGCCGGTGTTCACACTGAGGCTCCGCTCTGAGTCATAGTTTAACCAGAAGAAAAATAATGGCAAGAGGTGGGCAAATTCTTACAGCAGTTTAAGCCTAAGAATTTCCATTAATTAGGAATTCTTTTTATTGTGCTTCAGCTCTAAGCCTGCAGATTACATTTATGAGTGTTTAATGACTTGGAAAGAAACAGTGAGTCAACAACTTACTAGTATATAGTGCTGATAAATGATTAATGGGCCTTTATCAAGACATGAGGGATTAATAGTTTGCGTGAAAGTCTTGTGTAAAAGTGCACAGCGGGAACACCTGGCTGTGTCAATGTCATGGGAGCAGTATAGAGTCCTGAGAGGCTGCGTGCGTGGCCATCTTGGCTGGAGAGACACAGCACTTATCTGGAGGACTGGGAAGCTTTTCAAACCCCAAATCTGTCAGCTCGCGAGGAAACACCCAGCCGAAAGGAGAATCTGGCCAGAAATGCTGCGTGGATGTAGAAAAGGAGTACTGTACAGGCAGGCCAGGAAAGGAGGGGGGGGAGGGGTCACTCACTTATCCCGAGAGAACTCCCAGCGCGGATCCTCCGGAAGATCGTATTCCGGGATAGGGTCGTCATGGGCTGAGGATCGGTGGGTGGTGATCCGTACCAGGGGGGTACTGGAGTTCATGGAGGAGCCCGAGTCTGCTGACACCTACAGGGCAAGAGGGGTATGGCTAATCACCTCG
>JAODKE010000068.1:14425539-14438238 GCA_026779605.1 Mormyrus hasselquistii
TGCGTGTGAAGGATGATGAATTAGGGGCCCTGTGCTTTTCCATCTTAACCTTCGTTTTCCAAATTTTTTTCTCTTCAAAATAGCCCATTAAAAATAAATTTGGAAAAAGGTGTTGGGGGGGGGGGGGGGGTGTAGTCTTTTCCAGCTTCCTGCACCACAGGCCCATGTGCCAGTCCCCCGCTGCCATTATTTACATTGAGATTTGTGCGTGACCAGTGGCCGGGGGGCTTGGGCTCCCCACCTCAAAGCCGGCTCCGCATCCCAAAACCTGGCGTTCGGAAGCACACAGCGTGGCCCTACCGTGGCCAAACCATCTCCCTGCCCAGGTTCCAGTCGGAGCTCCGGGATCAGCCGGGGACCATCCCAGCACTGCAGACACAATTAAACCTCACAGAACATGGAGGATCCTTTATAGCATTTGAGAAGTTAAGTAATTTTAATAGTTCATTTCCGGAATTGTGCGTGTACGTATTTAATTTTTATAAATACACACACCAGGTTGACAGATAACGTGTCAGATTGCTACAGGGCATGTGCGGGGGGTGAGGGGGGGCGTGGTGGTTTAGGGGGTTCAGTAAGGGCAGGCGAATCGTGTGTGTCTGTACCGGGAAAACCGCAGAGAAACGACACTCTGCTTTCATGCCGTTCCTTGTTCTTACATGTTTTCTTCTCCCTTGCCCCCCCTCCTTTCTGGAACAGTCCGCATAACCAGCTGGCCTTCCCATAACTGCTAGGAAACACGGCTGTAAATCCAGCAGAGCCGAGGTGCGAGTGCCGTTTTGGGTCTCGACTCGCCGCATCTCTGAGCCGGTGCCATTGGGTCATCGCCACCCACGGTGCGGGACCCGGCCTTCTGCCAGACGCTTGGGGGGGGTGGCATTTCCACCTCACCTGTGACACAGTAAAAGCGTAATGGCAAAGCTGCTTGATTCCACAGTTTTGCTGACTGATATATATATTCTTAAAGTGATCCTCAGTAGTGACCCAGATCATACCGAACAAGTTGCTGTAGCCTATTTGGTTGGGCCAGCAGAACTGGCAGCACTGGAGAGTGACTGGTGCAGGACTGGGGAACTGGAACAAATGGGACCCAAAGCCAGGTACTGAATTCCAGCCAGGGCTCATTTCCAGAACGATCCGCCGGTCATACATAAAAACCCAGAAAGGGGCCCGCAGGGGTGGGCTGCCTCGGCTCAGACGGTCAGCTATCGCACCTCCGATGCTGAGGGTGACCTTTCTGGGGGGTGTTTAAGGTGGGGGCTTTGAAACAGTCTTGAGACGGAACACCGGGGAAAAAAGGCAGAGTCTGCGGCCGGCAGGCTGGACCGATCCGACTTTACTGCTCCTTGGGGGAGAGGACTATGGAAACAAACAATTTGTTGATCTGAAGTTTTCACAAAGTGTGGGAGTGTCTCAGGGCCGCTTCTGTAGAATTTGTCATAGGCCCCCCTGACCATTCTGAACCGTCCGAATCTTTAGCTAAACAATTATCGACTCGCGGCCCGTGGTGCATTGCACCGATAGCACCCGTGTTAAAAGCGGCCCCGGAGAGTCTAAGGATCCCCTTCCCACATACACACACCAGTTGGAGATTGTTGGGATTAATGTCTTTGGGTTCTGGGCTCATTGGCAGACATGAAGAGTGTTTAGTGAGCTAGGCTCGGCCCACGTAATAAATCTGTTCCCTTCATTAACATCTCAGTCCAATTACCTCCTCTGGCTGGAGCTCCCCCGTCGAAATGGGCCATCACCCAACAATGCTCCGCTTTCCTGATTCACATACCTGTCAGGTCCACCCATGCTGGAACTGGCCAAGGTTCTGTCTGCTTCCAGACAGCACGAGCCCTGTGTTGCATGCGTGGCTCAGTTTGGTCTGCGTTCAGGGCTAGCAGGCTGCCGTGACCCTGCTCGAGACCGGCGACTTTCGGGGCGAAAGTCTCAGCCAAGCTCAGCCAGGTCCAAGGGATTTGTTGGCAGTGCATGGACGGCTCAATCTGACAGCTGGTTAGCTAAACATGGCTAAAGGCAGGGACTCAGCTTTTACACGCGTGTCACCACAGAGCTTACGGTTACAGCTACAGGGGAATTCCATTAAACCTGATCACACTCCGTGCCTGCTCTCTCCACAACAGCACCCAACGCCGAGAAACGCTTCTCACTCTCACGAGCAACAGGACGATCCTGTTCTGCTCGCGGCTCGGAGAGTTGGCAGTCTCATGAAATTCCAGCAGCGTTTTTGGCGACCGAGGCCACGTACGGCTTAACAAAGCAGAGGACTGGTGAGGTGCTGAGGAAGGAGAACCCCGAGTGGGACGTGTATCCATTTTCTTTACACAAGCCCGTTAAACTGCAGCTACACCAAGGATGGTGCTGGTGCAGACAGAAGTAAGTGTCAGAAACTCACAAGACAGGTGGCAGCTTCCAGGAATCTGCGAAACAGACGATGTGCAGGACACAAGGCCTTGACCTATGACCATCCAGCACAAAGGTGATAAACGGCTCCTGCTCTGGTCAGGGGGGGGGACTCATGCTAGGTCTCTGTTCAAGGTGCACATGGTAACGTTTACTTTGGAAACCAGACTGTTTTATGACAAAGAAAAACACTTTTTGGGTGGAATTCCACCTCCAAGCTTAACCCAATGTGAGATTCCTGCCTCATTGGCAGTTTTCCCCCCTTCTGCCTCTCTTTGCCACATCCAGCCCACAGTGCTTTTCCCACAATTCCCTGCTTCCCCCGACCGCAAGAGGCTCCCTTCGATTCATACCCTGAACGAGACGTGTACATGTGCAATGTTTATATTTCTTGAAAGCAAAATTAAACATTTTATTTTTGTTTGCCATACAACATTAAAAGACAAAAAAATGCTGCAAATAAGCCGTATTTCAAGGAGAGAAAGAAGAAAGCTTCAGCTGATCCAAATGAAGATGAATTCTGTGGTTTTCTTCTTCTTTCACATTTCATAGTATGAGACTGAGTCATCTAGAGCTTTCTGCCTGTGACCAAAGGCCTGACCGCTCGTGGCCACTTCGGAATCATGACGGCAACTTTTGAGTGCCACCCACGTTGTTCGTTCTGATCCTGGCCTGACCAGGGGCAGCCCCTCTGTCTCAGTGTTACGGCGTGTCGCAGGAATAAAGTAAGAGGCCTTGTCCATTTCCCCAAATTACCCAGCAGCCCTCACGCTGCCCCTTCATCCACAGATGAAAGCAAAAGCCAAGCAGACAGTGGAGGTCTGCTGTCCGCTTGTTTGATAGCCATGAGGCATGACAGGATAGCTCCACCAGGGCACAGTCTGAAACCTCAATGACCTGGATTTGGACAGCTTGAGGGTCTGAAGCTTATTCCACCTTTGCTACAGTATAGAAATCTTCCAGAAGAAGAAACACTGCAGCCCGTCTCTTCAAACCGCTCCATCCATTGGCTTCAAAACTGCTAACACTGGATCGGTTTGCTTGAGGAGCTACGAAACGTTTTATCGTCCAGAGGCAGTCAGTCCCAAAGTTGGAACTGGGGAAACAAGCTGGAAGGAAAAGCATCAAAGCAAGGCTGGGATGCTGAGAGCAGAGAAGTGTCTCAGCAGATTGATTATTATTTGAAAAACACTGTTACCAGGGATTTCTGGACTCTCGTTCTATTGAAAAAAATTAAGTCCAAATCAAGAGACGGGAATTCATGTGTGTTATTTGTTTTACAGTGGTAATAGCATCTGAAGCCTTACAGACCAATTTGAAGGACAATGGTCTGTTGTTCGACAGCTCAGTGACTTCAGATTACAACCAGTAGGACTTCAACTGTAAAGGAATTTGGCCGTTTGCAAGGTGTGACAGGCTCTAAACATTCAATTTAACGTATCAAGGTAACACGGTGACAGACTCCAGGCGGTGACACGAGTGAAATGGAGATACACAAAGTGTGACATTGGTCGCAGAAGCTCTGCCCCTCCCTCTCACGGTTACAGACGCTCCCTCTGGTGGTCATGCTCTGTACAACAGCATCCTCTCCGCACAGGTCTGTCCCACGAGGCGGGCATACTGCACCACCTCCTGCTCATCAGTGGAGCCTCTACGCTTCCGTTTGTAGATGCGGTAGGGCATGACGCTGCGTTGGTGGAGCACCAGCACCTGATCCATGTTCTTCAGTTCATTCTCTTCCCCTGGAAAACACAGGCAGACATATGGATCAGAGGTAATGTCGCCTCACCCAGTAGGGCGGCTGTGGCAGTCCCAGAGTGTACTGGTACCTGGTAACATTCCTCAACACGTCTCAGTCATTAACGGAAGAACATTGTTTCCACATGCACAAACAACCAATTTCACGATATCCGATACTCTTGTTTCTGCATTCCTTTGCTTGGCCCAGCAAAGCCGTTCGACCTCAGGTTTGCCCCATGCCAACCTCTGACCCCGTGTGCTATTGGATGCTGTGCGGGAATGACAGGGACACGTAGGTCTGTTCTCCTTAGCACAGTAGCATGCTGGGATATGGAACCCCATGGGATGGAAAAAGTGATGGGGGGAGGTTGAGTGTTTTCTGCACACTAAAGATCTGAGCAAGACAATGAATAAGACAGTGCCCCCCCCCCAAAAAAAAAAAAAAAATATTACCTGGGGTGAGCAGGGCAGGGTGGCTGGATTGTTTACAGGTTCTCATTCCTGGCAGAATTGCCACTTTCAATACACTCATTACACAGTCTGTAAACTCCCACCACGCTCCCTGAAGAGCCATGAAAGGAACATTGTTTAAGCCCAGCGCAAGGGTTCATGGGGACTGTTTGCAGAATATAATAATGTTGGGGGAATAAAACCACAAAAAGGCCTACCTACGTCTGAAGGGGGTGACAGCAGCCATGATAAACGGCCTACCCCCCACAGCCAGCCGATCTAAAGGAGAGGAGAGGAGTGCACGCCCCGCTGGGCTGGGGATTATGGGTAATATTCATCCATAATGGCATCAATGACTGTGGGGCTTATAATTCAAAAAAAAAAAAAAAACACTTGACATAGTATAAAATCAACTTTCAGTAGTCTACTGGTCTTCAGAAGACGCCACTTCACAATGAGACAAAAAACCCTGACAAAAACCAGAGGAAAAAAATTACAAGATAAAGATTAAATTTAAAAAAATTGCACAGCTTTATTCTGATCAGAGTCATCAGCCTGCTAGTCTGCTATGTCAATAGTATCTGTGGAGGGGGTGATGCCTTAGTGATGCCCTTGCTGGAGTCAAAGACGCCTCATATGGTGCCCAGCTGAATGGGATCAGTGCTCTAGCATGCGCCCCCTCTTACGTGTCCCTTCACAAACACAGGAAGCTGCCCGCACTTTTTTACTCAGCTTTTAAAATAACGCCACTAAATGCTCCAATAGTCCAACCGCAGTCCTTCAGCTCTTAAGGTGGAAAAAAACATAAAAGAAAACAAGAGACTGGAGAAAAGGCTGAGGAGACATGGACATGCAACCCCCCCCCCACCACCGCCTTCCACTTCCTGTTGCCCGGGTTCTGATTGGCTGATTAGGGTGCAAGGCCACCTCCCTCCGTTTCCAGTGGGGGCAGAATACTGCAAAAACAATCCATAAAAGACATTAAACCAAATAATGAGAGAATTAAAAACAGAGTAGAAAAGAGACCTGAGGCATGCATCTGGTCACAAAGAAAAAAAATAAAATTATCTTTGGATATTCTCTCCTTTGCTCTACTTCTCATCCACCCTCCCCGTCAGCCAAACATCTTCAGAAATGGTTTTTGCGGGATTTTCTGAAAAAGTAAATGCCAGAAAATGCCTCTGGGATCCCTAAACCTATCCAGAATGCAAATGAAGACCAGGTACATCTAGACTGTCAACAGCTTAACGTTTTATTTTGTCCGCATTTAGTTTTTTTCTCTCCTCTTTTTCCACCACCCCTCGCTGCTTAAAACATCCAGTCAGCCCCATCCTCAGATACCGGAGAGTAAAATCAGCCGGCGCGGCTGTACAACATTCGACCATAAACATCCAGAACCGGCAGTCTGTGAAAAGACGTCACGCAGCTTGAAGACATGAAAAGCAATAAAGAAATCTTTTCTGAAGTGATCCGCATGTATTCTGCAAATTTCTGGACACTGATGTTAATATCAAGGTTGATACACTGCGTCGCACTGAAATCCGCCCATTGCCATTTGGAAAATACCGAAGGGGATGAAAAAGTATGGAAGTCCGACGACATCAGGAGGGAAGAAGAAAGGGAAATCAAACAACTGTAATAAACAGTGATTTAAAAAGCTTTTAGCTGCAAAATTAACCTCAGTAGTAACACTGAGCAGGGCTGTCCAGAGAGCAGAGCGGGGCAGTCCAAACATCCGCAAAGGGTATAAACATGCCCCTTCTCCGTCTCTCTTCCTGAAAAACACCAGAGCTTCATCCTCCACCAGGCCCGGAGGCTCCATCATCCATGGGTTCACCTCGGGCACGCCAGTCCTTAAGGGCAAGGCCCAAGGTCAGAGGAGATTGTCCATAAGAGTCTTGACATTCCCAGCCACATTGGTTTGGCCAGGAGCAGAACCCCAGGGTGACCAATGAGTGTAAAAACAGTGAGATCCTACCCATCACGGAGGAGATCTTCACCTGCCATTATTCTTAGAAACAGTGCCCCGAAAGTTCAACACAGCCTAAGCCTGAACCATCTATACAAAAAGCCATCAAGAGACCTTCACCTTATAACCTCAAGAACTCCATCAGCACGTCTACTTGCCCAATCTCCATAGTGGTTTCCCAGGGCAGATTCCCATAGGCCGACTCCCCCGTCTTCCACTCTACGAAAGCAGGGAGAGCCAAGCCAAAGCCAGGGCTGGACTCATTAAAACACTGGCTGTGGACTTAGGGTACCCCCATGGCCCCACCGTAAATTTTGCTAACTGGGGGGGGGGGGGGTTCACCATAGTAAAATTTCGCCTGTTCATATTCCTTTGGCCCAGTACGCCAGAAGGGCAGTACAGCTATGTTCCCAAGCCTCTTATGGACCAAGTGAAGATGTTCAAGTGAGCGCTAATATGCCTCAAGCGAGAACAGACATGGGCTGCAGCGGTTGGGGGCTTGGGCATTTATCTTCTGGAAATCCCTCTGTTCCCCCCCCCCCCCAAGGCAGCAGCTTGGCTCAAGACCCGCACACACACCACCCACCCATACGCTTCCAATAAAGGAATAGCTGCGGGAATCGGCCCGTGTCCTCCCGCGGTGTGCGTGCATCCCACCATGCTCAGAGCGGGACGGAAAAACGTAAGGCAAAAACTTCAGTTGATGGGGGCAGAGTTTTCATGACACCTGCTCCTCTTTTACAGATAATAAAAAAGGCTAAACAAGGTCAGCTTGAGGTCAGTCCCCATATCTAACGGTTCTTTCTGGGATGAGGACACGGATGATTAATAAAGCTCAAGTCGGCGTCACTGAAAAGTCCCCACAGATGGACAGGATTCAACACCTGTCTGTGTGTGTGTGTCAGGAGGCTAACAGAGTTTCAGGACACTCAACAGTGAATTAATGATCAAAGATAGATAAGATAAATTAGAATAAATAAATAGATTACAATATATAATAAGAAGTGTGAAAGAACAAACTGAAGATGTAAAGCCCTTACTAGTCCACTTTACAGAACTCCCTGACCTAGAGTCATTAGGTCTCTTGCATGCCTCAGGAAAATCATTGGGTCGTTTCAGTGCTGGTTCGGGGTCTGCTTCAGAATGGTTAATGGAATCAGTGGCTGCAAAGGCGCTAATTGCAGTGCTCTCACTGATGCCGTTCAGGAGCCCCGCGGGTGTTTTTCCAATGCATGTTTTTGACGCGACTCATGATTAAATGATGCCAGACCCTGACAGGAGGACTAAGCAGATAAGCTTACCCAGAAGGCACTGCTGACAAAGGATTTGGCGCAGATACCCCTTTAAAAAAAACTGTTGCTATCTGATGGTAAGGTCTCCGGCCAAGACCTCCACCGATCCTGGGACATTTATTTCACTAATCTCAACCGTTACATCCACTGAAAGCTACTAGCCCCATGGCCCAGTGCAAATGTAGAGCCGGGGAGGGGGGGGTCTGTCGTAACCACCTACGAGCAAAAAACAAGCCGTGGCAGGACTCAAGAGTCACACCCTTCAAAACAAGGAAACAGAGGCAGAATGCAACTTCTGGAACAAGGGTCTCAGCCGAAAGGCCTCGCAGCTCATGCACGCTACTTTCTGCTTAGCCACAAATGCACAAGTTAAAGGCCTCTACAGAACCCAGCACACTGCAAAAAACCCAAACAAGAAGTCACTAACAGGGAATTTCCCCCTAGAGGGAGGAGCAGAGGAAAAGAGGATGGAAGGGTCAACTTTTCCATGGCAACCTCGTCCAAAGACTGGGATTCTCCTCTCCATCATTCTACCTCCATGCAAGGCAGCCGTGCCAATTATGACATCACCACGTTGGCCAAAAGAAGAGTAAACCATTTTTACCGCTGGAACAATGAACTGTGTTCTGAAGGAGGTTGTCTAGCTCCACCACCCCGCCCCCCACATCGTCACTGTGGTTTCCTATCTTTTGTTAGGGCCAGTTGGCAGGAGAAGGAGCAAGAGTCAGGTTAGGTAAACCTCTATGTGACAGACAGACGCTCCACCAAGCCTACTTTCCCGCATTTGTCTGCCAAAACAAACGTAAAGCTCTTTCGAGCCAGGCTTGATCACTGGGAGATTGGTGTCATGGTAGAAGTTGGGTATATGTGGATCGGTGAACTACCAGAAAGACCAAAGACCCAGCAGACACTTTCTGGCCCCCACAAGGAACCCCACACAGTCTACAGTTGGAGGCCACAATAACTCAACTTGTTCCAAAAAAGCTTCTGCCCAAAGGGACCTTGAAGACTGCTGTTGACTTCTTACCAAACACATGGGTAACTCCAAGCAAAGGAAGGGCATCAGTTTTGCAGCCTCAGAGATGGAAGGAGAACTTGGGCACGCGGGAGCAATGTGGGGCTGGATCTGGTTGTTCTTATTGCATTTTGAAAACATCATTGCCAATGGGGCAGAGGAGATGGGGCTGGTTAGATGAGACTATGAGCAGCCCAGCACAGGGAGACCCTGGGAGTGCACCAACGGGAAAGGGAACAGCGGACAAAAAGGGAGGGAGCTTGCGCTGTCTTTCGAAATCTCCTTGGAGCTGAAGCAAGCGCCAGTCAGTAGGAGCGGAGACGAAGGAGTGGTGATCGGAAGCAAACCGCAGCCGTGAAGGTGTCTCTCTCGCACAATGTGGCGACACTGTTTGTTATTCTGCGCCTGCCCCCTGCCTAAATGACCCAATGTTCACCGGCAACCAAGCTAGGACCAGAAGGGTATGAAAGGACGAAAGGTAATGGGCTAGAACCTAGAAGAACTTCATGTACACACTATAAAACAAGACAGGGAGCACATTGGGAACAAATGACCAATGGAGATGTTCATGTAGAGTAAGCATTAGCACATGTCGACTTTTCCACAACTGATCCCAGTCCAGCATATTTGCCAAGACGCTCTGGTGGCTTCTGATGCTGCCATAACCCATAACTAACAAGTCAGAATAAAACACGAACCGATTTTGTAGAACAACTGACTGACAGAGCCTGGCATGTTGAAAGTCTGCCCGACAACATTGCTGAACGGGGTCATGGATGTGGAATCTTGGTCTTTGCATTCTTGGTATTGAGATTCACCCCTAGTTCAGTGTCTTTGATATCCAGCAGGATATGGAACCAGACACCTAAGACAATCTTCATAGCCTGGTAGCCAGATCACCAGTTCAGCCACCCTCTACCTTTCATGACGGATACCTATAAACAGATGGCTGTAGTACCTGTGTCGGGGTCCTGGTTAAGGCGGGCGTAAACCGAAGATTCAAGCAGCGGCAGGCAGCGCTCTATGGGCACCCAAGTATACGTCTCCGGGCACAGGAGGTCTGAAGGCTTGTACTGACCCTGGAACAGATGAGGGCAGAGAGAGAATAGTCTGAAGGTGTGTGATAGTTTTGTACACTTTCATACCTTTCAAAGCTGCAGCTGACATGGACACACTTTGGTCAAATACACCACATCAAAAACAAAAGGTATCAGGCAGAAGGAGACGGAAATAGCGCAGATACATTTTACATAGAGACTGAGGGAGAGATTATAGCAGATGATCACAGATAAAGATAGATTAAAATAAAAAATAGAATCACGAAATGACTTAAAGTTAACATTTACTTACGTTTGTAATTATGCATCATGAAAAATAAAATGACTAATGCATGCTTAGAGTCATAAACCTTTGCACCAAATTATATTAAAATATTTGTTTTACATACAATGGGCAGAAGCACACATAAGCCAATACAACAACAGAACGAAGAAGGGGTTACTAAATAAAGAGGTCCTTTCCGGAACTTTCAGGATTCATTTTGGTGTGAGGTGTACAAACATAGAGGCATTATCTGACTGACTGAACGCTGGATTAACTTTAATGTGCCGCTAAGTCACATTCTCTGCAGATTTAATCATCTTCATTGGCCTTGCGTGAAGAATCGGGGCCCACCGGTTGCCTCTTGTTGACAAGAAGATTGGATTTAATCACGGGCCTCAAATGCAAGCCTTGCGCCACAAACAAAATTTGACTGTCCTGCATCTCAAACCCTGAAAAGGGGTGGCAGAATACATCTGGGCAATGAACTGAAAACCAGCTTTGGTCCATCTGGTCAACGGGTCCTTTCTAAATTAGCATTCGGCAAGCATGTATGTCGTGATGTTCCTCACGCCACCTTGAGCAGGTGAGCTGGAATGCAGATCTCAAGCTGATACCCGACGCCCACGCTGATACCCTGACCAGCATGATCCACCTGAAATGAGTCAGAAAGAGAGAGGCTCACCGCCACTAGGGTGACTTTACTTCCCCCAACACACCCATATATGTCTGGGGGGGTGGGTGGGCAGGTCAAACATTCCTGCCAAGCTACGCTCTTCACTTAGAGAGTCCATTATTCCCCTGGGTCGTCTGTCGGCGTGCACAGGCGAAAGCTCTGAGTTTGTTTACAGAAGCCTGTCAGAGTGCGAAAATAGACCGCCTACTCCCTCCCCACCTAAAAAAAAAAGAAAGACGGGAGCCACACGGGGGGAGACCGATGCGTCAGTGGAGATGAACTGTGTGGCCAGTGAGACGGGTAGTGAACCACCCTACAACAAAACAAGGTCCCGTTTACTGGAGGGAAGAGAAGTCAGAAGAGCCTTCTACCAGACTCCTTGGTATCGCGTGCTACAGCACAGGCATGTGTGGTGCAACGTTAAACTGCACCTCCTTTCTGTGCTTCCCAAAGCGTGTATAAGGCTGCTGCAAAAGCTGGCCAGTGTGTTCCTCCGGGTGCCAGGGGAGTTGAATCCTTTGTTTTTTTTTTGAAGCAGACAGAAAGAGAAACAGAGCTGCGAATGTGAGCCATGTAGACCGCGACGGGCCAAGTTAATTCTCCAGTAAACAACGTGCCGGACTTGAGACTCCCGACTACAACAAAATGACATTTCCCACCTCCCTCCCACTTTCTCTTCCCAGGCTATAAGATTCAGCTCATATAGCTCAAAGAGGAATGAGGAGGAGGGGGGGGAGAAAGAAAAAAGGAGCAGTGAGACCAGGGCCACCTCCACTCTGGAGCAGGGACAGCACCTCTAGCCAGCATCCGCAGCCCGCGGTAAACTGGACACGATTCCCAACCTGCTTCCCAAAAGGTGCTGAAACACGAGTTACTCCGCCAAGGACAGTTTTATTGAATCCCTCCTATGTATCTGCACTTGCTATCTACCGTTTATGTGTTCAACAGATGCACTCGAGCAGGGCGGCAGAGCCGAAGGGGAGCGAGATGCCACGGGTCCGAGTGCGAATGCGAGAGCGAGCCGACGCCCAGACCCGCTGCGAACGGGCAGCCCGTCTCCCTGGGGGGGGGGGGTTCGGCATGATCGCACACACATTTTCCCAGAGAATAGATATGTATGTTACGTGTGCAACGTAACCCACCCATCCCGACCGGCTCCAGAAAAGGCAGGGGGGAATCAGCTTGAGTTCGAGTGAGGGTCAGAATCCAAGCTGAGATTTTTATCTCGGTCAGGGCTGTAGTAAGTATTCTGACAGGTGAATCTGAAAATGCACAAAATCGGGGGGGGCATCCTGTTATTCTGCAGCTTGTATAAAACCTGGCCTCACTGTACAGAGCTTTAGAGCACAGGGCTCCTGCCTGCAGGCTCGATGAGTGCACACACCCATACACACGCCCCCGCAGGTTAGGTCAGTGTTCAGACCGGGTTCACTTGTATAGATGTGAGCACACACATTAAACCAAAGCAGCAAGATCCCTCATTTCATCACTGCAAGTCATGCATGCGGCCATGGGTGTGAATGAACACAAAGAAACTACAGATGAGGGGAGGGGGGGCTGTTTTTAAGTCCTCTCTCATCAAGTCCCTGTGTTTTTCCTTTTCAGTTACCCCAAATCCTGCCTGCCCCCCCCCCCCCCCCAAACTCCCCCACTCATCCTTCTCCACATCCCACCTCCCTCCTGCCTCTGAGCTGATGTCAAGGTGGCAGTAAGGGATAGAGAAGGGGGGGGGGGGGGAGAATAATGGGCTCCTCCAAGGGAGAGGGGGGGTGTGAGAGAAGGGGGGGGGGTAAGTGAGGGGGAGAATGAAGGGTGGACAGGGGGG
>JAODKE010000068.1:14500081-14518241 GCA_026779605.1 Mormyrus hasselquistii
GGGGGGGGGTTCAAATAGTACCGGAGATGATTTTGCACTGATGTGTTTTTCTACTGCCACCTCCCTTCAGTTAACCCAGAGCACACATAGGCGTTTGAAGCTTACCGGGGCTCCCGGCAGCAGGCAGACTCCAGCAGGCCTGGAATGGGATGTCGGCTGCTTCCCACCAAGCAGGTGCTATTCTGCTCAGCAGAGCTGCTCTGATATGGTACGCACCAGGGGCCTCATTAATCATATTTTGCATGAATTTTGGCGTGAAAGTATGCGTACACCATTGGACACAAAAGGGCGTGCAGAAAAAAAATGATTCTCAAAGCTGACATACGCACACGCGTATACATTAACACACTTATGTGCAATATTGCTAACACACAGTGCACATGCCGAACGCTGTGAAACGCTTCACACTTGCACTCATATGGTCACTGTCAATAGTGCATGTGATTTATTGTTAGTTATTTATTGTTATTTAATATATTGCGGCTCCTGACCGAGACATCGCGGAAGCAGCGACAGTCATGGAGACTTGCTTACCGGGAAAACCAGGCTCTTTATTCACAATCCTTTAAAGGACTACAACAGGCACCCAACAAGCAGCAAACCAAAGACAAAATGGGAAACACAAGGTTGTAAGACACCGAACTGCAAGATGCACACATGGTGGGAGATTTACAGAAGCTAAATACACGCAAGGATTGGACCGGGTACACACAAGACACGGGCAAACACATGCGCGGCAATAAGGAAATGCCAACATTAACATTAACAACAACAATACAACAAGGGCTATTTACAAATCCACGCAGGGCATGCTGGGACATGTACGCTGCCAGTGCTACAATATATTGTATCGCTGCACTGCTTTGTTAATTGTCTAGTCTGTGAGGAAGGCATTTAAGTAAGAATTTCATTGCACTCTGTACACTGTACTTTTTACATATGACAATAAAAACTTGGAATTATTGAATATACATATATATCTTATAAATGTGTGTTAGCATGAGTTCTTGCCCAGTTGCCACTTACAAATAACTACAAACGGTCTATGCAAAATACCTTTATGCTCATATAATACATAAATCAAGCCTTTCTGGTTGCAGAGTCGGACAATGACAGCTGTAAACAAACAAAACCAAAAGGAGGAATTTTGACCAGTGGGAGGTAGAGGTTCTCCTGTCAGAGGTAGAGGTATGACAAAATCTTACATTTGGGAACCTAAGCACAGATATAATGAACAAAAAAAGTGTGTCAAATGTAGCACATCACTGCTATGGCAAATTCTGTCAGCCCCACTGAAGGCACTATACTGTACATGAATTAGAAAAGACGGAGATGAAGGTAGAAGGGAAATAAAAGGATTTGTTGTGCATAGGGTCAGTGTGACGGTTGGGTACAAACGCATATCGTCACCCTCAAATTTTGACACATGTATGGTATCTATAATAGGAGATGTCCTTCGATGTGATGTTTGCCAGAGCAGTCGGGAGACACTGGTGTGGTACGCGAGACTCAAAATGAATAAACCATGAGATGAACCAGGCCATCGAGCTGCTACATTTTTCAGTGTCATGCCAGCATCGCAAACGACTTGCGCATAGAGCAGAACTGCCTTCCACTGATGAAAGCAGCTTCATTAGCACTACGTGCCTTTATCTCAATGTTAGTACAGTCGATTGCCCCGATTACAACAAGGGAACTGAACATTGCTGCAAATCTAGTTTTATATTTGCCTATTGAGCCACAGAGCAGAGAAACGTGAGGCAGCGCCTTGCCAGTTTTGTGATGCCATCCAGCACAACCGAGCTGAAGGTTGGTGGGATATCCCTGATCAGCCTGCCAGGTCCCTCTGCTAGGTAACTGTTGCCAGAAAGCCAGGCACAGTCAGAGCCTGCATACGTAGCAGTATAGCCTGGGTGGTTCTTCTCTATAATGCTGGGCCCACATCAGCACATAATTGCAAAAGAATGGCTCTTGGAAGCCTGTCTTGATTCATAGGCCTGTTGTCATCATGGGAAAAATAAGAAACTTTTTGATCCTGGAGGGAAATTTCATGTGCATATAGCAGCAAGGTATATAGAGCAGACAGACATACTTATAATGAAAAACAAATACAGTGCAGAGGTAGTTCATAGAGTGCAAACTGTAGACAAGTAAAAAAGAAAAGATTAAATAACCTTGATGGTCCATGTTAACTCGTTCCCTGTAATAATGCATTATGTAAAAACACATTATGTAATAATTCGCCAAAACAACAAATTTATAGACTACATTATAATTGCAACATTTCCCTATTCATACTATCATTGTCATCATTATCATCATTCAATTTGTTACATTCTGTCAAGTTATTACATAATGCACTGTTACATTCCCTTCTAATCATTCTGTTTAAACAGTCACTAGCATTAATGGGTTATGCTATATTGCATTCTCATGATAATAGGCTATTTATTCATGTGCATCTGTGCAAGTGAATGTCTGACACCGAATTGACACTTAGCCCTTAGTGACAATTACAGACATTTGCAGCGTATGAGGTGACAAGATGTATCTGAAATAGCAAATTAAGTTCTGAAAGCCAAATACACAAATTAATGGAGAATCGATAAATCCTATTTTACTGCTTGTCACATCAAAGCCCAGTCTGCTGCGGTCATTTAGCAGGTTTACCAGGTACCTGCATTTCCGCGCTACACACAGAGTGCTGAGGGTTTCTCCTGCTGTATCTAAAATGCTGCATATAGAGTTTCTGTAGGTACAGTACTGAGCAGAGGTCTCTGGCAGTCAAAAGATGTTTAAAGCTGTATATTTAACAGGGTAGTAGGTACACAATCAGAACAAAACACACAATTTAGCATTAGTACACAAGAAAATTAAGAATGACAGTAAAAACTAGTAAAAATGTCTTCTATCCTCCAGAACGTTACTGATGTCTTGCAGGATGGCTGGATGAACACCATTGAGTTCCTGAACTTCTCCTCAGGGGCACCACAGCCATTCCACGTGTTTATTTAATTTCACCACCAGCTCACTGACACTCCAAGCAAAAGAGGGGTAACCCGAATGCTCACTGATGCTGAAAAGTGCCCTCAGGAGGGGCAACAACAGGTAACAATGGCTGGACTGGGGAGCACTTATATACAGGACTAACAAGGGGTACAAGGGGTACAACACAAGGCAGCTGTGGCTGGTTAATCAGGGGTAGGACAGGCAGAGCGGGCAGAATCTGACACTCAATTAATTAACTTAATTAAAAAGCCAAACACAAATCGGATAGATGTACAAAGTGTTCTAGTGAAGAAATTCACGTGTCTATTATAGGGGTGCTGGAAATATTTTGGAATGGCCATATACTTTCACCAGCACAATAGCATAGTTTTACACCAAGATAATGATAATTTAAGCAACATTTTCTTTGGCTACCTAAGACTTCTGCACAATACTGTATATGTGTGTTTTCTCATGAAATTTTGGATTCTTCTCAGCTATATTTTTGTATGTATGCAACTCTGATAAATGAGGACCCAGATCTTTCTTATCTTGCTTGACACTTCCTGCTACCACTTGTATTAAAAAATCCAGCCCTCAATATTTTATAGACTTTATTCTGCTCAGGGGCATAGCTGGAAATTCTGAGCCCCCGGACAAAATGTCACCTTGTTAGTGTGTCCATGCCCTACTACTGCCATACTGTTAACACTTCTGTAATACTCTGCCTTCCCTATGGTGGCCCTGAAGGTCAAAACACGGCAACATTTCAAAAAACACTTTTAGCCCTTTTACTTTCCTCATGATTACTGTAGGTGAGGTATACAGAGAGAGTGCAAAATAAATTCACCATATTGTTGTGTCCATAAAATAACATATTATTAAAAGAACAAGATAGATGGAGTCCAAGTTGTGCTGTTAGAACTGAACCTTTGTAATCATACAACAATCGTACACTTACCAGAGACCTCAGCTGAATGGAGGGGCATTGCCCTTTTAATAACTCCCTCATGACGCTGTCCAATCACAAAGAAGTGTGGTCCTACCCTTTCAGTTTTCTGAAATGTCGTTGTGTATTCTTTAATGTTGTTGTGTTTCTTGAAATGTCATTGTGTTTTTTAAAATTTTGTTGTGTTTTCTGTAATGTTGTGTTTTTTGAAATGTTGTTGTGTTTTGATCTTCAGGGCCATGGTACTTCCCTGACAAGTAGGCAAATGATTTCAATCAGAGTACTGACGCAAAGAAAACTTACCTGCCACTGTGCTCTATCCAAATGTTTCCCAACCTTGTCCACCGGGGATCCACGGTCAGTCCATGTTTTTGCTCCTTCACAGCTCCCTGCCAGACAGTCCACATTTTTGCTCCCTCCCAGGTCAGAAATGTAGACTGCCTGTGGGTCCCTGAGGGCCGGATTGGGAAACACTGCTCTATCCTGTACACTACAGCCAAATTCCGAGGACACACAAGCAAAACCAAAAGCATGGCTCCACAGTGTCAGGTCAAAGCACCAGGTTCTGTTCAAACAGCCCGCTGAGCTTGTAAATGGGTAGAAGTTTAAAGTCTTATCACAGAGGACATCTACAATCACCGAGGACCCAGAGGAGACATAGCAAGGGTCACACTACAGAGGAATGTTCTTATCTTTAAGCCGTTTGCTTTTACGCCGTTAATCAGCACAAAGGTAACTGGAAATAGAGAACCTTTGGTCCTCCAGTTAAGGTGCAGAGCTGGCAAGCTCCTGCGCTCCCGGATCCCTCTCACGCCGATTTCTGGCAGATCCCAGCTCCGCTCCCTCACTTTCGGTTCACCTGCAGGCTCTCTGGCATGTTTATGCTACATGGCTTGTGTGTGAAATTACAAACACACCCATAAAAATGCTGACTGTTCCACATAATTACCAATTTAGTTACTCAGAGTAGAGAAATAGTGGAAATCATGGCTATTGTAGGCTTGATTGTCTTTTACTACACCACCCCTGTTTACCAGGGTGGGTGAACCCCCATGCAGCAATGGCAATGACGACATCTCCATACTGGCAGTGGATGGACAGAACCAGAAGTGGAGATTTCAGGTCCAGAGAGTACAAATCCCGACCGAGAGTTTGTTTCAGCCAACCAGTATAAAGAGTCACAGTCACAGAGTACTCAACTGCTTGACACAGAATCTTGGTCTGGATTTGTACTCTCTGGACCAGAAATCTCCACCTCTCCAGAGAATCGCAGAGGAGCTGGTGCATCCTTTGGATGTATCTTTATTCAGTTCAGTGATATTCCTTTATCATATTAAACAAGATACAGCACATAACGCTCGTTTACAGGAACAAATGCAGTCAAGTGGCACTGCAGCACGCTGTACCAGACGGACGTCACAACGGCTGCAAGATGGAATGACTACACCTGACCGTAGATCAGCGGCGTCAGCAGGGAAGTTCTAACCCTGGGCCCATCTCAGGCTGCACACTGCTAATCTTCAGACGCCCCAGGCTGTGTTCAGTGATAAGCAGTCCTCTGCCCCCACTTCATGTGCACCACACTCAGTAAGGGGGGCTTCGAGTGTCGATTCCCCCCTCCTAGTAACAAACTGCTGCACCTTAGTCTAACACCACAACAAGATAGAATACAGACTATTGAAATAAGGACTCTAGTCACCAGTAATAAATGCAATTCCAAAAACAGACTAAGATAAAGTAGGCTGCAAAAATTACTTGCAATACAGAATAATTTCTCAGAAAAAAAACATTTTAGTCCACACAATATAATAAATAAAGACTATTCCGCCTTTGATTCCTCTCTAAATCTATATTATCCCTGCAAATTGCAAATGTCATTACAACAAAACAAAGTCCTTTTTGACAACCGCAAACCTTGGGTTTGCATTCCAGAATGTGAAGGGAAAAAAAAGCCTATTCAAAAAGCTATGAATTTCCCATAATGCACCACATCTGCTTCAGCGACCACAGTAATCATTGTAGCCAGGGCGCTAATCCTGAGAGAACGTTAGCTGGTAAGCAAACTGTTTCTCCATTAGCTGCAAAACCACATAAAACACTACATTAACAGCAGAAAAAAGTAAAAAAACCTTATTGCTACTTAACCCCTAAACAGCCGTAGCCTTACATCCCAATCTTACACACTTGTATCTCCACAGAGCACACACACGCTGCCAACATTACCTGCCCCATACCTTCACGCCAGTACCAATTACCTAGTACCTAATATCATTTAGGCAATAAGGGCCTTACTCCAGGGTCCTAATGCCCTCCTCGCTACAAGAAGCAGAGAAGCACAAGCATGCATGAAGCAGAGAGAGCGATTCACCCTCATTTCCATAATCTATATTAAAAGGCTGCATTTCTATATCACACTTAATACCATGAATGCCTCACAGGTGACCCGGTGCTTCTGTAGATTTTCGCTCAGAATCTCAGGCTGCACTGGGGGGTGCCTAGGACAGCCCCCCCTGCCCCCCTCCAGCATTACTCACTCTCTGGTGTCATTAAAGATTCTTCCTCTTATAATCTATGATACTCTCCTCTACATCCTACCATCCTAAGGTCCTCCATTGTTTCAGGGACTGGTATTAACGCCATTGATTTTCCACATGCTTTAAAACTATAATGTTCTTTTTTCATTTTACAAGGTGAATGTGCTACAGTCCAGCCGGCCAATGTCCTGTTGGTCATCATTAAAGTAGATGATGGTTTTCTGGACAACCTGGTTACCCACAGCTTGCCCCAATGGCTGCTGCCTTGGAGATTATCCACACAAGTCCCCAGGGTTCCACCACAAAGGGCCCCGCCGACGCCGTGTATGTAATCTTTTCTGTTTCTCCTCTCAGAGGTGCCATCTTACGGGGCCCAAAATCAGATGGACTTGTTTTCATTTTATTCAGTCAGACTTATAATTAATTCATGAATGAATTCATGTAACTAAAAGGCTTTAGTGGAATTAAAATCCAATACTTTCAATCACAGTCCATGTCTATGGCTAATGTCCATTCCAGCCGGGAAGTTAATCGTACTGTGAATTTTCGGCCCTGCTTGCGTTTTGCAGCCATGACAACGGGGTGACTGCCCAGGTTCTTGGCTGCACGGGGCGCTTGTTTTGCACTCAAGAGCCCTTCCTCACATGGATCTGGGTCATAGCACAAAAGCCCAATTGCTGTTGTCGAGATGAACTTGTGAACTCGTTCCTAACTAGGTCCTACAAGGGCTTGCTCATTTGCGCCCTCTAAAGGCCAAAGTACCACACAGCCATGGCTGCTGGGATCCCAGGAGCAGAAGGGAAGGGAAAGCCATTCTTTGGGTGCTAAACAAATGCACAGATGGACTTGGTGAATACTTCCGTATTTCCGTTCTTTATTGGCAGAAAAAGCAGTTAGGAATTTTTCCAAGACATAAATAATTGTTCAATCACTACAGCAGGAGAATAGCAGGAACAATAAAAATACAATCATTTACTAACCAAAACAGTGTAGCAAGTGACAATAAAAATCACTTTACATTAAGCAGAATAAATCTGATGTGATGTGGTGTGATGTGGTGTGGTGTGATGTGGTGTGATGTGGTGTGATGTGATGTGGTGAGTGTACTTTCCATTGCTCAGCATGTTTCAGATGAGAGGAGACTGGTCTATGGTTTTAGAAGGTCAGGGGTTTGGTTTTATTGATTCATTGAATTGTATGACCAACTTTTCCCTGGTTTCTTCCTGTCAGTTACTCCTCTGCAAAGGTTGTTCACTTTCCTACACAGTTTCTCTCGCTTTCTATAGTTTTTCATCTAAGGTTGTTCTCTGCACAGCAATGAGAGCACAGGGCTCCATTTAAATGGTTCAACGCTCACGGCACTGGGCTGCGGGGGGGGGGGAGACATCAGGAATCATAACACGTCTGCCTGTCGCAAGACGTCTTCCGTTGATCAGAGATTTATTGTGTTCCGTTTTCTTCATTTCCACACTGTGTGGAAGAAACCGGATGGTCAGCGGGAGCCCACGTTGATGCGTTCATGTCCTGATAAAACAAGACAGCAGGAAGGGAATCGTGCGCTGATCCCTTTGCCAATGAACCTGAACAGCATCAGAAAGTATCTCTGGCTTTATCTATCCAAAGACAGTGATTATGCTATGAAATCCTATGCAATGAAGGGCTCACACTTTGAACAAGCGTGATGAATGGTCATGTATATATCGAACTTGGACTGTCAGTTTCTGGATGGTATTAGACACTCTTTGCTGTAGAGCAGATTACATTACTGGTTCCAGTGTCGATGGATTTGCAGCCGGCAGGAAGAACGGGCCAGCGTTTAAAAGCATTTCCAAAAGAAGCCATAGAGCAGCATTTCATAGCAGAACTCGCATTAGTACAAACGACCGTGTCCTTATCACCATCTTTGCTATGCAATGGCATTTTGTTTTATGGCTTTCCAGGAATCTACTTTTAATGGCTGTTGCTTGCAGAGATGGGGGGGGGGGGGGTGTAGCTGGAGAAAGAGAGAGGGACAATGAAATGGGTTGGGAAGGAATGGAGAAAAGGTGACAGCAAAAGATATAAGAAATCAAGAGAAGGATAAAGGAAGACTGAGCAAGTGTCTGTGAGTGAGGTAAAGGAAGAGGGCGAGAGAGGGAGGGCAGAGGAGCTTATCTTTCTGCTCATACGTATGCGTGAGAATGAGGGAACGGTGGACATTGGAATGACACATGTTGTGGAGGAATTCTATGTAGTGCATTATGCTCCTCAGTCTCCTTCCAAGCTAAGATCTGCATTGCTTGGGCTGGTACAGCATTAGTGTATCTCACGGAGCGAAGCTGCGTGCGTCTCTCATTACCAAGCCGTTCGCTAGCCGTGCCCATCAGCCCCCTCGCCAGCTCGGCGTGAAGTGCCACCTGTCTGCGGATGTTTCTTTCATGGTCACGCTTGACCCTAACAAGTGGAGGAACAAGACGGTCAGGCAATTACAGCGGGAGTCTCAATGAGGGACTCAAAGCGCAGGAGAAAGGAAGGGAAAAATACCAAGTTATCGATTCTTTTCTTCTTCTGCCATCAGCGCAGATGAACCCACCGCCCACCAGTTCTTCAGAGTCGGCATTTTAGTTCTGATAAACCCGAATTCCCACTGATGCAACCTGATGGCTAACTAGCGGAAAAGGGGCCCACACCGTAATAGGTGCGGAAGAGTCGCTCCTTCTCCTACTTAGACACCAGGAGATGTTTCAGTCTTCAGTGAGCTGGCTTATTTTGGCAAGGCTGTTTTTCATAAGTTATGTAAGAAATGGCTCACGTTCCACGCTCTTCCATTACCGAATTGTTCCACCAGAATCGTAGCTAGCTCTCGCTTATTGTTACTTACAAACGCTCATGTTAGGTCCAAGGAAACCTGACTTGGAAACCCAAAATAACTAATTAACATCTGTGGAAGTTACTTTTCGCAGCTACTGCTTCATTCACTGGGGCAAATCTTTGACAATACTGAGGAACATACGGTAAACGGCATTTCAAGAAGCTACATTTAATTTATTAAAACGTATCTCAGCAACAAACCCCTTTTCTCCAGTGTATGTGGTCTGGCCCAGTTAATGCAGAAACACCATAATTGGAAACAACTGAAGATGTTCCAGTATCCGTCAACATATAAATTTAGGTAGAAATACCCTGTAGTGGTTTTAAAAACTGGAAAAAATTGCCTTCTGCATAGTCATTCTATAAATTTTCAACATTGTTTAGCCTAATAGTTCTTTTCATGGCTTTTATTGGGAGTGACAGACTGCATAATATACCACAGACATCAGGGGCACAAAAATTGTGTCGACATCTCCCGCCAAAATGGTTTAGGTGTGGTTCCGTGAGATGGATGCTGACATGCGGGACATACACCTGAAACCCATACAGACTTGTGCAACACACACTGTACAAACATACGCACACTCACAAGGCAGGCTCAAGCTCACCAGTGCAAACTGGCCTCTTTCTCCTTTGAGACAGACAACAATACAATTCCAGCCCTCTTAATGACAGTGAAGAAATTAGCCATTAATTTGGGGACATTTGTGAACTGTCCTTCTCCCTCTTCTTCATCCCTCTCCTCTCTTCCTCACATCAGTTTCTGTTTCTCGCCTTCCAACTGCATTCATCCCACTGCACTTTAATGTTTAACTGATTTAGAAAAATACATTAGTCTGTATGAAATCTGCTCAAAATCATCCATGATATGTTTTATTGTCCATTCTGGGACAGATTACTGCGGGATGTCAGTCGCTGCCTCTGAAGTAAGACTTCTGAAACTGTAATCACCCAGCCTTGGGAGATGATTCTTGATTTCCTGGATGTGTGTGACCATAAAGCATCCAGCTCTACTTTGTGTTCCGGGTGAGAGGCTCATCATCCTGCCTCATTTTGATCTCTCTCTTTCTCTCTCACTCTCATGAGCCCTGTCTATTTCTGCCCATTTTAAATTTATCATAAAAGTATATTCTGGTTTTCAGGGCATGACCAGGGCTTTTGTGTTAGATACCCATTTTTAGCGCAAAGTGAGCCACACAAACAAAATTAGCCCATCAGCGACTTCATAGTGTCTGTAAATTATACATACATAGTGCATTTACAGTGTGTTTACAGTCCTTTGACAGGCCACTTAGTGTATTTATAGTACATTTACAGTGCATTTACAGTGTGTTTACAGTGCGTTCACAGGCCACTTGACAGTCCAGTTAGTGTATTTATGGTTCATTTACAGTGCATTTACAATGTGTGTATAGTATATTCACAGTGCATTTATAGTGTACTAGCACATTGACAGTCCATTTACAGTATATTTACGGTGCATTTACAGTACAATGATGCATGTATGGTGTGTTTACAGTACATTGACTATCCACTTACAATGCATTTATAGTATATTTTCAGTGTTATTACAGTACAATCACAGTGCATTAACAGTGCATTTACAGACTGTCCTTCACTTAAGTCTGGGTCTCCATTCCTGCTGGTGTTCCCTTCTCCTCACTGTCATTTCTCAGTCAGCCAGCTATGGAAAACGTGCTGTGAGAATTTAATGAGGTAAGAGGCCCTTTTTCTGGCAGGGTCTGAGAGCAGGAAGTGGTCTGCATTACATGACCCCGCCCCCTCCCCGCTTCACACAGGCCAGACATTCCATCCATTCATCTTCTACCAATAATGCAGTGCAAGAACGCTGGGGCGGGAGTTTGGCGGGATGGGGACTAGAGCAGAGTTCAACTGGATTCATGGAAGATATTATAAAGGTATATATTCCATGATAAGGGGGAGGGAGTGAATAACCCTCGCAGGGCATTTCCATGAATGCGTTTGTAGTTATGGCTCTGCTTCTCCATGTGCTGACTGACTGACCAAATGAGTCAATCAAATATATGTTTTCCCGCAGCTTTTCCCAGAGTGACAATGTAAATCAGCCACCCTGATCTAGTAGTTTATTCCTTTTTTTAATGAAACTTACAGTTTCTGGAGCAGTCGCCCAGCCACTTGAGTACCACGGCAAACTTGTCTCCGGTGGAAGCTGCAAAAGATTCATCCCCACGAGTAAAACTGCAGGGGACAATCCCCGCCGTTAACTTACCTGCCATGCATAGGCCCTAACTTAAAGAAGTGCCATCTTTTGGGTCGGAATGCCTCGCACATCCAACCAAAATGACCCATCACTGCCCTCCCAGCAGGCTGTCTTATGTGAGGTAGCTCTGCCTTGTCGCCGCGGCGATAGTATTCACATTCCACAAGTCATCAGTCTCCTGACCACAGGCCACGGTGCAGTAACCATATTTCTGGGACACAGAATTGCCCTCTATTGAAGCCTCCATCTCCACCTCCCTTTGACACGGATTTGAGTCCAATATCCCTGCTCCAGGGTGCACGTGTGGCTACTGATACCGAATTCAGTGAGTGAGTTTGGGACTATAAGAGTTTGGGTTCCTGCTGGTGTTTGCCTGGGTAAGGAGAAGGAGAGGGACAGCAGGCTCCTTCTGGGTCATAGCGTGTCTCGTTTTTCCTGTCCCTTCTCATGAACCAATCGAGTTTGTAGAATTTCCAAAACCAGGTTAAGGATACACTGTCCGACGACATTAGGCTCAAGTCCTTTTTTTTGCATCCATGTTCCAGTCTCATTCCCCTGGCGGCTGATATTTTTTGGGTCATTTCTCTGGTTTCGAAGATTCCAGCTGGAAGATGAGTAACCATCTGCGAAGTGCTTTAATCGAACCTAAATGCTTGATTTACACATTCACCAGTCAGCCTGAAGACCAATTCCAATGTTGTGTTAAGGCATATATATATATATATATATATATATTCGCACGCACACACACGCACTATGATTTTTTTCTTGTTAAGCTTTGGAAAATTGAGTGAACAACTATAAATAATTATAAATGAAAATATAAGTGAAATAAAATGAGTTTCCTTCATAACATGGAAAGAGCATGTAACTGTGTATGTCTGACATCCTATTAACTGGTTGTTTGACGATGGCCTAGTCAAGGTCTAGGATGTCCATTAACTTTAAATACACTCGTTTATGTGTATGACAAAGGCCTTGCATGTGTCCCCTCTACTTCAAATATTTACCAAAATCAGAATTCTCAGCATTCACCAACTGAGGGGGCTGGATCTAAAAGTGCCCTCAGGATAATATTTAAATTAAATGAACGCGATTAAAAACAATTCATAAAACATTCACAGCACGAGGCAATCCACTAACATGCAATTCATTCAAAAGTGATTAATCAAATGATTTATACCACTTTATTCCATTTTAATGGGCCGGTTTATGCACTGCTGTAGAGCAAAGGAATATTTAACCATTATGATTTTCTAAAATAAGAACTACATAATAATAGGGGTATATATTAATGCACACACCTGTTTGTGTCTGGTGGTGTGAATGTGAATGTAAGTTGTATGAGTAATTATTGGTTGAGCCCTTTGCGTGTGTGTGTGTGGATGGATTAGTTTACATTACATTACCAAATGTCCCCCACAATGCGATAAAAACCTGTTATTTTAACATTGTGGGGACCATTTTCAGGTCCTCACAAACATATGTGAATGCAATCAAAAAGCTAAAAATGCCAAAACTGTATTTTTTTTGGTTACTTATCGTTAAGGCCAGGTGGGGTTAAGGTCATCATGTCATGTTGGAATTAGAGTTTTCCCCATAGAAATGAATGGAGAGTCGCCACAAACCTGTATGTGTGTGTGTGTGGGTGGGTGCGTGCATGTGTGAGAGAGAGAGAGATTCCAGTCACCCCTCCAGCCACCTATAAACTCCCCTGCCTGGTAGGTGACCCACTTGAAGAGCACCTAGGCTGTTCAGAAACGGTCAGCCAGGCTGAAGCCCAAATACTGTCTCTCGTCTCTCCATCCTACTGACCAGTGTTGGGCATTTCAAGTCCAGTAGCTACAAATTCAGATCAGGATTTTGTTTCCACCAATCAACTGAGCATGAAGCGTCACAGTCAAAGAGTACTCACATGGTCAGTAGAAACGAAATCATGGTCTGGATTTGTAGCTTCTGGGTCTGAAATACCCAACACTGCTACTGACAAAACCTCCTCCTACACCTTGTCCCTAAAGTCAGGGAAGGCAGCGCATCATGAGTCATACAATCACAGTGACATACTGTATGTTTCCCACAGCTTTTCCCATAAAGCTAAAATAAATCAGCACCTTGCATTGATTACTCCTTTCTGAATATGATTGACACCCCCCCACACACACACACATACACTCACGCACATAGTCTAAAGCAGATGGGGGCTTGTGTCTTCTCTCCTCTCCAGGTTTTAATCTCTGTTTCTCCTCTCTGTTCTCCGGGATCCTGCACTGACATTCAGGTGTGCAGCACATATGCTTAACAGTCTATGGGGGAGGGTGCCAGAAGAATGATTCTTGGGCTGTCAAACACCCAGCGCAGCAAAAAAGACACCAGGCAAGTCAGGGGAAAAGAATATTCTACTGTTAATAAACAGGCTATTCGTTCACTTTCCTCAGCATCATTCTTCTACTGAGTACTTCTTGAGTACTTCTGAGTATTTCCAATGAGTACTCTGTGTGTACTTCTGCCATGGTAGGTGCTTCTTTGTTTCTCTCATCTTACTGAAGTCACACTCCTACATTTGGATGCTCAGTTCAGTCTTACATTATCGACAATATAAGCCCTGGCCTGCAGGGCAGTTGCCACGGGCAACGCAAGCGCAGCACAGTGTGCCGCGTGGCACCACATGTGCCCTTTAGATAAAGCGGTGAGGCCTTCTGCCAAGTGGGGAGGTGGGGCACTTAATTATTCCTTTGCTGCATCCCAGGACACTGACACCCGGCATTGATGGCGCACTGCTTACCATAATTTAAACAAAGCTGGGCAAAATTTAATTCTGCCTCGGCCCATGAGAAAATGTTTTGCCAGCGCAAGGAGTGATGGGAGCATCTGTCAGCAAAGAGGGGCACTAGCAGAGTCTGGAGGCTTCAACACGTTTTACTACAACCTGGCAAATGTCTTTGGCAGCCATCGTCCCTGGCGTCCAATCGAGAGACATGGTTGTGAATGAGGGATTTGGGGAAAAGGACACAAGGTGGCAGCGTCACATTCAGATCCCACGGCGAAGGGTGGGGGGTGGGGGAGAAATCATTTTCGTTCAGGATTTCTATTAATAGCAGTAATGATAATAAATTCAGGCTATATACAAGTCAAGGCCCTAATAACTGTGGTCCTGCTGTGGTCCTTCGTCCCATAAGACCTCAGGCTGCCCAGGCACTGCAGCATTATTGGGGTAATTCTCTGCTCTCCCTTTAGATACTTGCTATTTTTGGACACAGGGAGACTTCCCCCATTCTCTGTATGTCACTGAGGCTGCCCCCCCCCCCCCAAGTGATCCAGCCGATGTTCACACCCAGTTCGACTGCCGGTTCCCTCTTCTCCAAAACACTGTCACGCACATTTAGCTCTCCACGCACCACTTTGCTCACATGCGCAGTGGCACATATTAAATGCCATGTGTGTTTGCTGAGTTATAAATTATGTTTGTAGCATAATGAAGTTTGATGTGACTTTGTTAATGCTCAGCACACAATTACTGAACTGCAATGTATCATGCATGTACTGCAGAATCCAAAGCATCAGTTAATTTAGGCAAGAAAACCAACCATTATGAATATAAATTCAATACAGACATACAATATAAATGCCTGTAAGGGGTCCATAAATAAGCAAGTGGACATGAGTATGCTCACGCTGCCTAATGCCCTGTGTAGAGCGTGAGTAGCTCCACCGCAGCTCCCAGCAGCAGGAGTCTCGGGGGAGTTGAGTTGGACTTCAGAATTTCCTTGTCAAGTGACCAATGACAACCAATTATCTGGCGTCTCTCGCTCACCCCGGTTAGACAGCTCCATGACATCTGCCCCCTTCCCCGCCAGGAAACTGGAAGCATCCACAACGTCTGTGTGGCTCTTCTCACTCTCCGCAGGAAGGAGGAGTGGCAGGGGGAATCTCTCTTTCTATGATGACCGTTTGTTTCACCCCCCCAATTAACTGAGCTGGCCAAGACACACTGTCAGCAACAGTTTACACCAATCATGCATTTTTGGAATGTCACTGATTCATCCATGTGCCTTTTTGTGGTGACTCATTACCTTCGGGGGGATGGGGGTGACTAAGATCACCCTCCAAATACAACCACACTGTCCTCCAGTGCTGGCAGTCTGCACTGGACTATCTCACTCCGGGACTAAGACCCATTCCACATGTCTTCCTTGCACACTATGCCTCCATACTCACTACATATCTTATATATAATTGCTATGATTGCAGAGTAACTATGCAGCAGGATGAGTTTGCATGAGCAGTGGCGGTAGAGATCAGTGGAGTGGAATCAGTCTCCTCAGAGGGTCCATCTGCCATCTCTCTCGGGGCAGTAGTGGCTGGGATATCACGAGGTCCTTTAAAACGCATCCTACGGGTGTCATCGGCGTCCACGTCACCCATGCCGCCATCTTTCTTAATTGGGCGTGCTTTGGCAACACCCCTGTGAATCACAGCTTCTGCGTCGCGGGGGATAAGAGACGCCTGCGTGGAGTGCTGGTTTTTAGGGGCGGTGTCTTGGAAGATGAACGACTCAAGCCTGGGAAAGGTATCCGCCCGTCAAACCAGCCTGAATGCCAGCAATAATTAAATGTGTCCCTTTTGCTCACAAGTGGGGTGGGGGGGGTGGATTTCGAGATAACTTTGATAGGCCTACAAAGGATCCCGAGGGGTGTGTGTGGGGAGGGGGTATTAGAGTATAAAGGAGCGTAATTCGATAACGATCAGGACACTAGCTGTGAACATTACTCACCGAGCTCTGGAATCGGGGAGGAAGCGCCAAAGGAAACAGGCGACAGCCTTGTGGATCCAGCACACAGATATAAATAGCGGGTAAAGACGGAAAACATGGACACACACACGCATGCACGCCCACGCACACACACAGGCTTGCGTGGTGATATATGCAGCACTCCATCTTATCTGTCCATGCGGGGGACTTATTAATACCCACCCCCTGAAGAGCAATCTGCTTCGGAAGACAGAATGAAGATGAAGATCCGAGATGTTAATCTAAAGGAGGCTGATTCTGCATCACTGGTGTCTGTAAAACATGGCTTGTTTATGCGGGAAACAGGAGCGGGATTTATTTAATATTAGACATCTGAGCATCCCCTCCCCCCCCCCCCAGCAGGAACAGGCGGGCGTTGCCGTGAGAAACGACTCATCATTTTCTGCCTGCGTGGGCCCGGAATGCTGGAGGTCGTTATGCCCTGGGGGGGGCAGATGAAGACAGGCACGTTCTCTGGAAGCTCTGCATGTACGCGGCACAGAGCTGAGAACTGCACTGAATGGGAGGAGAGACAGAGAGGGGAGAGAAAGAGAGAGAGAGAGAGCGAGAGAGAGAGAGAGGAGGAGAGGAAGCTCGTTAGAATGCTGTTTTCACTGCGGAGCTTCCCCTGAAGAAATCACGTCCCCCACTCTTGTTTTTCTGCTGAAGTCACAACTAGTGAAGCTGAAACAAATACCCCCCCCCCCCCCCCACCGGCTGCCACACCCCTACCCTGTCCTCATCCCAGCAAGCAGATAACTGTGGCGAGTGCAGGGGTTGCATTTGCTGTAGACGTTAATGATGGTAATCAGGTGTGTTATGTGCACAGGTATGGGGATTAAAGGGTTACAGGGTGCAAGGCGGTTAAAGGTATCACAATTACAAGCTTCATGGTGATTGAGCATTTCAGCTGTCGGTTATCCTCTTGTGAAAGGCGCTGAGAAATATCTCCACTGCTGGCTCTACCCTGTCAGGGGCCCTAGGCAAAGCTTTACTTGGGATGCCCCCCCTACCAAGAAAAATGATGATCGTTACACTTCTTCTGCATCACAGTTAACATGGGGGCCCCAGGCGGCTGTCTATTCAGCCAGACCCAACGCCGTGTGAATCTGTCAGTCAAAGTAAAGGGGGGGACAGAGAGCAGGTCACAGTGAGATCAGCTGGGTTACAGGTGTTATCAGGGCACAGAGGGCCCATGTCATGATGTGGCTGGATCCCAGTTATCTAACAAAGGAGTCATTCTCACACTCTAGGTTCTGGGGGTTTCTGGTTGGTGTGACACGCCGTGACGCAGGGCCATGGAGGAACTCCCCTGTTCCCCCCGCTGATGGATATCTGCACACAGCGTGACTCTGTGGGAATATCCCTATGTTTATGTATATCCCTATGTTTATGTATATCCCTATGTTTATGTATATCCCTACAGCTTGCGCCGTGATGAAGGCAGCCCACTCTGCAGAGCGTTGCCGACATTGTCCCCATTCATCTTCTCCCTCTATCCTCCTGCCTCCCCATCCCTCCGCTTGCCCCAAGACACCAGCATGTATGAGCAGAGATCTGCCTGCCTTCCCCTCCCTCTTTGGCATCGCTCTGCCGAACACCCACGACATGCCGGCGGAGCGTCCCCCTTGGCTGCAGCTTTGAAGCGTTACGGCTCTGGTTAGCTGCCGGGAGGGAGAGTCTGGCTCACAAACACACACGCGCACACACACACGCACACACACACACGCACACACACACACGCGCACACACACACGCGCACACACACACACGCGCACACACACACGCGCACACACACACGCGCACAC
>JAODKE010000068.1:14520981-14537247 GCA_026779605.1 Mormyrus hasselquistii
TGAGCGGTCCCCATAAGGATATGTTTACCCTACATGTGCGTGTGTGTGTGTGTGTGTGTGTGTGTGTGTGTGTGTGTGTGTGTGTGTGTGTGTGTGTGTGTGCATGACATCCTGCCCAGCATGAACTGTTGTCTTGTGCTACCTGGGAAAGACTCTGAGCTCACCCAGACCCTAAACTGGATACAGATACAGGTCTGAAAAATGGATGGATTCATTTTTTTTAAAAATGACAAAGCCAGGAGCCACAGAACATGCTTTTCTGCAGGCATGTTAACAGAAATAAAACTAGGTCTGTGAGTACAGTTAAAAGGCACCTTGAGAAGACAGGCAGGGCCCGCAGCCCGCACACGGTGCGGCAGGTTCCTCTACCTCTCCTGCTGCACACTGACATGTTTTGGGTTTGAGATTTAGTCCGCTTTGGTGCTGCAGTCTTTGCTCTATCCCCACCCTCTTTGCCAATCCTGAGTGAAATTCCACAGTAATGGGTCCAGGTCCTTAGTGAGAACAGTTATGTTGAACCTCACATAGCCGTGATATTCAATCAATTATTCATGAGTGACTATGGCTGAAGTTAAATTACAAAACTAAATTCTCCCAAGTGCTCCGAGGCAAAGTTTTTGGCAAACAAACAATGTAATGTTTGATTTCACCTGCAAGTTGCCGCGAGGACTTCGAGACAGCAGAAAGTGTGCTGAGATCTAGCACAAGGTAAACGAGCTCTGAAACAGAGCTCATCTCCCACCAAACTGCATCACATGGCAGCCTTTTCTCTGAGCTGTCTAAGGCAAATGAACACCAGAAATGTGATTTTTCTCACCCCAAAGGAAGTACTGTGGACACACGAGCACAGATAAACAACAAGAAACAATGAAGAAAATTAACAGCATATAAACTTCCAAAAAGACTGAAAAAGAGCAGTTATTAAATGAGTATGACTTGCGTGTTGAAACAGAGTCAGGTCAGTATTCTTATATAGGTGCCGGGTTGAACGTACCAGCATGATGTTTCTCAAATTCCCCTTTTGCAGTTGGGATTGCTGTATCAGTTAGAAAGCACTCCATGCTACGCACAAACCATTATGTCTTCAGTTTAGTCGTGTCCTTAAGCGTCTCTTGGTCAAAGGATTTTTTTTCTTAGTCCAGCTTCTTGTGTTAAACCGCCTAGGTGATGACATGTCGTCATGCTGAAACGATGTCTGTGGTCTCTGTCAGCGCAGGGTGTTGAGCGACTGAGGACCCTTATCTCTGGGGGCGAGCCAGCCGTAAATGGGCGAGAGTGGGAGGAGTCCCAACCAATCACTGTCCCCGTGCCAGGATGGTAAGGGAGAGGCTTGCCCCAGATTGAGTGGAGACTCTGGACTTCCTGAAAGCTCAGATCACTCAACTGAGAGGAAACAATGTCCCCCATGACAAGTGTCACCTGGAGACGTCCTCAGATTCACAGAACTGCCATCGCCTGAGATCTCCCACTGCCCACACTTCCATCGTATCTCTGAGTTGTAAACAGATGAAACTCATGGTTAATAACCAACCCATATTCACTGGGATTCCTCATTTACATTATCTGTCTTTCAAGGTTAAATAATTACTCTTTATCATTGAGTCAATTGTATGATACCTCATCTACGATTGTACGATGTTCAATTATAATTATGATGAGATGTCAAAAAAAACTAAGAATTTGAGTTATCCTACAGCTATACAAGTTTGGGTACTTTCAATATAGCATGCATCCCAAAATGTAAATATTTCTGCATTTTCCAGTTGCTATTTATATTTCTGGGGGGTTAGTTAGGTTAGGGGTCCATCAGTAATCGCTGTAAACAAATGGTTCATTTACAGAAAATCAGGGCGCCCTGGATCTGCAGCCGATCAAGTCATTTAGTGATAATGTTCCCCAGAGGCACGGAATGACAGAGAGAACAAAGTGAATAAAACATAAAAGGAAGTCTTCTTCGGAACTAATCTGGAAAAAAAAAGTCGTTATGCTTCCTCCAAAAACTGCTCACGAGTTAATCAACGAATCTGTTTGGAGTTTCACTGGACCCTATCAGAGAAAGACTGTTCCTCCTAAATTTTAACGGTGTCGATAGGAATCAGGAATTTTAACTTGCAAGATCCAGACGCAAACACGACATGTTAAAGTAATAAGGAACAATCGATACGTCGCGTTTCTGTTCCTGCATCATGCCCCATAATGCATTAGAGAATCATAAACAAAAAAAAAAACAACAGATGTATCACATGACTCTCCACCACACTCTGGATAAGCAGCGTGGAAGACGGGTATTACTGGAATAGGGGGTATAAGCATCATTCAGTAACTGTTACGCAGATTTATAAGTGAATGTCAGTTGAATTCTATAGATCTGTATCATTTCAGCTTCCCATGTGCAAAACTGTAGGTGCCAAACATCTCCTTAGTGGACTGTGAGCACACAATTCATCCCCAGGGAATTCCTTCACTTTACAGTGGTTATATGTCTAATTGGCGAAATTGTAAGCAGATGGCGACCTTCGGCACCGGGGAATATCTGCTGTGGGAGCTGATATGAAGAGGGGTAGCCCTTAACGTACGATCCCCTGCGGATTAAGAGTGGCAATGATGCATTGTTTTTCGTTTGTGAACCTCCTTAAATCAACGGGCAGCCTGAATACACTACGAGCGCTGACCCCCCCCCCCCCCCGCTAATTAGCACAATTAGCACGTTCTAATGTCCCGTGGCTGGAATGATGGAGGAGATGACAAATTGGGGGACAGCGGGGGGGGGGGGGGCAGGTTACTGCTGCACAGTACATGGCAGTCATAAAACAGCTTCCACCATCACTAGTGTCCATGAGAACCACATAAAGCATGTCCAGATGGGAAATGACACACTGATCGTAGGGCTGTAAAACTAGCATATATACATAAATTCATTTTATAAATAGGACCTTAAAACAAACCTAAGGACACAGCAAAGAAACATTCTACTCTAACTTACAGTGTGATATTTCCCATCATTTAGAATCTGCTCAGTGCTCTATCTGACCTAATATACAGTTCAGTACCATAGGGTTTGTAGTCTGCAGCTGGGATTTTTGAGGAACCACTGCATCGTCGGCGATGCAGTTTACGTTTCAGTCTTTTTCAGTTTGAAGTTACCGAAATCTTTTTTGTACAGTCACGAAAAACACGCTCATAAAACTGTAATCTGTTGTTTTTTTCCAAAACCTTGATTATCAGATATATTGACGTTGTTAAAATTATGCTAAATCAGCAAAAAAAAAATAAAAAATAAAAAAGTAAACCACTTACTTATTTCGTTTCACCTGAGTCGGGGGCGTTGAGTACTGCCCGCCCTCACCATGACGATCTCAATTCACACTGCAAATAGCTGCCTTTCTGTGTATTCACAATGGACTCACATGGCAATTACTCTTGAATGACACATACAGATCCCCCCCCCCCCCCCACATCACCACGGAAAAATGTGAGAGAGCTTCAAAATTTATTGTGCACACATTTCACTCTGAAAAGATGGCACCCTGTATGAGTGCACAGGTGGCGACGCAGGTTTTTGGAAATCTGCGGCTGAAGATTGCGACACTGATGCACAATTGTCTCCTTTTGAAAATATACATACTCTCTGGGAGAGTCTCTCCCAGTAAGTATATTTTTACTACTATACTTAATACTACACGTACGTTAAGTTGTAATAGGCCTAAAAAAGCAAATTAACTGTACATGTGCTTATTTTTACTCCTTCTCAAGTTGAATGGTATGATTTCAATTTTACAGTTTCAATAATTTAATAAATTGAAAATCCAATGTTGAAATAACACCAGCACAAAGTTCTGCGTGCATGCTAATGGCTGGAATGCCACTTCGGTTGCATCGATACTTAGTTCTGTTGTTTGGTAGCAAATTGGTGTAAATATTGAGCAGATTTTTGTCATTATTTGAAATTATATTCACGACTGTGCACTCCAAATGGATATAACATTATGTAGCTTTATGTTTATTTCTTGACCTGTTGGGACCCATTATTATTGAGCTTATTTTTGCTTATTTTGGTCAAGCAGGATCACGCAATTCCAAGGTGCGTAAAGGAGACCAGTTCCAAAATGTAACACTTTGAAGAGCAGTACAGTATTTGTGATCCACACTATTTTTCAATGTGCGTATCTATGTTTGTGACTTTGTGAGAGACGGCTCCGTTGCATTCATTTTTTTTGCAAAGAAAAACCTCCGTGTTCTTACCTTGGCGTATTTATTTATACACATTTATTTCTGTTTGTTGTACAGGGGTACAACTTCAGGCTGTGTCAAAAGGTGTGGAAAAGCTGGTTCACCTCTTCCAAAGCGACACCATGGTTGCACGATAAAATGTTCACAACAGGGTCATTCCAATCATTTATCAGTTTGAGTGAATCCCATAAACCCAGATGTCAGCAACGTAGCATCGTACAGTCGCAAGACATGCATGCTTTGCAGGGAGGATGGCGATAGGATGAACACTCCCAAGACCTGAAAGGCATGCGATGTTCCACTCTGCCTACAGTTAATTAGGCACTGCATTGAAGAGTGGCACAAGGAAAACTGATCAATATGTATTTACAAATTGCATTCACCATGTATATTGCTTGTTTGCTGTGTACAGAGAATTACAAGTACGTTTATGGAGACTGTGTTGTAAACATTTGAATCAAGCCTTTGTACAAGTTCTATTTTTGCAGTAAATGTTTCTAAAATAAAATTTTCCTCTTGCTTCCTTTACTGAATATTTTTCTACTCTTGGAGGAGGGAGAGGTGTGATTGCTGATGGGTCACTTGGGCCCCTTGAATTCGGCTGCATGTCACCTAGATCGAGTGTGAACAGCACATGCACACATTACAGCACCTACATATTCAGTGAAAAAGGCCACTTTTCACAATGCTTCTGCAACTGCTACAAACTGCATTTTCCAGTGTGTATATTTTGACTTTCAGATTACAAGATGGATATTAATCTGACATATATACATTATCCCTTTCATTAAATATGAGTATAATAGCAAACAACAAATATATAAAAAGAAATTTATTTGCTATGGTGTGAGTTCATGAAATGACACAAATGTGTGAACACGCTCCAGTCAATAAAAGTGCGTCCCCTTCCCCTGGTCCCTCAGTGCTGTAGCTAAATTAATACACAGTTCAGTACTGCAGGGCAATGCAGTATACAGCTGACAAATAATCTGTCTGGACGTCATGCTTTGACTTTGACAGCCGACGATCCAATTAAATGCTATGAAATTTGGAAGTGATATTTTCAAAGAGACCTGCATTCCAGCAGGGACCAGTTAGAAAGATCAGGCCGAAGGAACATGGCTAGGGAAATGGAAAATGGGCAAGTTGGTCACCAGCGAGTGGCCCAATGTCACGTATTGTGTACAGTATCGCTGGAGATTTCCCTTTTAAGCATAGAAAAGGGCAGACCTTTACCAACATGGAGGTATTGACAGGTCAACTCCCTTTGAAAGTAGGCTTTCGATTTCCCCTCCTCCAATTCACACCCCCCCCTCCCCCCCCAATCTCTTTTCAGTGGGGGCAGCGTGTGGCTCATAAGGTTAGCATCCGACTCACTAATGAAACTACACACAAAAAACGCGCAACATTGTTAGTTAAAAAATATATATATATATATATTATTTGTTACACTGAATTTTTGATGTTGCGTACTGCTCCACATGATATCTGGTGGGCCAGACCCCACCGGCCCCTAATGTAGAGCGGCCCCTGTGTCACCACCATCTGGCTGGTCAAAATGCATGGAGATAGCAGTGATCTGCGTCAATATTTATGGATTAACCGAAGAAAAAAAGCCGTATTCTATATATTATTCATTGTCAGTAGAATCACACATCACAATGTATTGTTGCATGCCCAATAACTTGGAACCTGAAAATTTCCAACCTCCTGCTTAAAAAGGTACTATAGAACTGCTGAACAGAATGGATGCATAATGCAAATTTATGCAAGGTAATGCTAATTCCACTTGCATGTGATGCTAAAATAGCAAGAAATTACCGAGCTGACCCTTCTGCAGTGGAAAACCAAAGCAAACTGGAATCGTACTGTGACTCTTTGCAATATGGGTTGGGTATGGCCTGGTTCCACAAGGTTGCTGGTTTAAATCCTGTGGCTGGCAGATCGATTTCACCACTGGGCCTTTAAACCCCAACTGCTCCAGGAAATGTCTGGCCAATCCAGTTTCTCATTTGTACATCACCTTGGATAACAGCATCTGCTACATGTACAAGCCTGTGTTGTCTCTATTGAGAAATCACACCCTGGATGTACCGGGACTGAGCATTTTTAAATGCAAAAATTTGATTTATGAGTATTTATTTTAATGTTGCAGGGCTGACTGCTTCCCGCAAGCCTAAAAGACACTTTCGCAGGAGCCTGAGAAAACAGGCAGGGCTCCGTATTGATTAAAACACAAAATGACATACATGCGTGACAAGCAAATGTATGCAACTTCTAAAAGACAAATGAGGAACAGCTAAGGCTGCTAAAGGTATGCCACATGAGTCTAATTTCCGTCACACACTAGTGTGAGCAGCCCTTTATATATCTGCCACGAATCTCCGAATCATACATCCAGTTCATTCCAACTGAATGAAGCGCGTGCTTGCTGGGGAATCCATTCCATATCGATCGCATTATCGAATATGAAATCTAATTCTTTTTGTTCATCATTCTACTGCCTCCATATTAAGTGTATCAGAGACGCTGTGTAGATCAATACAAGGAGAAAACCCCCAGACACGCGTCTAGAATTAAAAAAAACCGGCAGCAGGAGCTGAGGTACTGGAACTGGCTCCCTCCCTTATTTATGAGTCGGCCTTTTTGGGGCACAGTACTGAATGACTATTATCACAGTACCAAAACTAAATGAGATTTACTTGACATTCCCAAGTGACGTTTAATACTAACGATAACCAGTAAAACTGATATATTGCAGTATAATAATAATGGCTTCCTGCAAAATGGCTATGACAGCTGGCACTGATATCTGTAAATGATTTCATCTACATAACTGGTTTAACAATGGTTTGCAGCATAATATTGTCATGTCCTGCCCACTGACCCTCCTGTCTCCAGCCTAACATGGCCCTGATACTAGCTTCCACTTGTTAGTCCTTGTTTATAAGTACCTGTTTGTCTTGTCAGCCCCAGTCCGGATATTGATGTCAAACCTTCTTGTTGCCTGTGCCCTTTCTTGTTCCATTCCTCCTGTTTTTTGATCCCTCACGATCCCAGTCTCTGTTCATTGAGTTCAATAAATCCCCTTTTGTTTTGCCGCAACACCTTCCCCCGAGTTTTTCATCCCTCATAATGTGACACATATGCTTAACAAATGTAAATGTCGAATTGGTAAAAAAATAGTACTTTGGAACAAAAAAAAAAACATCGTCTTAAAGCAGCAAGGTAGTAAATTACAGAGGCATACAAAGATTAATGAACAAATGTCAAATAACGTTTGCAACTGAATGCAAGTAAATGCATAGTGTGAATGCATGCTATCATGGCCTCTATTGGATGAAGGATATCCATTTCTGTGTCTTTTATTCTGTAGCGCCTCACAAATAGTGAGGGATCGCTACTCCAAGCACATGCAGATAATATCTCTCATCTATATACGACAGAAAATACCAGTTTTCCAGCTCGACGGATGCACAATTTAGCCTGAAAATTAAAGGACTGCAAAAGGCCGCAAGAGAAAAAGCTCTGCAGCCACAGTTTACTTAGCGCAAAAGCGGAACATGAGGAAATTGCACAGCAACCACAGATTTTCACACTCACAACCCCGAACATACTAACAACCAAAACAATACCCCCCACCCCCCCACCAGTACCTCATGGGAACCACCCGCAATCACAGACCACGCGTTTCCAATTGAAATGTAGACATTTTTTCTTTCATCATCTTGGTCTGTGACCTTTGTGCTGCATGAAATTCAACAGCTGCTTCATAAACTGAGCAAGATATCTGGTTATGAGCTGCAAGACATTGTTACTCCATGGGGGTTGTTATGCAAATTACAGATAAATTAAAGGCTTTGTTTCCTATTACAGGCAGGCAGTCCTGTCCCCACTGTTGCTAAAGCTCAAACTGGGAATAATAAGTCAATTTGCCTCTAATATTTATGCATGAGCCGATCTACATTGTAAATGGACAAATTGCACATACTTTTAAGTGTACAATATCCCCCACACAGCCCAGCCCTGGAATCAGTCCCATAAAAGCAAGGCCGGTAAGGAGCATTGATTTCACATGTGACTGCTGCAGGCTAATCTATCGAGAGAAACACGTGCAACATCATTAGTGATCTCGTTCCTGTCACCCCACAATAACGAGCAGATCTGTGAGACAACGGATGACTGAACCCCAAAGTCAGCGGGATCCTTTGCCATAGTGAACTATTGTTATTTGGCAATACTTATGCAAAGACTGTAGATATCTGCAACGATTCTTATAAATTTAGATTGGACCTATAATTTAAATTAATTTTGCATAACAGAAAAATAAGCAAATTAAGTGAGAGTGTAGTGCAGAAGTTCTGCTGGGCACTTGGTATAATCAGGGACGGATTACGGACCGGGCCAGCGGGGCCGCTGCCCAGGGGCCCTTGGGGTGCAGAGGGCCCATGGGGCCCCTAGCCCAAAACAATTTGCAACGCTTATCAACAATGTATTTTCGTTTGTCTATTTTAGAGGGCCTACATTCTTTGATCCTCTGCTTACAAGGGCCCCTGACCCTATAGGGCCTCTGATGGAAACATGGAGGGAGGGCGTTTGGCTGTCAAGGGCCCTTGAATTGTGGTGGTTGTGGTGGTGGTGCTGGGGGGGGGCCCTCGCGAACGTTTTGCCCAGGGGCCCACACAACCCATAATCCGTCCCTGGGTATAATTAGTTCCAGTATGACTGTTAACAGGGCCAGTAAAAGTAGATCGATGGAAATACGTCAGATTAACAGGTCGTTTAACAAATATTTCCTGACCCGGGAGAGGAGATGGATTGCCGCCGTTTTCACACTTATTTCAGATGCACATTTCGCCCAGAGAGTGTTTGAGGTTAGAGCCCCTATAATAAGCTTGCACGACCAAAAGCTTTGCAATCACTCAAAATGGGCAAAAATATTTTTTAGGAATGTGGGAAAAGCTAATCCATTTCAAAGATACATAATCTGAAGCAGGACAGTCTCTGAAGTAAACGAAAAAAAATGGATTAATTTACAGCAATCGTATACGCCACGTGGCCTACCTGATTGGAAAATCACAAAGTAATAGGTGCGTTTATGCTGAGTGAAGCAACATTTAACATTCATGAATGTACGGATTATTAAAAAAAAAAAAAACAAAAACAAAAAAAAAACAGTTCTTCGTCTTTCATCGATGAGAAATTCCCAGTACGCACTTCTGCTACGGAAGACGCACGATATAATAGTTCCCTTTTCTATATTATTACTTTGCGCTGTTAATTAAGCAGCTCCAATCACTTCTCGCCAGTCTAGCTGGAGGTGGGTGGGGGCTGGTTGGGGGAAGCTCAGTGGAAAGAAAAAAAGACAACAGCTCTGTTTTTTAATGAATGCTTTCCTTCATTGTAATATTGGAAATCATAACCGCATCTAACCCCAGTTGTCTTCTAGGAGACATATCTTTCAAAAGAAAAAACTTGAACCCCACCCTTAGATTATTGTAAAGGTTCTATCGAAAACGAAAAATATAGGCTATACGTAAACATATTCTCATGTGTGGAAGGACAACCGCCTGCTTACCACTTATGTAACGACATGACTGGTTAAGTTTTTGTTCCAGTTTTTTTGTTGTTGTTGTTCTTTTCGTTAGATATGGTAAACTTGGTTTTGCTTTTCTGAGTTTTAGTTTTCCTTCTGATCTTTCCAATTCTGTCTTTTGAGCCGGAGCCCTGCGTCTATGTTGGATCTTTTTACTCGGCTAAAAGTGTCACAGGCTGCGCGATCACATGCATCTTCGTCGGGACTGCAGGATCGGAGTCCCAGTCCGGCCGCAAGATCTGCCAGGAGTAAACTGGCTGAGTAAATAGAAAATTGAACCAAACGCACAGAATAATTATTTCAGTATTTTGCATTCATTCAACCGTGAATAATGCGACTGACAAAAGTCGACAAGCTCCCAAGAAAATAGGATTTGGTGCAACGACCCGAAGGACCATTCTGGCTGTTACCAGTTAACTCCCGGAATGGGCTACGACGAAGGCGGACGATTTAATACAATTTACTGGGGAAATGAAAGCGCTACTTTACGTTTTGGGATTACACCGCTGAACTTAATTGTTTTTTTAACTGGATGGTTTCGCGACAATTATGCATCTTAATTTACACGAGCGATTTGATAGATGACAACTGTACTGGCTTGTCTTTTGGGCTCCGGACATGTGCGGCTAAATGCGGCGAGGCGTGGAGGTTAAACGGGAGCGTAAAAGTGGGTTAATGTAAAACAAGTCTTTTGAGTCACTATGGGAGAAATAACAACCGATTGTTGTTAATATCCACGATCTGTCTACAAAAGTCGTTCTACACTACTTTTCCCGACAATGCGGGATTGATGAACCGCTTTCCTATATCAATAGGACCCAGTCTGCTCGAACCAATGCCGATGTGCTTTGAGGGACTGATCCCCTTGTAGGGGGATACAAAGTGAGTTTGTAGCGTGGACACAAGCCCGTCCCCAGAAGAGTGAGGTAGCCGAATGCCGCTCCCCACCCCGCTGCGAAGCCGGTCGCTGTCCGTCGCGATAGTGGTGCTGAAATCTGGATGATGCCTGGCCAGCGAATACAAGGCTGCCGTTCCTTACACATAAACGAGGACAACGGTCGCTTTCTGCTGCTCGCCATCCTGATCGTGCTGTACCTGCTGTGCGGTGCCGCAGTCTTCTCCGCCATCGAGAGACCCTCGGAGCTGCAAGCCCACGGCCGCTGGAATCGGACGCTCTTCAACTTCAGCGAGACGTTCAACATCAGCCTGGAGGATCTCAACTCCTTTCTGAGGGAATACGAAACCGCGATTGCCGCCGGGATCCGGGCCGATACCATAAGACCGCGATGGGACTTTACTGGTGCATTCTACTTTGTTGGAACTGTCGTATCAACGATAGGTAAGGAGAAAAGTACTTTATTATGCAACTATAACACCCCCTCCCCCAGCTCCAAAGGGAAAATAACTTATTGTGATTTTAATATTAGAATCCAATTAGATGATTCCTTGTGTGTTAGATCAAAAATCCTTTTATCTACTCCAGAATCTATTTTGTTTTGTGCTTATCGCGTTGTCCCTCTGTGTCTTGTTAGCCATACAGGTCCCCTGCCTGTGTGTCCTACCAAACTAGTGGACTCAGCACTGCAGACATACATCAGTACAGTGACCATGTGTCACAAAGATGTCCTACTTTAGAAAACATAAAAATCAGCATAAAGCTTTTGCCTCTGCACAGCCTAGGCAAATAGTTTCTTTTTGTTCTGATGCGTCTGCCATAATGTGGTCCAAATGGTGTATATTAGTCATGCTTATATTTGGATAGAAGCTGGAACTTTCTCATGCTACAGACAGATCTGACCACGGAATAAGTCACGGATTAGCTGGGGTATCTTGGTACATACGGCACTCGACAGCTTACTGTTCTGAAGCCATATCAGTATCATTTATTCAATGTGCTGACCGTTGAAAGGCAAATCAGATCTTTCATGGCTGTAAGATTTCTATCACTTGACCCTTATGTCGAAAATTGCTGATTAGTGAATTATGGGTCGTCACTTGTAAAGGCAGACTAAAGGTTCCCTATACACCTTTTAATTGTTTAAATACAGGATAATGGTAAAAATATGTTAAAGCAGGATCAATATATCAGTGTAATCTTGAATATTATCGGAGCTTAACTCTTCATCAGTGAACAATTCTTTGAAAAAATGAACATACAAGTTCACGTCAGAGATACAATTAAAGTTCATAATATCTCTATAGATATAAATCAGAGGCAGCGAATGTTTGCCATCTTTTTAATGTTTCATATGCGTGTTTTCATCATGAATGTGCAGGTGAATGACAGTTGTGACATAAATGGATGCTTGCTTCTCTCCATTCCCACCTGTCCAGGCCATCAAGAAGTACCACTCATTAATCATTTGAATTCCTGCATTTCTACTGCAGGTAAAATATTGTTTTTTTGCGTTGGGCTGTTTCATTACCTGGTTGTAGCTATAAGGTGCTGCAGCAGGGAGTTAGGGTGAGGGAGAGGGGTCTGTCTGCATTCCTGCTGGACCTCACAGTGCTTTAGTGATATGACACACCCCAGAGGTGTTGGGAGGTGCACACAGACAGATCTCGCAGTTTCCTGGCTAACGCCTGATTGGCTGAAAGCTGCGGGTGGAGACTATGCAGGCACATGGTTGTGGTGTAAGCGGGGGAGCTGCGAGGGATTTTGGGCCCATGAAAGCATCTCATACTGGGCCTCCAACCCAGGACAATCAAATTATGTTCCAAATTTTTCAGCCCCCTGTCACCCAGGGGGCCCTTTAATCATCTCGGCTCCCCCCTTTTTACAGCACCCAGCTGTAAACAGTCTCTGCAACCCCAACCCCCGCCTCCCCAAAACCCCCACCTGGAGGTTATCGGTAAGAAGAGACTAGCAGAGAGCAGGTGGGAGATGGAGAAGGGTGTGCAGCTCATGCTACTGGGATTACAGCACCTTGAAATCCACACAAGAAGAGATTCTTGGCTTTTATACATAAGGGTGGTCAGAAGATTCTCTCAGGAGAGGCTCAGGCAGGCAGGCAGGATGCGATCTCTGTGCCGTGAAAGTGAAAGGTTCTTCTTTCATATTCGACTCTCTCAAGCTGAAACACCTGCTGAAAATGTTCTCCCTATTACTGATAGTGTGGTGGTTCAGCCCACAAAGCAGTTATCTTCATTTCTGCTGCCAGACATTCACCAGCGAGAGCCAAAACTGGATCCAACATGCATGTGCCTGTCAGTCCACAGCTGCTATCCATTGTTAGCTCCTTTGGCTCGTATTTAGTTGCATGTATTAGGACATTATTATTTTTTTGACAACGTTAGGTAGTGATGTCAGTGCCGGTCTCTCCGCTCCTCACCCACCCCCATCATTCACGCTCATGCTTCTTATCGCCTGTTTGCTTCGGTTGTGTGCAATTCACAGCTTACTAATGCAGCCCGCTCAGAGATCTAGCCTATAGGAGTGACCTCAGGTAACCTCTGGCCTTGTCCGGGCACCTTCCATAGCTACAGGCATAAGGAGGCGGAGAAGGTCATTTGCAATACCCTCATTTGTTCGAAACCTAACGGGGCGTTCCATCGAAAGCTGCTTAAACACTGCAAGCATGGCCGTACCTAATCAATGAATGCTCCCATATGCTCCATTTATGAAGTATAATATTATAGTAAATTCACAATTAAGTAATACCTTTGGAAACGTAGCATAAGGTGCACATGACACGTCCGAGAGAAGTAATATTTGCCAATATTCAGCTTTACTGCTAAACCACTCTCTACCTCAGAATGATTGATTCTGTATGAGGTATTCATTTATTTGGAGGGGGAAATTAAGTCCCGATGTGTAATACTTTGTAACGGGCTGTACTGTGCCATTTGAAAATTGGCCTTCTGCAGTCAAACATGCAAAAACTTTTTTTTTTTTTTTCTGAAAAAACAGTGATAGCTTGAGACCAGCATCACATCTCATGTGTGGAACCACATAAACACTATTTGGGCAGAAATACGTGGACACCAGCGTGAACTGCGCGTCATTCCAAACCCGGGGGGGGTTTTAACATGAAGCTCGTCAGACCTTTGTTTGTATAATAGCGTTTAAACATAGATTTTAGAACACTGCTGGTGAGATTTACTGCCATTCAGGTTGAGTATTGGTGTTGGGCAATCAAGTCCCTTTCTGTGAATCTGTGAGACCAACTACTTTACAGCTGAACTTGCTCCCAGACCTTTTGACCTTCACGGTCAGTTCACCTGTGGTTGACCAGGGCAGCTCTAGAAGGGCAGAAATGTGGCAAACTGACTCGTTGGAAAGACGGCATCCTATGATGCTGCCGAGTGGAAAGTCAGTCACCTCTTCCATACAGCCACCCATTCTGCTGTCAATATCTGTTGCAGGACACTAAATGTTCGTGTGCTTAATGGTGCCCACAATGGATGTAGCTTAATTAGGAAATTCCTCTAATTAAGTGCCATATAGATTGGCCATATAATTCACATGATGGACACCAATCTATAGCAAGGTCCACTTAATAAAATAGTACGCAAAGCAACCAGGGTGATTCTGATCCTGGAGCAGCAAAGCAGCTAAATCAATATCTAAATCTATCAACTCCCCATATCCTTACAGCAAAGATATGCACGTTTGTGATGTAACACAGTGCAGAGATAGAGCAGTAACAGCAAGGATTATCATCGAAGTGCATATTAGAAAACTATAAAACCGCAATGAAATATGGTTGGTGCCTATTTCAGAGACCATGTGAATCCCACCGTACAAAGGGGGCAGGTTTCCTTGATCTGTAGGGGCTCCTCTATAGCATGCCATGCCATCGAGCGATTCCCGCGCCATCCTCCGCTACGCTGTGCAAAGCACTCTTCTCCGGACGGCAGTGTGGCAGGTACCCGCAGTCTATCAAACAGCCAGCAACGCCCACCACCGAAGGAACACAAAGCAAGGCCTGCTGTTGTTGGACACACAGGAACGTGTGACGAATGGTGGATGATCGCTGACAACATTCCCCCCCTCCCTCCCTCCCTCCCTCCCTCCCACAAACTACAGTTATTCTCTGAAGCACTGGGAGATGGAGACGCGTGGCATTGACAGCAAGAGGGAAGCCAAAGTCCACTAGCATGGGAGCAACTGGGCGCTATGCCAGGCCAGCAGGGGGCAGCACCCAAACCCCTGTTTAGTCGGTAGCTGCAGGCGCTAGCAGGCTATTACACACCTGTCTGACCCATCCATTGTGACAGTCTGTGCAGAACCTCAGTCCTCACCCAAAGGATCAGTGTTGTTTTACAGCTTGCTGGTTTTTGCTCTGTCTGGAGGGCCCACGTTGGAGGTAATAGCAGGTTTCTGCTAGTCTGCACAAAAAAAAATGTCTTAGTGTAGCCGCAGTAGCCTTTCACTGGCACATGGCTTCCATTTCCTGGGTTTCCTGCCCATAAGGTCGGAATACTGCATGCAGGACCAGGGTGCTCATAAACTGGTTGAGCAGCTGACCCGTGATTTGCTGTGTCAGCCATACAGTACACTGGTTTAACTCTTACACGCTCCTACAATAATTACATTAATGTGAGCTGTCACCTGACATGTGCCTTTTGGGGGTCAATTTGACCCCAGGGTAGCTGCGAGAGTTAAGCCAGAAACGTTTCAGGTAGCCCAGCTTCATTCCTCCACCAGGCCAATGACCAGTTCTGCCTGAATGTAGGATAGCTGGTGTCAAACTCTAGCAGCTCAAATGCTGTTGAACCTCTAGGTTTGAAGTGCCAAGCAGCTGCCCAGCCTTTAAGTTAGTGACTGGCTTTAATCTTAAGACTTTACTCTCTTCCCTATTATACCGTACTATGAGTCTAGCTCTTTAATTAGACCAGGTCCCATTCTCTGACATGCACTGTCTCTGATCTTCCTCAGTACTGACTCTTCTGTGAGCTTATATACCTTTTTTGTGTGTTACACAGAACACTGTGTTCTTTAATATAGATACGGGCTTGTCTGATAGCATCCTTTCAGCACATACTGCATTAACCCTTTTCTATCCATTCCCTTGTTTAGTAAACCATCAGCTGTAATGGCAAAGGTTTAGGGAAGCACATCTGTCTGTTAGCTGGTTTCACTGGTCACGTCTGGGGAGTCGTTGGAAACGACCCTGCCCCCCCACCCCACTTTGCATTTCCCCTCCTCAGATGTCCGAGTGGCCATGAAATGTCAGAGTTCAAAAACGAAATCGGCACGTTAACCGCATGAAAGTCTCGTCTGATACCACCCGAGGCTCAGCCGGGCGCGTGACCAGTGGGATCCTGACGCGACCTTGCAAGGGAACGATGACGATGGAAATAGGGCAGCTGAGCGCCATGGTCACCCCGTCGCCCCCCCCCCCCCCCCCCCCCCCCCCCCCCCCCCCCCCCCGCCCCCCCCCCACCGGCGCCCCGCACCCACCGAAAACCAGACCCAGAGCCCCCAACCGGCCGGA
>JAODKE010000068.1:14537347-14554313 GCA_026779605.1 Mormyrus hasselquistii
CGCTAAAAGGGGCCAGGGGCGGAGGAAAATAGGGACTGGGGGGGCCCGGCCCCCCCCCGCGCCCCCCCCCCCCCCCCCCCGCCGAAACCTCCGCACAGGGATGCAACACAGAGGGGAGCATCCCTTAACAAAACTACTCACAGCCGTCATTCTCGGGAAGAACACTGAACATACATACAGGGTGCCTGCGGGGGATTAAAAAGTCTTTAGCTCGAGTTGAGCCAATTATGACCTTGAAAAGTTTACTAAGTCTTAATTTTTTGAGGCCAATGCATTAGCTGTCTTAGCTGGATTACTTGGGGTTTAATTCGGAATTTTCAGTACAGTGAGTCGGCAGGTTAAGAATATTTGACTTAAGGACCCGTACTTACGAATGGGCTGCCATAAAGCCTAATATTTAAAAAAATGAGTTTAATACAATGGCTCATAATAATGAACCATGCATTCTTTTATGACGCTCATAAAAACATTGCACGGCTTTAGCAGATGTGGGAACAATACCTCACGAATACCCCTTCTGGTATGCAAGGCATCGATGAGATGAGAATAAGTGTTAACTTTTAATCATCATCTATTTTTTTTCTGTCTGTTTTAAGATGTTTGCTATAGTACGGTATACCTTCAAACGTACACAAGCCAGGGATGCCAACTGTCATGCATCTGGTGTGACACTCAGTCTTTGAGACTTTCACGCTCACACAAGAAATCTTATGTAAAATCTGTATTATTCCATTATAAACCTAAACTTAGCTGCATCAAAAGTGTTGGGGTAGTGCTTCACTTTTACATTACAACCTTATTCCAAAATGGATTAAATGAATTTTTTACCTAAAAATTCTACACACAATACCCCATAATGACAAAGTGAAAAAAGTAATAAAACAAAAAAATATCACATGTACATAAGTATTCACAGCCTTTGCCATCACACTCACATCCTATTTCCACTGATCATCCTTCAACCTGTCTGTATAAAGTCCCAGAGTACACTGTGCCTGTCAGAGCACAAACCAAGCTATGAAGTTGAAGGAATTGTTTGTAGATCTCTGAGACAGATTGTATCGAGACACAGATTTCGGGAATGGTACAGAAAAGTTTCTGCAGCATTGAAGGTCTCAATGAGCTCAGTGGCCGCAATCCGTAAATGGAAGAAGTCTGGAACCTCCAGGATTCTTGCTAGAGCTGGCCACCCGGCTGATCTGAGCGATCGGGGTAGAAGGGCCTTAGTCAGGGAGGTGACCAAGCGTTGCTCTGTGGAGTGAGGAGAACCTTCCAGAAGGACAACCATCTCTGCAGCACTCCACCAATCAGTCCTGTATGGTAGAGCAGCCAGACGGAAGCCACTCCTTAATAAAAGGCACATGGCAGCCCACCTGGAATTTGCCAAAAGGTTGCTGAAGGACTCTCAGACCATGAGAAACAGAACTCTCTGGTCTGGTGAAACAAAGATTGAATTCTTTCGCCTGAATGGCAAGCATCACGTCTGGAGGAAACCAGGCACCGCTCATGAACTGGCCGATGAAATCCCTACAGCGAAGCATAGTGGGGGCAGCATCATGCTGTGGGGATGTATTTTGGCAGCAGGACCTGGGAGACGAGGCAGGATTGAGGAAAGATGAATGCAGCAATGTACAGAGAAACCATTCATGATAACCTGCTCAAGAGTGCTCTGGACCTCGGACTGGGCTCGTGGTTCACCTTCCAACAGGACAACGACCCTAAGCAAAGAGCCAAGATAAAGGAGTGGCTTCAGGACAATTCTGTGAATGTCCTTGAGTGGCCCAGCCAGAGCCCAGACTTGAATCCGATTGAACTCTGGAGAGATCTTCAAATTGCTGTGCACCGACGCTTCCCATCCAACCCGATGGAGCTTGAGAGGTGCTGCAAAGAGCATTGGGCGAAACTGCCCAGGGATGGGGGATAGGGGGCCAAGCTTGTGGCATCATATTCAAAAAGACTTGAGGCTGTAATTGCTGCCAAAGGTGCATCAACAAAGTATTGAGCAAAGGCTGTGAATACTTATGTACATATTTTTGCTTTTTATTTTTAATAAATTTGCAAAAAACTCAAGCAAGCTCTCACACAGACACACACGCACACACACACACACACACACACACACACACACACACACACACACACACACACATACGTCTAACACAGTGTAGGCAGAGGAAACAAAGCTGCATTGAAATATTAAGTACAGTACTATCCATCCATCCATCCATCCCTCCATCCATCCATTTACCATACCCACTTGTCTAATGCAGGGTTGCGGGGCTCTGGATCCTATCCTGGTGGCTAAAGGCACAGAATAATCACTCACCTATGCAATTTAGTAACTTTGCCTAACCACTAAATAAGAGCCACATGTACTTGTTCTGACTTAGCTACAGATTTAATTTAGGAACAGATATTTTTCATAATCTGGGGACTGACTTGTACTCCGAAAGCTAGATGTATATATGAATTTTTAGACTGTTGCCATATTAATTTAGCCTGCGAGCTAGACAGGGGGTGGTATAACAAAGCCGTGTTTTTTTGCTTAACGAGATAACTATTACTTAAGGCTGGTCTAAATGTAAATGAACAATGAGAAAGTCCATTTAAACTGGGGTACCTTAAATCCGACAAGTTATCTGGCTAATCAACAAATCTGGCTTTTCAAACCCTCAAGCTGGCTTGTCCATGGGAATCCTGTAACCGCGATCAAGTTAGTTGTATATTAGATATTCTGTCATCCAGCTGTAATATCATTCAACAAGCCAGCCAGGCAGTTTTTAATCACTGACCTTTGATGTCCATAGGTAGAGATGCATTTTTGCAGTTCCAGTGCTTTCGCAAAATTTCTGCTGTAAGGAGAAATTGGTTCAGTTTTCTGAGTTCAGCTCTTGCGCACCCCTTGGTTTTTCAGATCGCTTTACAGGTGAATTCTAATTAATATTTGAATGTTCACACATACACTTCACGTTCAACAGCTGTTGCTTGCTTACAGCCACCGTGGGTGAATGGACACTGTGCATTTATACACTTTACTGGACATGTCTCTCTCATTTACTTTTACTGTTATTAGTGTATTGGTAGCGCAGTGCTTACTTCACACCTCTGAGACTAAGGTTCAACTCTCTGGTCTGGCTCCATGTTCTCCCCAAGTCATCGTGGGATTTCGTCCAGGTACATTGCCCCCCTGCAGTCCAAAAACATGTTAAGGTGAACTGGGGTTGCCAGATTGCCCTTCGGTGTGAATGGTGTGTGTGCCTGTGATGGGTTGGCACCCCATCCTGAGTTGTCCCCTGCCCACAGAGATGAGTAGTTTATTTATTCTGCGCTTTGAATGGAACAATTATAAACAAGCATGGCTGTCGCTCTCCTAAATGATGTTAACTCTTCTGTTGCCCTTTCAGCCACATTACCCACGCATGTGTAAGCAATGGAAAAGGAATATTGAATGTTTTTTAGGGTACATGTTAATCTTGATTTGTAGTATACCCCTGGTTTTGATAACATGTGATACAATTTCCATTTTTTTTTGTGTGGAAGTCTCAACAAGTGGTGCTGAAAGTAGCTTGATCTGCATGCAGCCAGGTGTCTTGTCTATGACACCATCTTTGAATGGGAAAGTGTAATTGCAAATATTCAAGAATCTGTTAACGCTGAGACTTTGTATTCTCATATATTCTTGGGTTGGATGGTGGGACATCAAATGTCTTGTGTTGTTCCGCTGTTCTGATTGAAGTTTCTTGGTTAGAGGATATTGTGTGATAGTAATTGTGTAATTTATAGCTTGAGCATCGCTTTGTAAAGTTTCATTTATTATTCACACATCAATTGTTAGACCTTTTTTAATACAAACTTGAACGAAAAAGGATTTAGTCACTGTAGTGTAAAAGTTTGGGTGTTCATTCTGGTAAATCATATTTCCACTTAAATTTGGCTTGAAGTGGTATTGAAAAGGTCTTAAAAATGAGTTCTGCAGACACCCTGCACATATCCATATCTGTGACAAACAAAATGATATTTTGTATTAGATATGACTGAAATAGGAGGTGTGGCTTACAGCCATCACCAATAGGGATTCAGGGATCTGGGGTTCGGTACTTCCTGCACAGACTGGTCTGTTATGCATCACTTTGGCCTAGTAACTCTGGCAACAAACTATACGATGGCTGCTGCCTCCAACATTGTCCTTTTCCAATTTCTTAGTCCACCCCCATGTGCCATGAGATGTTCCCTTTATTTTTTGTGGCTACTATTTGCGACGTGTTGCTGCTGTCCCTGCCAAAAGCCCGTTACTGATGGAAAGGGAGTCACACTGCCTGCTCAGGCAGCACCTTACGAGCTTCTGTTCTCCGTTGCTCTCAAAGTCATTCTCACGAGGGTCAATTAAGGTCATGAGGAGCTCTTACACTAAGTTTATTTCAAGGTGAGGTATTTTTACAGAGGAGATGACGCAAGACTTAGATCTAAGGCCTTATATTTTTATATCCAGCTGAGCTCTTTGACTTTCAAAGACGTCTTCTCAAAAAAGTGCAGCCAACAGTAAGTTCTATATATCAATTGCACTGATCTGGTTTTATTTAGAAAAAAAACATTTTGTGATTTTTCCTAGGATAGCATTACTGGTTGCTATAATGTAGATTGCTAAGTTAGGAATAATGAGTCATTGTGAAGCATGCAGCTGAAAATACTGTTACTACTTCAGTGTGTCAGCACATGCAGCTTACAGCGTTTCAAAGCATCCAACACCAGATCTGTGTTATATAACTGCTAAAAATGGACAGGCTGGAAATGTAAACAGCACTGGATACTGTAATACTATTGCACTGCAGTCTTGTAACGCACACAGACGCACAAAAACGAGAGAGAGGGGGGAAGAGAAGAATGTGAATTTTGCTGCTACATCCATCCCTGTCATGGTTCTGCATCGCAAACTTGTCTGCTTTCACTCCCTGTGCTGAGGAGATTTTCACTTGCCCTTGTCGTTCATCAACAAGGTTGACATGAAGAAACTCGATGCCTGGGTCCAGGGGAGGAACTCACACCGCTTGCTAATCCTACATCGTAAAGCTCAAAAGCAACCAGTGCACGCTAAAGGATCAACAAGATAAAAACGATTGACAGGATCTAAATGATCAAAGCCGGGAATCATTGGTAGAATCCAGATTAACAATAATATCCCACCCACTCTGACTCCGATTTTATCTTCCTGTAAACACTTGATTTAAAAGAAAAGGATGGAAGTTTTGTACAATTGCAGTAACCTTATGTTTCTCCTTTGCTATTTCATGGTTGGCTGTGCCCAGTCATGTGTACAGGTCAGGCCAAAACACCTTGCAAGGGGATTCTGGGTACAGGCAGACACTCTGCCTTTTTCACTCGATACGGCAGTAGATGATGAGCTGTGACTCATGCATAATTCACATCCCCTTTACCCCACAACACTGGGGAGGAGGCTGGTGTCAGAACCTGAGGCGGCATCGTATCTTGTAGGTCAGGTGCCGTTCCACTGCAGCATTGTCTGTTTGCGGCTCACCGTCCCATTAACTCCACTAATCTTAATACTTCTTATTGATTCTGCACACTTGCCATTCCTGCATTTAGTTGTTGAGTCCTGACAATTTACCAGATTAGTGTGGGCTTACCACGCCTGAGAAGCAGGGCAGTTGGAGGTAAATCACACTAACTTAATACAGTGGTAGAGCATGCTGCGGATGATTAAGATGTGGTCATTGGTCTTAAATGAATTTCTGCTGGGCAGGCAGTTCTCCAGTCAATCAAGGACTCTATCTTTGCTGGAGGCTGACAGAAAGTTTCTGCAGCCAGCCACATGGGTGGGTGTAGTAATGTAGAGGGATTCATAAATTAATTGTAACTGATGGGGCAGCATCAGTGCACAATACAAGCCGTATCTGCAATGCATCGTGGACATAAGTGGCGTGATGTCATCATGGAGGCTGTCAGTGGTGCCGTAGACAGTGTTCTTCAAACACTGGCCCGGTCCAGAACTCCCCCAAGACCAGGCAGATGTGCCCACCTTCTCATCTGGAAATAGATAACGCTTTCCTACATGTTCCACCGAGCAGAACAATTGAGAAGACGTCTGTTAAAGTCTATAAAAACACCAGTGCTTTCCATTATTTTGTGTTCCCCCCCCCCCCAAGAAAGCACTCGCATTTCTAAGCATAATTTTTCAGTTCAGTTGCCGCTTCTTCTAAGAGAATGGAGAGGAGGCGGACATGTCCAGCGGCCGCTCCACCCTTTAATGTTCCCCTGTTTGAAGGTGTCCATCCATCTGCTTTTATTTACGTACTTCCACATGCTCTCTTCATACACACGGCCTGCCTGGGGGCAGGTGGGCGGGGGGTTACTTGTTGCCATGGTGAGAAACTTCAGATTCCATAGCACAGAGAAGTCAGGTCAGCTTGCTGTGATAATGTTCTCAATGTGCTTATGACAGTCAGAGGTAAAGCAGAGGTTCGCAGAAGCAGAGATCTGAACACACCCTCTGTATCTCATTTAGGTCACATTCCTTTTATGACCAGAAACTACAAATTAGTCCCCAATGGCTCCAAGTTTAAGTTCATTTGGTTGGTAACAACCCCTAACAGAAACATCTCCCTTAATAGCAAAAGCCATATTCAAACAGAAACACCGCTTCAGAGAACCAGCGCAGGACAATCTATTCTTCATATTCCCTGCAGAAGCAAATGATGTAAAACAAAATCAACCACAAACTGCCCCCACTGCTGTCCGGGGATCAAGTGCTGGAAACCAATTCAGACTAAATAAATAAATGGGTAAATAAAATGGTGTCATTGAGAAAAATATATGGTTAGAAGCATAACGGGCTTGATATGTAAGTATGCAACTTAAATTTGCCTTCATGTGGAATTCCACGAAATACAACAGCTCAGTGTTAAAAGCAGATAGTTTTTCTGTGAAACATGGAGAGAAGGACTCCGGAACAGGAGAACATGGACAAGTCACAACGTCCATATCCTTTCTGATCTATACACTCCGAAATTATATTTCAGATCGGAATTAGTGAGAAAACCCAGCAGAAAGCACTAAATCACAAAAACAATACAAACGTAAACTGAATGAAAGAACAATAAGTATTTCCTCAAGGTAAACCCTACACTCCTCCTTAGTGCCATCATCTGCCACTCTGCCAATTGTCTCTTGCAAGACGTACAGCTGAGCCTATCCATCCGTAACTAAGTAATGAACCAATCAGCTCCAGCTGTACTCCATCAGCAGAGGTGTTTGTAGGGTCGGGGCCTACAGGTGATTTATGCATAAGATTCGTGCAAAACCACTTTATATCCTACAGGTTCTCTACATATAGCAGTATTTTTTTTTTCAAAAAACTTTTCTCATTATTAGTACTGCAGTCACCCCCTGGTATTTAAAGACCAGATCATTTTGGTCACAAGGTATTTTATCACTATAAGAACAGCTGTTGTGACAGCAGGAAGCTAGATTATCAAAACAATATGGTCAGGGACAAAGTCTCCTCTACAGAGTGCTCCTGTTTAAGTTCAGTGGCTCTTTTGGCTGCGGTCCATGGTTTGTCTTGGATGACCAACATTCTGTTTCATATCACTCCAATGCCCGATCAGCACATGGTAAATAATGCCCACTCTGGTAATGACTGGCATACCATCGTGCCGCACACGCCTAATTGATTGCAGAGATTTATGTTCCATTATGTTGCTTTGCCTTTGAGCGCCACGGCGTAATTATTGGAGTGCGACCAAGGTGCTCGTTCAGCATGTTTAATGATGCATGAATGCGAGCGCGTGTGCGGATGAGCAGTGTGAGAGCCGTATCTTTTAGGGGACACCCTGGACTGGGTTGCTGCTGTCATGCTGAGCAATGGCTGTGCTCGTGATTTCGACATGCGGGCACATGTTTCGGTGCCGTTTGCGGACAGCCAGAAGAGCTTTCTTTGATATTCTATGCATGTGTTCCAAACCCTCTATCCCTCCCCCCAGTCCTGCTCTGCACCAGATGGCAATGCTCAAACTCATTGGCTGGCTCTTTTTTTAAAGCTTGGTCACTTCCACGGGATGCGCAGAGACCCCGGATGAGGTCAGCAAGTGACCAGGAGTTTCCTACTCGTCACCGAGGCAGGGGCGGCCAGGAAATACCCAAGCGGTCACCATTTTTAATTTCGCCACGGAACGGCCGCGATGGGCGCCACAGACAGCCCCTATCTGGGGCTCTTAGCGTTAGCTTTCCGGCTTGGCTCCGTAGCAGGGCCCACTGGACCGCATGGTGAGGAGACCCAGGGACAGAGATCCACGGTCCTGCTGGGAACCGGGTGCCGCATCCCTGGATATGTCAGCGTGGCACCGAGAGAGCGAGCTCCCCATCTGTCGTGCGGACTGACTCACGGGCACGCGAACACACGTGCCACTCGCGGTCAACAGACCCACACGTGCCCTACTCTCACCACACACACACCCACCGCGCCTTTCTCACTAGGAAAAAGCTATTTCGCTACCAGCTCTAACTGGAATTATTTTCTTTTTCCTGGCAATGTGCCCCACTGGGACAGCTGCAGGATGCAAACGAGTGTAAGGAGTCAGCCCAGTCCAAATGGATCCTCTCGCACAGCAGAGATGGTATCAAGGGCCCCATTGAGTTTATTCTATTTTAACTCCAATGTTTCTCCCTACAGAAACACAGCCCAGTTCATACGGCTGATCCCTCAGCAAGATTTAGGGCCACTGCTCATTTAGAATGTGAGTCAGCTTTTGTTTAATTTTTTTATCCTGTTTAATTCCTCCAAAATCCATACTTCACGGGCTCTGTTTGCCAAACCCACGCACACATGCACACGACCCCTCTTGGCTATTGCAACAAGATTGCAGAAAAAAAACAGCTAAAAATCCAAAGGTAAAAACTCAAAACTCAGCATTCTATACACAACCAGCTTTACACTCCGTACATTTCAGTCAGAACCAGACGCTTTCTAATAAGCCAACGGCCTTTCTGCATAGCTACCTCTTGAAGTATTTACCTACTCTCTTTTTCAGTGCATTAAGTGCAGCAAGATTTTTCATTAACACGGTGTTTCCCAGCCCAGTGCTTAGGGACTGCCAGACAGTCCACATTTTTGCTACCTCCCAGCAACTCTGAACCAGATAATCAAGCAATCAAGACCATCAGATACCTGTTACAGGTGTTTTGGCAGCTGGGAGGGAACAAGAATGTGCACTGTCTAGGGGTCCCAGGAAAAACACAACATCTCTTAAAGTGGAGATAGCAGTCAAAGCATGCATCTGTGTGTACGCGTGAGCCCGTAGCGTGTGGGAGTCTGTCGTCTGCAGCCTGATGTTTCACCGAATGCTAATTTGTGCAAATGAGAGATTAAGCTGCCAAGCAGCAATTCTAAATGAGTTCTGAATATCATGGTATTTAGAGTCACTCTCCTTGTAGAATCACATATAGAGCTTAACAACCTTCCACTGGGTAAATAAATTGTCAATCTATAGTGCCTGATTTCAAAATGAAACAATTTATCAGGCCAGTTGCATGTTTGTTACTGACATATTTACACCAACAAATGGCAAAATATGATTAGCAACAAAGGCGTTTTTTTTTTTCCTTTGGAATAGAAATTATTATTGTGCATTTAAAAACCTGAATAACATTCCCCTTGAATTGTCCCGGATGAGGTGAGTCCACATGTTCTCGCATTTGTAATCAATTTTGCATTATTTTTCCAAATGTCCCAGAGCTCAGGTGTATCCTTGGCAGTTCCTTTGCCTGCCATTTGAACATTTGTCCGCTCTAGCCTTCGTGAACACGAAGTCCGGCTTGATACGGCTAATCAGGCAGAGGTGTGACCTGAGCTGGAAGGACAGTACGGCACATGACTTCAGTCACGTAACACGCAATGATGCTGCTGTCATGCGGCTTTGCTGCCAGTATTTTGTCGGCTTCTTTTGAAAAGTGAAACCTTCCTGCCGCTACAGGTGTCCCCATCTCTGATTATAAACTCAATCTAGTGCAATTAAAAGTGTTCTTCATTTCATGGGCATCTAAGTTGTCTATCCATTCAGTATCTTATCATGTCTTCGGCCAACCCTCCCATTAGAGCAACAAAATGGCAACAAAACACATTTCAACAATAAGGGAAAACAACTGATGAAGTCTTTAGGCACGTTAACGTGGGCGGATGCCAGGAGAAGTGATAAGATCTAATCTTTGTTAAGATGCACTGAGACAGAATGATCCTCTTGCAAAGATGAAACTTCTGTTAAAAATTCCTTCCTTGCTGTATCATTAAGCCATTAATAACAAAATAAGCAGATTCAAGCTGAAGCTTATTGTGAGAAGCAGCCCTTTCCTTTGGGCAAGTGTTGTTCTCTAACACAACGTAGCCCTGACGAGCATGACAATGTCGCTGAGGCCAGTTTGTCATTCTAGAACCTTCCAAACTGCCTTTATGTTTTGTGTCTGATCTTTATTTTGTAGGGAGTTTAATTCCAAGGACAGTGCGTGAGCCACGCCGTTTGATTTTGCTTTCCCTTTGCTGTTCTTCTCCTCCTGAAAGGTAGCGACTTGACAGCATAATACTGCGGCTTGAACCAGCACAGGGAATAAATGCTTTTGTGTTTCCGTGACCGACACAATTTAGCTCCTAATATGAACGAGCCCGCAGAGCCAGCTTGCTGATGGAGAGCCGAGACTTTAACCTCGTTACCTGACAATCGCTCCGTTTCACCGGGATGGGAGAAAGAGTGTTAATTAATTACCTGTGAAGCGCCGAGACAGAAGGTGTTCTGTTGATACAGTTGTTCTTCTGCTTGCTCTGCTTGGGACATAACCGTCATTATATCACAGCCCAAGCAGCGATAAAGACTATTCTTGCTGTTCCTCACTCCGTGATAGTCACAGATTGCGACTCCCGGGGAATCACCCTGGGCCTTCAACCTCGAAGGCGATTCACTTCAAAACCTGTGTGCGTGCACATAACATCTCATAATCATAGAGTAACTCAAACACCAAAGATTTAATTTCAGGCTCTGGTGTGTAAACAGGGGAGAAAGGCCGTTAAAATATTAATCACCCTGGGGTTGTAAGGCCAATTACAGTGTTTAAGGGAAAGAATATCAATTCAGGGGTGTGAGCAGAATGACATTGAAAACAGAAAAGGCAATTAACCTTGGCAGAACATGCACAGGGCCGCAGCCTGCGTCATTCTCAGGGCTCTGACAGCTTCTTGCTGGCATGCAAAGAATCTGTAGGTCCCTTCCCTCCCTCAGACACAGTATACCAAGCCAACCACCTTAAATATCCTCTTACGGCATCACTGCCGAGCCCCGCTGTGTACATTAACCAGACCGGAAGGAGCCCGACTCAAAACAAATACTTGTGCCAAGACCAGACAAAGAGCTCAGAGCCAAGACTGGATCGAAACATAATTTTTATTTTTTTTCCCAGGCAAGACTAAGAGATGATGCACATTCCTTACCCACACAGCTTATTGTTACGCCGTAACTTCTGTTGACTGAGGGTCACCATACGTCCGAGTTTCCCCGGACACGTGTTCTTCTTGAGCCCCTCTCCGGGCATCCAGGTGGTTTAACAAAAATCGGCGGTTTGTCCAGGTTTAGCTCTATAACCCGTATGACTCAGTGTTTCGGGTTACAGTGCAGTATTCAAAACAACCTCTTCTTGCCTAAGACCTAGACATAACAGACCTGATATGCCTCCCCTCCCGGGCCGACCAATGTCCAATTCTACTACCACAGTACCAGGTGAAGGCAAGGGCGCATATTTTCCATAAACAGCAGCCACTCAGTATTGTCACAGCATCTGCAAGGCTCGTGCACGTGTTCACTTTAAAAATTAAACGATTCGCGCGTCACTACGTGTCACCGTGCTCATGAGTGACGTCAGTTTACACTTTGACACATTTTTGAATTCGTCTGAAGAGTAACTCGCGTTTGGTGAACTTTCTTAACTTATTTAGCGATTTTTTTTTTGATAAAATCAAGATTTTTTTTTGTTTGTCACAGTGAATGTTCGTAAAATTTAGATTCTTCTGTGTTTTGTTGACAAACATTCAAAAATTTGAGCGAACATTTCCTAACTAAAACGTATTTTATCGTATTTTATTTTTAAAGTCAAAATACTATTTTTCTTTATTATTATAAAGTGCTAGTATTTTATGGCTGTGGGAGTTTGCATGGTAAATGCAGAAGCCATTTTAATTTCTTTTATATTTGTGACATTACAATATTCCATCAACTCTCTTTACTATTCTGTAGCTCCTTGTAATTGTCCTATCTTCACACGTAAGTAAACAGGACCTGCTACACGCACAGTTCATTAGGTAATGCTCCCGTCCAGCATCGAACGGTCACCTCTGACCCAGTCTGCTGCGATGGCCACTAACGCAACCCTTCTTAGCCCCAGACACTCCTTCCCGCTCACAACCGCGCGCCATGACTAGTGGCAACTTTCCAGCTCCTGTAATTACAGGACTGCAAAGAAAACACAACGACTGGATCTCGTATCATTTAACAGGCCGTTCCGCCCACGTGTTGTATTAGTGATACACAATTGATGAATTTGTTTTGCCAATAGTTCATAGATCTGCTGACTATACAAGGGGCCAGTCCAAATCTCAATGACTCACTCACCTCCTGATCAGTAATGCGTAGTAACATAATGGTTGTATGGCTAATACTATAATAATATATATTTTATAGGACTTTAGTCTTCGTCCTGTGTTAGCTTTCTGTACGCATCGCTTATGTTAGATGGGTCGGTGCTGACCCGTGTCTTAAATGAGCCATAAAATACCCTCAAAACAATTATTTATTATCTAATTTGCTTCTTACTTCTACTGTAGGTTACCTTGTTAGGCTTCCTTATCCACGAAAAGATTGGTTTTAATATTCTTGTGTGGCTTTGTGGACCTTTCTTTTGACAGCATACCTCTCATTTTAAATAAAAAATAATGGTAAAATAAGCCTCAAGTGAATTAAATAAATAAACTGGATTGGTCTTATCTTGCCTTACATTTATGGACATGCCTTGCCTAGTGAATTTTTTTAAACTTAAAAAGGGGTCGGTATCAACCCCAACACCAGAGGTCTTATAATGTTGACCAGGGCATTTATAATTTAGTGTTTTTTTTCTGTTTAAATAGAGTTTCCTGACAAAGTCAAAAAGCCTTGATGCAGTACACAAATTTATGTGGTGCTTTTATGCATTTTAAGCTTACAAACAGGTCGGTGCCGTCCCTAACACCAGAGCTGTTATAGCCATGACCAGAGCATTTACAATTTAGTGATTTTTTTAAAATTTTTGTTTAAATAGAGGTTCCTGACAAAGCCAAAAAGCCTTGATGCAGTAAACAAATTTATGTGGTGCTTTTATGCATTTAAAACTTACAGACGGGTCGGTGCCAACCCTAAGACCATAGGAAGGATAAAGTGGATAATGCCCTCACATGAACTATATGTGCGTTCTAAGTTGCTAAATGCAAAGCATAATCTTGTATAAGGAATCTGATTGATAAGTATATATCTGAGTAAGACACTTTACCTAAAGAACTCGTGCGGGAAGACATACTGTATATGTGGAAACGTGGATAGTAGTGCAGCATCATACCTCCAGGCTTCAGTCCCGCCAAGGTTATCCAGGTGCCCCCTGCAGTCCAATAACACACAGTTTGGTGAAATGGTGTCTTTGAATTGCCCACCGTGTGCGTGTGAGTGTGAGCCCTGAAACAGACGTGGTCCCTTCTGCCTTGTGGCTATGGATAGATATATAAACGTATGAAATTACAAAACGATATGTCTCTTGCGTAAAACATTAGGCCACACAACCCAATAAGGACACATAAAGTCATCAATCCCCCTCATTGCTCTTATGGTCCACCATCCTCGGTCCTAATGCCCTCCTCCCCTCTCCCCTGCAGGCTTCGGGATGACCACTCCAGTGACGGTGGCAGGCAAGGTGTTCCTCATCTTCTACGGCCTGCTGGGCTGCGCCGCCACCATCCTGTTCTTTAACCTTTTCCTGGAACGCATCATCACACTGCTGGCTGTGGTGATGAAGGCGGTGCGCGAGCGGAGACTGCGCCATGGAGGCCTCCTGCCCCCCGGGCTGCGCCACGACTTCACTCACGGCTACTTGCCGGGCTGGAAGCCCTCAGTTTATCACGTGATGCTGATCCTGGGTCTGGGCGCTGCCGTGCTGTCCTGCTGTGCCTCAGCAATGTATACGCCCGTGGAAGGCTGGGCCTACCTGGACTCACTCTACTACTGCTTTGTCACATTCAGCACCATCGGATTTGGTGACCTGGTCAGCAGCCAGCGGGAAGCCTATGAGTACCAGGGCCTGTACCGGCTGGCCAACTTCCTGTTTATCCTGTCGGGCGTCTGCTGCATCTACTCGCTCTTCAATGTCATCTCCATTGTGATCAAGCAGGTGCTGAACTGGATGATCCAGCGCATGGGCTGCCTCTGCTGCCAGCGATGCAAAAAGAACGGGACTTTCCTGGGCCGCCGCAACGCCATCCGGCCCGGTTCTCGCATCCGCCGCGGACGCTTCGCCCGGCCGGCCAACTCCGATGGCCCCTGTGACAGCGACACGGAAGGCCGGCGCCTCTCTGGCGAGATGATCTCCATGCATGACCTGACCGCCTCAAACAGGGTGTCGCTGGCCATCATGCAGAAGCAGCTCTCGGAATCGGCCAACGGCTTCCCCAGGACCGTGTGCGGAAGCTCGCGGCAAAATGGCTTCTCTGGGGGAGTTGGGGCCCTGGGCATTATGAACAATCGGTTGGCGGAGACTAGCAACACCAGGTAGAGGCAGCCAAGAGTGGGGGGTGTTGAATGAAGAAAGACCTTTGTACCTGGACAGAGGGATGAAAATTGAGAAAATTAAAAGGATGGGTCAGGACAGACATATGGGCCAACGTAGCTACTCTAAGGTTCCCAAACATACAATGGGTCTCTGAAAAGAGGGTTCCATGAACATGTTATATTTGAATATTACTCTGGACATGATTATATTTGTGATTATTTATAATAATATAATTTATAATAATGCTACATTCTGAGTACTTTACATTAGCATTTGATACATTTTGCTTATACTCAACATTTGGAACTAAGTTTGCTTAGTAATAGGAAGTTCAATTTGGAAGCCATTATTAGATTTGGTTACATATTAGTATTTTTCAGTAAACTGTATGCTTAAGCCTTCAAAATACCATCAGTTTTGCAAAGCTATTCATCCTAAGGGGATAGATAAAGTATCACTATTCTATTCTATTCTATTCTATATAGCACATTATATTTTTCAACTATGCATCTTAAGCACTTCTGGAGGATGATAATTGATCAAAGTTTCTTTAAGGACAGTATTATGGGGAAATGTAAAATAAATTATTATGTATTTTTTAAATGAGACAAATACTGTTTTCACCCATTGACACAAAGAAACCGAACAACCTCCTTCTTACTGAATGTTATAAATGATATAAATGTAATAATGGTCCCGGGAGAGAGCCTTGAGGCACCCCAACAGAGCGCTGACTTACGAGCGTCTGCATGCCGTGTCAGCATTCCTGAAGCATGTCACTGAAGTGTTTTCCCCAGTATGGAGGCAGCCTTTGATCACACTTCATTGTAATTAAGGTCTGAAATGAAAGCTGTTTGCCTGTTTTTGCTGCATGATTGCTGCTACTTAGCCTTTTATCATTCGTTTGATTCATTTTGGAAGTAAAAGCAAAGAGGCCTTTGAAGTCTAGTTCTGAAATTACAGGTTAATAGCATGTCTCTTCTTCGTTCGGTTATCCCGGGTTATGTGTTAATCCTACTAAATTTGTTGTAGTGCTTTTAATCTCTAAATCTCTAACTCAGATTGGGTCTGTGCTCAGGACAAGCACCTTTGTTCAATTGGCAAATGCTGTTTCCAGCTAATTATTATTTTTGCAAAAGCTATCAATTCTGAAAGTTTCTTTCCCTATAATTCCACCTTTGCAAAAATATGAACTATAGTGTTACAATGATAGTACAATTCTGCTTGGAATTGCAGTTTCACAGCCTGCTTCTCAAGCTCTGCAGGCTTTGAACCACTTTGAACCACATGCAAGTGCAGACAAAAATCAACCAAAAATAACATGCCCCTCAATGAAAGATCAAACCTAAGAGGTCAGATTAGGGTCCCTGGAAAGAAGAACGGGACCCTTAATATCTGAGACCATGGATCCCAGATGGTGCAGCTTTGAGGTACAGGTTCCCAGTTGCCCAGTTCTCCAGATGCCGCCCAAGAACTTAATTAAAACAGCCGATGAAAATGGAGACGTAAAAAACCTCCTGAATGTCTCATCTGACCACAGAAGCGTGTGAATTAATGGCATTAATGGTGCTACTGCTCTGCAGGAAAAACGAGGCTAAGGAAGGGAATTAATGGCTGCATGCGCCGTTAGTTTGTGAGGTGAAAGCAGAGAGATTAGGAGCAGCAATCAGGCGGGTAATGCTGGACACGGATAACGATTCATTTAGGAGGAAAGAAACAGGAGTGAAGAGTCTGCACACTTATACTGCAGACGCAAATTCATACTTGTGTAATTCTTTTAATGCATATGGTTATACAAAGGTTAATACTGAGTAAAAAAACGTTTTTTTCCCTGTGTTGGATCTAAAAGCCTAATGTTAGCTGGTGCTGCTTGTCCATGATCCCGTGAGTAATCTCTGCCCGTCGTTTCAGGACGTGATGGGACGTCTCACATGGGCCGAAGCGGAACTGCCTTCATGGACGTAGAGAGAGACAGAGAGAGAGGGGAGAGAGACAGTCTGACTTCTTCATTGGATGACCTTGATGTTGCTGTGTTTTCTTTTTTGGTGGGGGGAGTGGCAGTGTGAAACAGAGCATGATGGGGGTGGGGGGTGACAGAGTGGAGAGACTGAACGCAGCAGCGGAAGAG
>JAODKE010000068.1:14554413-14573654 GCA_026779605.1 Mormyrus hasselquistii
GAGAGAAAGGAATACAGATGGAGAGTGCTACGGAAGACTAGGAGAACTAGAGGGCCTTGTGGCAGGACCCAGGCACCGGCGAGGGGGGGTGGGGGGGGGGCAGGCAGGCAGGCTGCATGACCGCAGGGCTTTTCTGGAGACGGGGCTCCTCCGCAAGCCAGCAAGGCAGCCGGATGAGGCTCCATTAGCATAGAGCTCCTGACGTCCCTTAGCTGAGCAGCCGAGATGCAAATCTCGCCTGGCTCCATCGCCCCGGCTCGCACGCCTGCAGACCTCAGCATTACGCATCCGGCGTACATCTCTCTGCTGCTTTCAGGGTTACCAACCCCAACCATTGTACATAACCACCCCCCCCTCCCTTGGTGTACATACACATCAGTTATCCTTATCGATGCACCTCGACTAGACGATTAGCATCTAAAGTTAGGTTTCACTTTGTATATTTAGAGCAGATATCCCAGACACACCGGTTAGAATAAAAGAAGGGAAAAAAAAACCTCAGGTAGATAAAAAAAAAAAAAAATCAGGCTCAGTATAGTTTCCTGCATGCAGTGATTGTAAAGCCATATAACACATATAGATGTATATAGCAGAACATAAATATATTTTTATAAATTTGCGGGCAATTTAAATGCATAATGATGCCCATTATACATACAGCAAGAGAAAACCTGATGAGACTGAACAGCATGAGCACTGTATCAATGGTCAGTCAGTAACTAGTAAGAACTTACGGAAGTTTTCCTGTAACTGACCAATGCAGCAAACCTGGAAAGGCACTGCTCACTGACGTTACTCGTGCGATCACTGGAGCTTAACTAACCAGCTAAATGTCCTGGCCCGATCTATATTAATATATGTTCAGTGTATCCAGTTCCCGGCTCCGTTAGGCTCCTGGCCGTTCTCTCGCAAAGCCTGCCTACCTCCCTCCTCACCAGGTATCACTAAGTGCTCTGATTTCTCGTGTCTTTAACTGAAATGGAGTAATCGGCTGGTTCATTACCGCGCCCCACCCCCGCCCTCACCCCGCTAATGCTCTTGCCGTGTTGCTCAGTTGCAGTCCCCAGTTCTTCGCAACCCTCGGCGTGGAGGGAATGAAAAATGCACGAGCGGAACGGAACGCGTGTCACGTGTACGTGAGCATGCAGGCATGCCGTCGCGGCGCCAGGCCGACGACGCGCAGGAGGCCGCGTGGACGTGGACGCGTGAGGGGACGCCACAGCACCGGAATGACGCTGACCTTCGGTTACAGCTGGAAAAGCGGCCTGGAGGAGGACGCTTTTTTGTCGATGACCGGTCGATGCATTACACTTGTACAATTTTAAAAAGAACCGAAAGACTTTTTTATAAACCTTCCGCATGCATGGCTTGATCTTCAGCTGCCTTACATTTTCTTTGCAAATACATATATAAATATATAAAGAAATTGTGCAAAATATGAAATAGGGTTTATAGATAGTTTTATTCTGTACAGTAATATCCTTTTGCATTTTGCAAAATCTATCTCCATTGATTACAATGGATGTTATTGTTCTAAATTCCTCTGTATCCTCGGCTCTGGCAGTGAGGAGGGTTAGGAACGTGTTTGTCTTTGTATGAGTGCATCTGAGAGGTGATGTCATTTCCTCTGCCTCTCACTGCATCTTTTCTCACACAATACAGCAATATATAAGCCAACTGTGTTCGAATTAAAGTTATGTAACCAATGTATATACTGTTTTGAGAGTATATGATACTGTCGTGAACACGTTCGACTGGTTTGTAACGAACTGTCATCTTTATTAGAATGGATTTTCAGCGGATGCCGTGATTGGCAGCTGTCAAAGCCACTAGCTCCCAGTAAGCATTCAATAAGCCAATCACATGTAAAGTAGCTATATACCAGTCATTATTGCATCACCACATTGTTACATGTAGTCAGTTACATGAAGCTTTTTACCAAAGCGTTTTACACTGATTTTTATATCCTAGCCCTTCACTGGAGCAGTAGGACTTTGCCATTATCCTACCTGCTGCCTGGAAGAAAGGGGTGGTCCTGAGACTCAATGGAGATGTTTTTCATTCTGGATGCTTCTCGGTCACCCAAAAATATTTTTCTTGTGGACAGGATACAGTCCTGTTACAGTTTTGAGGCTGCATGTATCTGCAGTTTCACTAGTAGTTTGATTTTAATCTGAATTTAAGTTCTGAAATTCCACCTACAGTACAATATTAGAATACAAAGGTGTTCATTAAATGATATTACTGGCTCACGAATAGCTTGATGTTGTGGAAGTAAGTTTTAGTTTTTCATTGCAAAAGTTACCTATAAGTTGAAGCTGCTGTTTCATAGTAAACAAATTGCTTTCCACAGTTAATCTAAATAGGTAAAAAGCTTGAGTCAAATATGTTGATCTGGATGATTATAAATGACTGGTTGTTAAGGGGTTTACCTCTGTATCAGTCCATGTAGATTATACCTGGCCATACGTTTATGGGCTGCTTAAAATGTTCTGCATGTCATTTGGGGAAAAGGGGAGTTAATAATATAACTATATAAGCTCATTACAGCTCTGAAATTTGCTGCAGATGGGTAAACATTTGTTTATGATAACAAATGTTTTTTTTTTTCTGCTTGGTGCCCTTCAAATTTTACCTGAGCAGCTGGAGGTATCTTTGAAAAATTGCAGAAAATACTTTGAAAAGTGATGCTCAATTTGCTCCTTTTGTAAAAAAAAATAAATAAAAGATAAAAAACACATTATGAAAAGCACTTCACTTGTTGTTGTTTGCTCCAAGGTACTGCTGAACACAAACAGAGGATTATCAGAAGACTCATAAGCCCGTCCAAAGATTACGTTTCTAGGGTTCAGCTTTAATCCGTTTCCGGTCAGTAGTTCTTCTTCCCAGCCCCTCCCCCACTATGACATCACCTCTCAGCATGGCATGACAGCAACTCATTTTGCCTGCGTCGTGTTGTACCATTGATTTAATGAATGCAAACTGATTCTGGTTGCAAGTTGCACATTTATACCAATGATTGTACTTTTATATTTATGTGATTTAAACTGAAACAAAAAAATTAACCACTGAAAAATAAATTTATTCTAAGCAAAAAATTTACCCTGGCTGATTTTTATGGGGGTGTTGCTGGTGGCTTCGGAGTAAACAGCTGTTCTTGCTGCTGTTTATGTTAACAAAGGCACCACATGAGAAGATATAACCACATATCTCTTTTATAAACCATCCTTACTTGGACGTTTTCCCACGTCTCATTCCTCACGCAGACAAACAGCACCAGACAAACAGGCCTCTTCTTCAAAGTTCCATTTTACCTTTAAATATCACCAAGGACAGTCATGATGTAACAATGGGTTCTTCCAAAACATTCCAGTTGCCAGTGGTGACTAGTGTGTGTGTGTGTATGTATTTTCATGGTCACCGTGGGCCTCGGTGAGCCTGCAGTGGTCCTCTGAGTCACAGATGATGCTCATTGTGCAGGAAAGCCCAATACCCCTGTGTTACTTGACTGATCAGACCAAGTTGTTTTTCTGTCTGAGCCCTGGTGGGTGTCACAGGGAATCCTGCAGTTTCCTCTCCGCTGTCTGGAGCTGATCGGATGTGGGCACAACACATTGTGGACAGGGCATAGCTGGAGGCTTCTCGACATAAAATATCTATGGGGTCAACCACAAAAACATGACTTTATAAGTGTATGAGACAGCATGATGAATTTTTATGGCCTTCAATTCATTTTTACGGGACATGATTAAATTTAAGAAAAATGTACATTGAATCAGTCAATGATGTATACAATTAGATTTCAAGAACCATGTAAGGCTTATTAGGTTGGTACGGCTCAGCCGTGGCTGGTCATATGACCTCATGCCCCTTGTTGCATGAGTGAGCATCCCGATGGCACTCAAGGCGGAAAGCACAACATAATCACCACCAAAGCAATTACAAGTGAAACTGTGAAATCTGCCTCGAACTACAGGCCAAATTATTTCCTACTAAGCTCCGACGAGTTTGGAGAAATCACCCAGAATGTTAAACTTTGCGCATATAGAAATTCTCTGCCCTTCATTCCACCCCTTGAGAGTATACTTTTCCCTATGACTAGCTCAACACAAACCTCCAACTCCCTGACAATCAGAAAATAGCAGAAATGCGCATTAAGACAGGACGCCCCCTCTCTCATCCTCTGAATATCAAACTCTCAAACCAGAGTCCGGACTTCCTTAGCTTGCCGGAGAGGCTCATACAGACTCACAGGTCCATTCTGCTCAATTCAAAGCGTGCTATCTTCACATGAACATCACCATTCCTTGTCTCGACATGCCGCGTGTCTACAGTATGCGTACGAGTGACCTTGCTTATAAATATAGTAACTGTGTCATTATTATTAATGGGAAACAAGGGATAAATGAAAACAACATTAACATCTGTTATGTTTCTCACTGTCACACACAGATGAAAAGAAGTCTGTGTCAAGGTCTGGTATATATTAGACAGTAGCATAACATTTGTTACTTGTAGGTGACACGTTGAACGCAGAAGAAATGGGCAGGGATCTGAGTGACTTTGACAAGGACCAAATCATTATGGCCAGACGACTGGGTCACAGGGTCTCTGAGGATTGAAAACCACAACCCACTGACAGGGCGGCAGCCAAGACTCGCCGATGCAAGATATGAATGTAGGCTATTCTTATCCTGCGTGGTACAAGCCAACAAAAGGGCTACTGTGCCACAAATTACAGATAATTTTACTGATTGTCACCAGAGTAATGTTTCATGACACACAATGCACTGTGTCTTGCCGCATATGGAGCTGCATAGCCGAAGGCCAGTCGGAGTGGCTTCTGCTGCCTCTGTCCACCATCGAAGGTGCCTCCAGTGGGCACGAGAGCATCAGACCTGCGACTGGCACAGTGCAAGAAAGTCACCTGGTTCAATGGCTCCTGTTTTTTGTCGCATCATTTATACGACCGGGTACATGTCAAGCATCCGTCGCACTAACGAGTCCACCGCTCCACAGCCCCAAACGCAGCAGGACTCGATGTACTTTGTGTCATGGCACATTTTTCCCATGACCATCATTAAAATTATCTGCGATTTGTGTCACAGTAGCCCTTCTGTTGGATCGTACCAAATGGAGTAGCCTTTATTCATCTCGCATGGATAAGTCTTGGCCACCCAATGCCATCAGTGGACTGTGGTTTTTCCCTCCTCAGACCACGGTCGGTGGGGACTCGCCACAGGAGACCATGAGCACCCCCACAAGCCTTGCAGTTTCTGAAATGGTATGACCCAGTCGTCTGGCTATAACAATTTGGCTCTTATCAAAGTCACTTAGGTCTTTATCCCTGCCAATTTCTTCTATATCCCAGACCTTCACATGCACTGTTTTTACAAGATAGTCAATGTTATTTATGTCACTTGGGGGTGGTCATAATGTATTGGCTCATCAGTGAACATATACTCGACTAGAGGGCACATACACTCACAAACATATGACCAGTTTGTATGGGCAGAAAGAAACCATCCGGAAGTTCATTCTGATTCGGCAGGAAAAGCATGAATTCTCCTACAATGACGGCACGTCTGAGAGAACGTTAAATTGCTGCTAAAATGACATTTATTGTCAATCACATGCTGCACTGTGGAGACAACAAGCTGTTGAACATTAGCCCCAGTCGACACCCATCAAAGGCAGAATACAGTAGCTTCTCCCACGCTCAGAAGCACAGAAGAGCTGAAGAAGCCTACAGCCATTTTTGGCCAACGATTCACACTCTCATCAACATTTGTTGACAAGTTTGACAGCACAGAGATGCACTGGAAGGCAGGGACTCGCTTAACCAAAACTGTCGTTCAGGGAAAATCTCAGCCACAAACCCGAGCTCACTGCCACATATAAATTTCCATTCCACCAGTTCGAAGCTCCATGTATTAAATAGGTATAAGCAATCATCTGCTAACAATGACTGTATGATAGTAGCCTCACAGCCCATCCACACAGAGAAAACTAATGCATATGCGTTGGCCACCTGTACCACCATTTACAGATAAGCGCTGACCATAATAGTGATGGTCCAGGCCAGGAGAGTTTGCGTCCTCCATCACTGCTCACCTCCTACAAATTTCAACCAGGCTGAAAAAAATACAGAAAAATAAGGCAACCGGTACATTCTAGATGATTCAGAAAGGCCTCTAAGATACAACAAGACACAAGCACTAATAGAGATTTAACTAATACTGATATCAGGACCACTGTATGGTAGAGGATTATAATTTTTTTAAATTGACTGAAAAAAGACAAAAGGTTGTAGAATCAGTGGAGGATTCTGTCATCAGTGGAAGATACTGTCATCCATTTCTATTGAACTTCTCCTTATTGTCTACTTACATACTGCAAATAGGATTATTACTGGAGACACAAATGTTCCCTTGGTTTCTTTGGAGAATCCATTACCAAGGCATGATAGAAGTATGTTCTTCATCTCCACAACAGAGCCATGGTCATGTGACCCAGTCAGAAGTTTTGAAGCTTTAATGCTTCCCAGCTTCATCGACTAAATTTCGCTGTGTCTCCTCAGAGCTACCGTCCTCTGTATGGTGTCAGGCTCATTACTGTCTCATAAAAAACAAATGAAGCACCTTCTGCTGTCACAGTGGTCTCAGGTTTCTGTTCTGCTCTCCTGACAAACTTTCGTACAGATTGAGGCTATTTATTTGACAGATTTCGGCCACGTTCTGGAAAGTTCAAGATGTTTCTTTGTGTTCCTTTGTGATAGCATAGAGGACGAGCTGTGATTTCAGCCAACATTAATGGGCTTTCAGCCAAACTTCCTCTGTCTAGGATTTTAATGACTACGGGGGCCTGTGCTGGATAAGTAACCCACCTACTGTCTGGGTGAGGGTTTCTTTGATGTTTCATAAATATTTGGAAACTTATATATTATAAAATTGCTATCTTTCATAACATTGCTACAAAGATAATGCATAGTGCAAATGACTGTGCTTCTCCTGCTGTAGCATGCACCTAATTGCCTAATGCAAGATTATATTTTTGTAACTTTTTATTACTATAATTATGACCAGTTCTGGGAAATCTAGGCTTGGTCTAAAGGCTCCTTATTGCCTAACAGCATGTCAGATGTAGATGCCTGCGTGTAGCTGGACTTTCCTGTCTGATTTATGCAAATATCAAGATGGCAGCCATGCCCAAAGGGTAGCTCTCGGGTAGAAATTTTGACAATCCCCAGAGGAGAATGTCAAACATGATTTCTGCAGGGAAAATATTTGTGACAATGCGGCTATCAAGGCTTACATCTTCCACCACCTTGAGAGGCTACACTGAAGCAGAAAAAAAAAGCTCTGGGATAGTTTCGTCGCATTTTATATCTCTTATCTTGCTAGACAGACATCTGCCCCCAGGCGAACAAGCTGTGTTTATGTTCTGTCAAACTCTAAACAGCACTAAGTGTGTCTTACGTCCAAAATTACACCACCGGAAATAATTCAGGGAAAGGATCCTGCTTTAAGACCTCATGTCTTACATTTTTTCATGTCACTGATTATATGGTTATGAGCTGATGATGGGGAAATTCAGTTCTACTTACCAATGACTCTGCTGCACGACAATAACAGATCTTTGAAACTGAAGAATAAACCGAATGTGAGACTAAGACAGGTATGCTAACATCTCAGAGGGCAGGGGCCACTTAGCTGCCGTCTGTCCTGCTTCCCAAGACACCCCAGTGAAATACTGAGCTGTTAATATACCCCAAAATCCTTCGGCAAATAGATGGCTGAGTTGTTGAATTGATGCAGTTAACCTTGAAAGACCATCACTCGTGTGAGGTTTCCCTGAACGCCTCGCATTCTCAACTTCTAAGTTTTTATTGTGACATGTGTTCTGAGGAACACAGTGACATTCCTGTGCAGTGGTTGTAGGGGACGGGATCGGAATATCGTGAAATTCTTCAGCCACAGCCACAGGGCTCCAGAGAGGTACAAAGTGAAACACAGCTGAAGGGGACAGGACAGTGGCATGGAGGGACAATAGGACAACAGCAGTGCAATAAGAGTTAAGTCAGTGCAAAAAGGGGACTGAAGCAATAAACATGCAATAAATGCAATATGCCTTCGAGAAACACATACTGTACGAACACCAGCACTGACAAACCATCCATTTCGAATGCAGCCAGTGTTATCAGGCTAATGCCGCACTCTACTGCCCCAGAAGGATTATTTGCAGTAATACTGCAATTCCCGTTCTCTCAGTCATAGACCCAAACAGCTAGAGACTGACCACAGGGTGATCACTTCATTGCCAGTACCCCAGAAGGAAGTCATGCATCCAGCCGGAAGTAGTGTGTGCAGACTTTCAGGTGATCTTCCCTACACCTATCTAGTAAAGGTCTGACCTAGTCCAGGCAGGTAGGTTGTTAAGAACTCAAGGGGAGTAATTAGTGATTAGGGCAAGAGGGAAAAGAGAAGCTCATTCAGCCCATAACCGATTAACTGATCTATAAGATAACGATCAATACGCACAATAACCATACAATAACCATATTTAAATTATTATATAGCTTTGAGGTATATCCTTTTTTTCGGTATAGTGATCAAGTGTAATTTGGATTTTGTCTAAAATAGCGATTTATTGAAATTAAGTTTCACGTTTTTCGCCAATTCACAGAATCAATAGCCGTCAAAAAAAAACAAAACATAATTTAAAATGGCTGTTCCTTAACATTGTGGGTTCATTTGTGCTGCGTGAGACTGCACACAATATAGGTTGCTAGGCTACCACCCCAGATTTGGCCCAATGCCCAGAAGAGGGGAAAAAAAACTTGACAACTCTGCTGACAACAATGCGCCAAGTTCAACTGCGGTTATACGGTCTGAACCGGTCACTCCAGAAGCAGAGTAGAGGGGCAGCACTGCAGTGTTGTGCATATTTTCAACTATTTTTGTTCCTTTTGGCACAGAACAGGCCAGAAACAGTAGAGCTACCAGATCTTTACCAGCTGGATGTGTGTGTGTGTGTGTGTGTGTGGGGGGGGGGGGGGGGGTTGAGCCACAAAATATTTTCAGTGTGTCAATGATAACTGCACAATGTGACAAACTTTAAGCACATTGTGAGTTTAGCATATGGCATGTTGAGACATCAGGATTTCTGCCACTTCCGTTACCACAAGACAGAAGCAGCGTCAGCGAAGTAGCCGTCAGAGACTAATGGTGGTGAACACCGTGGTTCCACCACGTCTGGTTCTAAATCCGGGTCCTGCTGGGACCTTCCAGGCCTATCTGGTCTGTATTTGTTAAACAAATGTACTGTGTCCTTGGGTCATAATGTTCAACAGGTCACTGGCGGACAGCCACACAGAAAAATACACTCCTCCTGCTCAAACATGAACCTAATACTCCGAACCGAAGTTCACTGCAATCCATAATGCATAAAAAAGACCTCGTTCTCTCAGCGCTCCATTTCAAACCGAAAGTCCCAACAACTCTTATAATTCAAACATGCCAAGGGATTGTCTCTATCAGTTACAATGTTTTTTAACTGGCATGACAAAAAGAAATGTCGCAGAAGTCTGTAGACAGTCAACAGAAATGGGGAAATGAACCAATAAATTATCATCATACTGCTGGCAAGAGTCGTCCCAAAGGTCATTAAACTTGACTGCATATTATCTGGAGTATTTCAGCATGGACAGAAAGCTAACAGAAGCTCTCGGCCTCTTTCTGCATTACAAGCGGAAGCTTCTGTTATGCTTTGCTTATATCTCAGCCTGGTCATCTCTAAGCATCCCTCACACTCGGACGTATACGGCTTCTCCACTTGATGGGCAAGGCGTCATGGGCACACGGTGCGTCTCCCTCGATGCGCTGCGCCGTTGGCCGCCCGTCAGACTGCAGGCCGCATGGCGCCTAGCGGGACGCCTGCCAAGACGCGACGCCTGCCAGCTAGGGCCAGGGACATCACCAGGGCGCCGACGCTGCGCACGACGCCTCTGTAAAATTACAACCGTAATTACTGCATTACAGTACGAACTATGACTTACAACTGCGAGCTGAAGTATAGGACTCGATTGCTGACTCGAGGGCCAAAATGACATTGCTTTATCATTATGGCAGCTTCATTAAAAACCAAAAGCACTACAACGCTTTTCTCACAGTTGCAGAAAGATAGCGCAAGTGAGAGAAACCTGTCTGAATAACCAGTGGTTAAGCAGCCGCAGCACTCTGCAGGATGCACAAGACCTGGAGAACATGCCTGCTGGGCACCTCACCGCGCACTACAACACTACCTCATCGGGGTCAAGTTTACCAGGGAAACTCGCGTCTTTTCAGCCCCAGTTGCTACTCATGGCTGTGGCATGTTACCAGCTGTCATGCACCGGAGCCAAACAAAGACAGTAGGCGTGAAAAGAAGAATTTATCTGGTTGGCAAGTTTTACCTGTTCAGGTCCTATCGCAGAAGCTGCAGGTGTAAGGCTGAGAATAACCCAGGATGGGGTGCCAACCTAACTCCACTTCACCCCTCAGCAGAAATTAGAGTACCCAGGGAAAAGCCCACACTGACACAAGGAGAACATGGAAACTCAACACATGGAGAAAACGCGGAGACTTGAATGCTGGTCCCAGAGGTGTGAGGTAACAGCACTAAGCGGTGCACCACCTGAACGGCTCACTGGTCAAATTGCCCCATTGCCCCAAAACTGCCCCATTATCACTGCAGCTAGCTTGACTCGTATGTTGGCATAAAATGAAAACGTGGGGGAGAGGCAGATAGAGGAATGAAAGGGGTGCGGCAGGGCAGACAAGAGCAAAGAAACATGTATGGAGGCTACAGACGTGCCTGGGGAGGAGGGCGACTGCCGCACTCTGGCTCTTGGCACAGGCATGAATGCAGGGGCTGAAACAAATTATTGAGCTAAAGACCAAACAGAATGGGGGTAACAGCAGGTGTTTCCTGATGCCGCTCGACTGCTTTCATTTGTGATCTGTGGCTCTGATGCATCTAAACGCTGGCGGATGAAAGAGCAACATGCACGTCCGTCCCGCTGTATCTCCCAGTCGTCTGATGTGGCCAGAGCTGGACTGATCTCTCTGAACGGTACTTTTAATTGGACTAATGGTCAGGCTCATGAAGACTTCTTACCTACATCCACAATATATTTATTTTTTTGGGGGGGGGGAGGGTGGAATTAGGACGATTCCAAGGGCCCCTGAGTGACAGGTGGTCTGGAAATTCTGGAATATAACTGGATTGGTCTGGACTGGGGGGGAGGAATATGCTTTTATCTGTAGCAACGCCCCTGATTATGTGTGTATATGTGTTCTTCACATTTTTGTTGCACTTCAAAATAACAATTACATCCGAAGATAATCAGATAATTGAGGCTTCGAAACATGACTTGTGTGTTTGCACAGGGCGTGAATTTGGGCAAGTCTGTGTTTTATACTTGTATTGGGTAACAACAGAGAAACATCAGACACATTGACTGTCAAGAAAAGAAAGCTACAAGCAAGCAAAATAAACAAATGTATTCAAGCGGGTGAGGCCATCACTTTGAAATATATATTAATAATTTTACTTTATTATGTTACTTGTGCAAGAATTTCATTCTTATATTTGTCTATTTATTTAAACATGCTTTTATTTGCATATACAGTACAGCGACATAGAAGCAGAGTGAGCTAACACCCCCAGACCAGCTTAGCGTCTTGCCCAGGGACCCAAGGGTGATATGATTATTCTGCCAAGAATCAAACCCAATCCCCATGACTGAGGCTGATGTGATCGATGCCTTTCCCCAAGAACTGGTACAGTAAAGTTACATAAGAAACAACTACTAATGCAATACAATATGATTCACCCCTATTGTGATGCAGTGTGATACCACGTGATACAAAGGAATGTGATGCCATGGCGTTCAATATGGTACAGATACAAAAGGTTCTGAGAGAGATGAATCAATCTAATATAAAATTTTTGGTCAGATTTCTAAGTAATAAAGGCATAGGGACTCTACTAATTATTATATATTAATAACTCAGATTTTAGTGATGCATAGATGCATCCCAAGTTCCGGTGCATATTTTTTAATTAGCGAAATCGCAACTTTTACAGTATGCCAGAGCCCCAATGTGAATAGGTGAATCTTACCATCCCTACCAGCTACATATTTTATTCCTCACACACTTGATTTTGGTACTTTATTAGGTAACAGTTTCAAAGGAAAATTGCTTTGAATGCTCTCTGATAGGAATGAATTCAAAGATATTGTTACATATTTTTATTGTCACTAATAATGGAGGCATGAAGGTTTTATAATGCCACAGACGCCGTCTCGGTATATAGTGCAAAATACATTCTGCTCAGAGATTCCATTTAGTGCTCATAATGCAAAGCTCACTGGTGTGAAGTGTGAAATTGTGCATTTACACCGAGCTGGGTCATTCCCAATTAGCTAATCAATGTGTTTGTTTCCCCCATGTCATAACAATTAGTGCCACATCAATCAGATTTACACACACTTAAAGGCTGTTAAATGTTTAGCCGACTTTTCTTATTTTCCCAGACCGCCACCAAAATAATGACAGAAGGCCTTTTTGTACTCATTTACACACCAACCAGGGGCACCGCTAGCAATTTTGGGCCCTATGACAAAATATGAGGTTGGGCCCCCATACCACACCCATTCCGCTCAAAACATACAGATCTCTGGGGGCCCCTAAAGGGCGTGGGCCCTTAGAATTGTCCCGACTTTTCCCCCCTTAGCGGCGCCCCTGACACCAACAGAATAAGAACAGACGAAAGTGACCTTTTCCCTCAGCATTGCCATTGCATAATTAGCATTACTCTTGAATTTTTTTGTCCGCTTTTAAGAATTTATCCAAGAGATTGGTTCTCCTATCACGGCACTTTACACTAATCACACTGAGAAATACGGATGTAACAATAAATCATTCTGAATTAGACTAGCTGATTGTGAGTTATTTTCCTCCTTAGCGGTCATTTTGTGTATACCACAAACGCAAATTAAAGGAACCAATTATTTTTAGATCGTGTTTCACTTGGTGTACTCACAGACCTCAAACTGCTCCACTTCATGCTTTTTGACTAAACACCTTTAAGTATACATGATGGTACACATTGTAGATAGTCAACGACTTATCTCCAGGTTTGGGTGTGGAAGAGCACTGAAGAAAGAACAAAACCATAACTGTCTATGTGGCAAAAGCTGCATCAGCCATCACATGACTTGGAAGGAAATCCATACCTGATGTCATGTAGTGATGTCATACCCTCTTCAGGACAAGCCAATCAAATGCCCAACCAAGTATTTTGGGCCTATTAATCATGGTAACCCTAATCACAACTTTTTGCACTTAGGTTGTCTTGACACGGAGACAAACAAAACACCATATACAGAAGGGTCTATGAGGTAATATTTTAAAATAAATTAACAAACTTGAAATTTAGGGACGAAACAGTTTTGAAACAGTCGCTTTAGGGACGAAACAGTGTTGAATATGGCACCCATTACTCTCAAGAAGTCTGACTGAACTAAGACAAAATTGCATTTTCTGATGCTATGTTAATTCACAGTCAGTTATTGTAACAAATGACATTCTCTCCTACACATGAAATTTATGCAGAATAAAGCTTTGATATTGTGGAAGCTGAATATTATGATCTACAACAGCTGGTAAAATTTCACCACGCTTAAATATATAACAGCTTGAAAGAACTGAAGAGGGATGTAAATAAGAGGAAGAGGCGCTGAGTGAACCTTAAAAACCTGGACACAGCAGGAAGCCCTGCTATCTCACTCAAAGGTTGATATTCACCTTTCCCCTTTCAGAATTGTTACACAACTTCAGTACTACAGACCGGTTTGTTTAAAACTTTGTCTTTTCTATTTGCTTTACCATGCAATCCTATCAGGTCCTGCACAGTGTACATATGAGTGTGAGATCCATACGGATGTCTCTGCAAGTCAAGTAGGACACACACTAAGCATCTGTGCATTTTCTGTGTGTGCTGATACATCAGGGGAGCAGATACATCAGTTTTCCTGACCATTACTACTGCATATAATGTTGGTACGTAAATGCAGTAAAACAGAACCCGGCTCTTCGCTATTCACCCTCATGGGGGAACTTTATTTGGGTGCAGATACGAGGTATGTGCAGCAGCAATCTGAGGCGGTCCCAATCTGAGGCGGTCCCAATCTGAGGTGGTCCCAATCTGAGGCGGGCCCAATCTGAGGTGGTCCCAATCTGAGGCGGGCCCAATTTGAGGCGGTCCCAATCTGAGGCGGGTCCAATCTGAGGCGGGCCCAATCTGAGGCGGGCCCAATCTGAGGTGGGCCCAATCTGAAGTGGTCCCAATCTGAGGCGGGCCCAATCTGAGGCGGGCCCAATCTGAGGCGGTCCCAATCTGAGGCGGTCCCAATCTGAGGTGGCCCATTCGAGTAGGCGCATGGAATGTCTTGTCTCACCGGCATGATGACCATCTTCCTCTGCATTTCAGTGGTGGCACTCTCTGAAGTATGCAGGCTTTGGAGTGGCCATATCTCTGTAGGTGGGTACACCTATTACTGGTCTGCTTGCCCTGTTGGCTGCCATACTCAGGGAGTAACTGTTGCTGCGCACAGTTACCCATGAAGTGACACTTCTCTGGTCATGGGTGACTTCAGTGTGACCACTGGCACTGACAGGGCTGGATCTGGTGACCTTGGTGAATGTAGCGCTATGTTCTTTCACTTTGCATAAGATCTGGGGCTGCGGGTTGCTGGGTCCTAGCTCCAGTATCTTGAACCATATTGTTGGACATGGTACTCCAATACTGGTGGTGACAGTGGAGCCAGAATCTGTGCATTCTTTCCAGTTGATTCTGGGGTTTGTTACGGGTGTGTTCTTGCTCCTACTCTGTTCAGTGCTTGCATGGGTTGGGTGTTGGACAGGGTCGTGGGGTCCAGCAGCTGTAGGGCATCTGTTGGTGAAAAAAGATTCACGGAACTCGACTTTGCTGGCTGTGCTGTGATCTTCATGGAGTCAGTGGAGTCTCTGAGTGTCTGCGCTTACAAGTACAATGACCTCTTGCATTCAGCCATCAGCAGTGTGTCTGTCTGCTGGAAGAATTTCGACCGCGTCAAGAGGTTCACTTACCTCAACAGCGACATTCATGTCTCTCGTCACTCTTCCTATGAAGTCAGCAGACGGATTGGGAGAGCGTGGGGGAGTCATGAGGTCGCGGGAAAGGGGTGGGTGCCACTCCCGATATCTTTGCAAAACGACAAAGGTCCAAATCTTTAGATTCCTGGTGCTCCCTGTTTTGCTGAATGGATGTACTGATCTTTGGGTACTGCTGGATTGACTTTCTCTCAAACGAGCAGTTGCTGAGGGAGTCCGGGATTATGTACATTATCAGCATTGTGAGGGAGCATTTTGGCCATTTGGAGCAATTCCCTGTGGGTGATCTGGCTCGTAGGATCCTCAATACTGAAGACCCAAGTAGCTGAATCAGGCCAAGGGGACGCCCACGTAACACCTGGTTACAGCAGATAGACGGCCATTTCCGGAGGGTGGGACTGGACCATGTATCAACTGTGATCCCAAGGCATTACGTCATGTGGTCGGTGCATCAGTGCACAGTACCAGTACATGCTCGCCAATCTGAATTGATCTGGCAGGTACAGGCAAGACAGAAGATAGCCAGCACTAATATGCGATAAAGACCAGATTCGGGAACACAGGAACACATTTATATACACATCTAATGAGGGCGAAACAAGGGACACGCATGGACCGTTAATACTCCAGGACTCCAGGGTCGGATGGTCCAGGATGACCAGCAGCGCCATCTGTTGGCCCTCCTAGGAAGAAGACAGGGCTGGTCAGAGTGACTGTGACACTCTAATTTTAAAGCCATGTGAGGTCACAACTTCCCATGATCCGAAGTTTGTAAGAAAAATAGCTTTAGGTTTTCATTGCCCAGAATCTCTTTTAGTTTCACTTTCTTCATTCTCTTTCACAATTTTCCTTAGGGCAATTCATAGTATAATTACAAGGAAAAAATGTAATAAATGTAGTAGTTACTTGGGAAACTGAGAGAGTTTCAGCTTCTAATCAAAGTTTCTTCTGAGAAGACCTCCATGGATCTAAGTATTCTTAAATAGTCATGACTCTAATGTGCCAGCGAATATAGGAGAGTCTCTCCAAATGATTAACTCTCCCAATAAGCATAGATTTCCAAGGTTAATCTTTGACTTGATTACTTTTATACAAACACAGCATGCCATCAATTATGTGAAATGCCAACATGCATTAGATTACCACACACTAGGCTGTCACAAATTTCCTTAGCAGAAATGTGTACAGACTCCTTCAGCTAAGGAGCAAATGCTTCTAGATCCTTAATGCTAAGTACCTAATCCTTTTGGGATTATTTTTTTAGACTACAATTTATTTGTTTAGCCAGTGTAGGGTCAAACTGACCGCGGAGCAATCAAGGGTTAAGGGTTTTGCTCAAAGGCCCAAGTATGCTGACTGTGGAATTTGAGCTGGTGACCTTCTGATCAGAGGCGCGGTGTCCTCACCTGCCAGCCCAAACACAAGCCCCTTGCATAATTACTGCATAGCATGCACAGACCATTTCTGATAGATCTTTATATATCGGAATATGCATCTTGCGGTAGGGAGAGACCTTGAGATAGGAGACACTTCCTGTTAAGGAAGGACAGCGTTCAAACCTTGGAATCTTTAACACGTTCTTTCTGGTCTACATCACGCTGCATAGTCGCAAGGTGGGCGGAAGTCGCCTGGTTATCAAGGGTCTCCTCACCGCACCTGTCCCATCGCCATCTTTCCGCTTCTCTGGTCCTGTCAGAACCCGTTCACTTAGGTAAATTAAATTAGCCTCAGTACAGACTGTGCAACAAGAAAGGACGCTGCTGCTCGTATACCTCCCTCTGCCGTTAATTTGCAAGTCAGAATTTAGACGTACGTAGGACGTTTATTTATACTCGCAAGTTTTGTTTTTTTCCAAGCCAGGTTTTTACTGGTGTGTGTGTGTGGAGAAATGCTGTAACGCTGCCTGATAGACACCCACTGATAAAGTTGTGATATTTTTAGGACTCGTACACCGAACCTGGATTTGTTTCCTCTGCATTATTTACAATTCAACCTTACGTGAGTCAAAGTTCATGACAAGCTCCAGCACCCAGCGAGCAAAAGCGGGTCCGAACCCAGACCGTGCCATAACTTATAAATTAAGACATGAGAGTGATTAGCTAGTTATGGTTGCCTATATAAAAACTGCATCCTGTGCTAAAATGAGGCTGCATGTTCAGCAGAGGCAAGCAACATGAAGAGGGAGAGCAAGAGTGTGAAAACAAAGAAAGAAATATTTAAGGATTTTTTTCAAAAGAACCAGAAAATGAGATGTGGGTCCAACACCTGTAATTGCTATCTGAAGTCCTTTATTAGGTTATATAAAGAAATATAATGCTAAACAGCCCCGACTAATTATATGCAAAATCACAGTAAATGTTAGAACTTCTCTGTATCACCCACACTGAAGAGAGAGAGACTGGATAGAGGATACAAATATGAGGACATGTAGGCAAATTTCAGTGGTAGGAGAAAGTTGCTAATTGCTTTTATCGAGTTACCTCAGCTCAGGGGCGTTGGTTTAGTTTCAACATTAGTAGGGACCAAATCAGCCCCAAACTCTCCACTTCCCAAAACACATACGGTACTTCCACAATATTGGTCGGAACACATCCCTACCATCCGTACACCAATCTATCCCTTTGCCTCAGCAAGATCACCTGACTGCTGGCACTGACACTTGATCACGCTGATTGACGTGTCCTCCGGATTCCCCTTAATTTATTTGCTAACATTCTCAAGCACCGGCAGCCAGAATATTGTGCTGGGACAGGGGGCTGAGAAGGAGGGGGAAAGGTATGAGGATAGAGCCATGGTTAAAAGAGATAAAGGAGAAGAGGAGGCGTGGGCCGAGGTGGGGTGTTTGTTCAAAGATATTTGGCTTCGTGGTGAACCCAAAACCTATGGAGCAGTTCACAGGTGGAAGATGATGTGGGGAAAACCAAGCTGGAATGTGATTTACATTTACACACATGTGAAACCCAGTGAGGATCTTATGAGGCTTCATGAAATGTCTCACCTTTTCATCTCCATCAGCACCAGGCTCTTAACATCCTAGATCATTGTCTGTCTGATCTAGCAGGCAGCCATGCATACGTGGAGCGGTAACTCTACGCGGCAAGCTGCCCATTAAACTGGACAAAGGAGTGACTGACCGAAAAGGATGCTTAAGGGACAAGGAGCGATCGCTGCAGTGATGAATGATACAGTGATATGATAGCAGAAAGGAGACAGGGGCAAGAGGAATACAGAAGAAAAGGGCGACGATGGATGCAATAGGAAATGCGACAAAGACGGTACATCTTTGCATAATGCGCGTGTAGCAGAATGGGGATGCGTCAGAAGAGTCATGGCTCAACACAGCGAGGCGGCAAATGCCAGAGTGTCCACGGCTAATCCCCTGCGACTGTAGGTCAAAGGAAAACCAAATCAACATGACCCGGCAGCTGCGGCAGGGTTCGGGCCTGCGTCCAGCACCTCAGAGCCTCTTAAATGTCAGCTGGGATGGCGCTGCTCCCACGCTGCTCCCACGCTTCCTAGAGGCAGCTGTGGCTGCTCACTTCGGCTCTCTCACCATCAGCTCCTAATCATCCAATCAACCATCTATTCTGAGCATCATCCACAGTCATCTGTTTCAGTTAATTGACATTCGCCAACACTGAACACCTGGAAAGGATGGGCCTGTTTAGTGACTGGGATGGTGGACTGGGGCACGGGGGGATAAGGGGAGACTGGGGGCCTGTATCATGAAGTTGGATTTTTTTGGTTTACAAGATTTAATTAAATGTAACTGTACTGGGATAAAGTCCATTTAAACTGGGCTTGCTTAAACCTGACATGTTATCTAGCTAACCAACAAATCTTGCTTTGTGATACAGGCCCTGGGTTAGTAGCTGCATTCTGAATGAATACGCACGCAGTAAGTCAATTCTCTAATTTCATGCATAAGCTGAGAGAGATGTGCTGGCAGAGGGGCTACCCCCACTACCCCCCCCCCCACCCCCCCCCCCCCCCCACTCCCCACTCCCCAGTCCCATTCCCCAGCCGTGCTCCCACCTCCCC